>CM054112.1:202260296-203460296 GCA_028673005.1 Tanypteryx hageni
AAAGAGGGGGGAGAGAGAGAAAGAGAGGGGGGAGAGAGAGAGAAAGAGAGGGGGAGAGAGAGAAAGAGGGGGGGAGAGAGAGAAAGAGAGGGGGGAGAGAGAGAAAGAGAGGGGGGAGAGAGAGAAAGAGAGGGGGAGAGAGAGAAAGAGAGGGGGAGAGAGAGAAAGAGGGGGGGAGAGGAGAGAAAGAGAGGGGAGAGAGAAAAGAGAGGGGGAGAGAGAGAAAGAGAGGGGAGAGAGAAAGAGAGGGGAGAGAGAGAAAGAGGGGAGAGAGAGAAAGAGGGGGGAGAGAGAGAAAGAGAGGGAGAGAGAGAAAGAGAGGGGAGAGAGAAAGAGAGGGGGAGAGAGAGAAAGAGAGGGAGAGAGAGAAAGAGAGGGGGAGAGAGAGAAAGAGGGGGGAGAGAGAGAAAGAGAGGGGGAGAGAGAGAGAAAGAGAGGGGGGAGAGAGAGAAAGAGAGGGGGAGAGGAGAGAGAAAGAGAGGGGGAGAGGAGAGAAAGAGAGGGGGAGAGAGAGAAAGAGAGGGGGAGAGAGAGAAAGAGAGGGGAGAGGAGAGAGAAAGAGAGGGGAGAGAGAGAAAGAGAGGGGGAGAGAGAGAAAGAGAGGGGAGAGAGAGAAAGAGAGGGGAGAGAGAGAAAGAGGGGGAGAGAGAGAGAAGAGAGAGGGGAGAGAGAGAAAGAGAGGGGAGAGAGAGAAAGAGAGGGGAGAGAGAGAAAGAGAGGGGGAGAGAGAGAAGAGAGGGGAGAGAGAGAAAGAGAGGGGAGAGAGAGAAAGAGGGGAGAGGAGAGAAAGAGAGGGGGAGAGAGAGAGAAAGAGAGGGAGAGAGAGAAAGAGAGGGGGAGAGAGAGAAAGAGAGGGGGAGAGAGAGAAAGAGGGGGAGAGAGAGAAAAGAGGGGGAGAGAGAGAAAAAGAGGGGGAGAGGAGAGAGAAAAAGAGGGGAGAGAGAGAGAGAAAAGAGGGGAGAGAGAGAAAAGAGGGGAGAGAGAGAAAAGAGGGGAGAGAGAGAGAAAGAGGGGAGAGAGAGAAAGAGGGGAGAGAGAGAGAGAGAAAGAGGGGAGAGGGAGAGAGAGAGAGAAAGAGGGGAGAGAGAGAGGGGGAGAGAGAGAAAGAGGGGAGAGAGAGAGAGAAAGAGGGGAGAGAGAGAAATAGGGGAGAGAGAGAAATAGGGGGAGAGAGAGAAAGAGGGGGGGAGAGAAAGAGGGGGGGGGAGAGAAAGAGGGGGGAGAGAGAAAGAGGGGGGGAGAAAGAGGGGGGGAGAGAAAGAGGGGGGAGAGAAAGAGGGGGGGGAGAAAGAGGGGAGGGGAGAAAGAGGGGGGGGAGAAAGAGGGGGGGAGGAAAGAGGGGGGAGAAAGAGGGGGGAGAAAGAGGGGGGGAGAAAGAGGGGGGGAGAAAGAGGGGGGAGAAAGAGGGGGGGAGAAAGAGGGAGTGGAGAGAGGAAATAAGAGAGGGAGTGGAGAGAGGAAATAAGAGAGGGAAGAAGGGAGTGAGGGAAGAAGGGAGTGAGGGAGGAGAGAGAGAAGGAGAGAATAAGGTAGAAAAAGACTAGGAGGGAGACGAAAAGAAAAAAAAGGGATTAAAAAAATGGGGAATGCGAGGCTGGGGAAAACTCTTCCACCAATCCTCTTGGCGACCTCTGCTCTTACAGAGACGGGGTTAACGACACAATGCTTCGGAATAAAAACCAACTGTGCGTATTCTTCCGCCACAGTCATTTCCCAACCTTCTAATGCGCGCTCTTATTTACGATCGTGTACATGCCCGTATTGAAAATTTCAGACGAATCGGGAGACGATAATTAGGCGAAGTAAAATAAAATAAAATATAAAAATTAGAAGAATAAAAGTTGAAATCCCCTCAGCAAAGGAAGGCTATTGAGGCTGGGGAGAATGGATATCGGTAAAGATATGGCAAAACCTAAAAACTTATTGAATGAAAAGAAGTGGATTCGAATATCTAAATTTTATTCCTGAAATCAAAACCATTAATGCGCAATACATTTTAATCTACAATAGCCCATGAGGCTGATTCGCCATTCAACGCACACACACACACGATTTTAAATCTACAACCACGTAGATATGCAAGCCCCATAGCCTAACAAAAGCTGAATAGATCAGATGCGCATTTCGCGTACGTAGTAACTTCCTCAGCCGCAATCCAACGAGCGCTGCTCTTAATAGAATCCTCGATCGATAGTTTGCCACTCAACGCAGGTGCCTTTTGTTTATAGGTGAAATGCGCATATCGACTGTTATACACCTGCGTGGATTGTCCATGTCATACACGTAAAACCTAAGCTGAGATCGATAACTTGTCTTATATTTTCTCTTTTTTTAATAATAAAAGGTTATTGCACACACGCACATTTTGTATGAAACATTATACTACAATGTTGGAGATTTTCGCCAGTCAAAAATTAAAGTTCGTGTATTCCGGATCCGTAATTGCATTTTCCTTAAAATGAAACCGACGCCAAAATTCCCGAGTGACTCGCGGGAACACACAACAAAAACTTTCGAATCGAAAGCGACTTTCCTATGAGGTCAACAATGATCGATATGGCCCGGATGCCGCGGCGACAATGAGTCTACGAAGACGCGAGAAAATGCTTCCGGGCCGAACCGCCATTGAAATCAACAGTTTCGGCTTTTGCATTAGTCAGTGGGTTCCTAAAAAAATATCCGTTCTCAGGCAATGACGGTTAGAGGGCCGTGGTGAATTTTAGCTGGAAACTAAACCGATAAATAAATATTACCAATTTTCTCTTGTTTCGTTGTTGGCAACGAGTTCTTTTTTGAACTTAAAGGGTCTTCTCTATACCAGATTGCGTCGCAATACTAGATTTACCAAAAGTAGGCGACACCACCAGGAAACGTGGGTACCGCACTTAAGGAGGCAGGAAATGGAAGGGCGAAAAGGGTCGTGGAATAACCGATCGCCGCCGAAAGATAAAATATAGGCGGAAAATGATAAACTATAGCGCAAGAAAGCAAAGCGATAAGCGAGATTTCCGATGGGAGAAATAGACGGAGAAAAAAGGGCGACTACAGGAAGTCCCGAACAACAGCAAATTGATGGAGGAATGACACGAAATTGGCAGAGGGGAAAATAATGAAAGAGAGAGAGACAAACTATTTTGTCCAGAGACCAATGGACAAAATTCCTCCTCTATTTTCCCCCCCTTCTCTGCTGGGGATTGGGGCCTTTATTGGATTGGATTAGGAAAAAAGCGGGACATAGGGCGCCGCATTCCGAAAAAAAGAGCAAGCTGAAGACAGAGCAAACCGTCAAATAGAGATAAAATGAAGACAGACAAAGGGGACTCCGTCCGACAACGAGAGGGAAAAATTTCCTCGAATCTTAGCTCTGAGTGGGTATCGCAATAGGTTTCCATAGAGGGACACTGCGCTGGCGAGCTCTTTGACTGGAGAGGGGCGGCAATTTTATCTTTAACGTGGTTCTAGAAAACGAAGAGAATAGGAGCTGCAAACCAGAAGAATATAAAAGAAATATTAGGCTGGAAATGGCGATCCTTAAAAATTCGAGAAAAACAACGGGAAGCTGGAGCAGAGCAATTTTTATCATCAGATCATGGTTCTACTAAACCAGGGGTCGGCAACCTTTTCTGCATGGCGGGCCACATTTGCAGTTGTGAATGTTTTCGGAGGGCCGCATTGGGAGTCAAGAAAGCCTTGGCGGGACGGAATGAGCGAATAAATCAGAAGTTTTCTAGAGATACCGTGATTTCATACGAACGAAATCAAGTCTACATAATTTACTAGCGTTAAAACTTCGCCAGAAAAGGCTATGAGACCATAATTTTGCTCAAAAAATATAAAATTGCCCATGAGAAACTTTCCTGATCACTTTTTCATTAGGGCTTTGCGGGCCGCATAAAGCGTTCTCGAGGGCCGCAGGTAACCCGCGGACCGTAGGTTGCCGACCCCTGTACTAAACTGTTCTCCTGGGGTAAAATGGGCGGTGACGTGGGGTTATAAATACCTTAAGAAATAATTATTAACGATCTTAAATGGGTTTCAGTTAAATCTCCACGTGAATTATATAGCAGCCTTCGCACGTTTGATGAAACGCAACAGGTAATACGCTCCCATAATACCCGTTCCAGTGACCAGTCATATTCGCAAAAGTTTTTTCCCCAAGTTAGGAAACAAAAAAACAACACGATACACGGCGACGTATCCTTGCAACGCGTTACTACCAGTGAGGGCAGTAGCGAAAAGCTCTTAATAATAAACTCTTCACTCCCTAATACGAAGTTTGACAATAAAGACTGCGGCAAGACGCATCATTTCATTGAGTTATACCTCTGAGGATTGCCGAAGGGATAAAAATGCAATAAGCCGCGGAAAAATGCCGCTTCGAGGCAATTCGTCCACTTAACGCGGCCCACGCGAGGCGTAAAAAGTGGCCCTCACACCGTGAACACAATGCCATTAGGAGGATGAAACGCGCGGGGAATGCAGGAAGAGGGCGCTTCGGAGCATCAAAGAAGAAAACCAAGCGACGGAAAACGTCAGATAAGGATTTCGGATGAGGAGCGAGAGAGGTCGAAGATGCGAGGTTTTGGAACGCAAGGCCTCCTCGAAGGGAATAAAAAAATATATTTTAAAGCAAGTGACACGATTTCTAGCAAATTTAATTGCTAAATATAACGGTAGGATTTCATCGTTACTTTCATCAAATTCACTTAATCGTTTCGAGATCTCCTTCTATATGTCGTACTTTCCGTCAAATTTTGATGCCGAGAATTTTATTTTCTTGTGTTCAATTGCTATCTAAATATAGAGATAGGTATAATATTTATAGTTTGGAAAAATAAATACATTAACATCAAGACCAATTCATCAAAGAAAATCCATTAACCTCTGGATGTATTCCAAAATGCAATGCTTTAACACAGTGGTTTTCAAATTGTGGGTCGCGACCCCTTAGGGGGTCTATAATAATACAAGAGGTAGATTAGCCAAAAATACACGCACATACTCACACGACCCCTTAGGGGGCGCGGTAGATAGGCTGGGGGAGCGCAAAAGATTTTACATATATTTACTGTCTGTTTAAATATCCTAATCGTGAGACCTGCAGCCGCCAAATTCTAGCCCTCCAATAGTTAGGAGATGCCATTTGCATCCAAATTTTTCTTAAGATGGTTACATTAGTGGTAACTGTAGGTCCAGTAGACTGTGAACTTTGATATAGAGAGGACCGCAAAGATATTTTTCTTAGGCGAGGGGGTGTCGTGGCTTTATAATGTTTGGAAAGCGCATGCTTAACCTATAAATCCAAAGATTAAGAGTGAAATGGTAATTTTATGGAATCCAAAACGATAACATTTTATCGTTACACCCTCATTAGAGAATCATGTGATTCTCTATTCTTAAAAGAGATTCATTTTACTCACACTGAGATATAGCAGCAGGAAATATTTGTCGTACACTCACCTGTAAGAAAGAAAAAATCCACTGAAACCAAAAAGGTACATCACTAACAGTAATCAAGTATTACAATTTAGTAATTTTCTTAAAACATCAAAATAACCATAAAAATCAGGGCTATTATTAAAATCCGGTTTTATAATTTTTGTAGCAAAGATGAGTATATGTAACTAAATATGCAAAAAGAAAAAATGTTTCCGGATGCAAGCATCAATTTTTTACCTCTCACTGTTCCAAAATGAAAATATAGTACGTAAGCCGAAGTCATATCAGAAGATTACGGTGACGAGTAACTGGTTTGACCTCCAATACAAAGGTAGCGAGGTCGTATACACGTCGTCACTAATTATACGCTCGTTCTTATATACCACGGAGTTCTTTTTATCAACCAACGAACCTTAAGATGAAACATACATCAACATGATTTCTCACTGAATTATCGTCCAAAAAGAGACCGCGAGAGAAAGAGGAGAGGCATGCATCTGCGTTAAAAAGACACACGAGGCTGCGCATCTAGTACATCTTGGCCACGTAACGAAGGACACCCAAAGCCTTCGCATTCTTCTCACAAGCCCCGGGATTACAGCCCAGTCACACGGGTGCAATCCTCCTCGCGACAACCGTAAGACATCCAAAAACAACTGCCGGTAACGGATGCGGGTGGCGGTAGGGGAGGACGAAACGGGTGAGCGTGGGAGGCGGTGGGGAGGGCAGGGAGGGAAACACACACAGAGAGACGGAATGCTGTCTGGTAGTACGGTTTCTCATTACGCTACCATAAAATCCTCACGCCACATTCTTTTTGTTCCGAAGAGGAGGAGCACAACCCACAAAAAAAAAGCATACTCAAAAACATAACCACTCGACATTGAGAGAATTATACCCGCCTGCCGTATAATTAATGCAGAGATGAGATGGTGCGAAGGTTGGAATCCCTTTTAAGGACGCGACTATAATGAAAAAGGTAGATGAGAAACACAATGCGCCTATGCGTGCTCCCCCAACCTCCCTCCACACACCGTGCGATTATAGAAGGGTCCGATGAATGGAGGCAAATTTATAAATCGATATGAGAGGAGGATGCGTAGAGAGAATGGAATTCAGGAGCGAAAAGGGATTGGGAAATGAAACGCGAGATGAATATCTTAAATATATATGTACATAGAGGGAGAGGGTGGTCGTATCGGAACGCGACGGAAGAGGACGGAGAGAGTCGCGAAATCTTCTTCGTAACTGAGCGATCAACTCCTACCGCATGGTCCGTAAAGCGGTAGCCAACCCACGATGCTTATTCCAAGTCTCTCTCTCTCACTCTCGGGCACGTCCGCACGGAAATGATTAACGATCATATCTCGGACCGTCTCATTAGAATGACATCATTCCGTGCGCTGGCTTAGCTCCCTTATTAACTTTTAACTGCTTTTCCGGTCGGGAAAACCCATAAGACTGACCGGCGTTTCGGTACGCCTCCTTCCGCGAACCAGAACGGCGAAGAAGAAAAAGGAGGGTTAATGAGAGAGTAATGGAGGAAAATGCACGAATAGACGGAAAAATACACCGGAACTTCTACGATTAGGACCTTGAAAAATTCGAGCTACGGAACTGTATGAGTACTGGGAGAAGCGAAAAGTGTCTGATCTAAAAAAAGGTCAGACCAGGAATCAAAAAGTAAAATTTCACGTGGGCCAAAAGATGATTTCCAATGGCATGGCGACACACATATCGCAGCGTGGGTCAAAACATTTCGAATAATATTTCAGTACTATGTCTTCCATAGACCTCCTGAGTGTCAAATTCATTTTATTTTGCTTCCCTATTTCATCCCAATCTGATCTTGTCCAAGTTGTTTTCCACAGACATGCAGTGGAATCGATATGATTGAGAGGGTCGCATGCGGCTAGCGGGCCACGTTTTTGAGAGCAGTGGGTTGGAGTGTAAAACGAAAAAAAAAACGAAATCATGCGACAAAGAAATCGAACTACGGGGAAATGTTAAACCCATCGACAAAAGTAGAATTTTTAAAAGTAACTCAAAAATCGCGAGAAAAGATAAAAGACGAAGGAGACAGCGTGTCTTGGGACCAGGAAAAAATGGGATGGAGTGAGAGTGGATGGGAAATATTCCGTGAGAGAAATCTAGACGGGACAGAGCCAACGGATAGAGAGAGATAGAGAGAGATCACAGAGAAGACAGAGTTTTCAGAAGTTTAAACCCGCATGAAACGCCGCTCTTTACAGAAGTTTAAAGGACACGCTGAGAATCTGGGCAAATAAATTGTATAACGTGGGTGGACGTACTAGGTGGAGGCCTTTAGGTTTTAAGGGGATGAAAAAAAGGGGAGAGAGGGAAAGAAGAAGAGAGAGTATAGATAGATGAGATACAGAGAAAGACGAGGAAATTGAAGAAAGGAAAGGGAAAAGAATGGGAAAATGTGAGAAAAGGAGGGGAAGAGGAAAGAGGGAGATAGAAGAGCTGAAGAGAGGAGGGGGAGAGCAGAGAGAGGGGGAGAAGGGGAAGGGGAGAGCGGAGGGGGGAGGGAGGGGAGAGAGAGGAGAGGGAGGGAGAGAGAGGAGAGGGGGAGGGGAGGGAGAGAGCGGAGAGGGGAGGGAGGGAAAGAGGGAGGAAGGGGGAGAGCGGAGAGAGAGGGAGGAAGAGAGGGAGGGAGACATGGAGGGAGAGACAGGGAGGGAGAGACATAGGGAGGGAGAGACACAGGGAGGGAGAGACACAGGGGAGGGAGAGACACAGGGAGGGAGAGACACAGGGAGGGAGAGACACAGGGAGGGAGAGACACAGGGAGGGAGAGACACAGGGAGGGAGAGACACAGGGAGGGGGGAGAGCGGAGGGGGGAGAGAGGGAGGGAGGTGGACAGAGGGAGGGAGGGGGGAGAGGGAGGGAGGGGGGAGTGAGGGAGGGAGGGGGAGAGAGGGAGGGGAGGGGGAGAGAGGGAGGGGAAAGGGAGAGAGGGAGGGAAGGGGAGAGAGGGTGGGGAAGGGGGAGAGAGGGTGGGGAAGGGGAGAGAGGGCGAAAGAGGGAGAGCGGAGGGAGAGGGAGAGCGGAGGGGGAGGGAGAGCGGAGAGGGGAGGGAGTAGAGGGAGGGAGGAGAGGGAGGGGAGAGGAGGGAGGGGGAAGGAAGGGAGGAAGAAGGAAGGGAGGAAGAAGGGAGGAAGAAGGAAGGGAGGAAGAAGGAAGGGAGGGAGAAGGAAGGGAGGGAGAAGGAAGGGAGGGAGAAGGAAGGGAGGGAGAAGGAAGGGAGGGAGAAGGACGGGAGGGAGAAGGAAGGGAGGGAGAAGGAAAGGAGGGAGAAGGAAGGGAGGGAGAAGGAAGGGAGGGAGAAGGAAGAGAGGGAAGAAAAGGAAGAGAAAGAATATGAGAGAATAGAGAAAAAGAGGAAAAGGAACAAATAGAGTGGATGGGGTGGAGTGAGGGATAGGAGATGAGAGGGCGAGTAGATGCTTAAGAGAGTAGAGAAGACGTATGAAAAGATGAAATGTATACGGACCTCCGCGAAATAGCCGAGAGAGGGAGATATACTCAAAGTGAGCAAAAAAGATGAATGATGAGATCAAAAAGGGATGGGAGTTAGGGGAGAATCCAGCTGTAGGGCGTGGCGAGGAGGAGAGGATTGGAACACCACCTGCACCAGAGGCGGGAGGATCAAAAGAGACGTGGGCGGTGGCGGAAAAGAGCAGAGTGGGAGAGAAAGGGAAAAAAGAGACTTGGAGAGAGGGAGAGAACCTGGAGGGATTAAGAGTGACAAATGGATGGAGTGCAGAGATAAGCCGTAGCAGGGAGCACAGGGTAGGTTAGATAGAAGGAGGCTGAGAGAAAGGCAAATCGACGCATCGTGATTTGTGGAATACTGTGGGAGATATCCTCCTTTTTTAAGGGTTCACCAACCGCCATCCCTAAATCGTCCAGGCCCTTCGTTTTGTTTCCACGGACACACAACAGCACGGAGAATCTCCTTCCTCCTTCCCGCCGCATTTTCTCTCCCTTGTATTTCCTTGGCCGCGACCCAGGGCAACTCAAAAAATAATCGCTCTACGAGAGATGAGCCCACTATGCTGCCTTTAAGATATTTCTTTTTCAAGACCGGCGACTAAATTACTCCACATGCTTACGACGCGCTGCGCACACGCAAAAGCATGCAAGGTAGAAGAGGTCTCGACGAATTAGAGAGGAATTGAGGAGAAAGGATAGGGAGGAAGAAAGAGAAAGAATAGGATGAGTTAAGGGTGGAAGGAAGGAGGGATGGAGAAAGGGAGGAATGAGAGTAAGATAAAAAGGAGATAGTAAGAGAAAAAGGAGATAGTAAGGAGAGAGATAGGGAGACGAGAGTGGAGGATAGGAGAACAGAGAGGAGAAAAATAAAGATACGAGGTAGGAGAGAGGAGTAGAGAAAGAGATGATAGAGTAGAGAAAAGACAGAAGAATGGGGGAACGAGTGGAGGAAGACGGAAGACATGGAGGGAGAAGAGTAGGGAGAGACAGGAAGGAAAGAGGGAGAGAAGAACGAGGGAGAGAAGAAAGAGGGAGAGAAGAAAGAGGGAGAGAAGAGTGAGGGGGAGAAGAGTGAGGGGGAGAAGAGTGAGGGGGAGAAGAGTGAGGGGGAGAAGAGTGAGGGGGAGAAGAGTGAGGGGGAGAAGAGTGAGGGGGAGAAGAGTGAGGGGGAGAAGAGTGAGGGGGAGAAGAGGGAGGGAGAGAAGAGGGAGGGAGAGAAGAGGGAGGGAGAGAAGAGGGAGGGAGAGAAGAGTGAGGGAGAGAAGAGTGAGGGAGAGAAGAGTGAGGGAGAGAAGAGTGAGGGAGAGAAGAGTGAGGGAGAGAAGAGTGAGGGAGAGAAGAGTGAGGGAGAGAAAAGTGAGGGAGGTGAGAGGGAGGGAGGGAGGAGGGAGGGAGAGGGGGAGGGAGGAGAGGGGGAGGGAGGAGAGGGGGAGAGAAGAGAGGGGGAGGCATGAAGGAGATGGGGAGGGAGGAAAGGGGGATGGAGGAAAGGGGAGGGAGGGAGGAGGGAGGGAGGAGGGAGTGAGGGAGGGAGGGTGGAGGGAGAGAGGGAGGAAGGGAGGAGAGAGGGAGGGAGGAGAGGGGGAGGGAGGAGAGGGGGAGGGAGGAGAGGGGGAGGGAGGAGAGGGGGGAGGGAGGAGAGGGGGAGGGAGGAGAGGGGGAGGGAGGAAAGGAGGAAAGGGGGAGGGAGGAAAGGGGGAGGGAGGAAAGGGGGAGGGAGGAAAGGGGGAGGGAGGAAAGGGGGAGGTAGGAAAGGGGGAGGGAGGAAAGGGGGAGGGAGGAAAGAATGAGGGAGGAAAGAGGGAGGGAGGAAAGAGAGGGAAGCAGGTGAGAGAGGGAAGCAGGTGAGAGGGGGAAGCAGGAGAGGGAGGAGATAGAGGGAGGTGAGAGAGGGATGGAGAGAGGAGAGATGTAGAGAGAGATGGGAGAGGAGAATGAGAGTAGTGAGAGGGATTGGAAAAGGAGCATGGGATAGGAAGAGAGAGCAATGGAGAGGAGATGGAAGAGAGAGCAATGGAGAGGAGAGGGAGGTGAAAGAAAAGGTGAGAGGGATAGGTGCTCGTGTGGGACGAGAATTATTAAGGAAGGAGGGGCGCGGGAAGGATGGAGCAGGTGTAGTGAAGCGTGAGGATGGGATAGGGAGAGGTAAGGTGGGATACGGTGAGAGAGGGATAGGACTGAAGAGGAAGAGAGAGAGAGAGAGAGAGAGAGAGAAAGATGGAACGTAAATGGGAGGGAGAGAGTCAGAAGATAGTGGCAGGAGTTGAGTGGAGGAGGAAGCTAACTTTAGATCGCAGCACAACCCCTCCTTTGACCCTCTCCTCTTCTTCTACCACGCCGTCACTTCCATTCCATCCTTCCCTCTCCTCCCTCCCTCTCTCTCACCTCACTCCTCGTCTTCGGAGGTCCCCGCGCTTCATTCCATTGCGAACGCCCTGGCAAGGAGGTGCAGAATAGAGCAGAGGGGGAGAGTGAGGGAGGAAAAGGGAAGGAGGAAAAGGGAAGGAGGGAACGGATGGCTAGGTGGCGCATCTGCTGGCGCGTAATTAAAAAAATCGGAAAAAGATTTAATAAAATATGCCAGCACTCTCTTCAATCTTGGCAAAAACTATTCTCGTTCAAAATTTCGCAATTTTGGCCGAGTATCTTTTATACTTTCCGCATAAATTTATGAGCAATACGACAGGAATGTCAAACTCGATGGTGTATCAGGACGGCGATGACGATATTATATGAGTAAATAGAAGATGGATAGAAAAAAATACAATCTGTATATATTATAGATCAGTTATTTATAATGAGCAGAAATTATTGAAAAATGTCGAACAGGAAAACTGCTCGTAACATTTTTTTAAAAAATCACAATCTTACTGAATTTTAAACTCTGAATTGTAAAAACTTAACTGCGGATAACCGATTGTCAAGATGATAACCTCCATTTTGTCGTATTTTATTATAACCCAGCATTACCTCTAAATTTCAAATTATTCGTTAATCGAAGGAGATCGTTCTCCCCGCAAGTTTATCAACACGTCGACTTAACCTTTCTACGATTCGAATGTTTTTCGTCTTCCCTTACTCCAGTTCGAGCTGGAGAAGTTCCACGGCGTGCCCAAACAAAAATGTATTCTAAAAGATACATCCTAGCGGTAAGCCGAAATATTTTGATGCACAAACAAACCAAATAATCAAAAGATAAAGTAAATGGAACAAGATTAATATTTCCCGGGTGGTTCGTCTCGACTTCTACGAAACGATAAGTCCGAATCGGAGACTTGAGGAATTCCCTCAGCCAACAAAAGAGAACGTGCAAATATTTAAGGAATCACCAAGAGCGGACGAACGATATCGGGTACACTTGAAGCGCGCCCGTAAATCATCGATTTTATCATTGGCGAATTCCGGAGTTGTTTTCGCACCGCATCTTAGCGTATAAACATTGCGGCATATATGTTACCCCGCCCATTCGTAACGCACGCTTGGAATCCGACGTTCGAACTCTCACGTAACGCGTACATAATAAGCATACATTAGGAGCAAACTCATTTCTGTAACCTTACAAGGGCGTCGAACGGGAACGTTACGCAACCGACGGACAAGAATCGTAATATAAACAGGCACTGTCGCGTTTTTTTGGTTTACCCGTCCCCCCTCGCGCGGGAACGAATGCTTGCCTTTTTTCTCCCTTCCTTTCTTTCTTTTACGACCACTGACACCGCAAGAACCAGCCGATCGGGCAGTCCGGAGAAAAAAATAGTCCCTCGAAAGACGGGGCGGAATCAGCTGTTGTTAAAATGAAAAAAAAGCGTCCAACACGAAAAACGGTAAAAAGTAAAAATTCTTTCGCAAGCGAAAAGACTCGAGATTATAGAATAAATACATTTATTACAAGTAAATTTTTTTAACTCGGCGTTTTAATCTTAAATAAGGTCCGAGGCGGAGTTGAAATGGCATGACTATATAAATAAGTTTACGGTAATTGAGGGGGCGTCTTGAAGGAGGGTCCAAAGATAAAACGTGGGACATGGCAAAACGGATGGGTAAGAAGTGAAAGAGATGGAAGTGTGCGGAATGAGAGAGAGATAGAAAGAGGAATGGTTATGGAGAGCAAAAGACGAACCCTACTATAGCAGTAATTTGTCCCGAATTAATGTGGCGAGGTTAAGTTCACTTCAAAACTCTTACGGACTCACGATGATGGAGGAAGAGGAAGAGATGTTGAGGGGAAGACTTTCTCTCAAGAGGGAATGACCTGTTTTCCTTGGGAGGGAGCCAAGATTTCGCCGAATAACTGAGATATTTCACGGCAAGTCTCGTCGGAGATGATCGGCCTTCAAAAAAAAAAGCTCTTCGCAACGAACCCGGTTACAGGAATAATGATGCATGTCACAAACTTGCAGGACGCGGCGCGAGTATGAAAGGATGGAAAATTAAGCGGCGGAGAAGCAGGATGGAATGAAAGAACCCTTCAAGATTGACGGAAGAAAACATAGATGAGGAGGCGCGCCGCGATAAAAATGTCAAATTAGCATTCGGAAGATAACCTTTATACCATCCCGAACGAGAAAAGATCATCATCATCATGCACGCTGAAATAAAAAAACGTGAATTCGACATTTATAACTTTAATGTTAGCTAATTGATCAACGTGTACGCTCAGATAATGTGCATACGTTATGAGATAGAGAAAATTATCTCTGGAATAAGCAACACATACGTCGAATACCTTAATTTATTTAAGCAGAAAAAAATGAAGGAAATAAAAACTTTCCATCATTCACAAAACACGCTCAAGAAACAAACCAGAAGGATACTCAGTATTGCTACAATGAGCAGTAGCAGCAATATTTGTTTCGGAATAGCAAATGTGGAATTGCATTTACATAATTTACTGCCCCGTCTCCCAGAAACTGAAGAATTTTGGCTATTTCCTACGCCTGCGATTAAATGAATGCAAGAGATGACTAAAAGCTACGACCGTTGACAGAGAGTTAAAAGGCTAGTTTTTAACCGAGGAAGCTGGAGAGAAATTTACTCACGAGAAGATATGATAATTTTGAGGACATACAACAGTGGGCAGCAAATTCAACGCCCTTCTAACTTCTGAAGTTGAAACGCTACATTTTTACAGATGACTGCAACATACTAGCATAATATCCATACAATTTCTTTTACGATAACACTCTCAAAGCGAAAAATATGCTGCATTTACATAACCGGTAGTCGCGTCTTGAACGGATGGTCAACGGGGGATTTAGCTTTTATAATTTTGCTTAATCACAGCCTCAAAAAACATTCCATAAACATGAGGCGAACGCAGGTGCGGACGATGGGCACAAACAAGCGTGAACAAATAAAAGAGAATCCTTCTGCATCTCCGCATTAACAGAAGGAATGTCCAAGACCTATTTTTGCGCGTTGGCCATATTCCGAGCCTATTCTCCCAAAAAAAACCGACTCAATTACTCCAAGAAAAATACGAAACACGTCCTACATCACGCCGCGGAAAAATAACACTGCAAAAGACCGTCAAAAAAATTACAGGGAACATTACGCGTACTATTACACCCACGATGCGACTTCACTGTTACGGACGGAGAGGATTCTATCTCCCGAAAGAATCGCTAGGTGGCGCCTCGGGTCGCGCGGTACGCACACCTGTTTCTTTTCGGCGGGATCAACGAGGAATCCATGACCAACCGCAAGATATCTTTCCACCTTCCTCGTCCGCACCCACGCGCACCTTGTTTTTAAACCCGCGCTTCGCGTACATCCTCCCCGATCTCCCTCACCTCGGATATCTTCCGTCATTCCTCTCCCCCTTGCATGCCTATCCTACCACCCGCAAAACCTCCCTTCCTCCGCCGGCCCGATTGAGTGACAAATGAACCCACCGCGGCGGCGTGCACCCAAAGGAATGCCTCTCTCTCGGTCTGATAAGGCGTCGTCTCGCCTCAGGCACTCAATCCACAGCACGCGCCTATCTCTCGGCCGCGGCGGCCATCAAAACCTCATTCCACCCACCCACCCCATCCTCTCCCTACCACCACAACTGAGCTTTGTGGGATGAATGCCTAAGAGGGATAAGGGATGCGGAGCGTGGAAGAGTTACGCGTCGGAAGGGTAAAGGGGAGGAGGAGAATGGAGAGACACGAAGGGGGGATGGGCGGTGTTTTGATCGAAGCAAATACCGGCGTGCATAAAAGGGTTCATTGAGAAATTAGCGGGGTGAGGAGGTGTTGATGGAGATTAGGGGGAGGAAGGAGGTAGAAAGGAGAGAGATGGGAAGGGAAATAAGGGGAGAGAGGGAGGAATAAGAAGGAAGCCCGAGAGATATTTTAAGTTCCACAACTTATCTCGCGAGCCCTCGAGGACGATGAGATACATCCTACACGTCCACTCAGGAGGCCCCTTTGGGTCCCAGTCAAAGAGAGCACCACTCCGCCTTCCTATTTACGCTTTTTTTCCTCCCTCCGCCGACCCCCAGAAGATGCCGATGCAGGTGGGAGGAAAGATTAGTGGAATATTTACATCGCCGTCCATTGGCAAGGCTTCCAGAGGACGGGAGATGATGGTGCCGAGAGGCTGCCAAAGAATCTCTCGCAGCCTCACACCACGCGGTGTTATTACCGAGCAACAGAAAATGCGACAGGGAAGCGGGGTGGCCGAGAGTACCCTTCGCGCAGTGGCGGATGTACGCCTCCTGGGGCCTCTGGCGCTAAACATTTGGAGGCCTCTGGCGCTAAGCAGTCGGAGGCTCTGCAATCTAAATAGTGAAACCGCTCCTAACGGCTACCCTCTTTTGTGACACCTCTTAACGATCGTTTTTTTATGGAATCATAGAGAGGTTCCACCGATTTTTAAATTGAGACATTTAATATTTCTGAGATTATACACACGAACATTTTTTCGGGGCCCCTTACTTCAAGGGGCCTCTGTCGCGCGGCAAGTGCGACCCCCCCTTAAATCCGCCACTGCCTTCGCGTATCCAAGGCTACCGTCCAGTTCGTATTTGCGTTAAAAATAAAAAAAATTGTCCGACAATCGTTCCAGAAATAGCGGCGATGGAGAAAGCAGCACATGCGCATTGATGTATGAAGTTGGAAACTTGGATGCTTTCTTTGATACACTCGTCCATAACACACCGACTGAGTGTATTAACTGGCACAAAATAAACAAGGGTCTGAACTAAGAGGAAACTTAAGGAAAATCGACAAATATTCGAATGATATATCAACTGATACAATTGAATTAGAATACTGAGTGGAAGACTGCCTCTCAAAGCTATCGATCTTTTGGGCCACAGACGCATATAATTTCATCGATGTTCATAAGGCACCTCTGAATGGGATTTAGCTCTTTCTCTTAAAACTAACCGCTCACGGTTTAGGTTTAAAAAATTAAAAAATACCGCCGAAAAATTTCGCGACGACTTATATTACTTCTAATTTCATTCCGAAAATATGGTTCGAAGCCAACTTGTCAAAGTGGCGGAAAATTGATGACGCGCCGTTGAGTCGACAGCGGAAAAAAACCGCAACTCCCTCCCCGTCCCTTCATCCTCTCGGTATATTGTATTTTGAGCACAATGGCTGCGGCATTCCTCGAATTTTTGAGTCTCTTTCCGAGTAAAACACATTCCCGCATCAACTTCCTTTCCCCCTTGAAAAATACACCAGTCAAGAGCGTAGAGGGAGCGACTGCTACCGAAGCGATTAGTTAACTCGAAACATTTCTGTCGCGGGGAGGGCCATCTTAACCTCCCTCCCCCACCACCCCCTCTCCTCGACGGGAAATTGCGAACTCCTTTAACACGCACACCGAAAGGACTTACCACTGATCCTTCGTAACGCGGCTACGGCTTCGAATCGCTCTCAGGACGCGAAAATTTGTGGCACAGGTCCAGCTTGAGTGGACGAGGAGAGGAGAAGATGGAGTGGGACAGAGAGAGGGGGACATCCAATGCGTTCCTTGTTTTATGGTCGGCATTTTATGTCCCCTTGTGGCACATTACGGCGACACCTGCGCTGCAACTATAATCCTCAAACTTAATAAAAAATAAATCTCGCAAAATATATATTTTAAATGTTCGAAACATTTTAAATTGGTCCGCTACGGAAGTTAAACGGCTATTAAAAAGAAAAGAAATATGATTTCTACGAGGAGAAAACCGTTGAACGACACAATCGCGTATAAAATCGAATGTTGATGGGCGGATATTACTTAACCAGTTAGTCGGCGACGCCATGTAGTCGGTCGATGAAAAAATATATTCTTTCCTCGTAAATTCATTAAACGCCCAACATTAAAACCTACAAAAATCAATAAATATGTCTTCGGACGTTGGAATGGGACAACAGAAAATTTGGGCTCTTCTGAGCAATCGTTCGTTCGCAATAGCGTAGAATTAAAAACACCTAGAAACGTCATATATTCACGAAATTCGCAACAAAAACAACGTTGATATTAAATTATATGTCTACTCGGGTTCTTTAAATCGGGGGCATTCAACCCTTCCAGTTTAAGCGTCCGTTTCAGAATTTTCGCTTATTCCCTGGTATATTTAAATGTTAATAATATAATAATAAATACTTTTACTATAATAAATAACTTGTATTCAGAAAGTAATCCACCCCAACGCCGTAATATAATATTAAATTCTGGCATCGGAGTTGATTCTTTTCTGAATATTGTTTGCCTTATTAATATTAAATTAGTTGTGTTTATAAACATAAATGATTTTAAAATGGATGTTTCAAATCTACGTTTTAGAGAGAACTGAAATGGCCGAGCACGACCTCCTGTGTGAAAAAACCAAGTAGCATTCCATTACTGATAAACACACTGCTACCTAGAGACAAGCGAAAAAATAATTTTGCTAACCCCAACACTTCTTTGTCGTTATAAACGTTTTATAGCGCCATTCGCAACCTTTGTTTCTGAAATAATTTATTAATGGCGAAGAAAAACACTATCTTAAAAACCTTGAAAACTCTTAATCCATCGTTATGTGTACCCAATCCAATACCAACGTTTTCAATTAGTCACAATGACTCGAAAAATAATACTAACCTCGGCCGTCGGAGAACAAATGCAAATGCGATCTTACCGTTATCACAATTACCTGAACAACTTCGGATTCGTCTATTTCATCCTTCCCATTAGACGAGATTGGATTAATTCTCCACGCATAATAACATTTATTTTTCTGCTGTGGGATAGATAGGAAGAGAGAAGAGAGCGAGCTATTACGCGAACACTTGAAGAGGATAATTCCCTCCATCGCCGCCACCCTGCGCAGCAGCGTGCAACAACAAAGCGAGGACGCCTCTCCAGTCAATTGAGCACGGGGCGGTGATTGCGCGTTTTAAAAAGGGGAAAAAAAGAAAGCACGGAGGCGGCGTCCTATGCACTGATGTTTCCCTTTAATTTTCGTTTCCGTCTACTAGAGAGAGAGAGAGAGGAAAAAGGAAAGGAGGAGAGAGATTCTCGCCCGCACATTACAGAAAAACCCCTATTTGAGCGATGACCACGTGGCGACGAACTCATCACCTGGCGAAGTGTGTACGTGAGGGGTGGGGGAGGAGGGGTGGGGGAGGAGGGGTGGGGGAGGAGGGGTGGGGGAGGGGTGGGGGAGGAGGGGTGGGGGGAGGAGGGGTGGGGGGAGAAGGGGAGGTTTGGATGGGGAGAAGGGGGCCGTGAACTGGAACGCATAGCGAACGAGTGAATGTGATAAATGCCGCGGAATGAAACTCCTCTTTGGCTCGTGGAAACACGCTCCGGTGACCGCTGGAACGCCTCCCTTTGGGACGTCTCCCGCACGCGATAAAGCTTTGAGGTATTGCCTATGTATAAACCGCACCTTTAAATGAGGTAAGAACCCTTTTCGGGGAGGACTTAATCTGATAATGCCGGGAGGGTCAAAGGAAAATGGCGCGCCGGGAGGGAAAGAGGCTTATTATTTCTGCGGAATTGCGCGGTCGAAAAAAGTTCGTGAAATTTCATAATTGAAGCTTGAGAGCGTCTACGTGGCCATATGGAACCATAATAGACGCCGAAAATACATAAATCCATTTAAATTGCCTTGTTGTTTCTATTATATAATCATAGTATACAACGGTAAAAGTTCACGTATAGGTTTTAGTAAAGTTACTTTTCGCATTGAAAAATTCTTCCCTTAAATATGCATTCTAGTAACCCTTAAATTAACACGAACAACATTCGCAACTCTGTAGTTTCCTTCTTATTGCTCATTTAAAAAAAATTTTAAACAGAAACAAATATCCTAGACTTTGCGCATACATGTATACGGGATAGCACAAATATGATTCGGTAACTGAACCGTAACACCACTTGACTGATGATGATGAATCTTTCACCATCACTCAATAGAATCAAAAATTATATTTGGTCGCAAAAATTATATACCCAACCCGTCCACCTCGTTTAGTCTAATGAATAAATGTTGCTGGTTCTTAATTCCTCGCGTGGGATGTATATGACTTCACACAATGTTATAGAATCGATAATTGATCGATGATTGCTGATGCTGACCTCGACGATTTTTTTACTATATTCTCATCATTACATTACAGCGTTATTCACTGATTTGTCGTTAACATATTATGATGATTTCAATTAGTGCTGACAACTGTAACCGTTACAATGCGAAGTTCAACCAGACATACTATTCGCAGCAGAAAACGAGAGAACAAATTTTGAACGCCAAAAAGGAAAAAATCATAGCGTGACCATAAATTGCTTGCCTCGAAAAGTCATTTTTTCATCAAGGATATAAAAATGTTATTTTATGAACAATTTCACGTACATGTTGAGTAAAAATAACGATCCAATGATATAAGAATCTATTTATTTCAACCACGACATTGAAAAATTAATACTTCTACGCCAATAATTTAAAAAATCACAGTGGAGCCATACTGATCACACACGAGTTATTACGTCACTTTCTTCACCACGTAATTAAGCGTTATTCTTAGAGCGCCTTCCTTTTTAATGAACAATCGAAGAAGCAAATATTGATCCTTTGAAACCTTAAAAGTGGTAAAGAGCTCTCTTCTTCGCCCTTCATGATATCCGAATGCTAAAAAAGTACTATTTTAAGGTTTTCCGATTACTGAACCGATATCCCTGAAAGTACGTTATTTCGTGCAAACAAAATTATTTATTCGGAAAACAAATCACATACCTCGGAAAAATAGTTGCAAGGCACGATTTTGAAAAATCGCTCAAATTTTAATGAACTATTAAAAATATAGACTTAGTAGGCCAGCATCCAAATTAATTTAGCTATAAAAATTGAGATTAATTAAATTTCCCGTCGTTTTTTTGAGAGCTCCACACGCCCACGTAATTGGATAAAATTAACAATTTCCTCAATAAATAAATACGATGTTACACCGGGCGTTCTCCAAAACTGGCGCAGAAAACAAAAGAAAACAATTCGTAACTCGTCTTTGTTTCACACGAATAACTAAAGTGACCATTTTTTCGAGCCCAAATCAGTACAATTGTCATTTGTTGCTCATAAAAAGCACCAAATTCGCGATTACTGTCTGGATAAATGAGATAAATCAGTACAAAATTCTTTTGTTAATATTTCGAGCATCAAAATTGCAATCCATAGAAATATTTATATGTATTTATTATTTACGAATGATTTACGATAAAAATTCAACCTATTAAGGAACACTATTTTAAGATACTCATATAGTTACGAAAACAGCATTTTAAATGATAGAGATAGCAATCAACTAAGTTACCGTATTAATAGAGTAGACCCTCGATTGCACGGACTACATGGGGGAAGGGCTGTCCGGATTAGTCGATAGACCGTAAAGGTCGAGGCGAAAAGCACATGGTTACATAAGATGCTAAAATAAGTCATGAAAAACAGCGCTGCACTGTATGAGTATGCTTTCTTTAAAATACGAAAATCTCTATCTAGTTGATACATTGCAGCAATGCGTTTCGATTGATTTTTCAAACAAGTTGCACGTCACCCAGAAAGGGATTAAATTCGATGATCGAGATATGACTTTAACGATAAAACGGTGAAACCAGATGCTACAAAGCAGCCGGCTTCGGAGGCAACTCGTGGATTTTTGATTTTGCAGCGTCATCTTGACCATCAATTGTCTTCCAGCCATAAGGCGAAATCGAAATTCATTTTCGTTACCATTCCCTTTCCAATTAATGCTGCGTGGAGAGTGAAAATTTTTTTTAAGAATCTTAGGAAAGATTATCCATTAAAACGATCTAAAAAGCACAGAAAATAGCCGACTCGAACGATAATTTTCTCGTAGAGAAGATCGACCGGACAAAAATCCAGTTCGGCGGACGTTTTCCGTAAAATCCTGAGTCCGTAATATAAGGGTCCGTAGAATCGAGGTTTTACTGAATTCGTAAATCTGTACAAAAGTCGGTACAAAAAGACGATCAGTGCAATATAGTCAAAATCAGTCCAGTACTATATAAATCAGTACGGTTGATCACTTGACGTGTAACATTCCACGCGTACCATCCATTTATCTCCTACCCTCGGAACAACGCTATTCACGAGAAACATTTAAAATGGGAGATAAATAAATATCTCGAAAAAAATCAAATTGAAAAATAACTACTTTCCCTAGTTTCCCCCCTCGAAATGAGTTAGCGTCGGAAATGGCATGGCGATTATGACAAGACGTCGAGGCGCTCGGGAAGGGCGGTGGACAGAAGGAGACTGAGTTAGCGAACAAATGCGCCGCGGAAGGATAAGGGGCGTGAACGAATGGGCTCCTGGGCCAATTGCTCGCTGAGGAATGAGGGGGAGAGAGACACACACACACGGAGGGCGAGACAGTCCACGCCACACCCCTACCACCACCCCACCCATACTGGCAAGCATCCAACCCCTTTTACCACCCACTCTTTCCTATATAACCCTTCCTTTTCCTCTCTTAAAAGTTCCTCCCATCGCACCACTTTACCCCGACCAACTACCCGACACATTTCCCATTCCTTCATCTTCCACGTGTTGAGGTTTTTGTGTATAAAAGTGGAAGAAGGGGGTGGGGAGAAGGGGTGGGGACGGACAATCGACCGACCGGCGCTTTCTTGCGCAGACAAATTCCTTTCGATTCGTAATGGAGAGAAATAAAATGCTTAATAGAGGAGAAAGATGTATTGGAAGAAAGAGATATTGGAAGGAAGATATATTGGAAGGAAGATATATTAGAAGGAAGAGATATTGGAAGGAAGAGATATTGGAAGGAAGAGATATTGGAAGGGGGAGATATTGGAAGGGAGAGATATTGGAAGGGAGAGATATTGGAAGGGAGAGATATTGGAAGGGAGAGATATTGGAAGGGAGAGATATTGGAAGGGAGAGATATTGGAAGGGAGAGATATTGGAAGAGAGAGATATTGGAAGAGAGAGATGGCGACCCGTGACCCGGAGTGAACTTTACTCGCGACCTTTCCCGTGGATGAGATCAAAGGAGGAGGAAGGGAGCCAGGTAGGATTATATTTTTTTCGCGACCTCTTTCGCGGAGAGGTGTTCGCAATAACATCACTCCGCACGCCGTCGTTAGGTCGGCCAAAATCCGATAGTTAACAAAGCGGTTGTGGGGGTTGCCAAATGGGGCGATTCCGTCTCGTCCCCCGTTTCATTCGAAGGCAGATTTAAGGCGGCTTGGGGGATGAAGAAACGAGTTACCAAGGCGATGACAAGGGGGAGAGACAAGGAATAATAAGCTCATAAAGACTGGGTTACGAAGTTTATAAAAAAATCGCCGTTTTAAATAACAGGGCTAATCTTGTCTAGACGAATCAAGTATGACGTATTTACACGTATTTCAGGGTAATAAAATTAGAATTTTTGTACATTAATTGCGCTTACGTACTATTCCGTTTAATTTGATTGCAGAAGCTACGTTCTTATGAGTAAAAAACAAAAAGACAAAGAATCTTCTTTAAGAATGCTCGATATGTAAACTTCTATCTAATATGCGATTGTCAAATGAAAATTACATTGACGACTAGAGGAAAATCACCAGGTGATATATTCAAAATTATGGGACGATGAGGCGAATCGTCAACAGAATGTAGAGAAGATGGTGACTGATATCTCGAGTGATTTTACTACACGGAAAATCAAATCGAATTTTTTAAGACGATAATTTGAAACCTAACGATATCGATGTAAGCTAAAAATGAAAACTATTGATATACTATTCGACATTTCGAAGTGTCTAGACGCGATTCTGACAATATGCAAGTATCTGCCGAGCATAATGGCAACGCAAGGGACTTCGTTGACACGAGGAGCGGATATATGAAATACAAGAAAACCCGTCCAGAGCGGGTTTCCCCAACGCGCTTCTGATTGTATCCGGTTCAATAAATGTGACGCTTGCTTATCCAAAACGAATAAAAATTAATTGCACGCGGTCCTAAATTCGGCAAGCACCACATTTTACGTATGCATGTGACGTGAAAAACCCCGTAGCCTAAACGAACACGGGATTTTTAGCGCGCTTTAAAAAAATGCGCTTTATAGTTTCACTTTGGAGACTGTCCGTCTGTGCACTTGCTTAAATTGAAATTGTGAATTTGCGAAAAACAGTTTTGCCCAACCCGGCATTTTGCAAGAACGTAACCCCCGCGTTGCGCAAGGGACTACTCTAGTAATATAAGTCGTACAGTTAGTTTTCCCGACCGGACCTCAAAGAGGGGGAACGGAACAGTTACCTGGGGATGAATGCAGAGAGAGGATTAACGAGAGAGAAGACATTTTCCGACAATTCTTCTCTTCTGACACAAATAAAAAATAATGTAACCCGTGGCGATATATCTTCCGAGACAAACTTCTGCAAAATTTTGCAACTACTTACCTATTTAGCATTTTCATTCACTTCCGTCGGCGACCGATAACCACAAAAGAATCCCACAGCCTTTAACTCTTATGATCACGCAAGAAAACATAACAACGTGCGAAAATCGTGTATTTTCGATTTATTTTTGATGGAAACAGCAAAAAAATTCCCTTCCATTTAGTCAAAAACTGACATTTTGTACTCTGAAATAATCACGTCGGGAAGTATGCGGAATTCCTCCAGCAGCATCCAACAACGCTCAAACATCCCTAAAAAAACATCCTTACCACCGCTTCTCCTCCTCCCACACACCACCACCGACTCGGAAAACAGTAAACACGGAGCGAGCGCGCAATTCAGCGCGTGTAGGAAAATAGGGGTTGGTCCCGGCTAAAAAGATGAAGCAGATTGACAGATGGCCTATGTTTCTCGAAGAACGTTTTCCCCTCCTCCCTCTCTTTCGAAGATGAATGCCAGTCAGCTCTCCCTCCACTCTCTCTCCCTTTCTCTCGCCAGCGCATAAAAGCGTTCTCAACGTCCCGCGACCCACTCCATCTCAAACAATTGAGCGCACACCCCCATAGCGTGCGTTCCAACCCTTTTCCCCCTCCGCTTCGCACTCAAGACGCGACCACGCCCACTTACCGGCATATTTCGGGGTTGGAGGAGGAGGAAGATATCGGGAAGGGAGGAGAGGCTGTAAAGGAAATGCACACGAGGAGCTCCCATCCGCGAGAACGTCTTGGCGGTCCCACGGTGCTCCTGGAGAGGGGAGGGGGAGAGACGGGGGAATGGAGAGACGGGGGAATGAAGAGACGGGGGAGATGGAGAGACGGGGGGGGTGGAGAGACGGGGAGTGGAGAGACGGGGGGGGGGGCGGAGAGACGGGAGGATGGAGAGACGGGGGGATGGAGAGACGGGGGGGGGGGTGGAGAGACGGGGAATGGGAGAAGAGGGTGAGCGCTCGGGAACGGTCTCCTTACCCGCGAATTCCTCGCGTACCAAACTGTTTAACTGCCCGGAACTAGGCGAATGGTAGGTGGTTACGGCTTTTTTTCTTCCTATCCCCCTCTTCCTGCTCCTTCGCCCGGTCCATCGTGCCGTCAACTAGCTACTCTCTGGACCACATCCACTCCTCCGCTTCCCCTCTCCACTCAACCTCCCTCTTTCGCTCCTCTCTTCTGTCTCCTTTTTGCATCATCCCTCTCCACCGCTTCCTACATCCTCGTCCACCTCCAATCTTTTTCATCCTCCTCTCCTCTCCATCTCTCTCTCTCTCGTCTTTTCACCATCCATCTCTCCATTTTGTTTCCTTCCCTCCATCGCTATACATCCATTCTCCTTCCTCAGTCGTTTCCAACCTCTCCCTCCCTCTCTTTCCCCCTCCCTTCCCCTTTCACACTCCCTCTCCCTTTCTCCCTCCCTCTCCCTTTATGGGTTAGATGGAAGAGGAGACTGTTTAGTCTCAATCTCCCTAATAAAGACGTATGTCTATCTATCTCCCTCCACCTTTCTCCTTCTCCCCAACTTTCTCCCTCCGTCCACCCTTCTCCCTTCCTCCCTCCCTCCCCCTTCCTCCAACCTCTCCTTCGCTTCTCCCCTCCCCATTTCTCTTCTTAAAGGACGATTCACACTATGCAGTCGGGGGAAGGGACAGCCGCAGACAGACTGCCTCGAATTGATAGGAATATTCACACTAGAAAGGACAGTCGGGGGACGGGACGGTCGCAGTCTCTCGGCCAGGCAACTCAGACTGCGGAGTGCGGCACACTCTACCCCCTCTCCTGCACTCTCCTGTCTGAAAATTGTGTTCCTCTTTTCAATAGCCGAACTAATGTACTCGAGTAGTTGGTCGAATTTCTCAAGAGACATACGGAAGTATTGATGATGTTTCCTGGAGTTCTTGCGAAGTCGCACAAAGAGAGTATGAAATTCACCTTCTTGATGTCTGACAGTAAATATTTCTTCCATCCACATTATTTTCTCTTTCTCCTTCTCTTCCTCCTGTTAACACAGGACAGCAAGTACTACAACTTCTTCGCAACTGCTGTCAGAATCCATGATGTACAATGTTTTCTTCTTATTAAACACTTAAAAACTGTAATTAACCACTCGGCAAACGGGAGCGGACTGTGTACTGGGTAAGGGGCAGACTGTACCACGACTGTGCCGTCCCCCGACTGCATAGTGTGAATCGGCCTTTACCCTCCATCTTCCTTTCCATCCTCTTTATCACTCCCTGCCATCCCTCCTTCGATCATCTATTTTTCTTCTCTCTATTTTGCTTCCTACTTCCCTCTACTCAATACTTCCTCTATTGTTTCCAACCGTTCCCTTCCTTCCTCCCTCCCTCTCCCTTCTTCGATCACTCTTCTTCGCTTCCTCTCTCCAGCTTCTTACCATCCCTCTTTCTTTCCATCTTTCTCACCTCTTTCTTCCATCATCCATTTCTCTCCTTCGCTTTCTCTCTCCCTCGACCTCTCCGCTTCCTACTTCCCTCTCTACACTTCCACCTTCCTTTCTACCTCGCCCTCAAACTCTCCTTCCCACCCTCTCCTTCTCCGAGAGCCAGCTGCACCTATGGGATGAGAAGAACGAGGGAGGCTTTCGGGAATTCCGAAGGGGGTGGAAGGTTTTTGGGGTGGAGTGAGACGGTTGGAAGGAGTGGAGTCGTGAATTATTCAGGGAGTTCCGAGGCACTCTCATGTTTCGTTCTCTCTCTCGTGGGAGGAGTTTCGAGCACTCCGACCCCCGCACTTCTCTCGTTGGGAGGAATAAGTCGCTTTGGCCGACATTACCGAGAGACCCGCGACTCGAGGGAGTTGGAGGGCTCGCAAATGTATGCGACTGCAGAATCGCGAATGCGCGTGCATCTGGGAGGCCTCTCGTCATCAAATGCTGCAGCGGACAGTTTTGAGCGACCCACGGGGGCGAGAAATTAATGCAGAAGCCCTTAGGAGTTACTTTTGCGTAAGAGAGTTTAGGTCGTGACTTTGAAACGAAGGGAGGCATTCTTCAGCTACGAAACGGTTGTTATTTTTTTACGCTACCTTTTGAGAAAATGCGGGAGCCTTTATCGCGGCGTCTGATACGCCCAACTCGCGCGACGATAAGCGAGAAATCTCGAGCATAGTGAAGGCATTGAGGGTTGGTTAGTCAAACAGTCTCGTTGAACGAAATCATTCGGTCGAAAAATGCGGGCATTTGTTGAGAGAAACGATGGAAACTGCTCACGGCATACAGCGTGTCTGACATCAAAATATGTATAATGAGGTTTTCCACCATTGTATTACATGAAGTACATATAATACCTCGCCGGAATTAACGAAATAATTGAAAAGGTGATTTTATGACCGACTGATAACTACGTCAATCGGAGTTAAGAGCGAAAACGTCGACGCTATCGATAAGGCTCGATCTCAAACTTGGGATAAAGAACTGATATTATCCGCACCATCTGGGAAGTGAAGCATTTAACCGAGATAATATCCCAACACACACAATGTAACGGTTACATGCGCTATTAAAAAACCAATGCAAAATAATACCTTTACGGTTTCAAATCCAAGGCGAACCGAGGGAAAGCAAGGTTAAATCAAAATAATCTGTCGCGGGTGACACCCATTTCTCTCCGCGTTTTTCTTCGGTTTCCTAACATCCACACGGAGGCCACTCGAACAATGATTCAATTCTTTGACCGGATCACGAAACGGGTCGGCCCTCGCCATACAAGCGCTCCGTGACGCAATTCCGACGGGAAATGAACGTTCCGCGTAGTTATAAAAATGCGGGACACGGAAGGATAAAATAAAATGTTACAGTCGCTTCCACCTGATCTACGAAAAGGGCGGTCTCGAGAACCCTCAAAAAAAGGAGAGTCGGTGGAACTGGCAACGAAAATCGATGCAAATAAACATTTCGACGATGGATGATCAATCGAGCGATAAATGAATGATACGGATCAGCAAAACCCAAAAATCAATAACCCGATAATCCGCATTTCCTTTTGTTTCGGAAACCATCAATATTCCTTTTTGTATTATTCGAAAGAAAATTCCGCGTACACAAAAAAGTCTATCTGTTAATACAATAAGACTACTATCTCGTTTTTTTCATTTTTACTTTCTCCATACGTGAAAAAATCGATTTAGAGATTTCAACGGAAATACACGGTTTTGACAATTTTATCGATGATGTCTGTGTGATAGGAATTTTTTTGGCGCTCTAACTCAAAAACTATTAATCAGATCAGCACGAAATTTTATATTTGATATTTTTATTGGAGGGACAAGAGCTGATTAGGTTTTGATTAAAAAACCAACCGGAAGTGGGTGTTTACTCTTGCCACATTCATTTTTTTCAAATATTTACTTTAATACTTGATCAATGTATAAAATTGCTGGAAGAAAAGTTGTAACAAATTTAAATCTTTACAACTTTTGTTCGAAACATTTTCTTATATAATGCATTGCTTAAGAGATATTTTTAAAACCACATTTTTAGCTACCACCGCCACCTAGAGGCTACTGTTTACGCTTAGTTAGTAACGCTTCTTTTCATTCTAAATTGCTGGAGCATCGTGGCTATATCCAATATCAGAAGGTATAAGTTTATGTCTATTCTTTGTAAGGTCTCTGAATTTTCTCGCAGTTCCTTAAAATATTTATTATCATTTAATCTATTTGGAACTTTTAGAAGTATCTATTACAGGTATGGAGAAAGTCATGCGGTGGCCACATCAGATTTTTTGTTATTTCATTAATTAAAGCTTGGAATGGCATAATATAGACCGCGAACTCTTAGGAATATCCTCACGGACACTAGTTCTAGAAACTATAATTTCGTGGCTATAGATGTCCGATTTACGAAGTTGCTATCGCCTATGGCAACTCACAAATATCTGAATAAATAATCGGAGAATCATCAGTGATGAGGGAAACATCGGTTGAAATTTGAACAAGGTTTCCAATGCATGGAAGTAAGAATTTTCTCTCTCTTATATTTGACGGAAGGCGTAAGTACAAGGAGCTCATTAATTTTTGAACTTACCCACTTTTATGGCTTTCATTTTTTTTTAAATTCTGTCAAGCGCGAGAACTAATTTTGTATACTAATTAAGATAAAACACATAGATACAATGAGCTATAACGGAGGAAACCAAGCTCAAAAAATTGAAAACATAAAAAAGCGCTACACGTAACAAGACCGCAGTACACCATTAACAGGCTCACGAATTAAAGTGATAAGCCAGACCGTAAAATGTCCATTATCCCTACTTTCGTCATAAACACCTATCGTACGACCACGCTAAATCTGATTCACGAAACACGTTTCAACCTTCACGTTATCAGCAAAATTCGCCTGCCCGAAAGTATGGAAAAAGCATTTCATGTGGTTGGAATGACACGAGAAAGGAAATCGCGGTGATGAATCGCAAAAAAACACGAAAAATGCGCTATTAAACGTAAAATATAGAAATTATTAAAGATTTAAAAAACTTTTTACCAATGCGATAAGAGTATAAAGGTAGGCTAATCTTTCGAAATTAAAAAAGCGAGGGGAATTACCTTTTTAACCTTAAGTCTTAAATTTAAAAAAAACATCATAATTATATTTTTTAAATCTTGACAATACGGAAGGAATTTTTAAAAAATCTTAATTCCCCGCATCTCGCCTGCACGCACACGCAGATATAAAAAGATCTCGTCGACCCATCAGAATCGCTCCACTGGCCGAGCGAAGCGGACCGTCCAAAAAGTCCCGGGCGGAAAAGATTTGAGCATTTTTACGATCGTCCGGCACCCGAGCACGCAAACTGCACCCGGCAGAGCCGCAGACCAGCATCCCGGCCGCAGCCGTCACGCTCCGTGGACCAAGGTTTACCAACACCGTCCCTAATGAAACGGCACGCCTTCCTGAGCTTCGACTCCATTTTTATTCCTCCCTTTTGTTCCGGACGGGAAAGGCCGAACTCGACCGACAAACGATCTCTCTCTCTCTGTATTTCCACCGACACCTTTTGTCTCGTCGAAAGAAAAATAGCAAATGTCTGATCTACCGCATCGTCGGTGGAAAAACAAAAGAAACGACCGGAAAAGGTAATTTCCGACTTGCTCGTAACATATGGAAATTACGAGAAATCTACTTATATGAATTCATGCGTGAAAATCCTACGGGATTAACGTTGGTTTAGCCTTAAATTCTCGGACGCCTGGAAGTCGTCGCTTTGAAGAAGAATACCATCAGAATGTACACAAGCGAATCGGAGTCACTACAATATTTTCCACGGGCGACATATTTTGCGTTTTATTTAAGACACGTAAAATTTGTATCCATCGAAGATACGTTTGCGATCATTATACAGACAGAAAATGTATTTACGTGCTGCAGACTTCAGTAAAAGGTGACTGAAGGCGATCGTTTGAATTCTCTGTGCCCCATTTGGACGTCTGATTATAAATAAAGGGTGCGTTGTAACGATGGCGAGAAAAACACTCGATTTCAATCTTGAGAGATTCCGCTAAACAGAATGCGGAAGATAATACATGGAAGCCATCTCTTTATACCAGGGGTCTCCAACCTTTCAGATCCCAAGATCTACTTTTCAATTGTAAATTTACCATGGATCGACATGTGTGCTCGTGGGCCAGGATGCGACTTTTGTTTGTGTGAAGTTTTGGCCAATCAACCACTTGGATTATTATAGCCATAACTCCTTACACATAGACACAAGGGAGGAGAGAAACCTGGTGCTGACGTCAGAACCAAGGGGGACAACTGGCAATGATGCGAGAAATACCGTTGAGCGGGGTGTGCCTCCGCAAATTTAGCCCCAACTTTAGGAGACATAGAAACCAGCATCATAACCTGTCCTGCTTAACATGCCCCATCAACTCGATTTCAGTTAAACAAACCGGAATAAAACCTCGATTTGAATTTTCGTTCTGAACAAGAGAATATTTTACTTGCAATAAAATTTCGTTAATAGCAACAGAAAAATCATACGAATTAATGGAAACCCTGAGAATGCATATTTTCTAAAATAATGGAAAACTCGGGTGTGTAAGTTGATACTGCAACTCGAATACTATCACTCGGATGTTAAGCTGGTGCGATACTTTGTTTCGATTCCATTCATGCAAGAAAGCGTTGACTCACACAAATATATTGAGCCAAGTATTGACTTCACTTTCAAAGCTACATTCGCTAATGAACTACTTTTATCAACCAAAATCGAAATTTATATCGTCTCAACATTTCTCACTTGATTCAATAAAAAGTAATAGCGCTGAGGGAATGCTCCGCGTTCGACTTTAAAAGGGCCAAAGACCCCTGCTTTATACCATTGCTGCGAAAGTTGATTTTTACCGAATCATCTCCAACGCGCCCATTCAAAATAAAAGGCGCATAAGAAATGAAAAAGCGCGACATTCATTAGAATTCAAACTCGGCAATAAATACCTTCCCTGAGAATTTGTCCTCAGACGCCTTCCCATGGGTATCGATTTCATAAGCACAGTGAGGTGGAAAAGATTTTTACAATGTCGGCATCTCGAAAGATGGCACAGATACCGATCCAAATTAAAATATATTAGTTCGAAGAGCTACGATTTAACGTCTTTATTTGCACTGCGTGGATGGCGGCGGAAAAAAACGAGAAAAGAACACAATGGAAAGGAGAAAGGCGCACGAAATGGCTACGGTGTCACCCGATACGGGGAGAAATGGTTTTGATTGGCGTTTGGGACGTCTGTGAAAAAAATCTAAGGAGCGATTCGCGCGGTTTATCTCCTCCGAAAAAGATCACTTGAAGAGAGCTCCTCCGTCGTTCTCTTGTTTTCACGTTTCGCCAGAGTCCGCAAAACGATCGTGCAAATTCAGTTTCAACCGTTACACCCGCCGCGAAAAAGAAACCCAAGCTGAAGTGCTCTGCGGAAACTTTTATCGCTAAAAGTTCGCGTAGATCAATCCAATGAACGCCAAAAATTGTTCAAACGAAATATATTTATTGTGAGATTATTTTACGGACAGGACAGGAGTGTCCAAATTACAGCCCGCGCAGTGATTTCACCCAGCCCGATTTACCTCTTCAATTAGTATAAGACGTATATTTGCCAGCAGGAGATGTCATTAGACATCATTTGTGAAATCCAAACGATATTTAACGTGTAAGTGGATGTGATATTCTTCAAATGTAGTTTAATAGAAATAATATACTTTTAATATAGACGTATGACACATTACTCAAACAAGAATTCTCACAACTAGCTATTCGTAATTTACACACGGCTCGATCAGTCATTTAAAAGGCCGAAAATGGTCCGAACAATGATATATAGAGCCTCACGTGGCCCTTTTAGTAAAAGGTTTGGTGACCCCTGTCTTAAGAGCATTCGAAGTACGCGCAGAGGCCGAAAATTTTTCGACTGCAAAACATACACGATGCATTTGTACACGCTCGGCGAACCGCGACCTTCAGTTTGCATCCATTGGATGGATGAACATTATCTTTTAGTGCTAGAAGAATCCTTAACATATAGCAAAATTTGGGATAAAGATAAGAACGTCGAAAACAACTTCTGGAGTTGATGTCTTAAGCGTCTCCCCACAGCAAACTACTCATCTCCGAAGATATGCAGGAAAATTTATCGCCCGTCGTAAACCCGCGAGGTGAGTGACGATTTCGACTTCCCGAAAATTCAGAAGTAAAACCAGAATGCGTAATGAATGGTATCCAAGGATGTAAATCAATTGCCCGATGGGACGCCAAACACCTACTTATACCAAACTCACATGCAGTGTGAAGAATTCCATTGTGGTACTCCTTTGCCGAATGCGTGGAGAGTACAAACGTCCCTTCGCCAGTCTGGATGTCCTTGAGTCATTACCCCTCCCCCAACAAAGCGACCGAGGGTGGATTGATCCATCAACGACCGTTTATCCATCGTGCTAAACCATCGAGAGAAACCCATTACGTAGAAAATGTCAACGCGGAATGCCAACCCCGGTTGGCTAGAGAGAAGATAAGGATTAGAAACTGTTGCTTGAAATAAGCGAACGATACTCTTTCCATGCTAGTCGTTCCCGAAGTTGTTCACAACGCGAAACCCTTCTTAAATGATCTAAGAACACTTAGCTCGTGATTTGACGTATTTAAATCATTAAAATGTATTGAATATTATTTATTAACTTCATAACGCTGAACAAATTTTCAAAGCCTACTACCAGACACAACGCATTTCACTGAAAATGTTTAAGCCATCATGCACACCATTAATTAGTCAATTTTCGATTTCGTTGCAATTAAAAAATAATACAAGTTAGATATAATGCGGTATTTATCTCATTATTTTTCAATATTGGATTTCAATAGGAATACATTATTATTTTTCAAGTTCACTTGCCATTTCAATAGAAACATAAATAGACCGAAAATATACAATGATAGCACTACTTCGGATAGACTGAATCCTTTAGCCTTCTCATAAAAGTACAACTTTTCTAGATTTTCATGACTTACAAAAAAACAAATGGTAATTTAAAGTTATTTTGAGCAAAGGATACTCTGTGTTAATTTTATAACGGCAAAATATCCATTAACGTATGCGCAATGAATTGTTTTATTATTATTTGTAAGCCAAAGATGCCGAGAAGACAGTATCTCTTCTACCAATATTCCATCAAATGAAATTTTACGCCCCACCATATTCCTCCAAAGTAGAACTAAATAAAATAAATCCTCCAATGCGTAGAATTTTTGGCAAACCCATAGCATAACATACGCAGAAAACAGCAATCACATTGAAAAAGAACCAAGCGAATTCTGATCTGAGTCCAGCCGATTCGCCTCTTTCTTACTCACAATGGGTAAACCAAGCGAATTCGTCCGGTGTGTCTTCGCGTGGTACAAAGGTACGCCCTAATCAACTGCATTAACAGTGTAGTTTCACGCTTAAACACAACTCGCAGAAAATGGTATACCTAAAAACTAAATGCACAGACCTTTATGTCGATTTTGCGTGCTTATTGTATGTCTATTGTTCCGTATGTTTGGTTTTATGGTCGCGTAAACCCGATCACTTAGTGCGGTCGAGCGAGGTTTTTGACAATGAAGATAATTGGCCCGCAATGTTTAGCCGCACTGGCTGTCACCCGTAGTGTGTTCGAGATAAATACATTTGTACCGTAAGTCATTAGATCCTAGTATCCTCATATAATGATAACGTTTGTGGTTCTAAATTTCCTTTTGGAATAGAAGTTATCGGCGAAGTATAAGAATTAGCTCATTGATTAATAATGTGGCTAATTAATTATTGATTCCCAGTACATTTTTGCAAGAATCAACGCCATTTTTCTGCCAACAAGGAGACCCCAGGAAAACTATTTTCAATTACGGAAGTGTCCCGGATTCGACTCCGGGAAACGATTATATTTTCCCATAAGTTTACACAGGAGTTTCGATTTTTCAAGCTGCAAGGTTTATTTATTTCATTCATTAAAATACGTAAATATGGATGAAATTTCTCCGTTTTTGCTTTATTCGACAGCTAAAACTACAGAATATCTTATTCTTGCAATGTTTTGCTGTTACACGGAATAATTTGTCAGAAACACGCATTTCTTTTCGACATTTTATGGATTTTTCGTACTCTTTCCGGGTGTTGCCAAGGCGACCCGCATTGTTACCTCCGATTGAATTAGCGTTTATTAAGCCTTCAAATAGACAAAATAATGGCGTTATCCGCTTTGCGCTGTTTATGAAGCATCGAATTATTGTTGTAGCAATATCAAACTTAATAGACTGCAACGTTAATAATTAAAGATTATTATTATTCAGTAAACTGCGTGTGGGCTGTGGGCATTTTTAACGACTGACCAAAAGAAAAAAATCTTCTTTCTGTATTTCAATACTGGAATGTGACCTTTTTCGTATGGGAGAAACAATTAAAATTGCACATAAAAATTATAAAAACAAACATGACATTCAAAACATAAGTTGTCTAATTTTATAAGGAGAAATTAGCTATTATTACTTTTAAACATGCAGATTTCTGACTAAGAAAAATTTTATGCGGGCACCACTAGTTAAAATAATTTCTACTGGCAATGAGCCAGAAGTGATGCTTCATATAGTGATAATGAATAAATGCTAAGTAAATTACAATAAGTTTACGCTTTCGAGTGATTAATCCACGATGGCAACTACGCCTCAGGGCTATTATATGCTTCCGGTAACGCTTTTTTAAGTATAAAAAACAATCACTTAAGACTTATTTGGCGATCAAGCAATGACGAACACATACAATCTCTTCTAAAATAGAACATTTCGACGGCAATTATAATACCTACATAAAATATATCGCGAACCTAACCTCCATCATTTTTAGTCGTTTTGCGTCGCTGGAAACTATAATCGTATTGTTATCATCGCTCCACTGCCCCATCGATCACATCTACGCCGACATCTAGGGGACGTAAAACGCAAACTTAGAGCCACTATCGGAAATTCTTTGCTATTCACGCGTGGGCGCGCAATTATCTGGACTGATCCATCTCATCCTTAAGTTAACGGCAATCATCATATTGTGTTTTAGCGCTTATGGGCGATCTTTACTACGAAACAGATGTATACCGCTTGCTGCGAGATAACAGATAAATTAACATTTTCCTAAGTAGCAAAGCATTACGGCAAAATAACAAAACCGATTTTACTACATTCTTGACGATGCGTTATTTGCATGTCTGAATTGTTGCCAAAAAGCATTTTCTTATCGCATGAAATATTGGCATTAATATTAAGAAATCATTTTAGTAATTTCAATTTTCACGGGGTAAAAACGTAAACCTTCGAACATCACCTTTCGCCGCCCAGAGACCCGGGTATTACCGCCGAAATCACGTACAAAATAATGCGATAAAACAACTCGACATTTCAAATGCTACGTCATACTGGCGAAGGATTGCGTCAGCTCATACCCTCCTCGTGAAGCAACGAAAATATCCCGTAGTATCGAAGAAGTAGATCACTCCTCTCCGGGAGATCCTTGAAGACACCCCCGCCCGCATATGTTTATTGTTTCTGCCCTACATTTAACTCAAATAATGGTTCTGAACCGAGTGAGTTTGCACGAAGATCTCGTGGGGGACGAGATTCGTCGGGATTACTTACTTTGAGAGAGGGGGAGATGAAGGGGAGGAGAATAAAACCATCCCTCACTGACGATGGCACTAACGGATCCCCCGGCAAATAGAAGAGATTAGACACTGAAAGTCAGCCGACAAAGCAGCGGAAAGTCCTCAACCGAGGTTAAATCCCAAGAAGAGGCAAAACACAATCGGCAGCGGTGGCACCAAGCGTTCAGCGGGGTGGACGAAGAATCGGAAAGCGGTTGACGCATTGGCCGCGAAACAATGCAAAGAGAACCTAAGATCGTTTTAGGACATTTTGCCGGCGTGATTAGGATAAAATGCTGCCATCTACATCGATATTAAATACTGAACGTAAAAGTTATCGAACTCGTAAAAAAAAACTAATTTTTAACCAAAAAAACGCACCAAAAGTCCTTTTTCGCGCGCGACATCGTATTAAGTATAATTGTAATGGGCTGAAAGGTATATGATTTCATTAGAAATAACCCTGTTCGCATCGATTCATGCGTTACCCCTCTGCCACCATCTCTACGGTAACCACGGCTTTTGAGATAAGTGTGGAAGAAAAGTCACTCGATATGACGACGGTCCATCCTCCAAGCTCCGGAGCCCTAGGAATTTTTTCGGTTGGTCCAGCATGCTTTCAGGCGGATATGAAATGTTCGTCAAAAAGAATTCGTACTGATTTGCATATGGGATATGCATTTATATATTTCTAGCATTTATGATGCCTCATTACCGAATGGGCAAATAGAGAATTACTGAACTCGCTTTATAGCTAAAACAAACAGACACAATATGTCTATAATACCCACAAAAAGGGTAGGAAAACCAGATGCGCATTTCGGCTACAAAGTAGCCGTAATCAGTAATGATCACCAATAGAAAATTCTCAGATTCTAGATCAATGGTCCTGAAAGAGGGTCCCGTGGCACTGTGGTGCCACAGCTGATTATTAGGGGTGCCGCAATAAACGTTAAATACATCTACGTTGATAGGTCATTAGGGCAATAATCCTTACTCAAATGCGTTGATTATAATCTACTATCAACAAATGAATGCGTCCAAACATTCCGATACCCGTTTGCGTAAATATAAAACCTTGTTTCGATGTAGGGGTGCAGCGAAATGATTATCTTTGGACAGGTTCTGCGCCCACAAAAACGTTGGGAAACAATGATGGTAAATGATTAAAAGATAGACAGTTTGTTCTTAAGAATTACCATTGATGAAGACTGCTCTGAATCCGAATACGCACCCTGTATTCCTTACCTTGTTAGAGTGACACATTGCAACAATTAGCTAAGGTATGCAACGTCTTCAACGCTTACATTTTGTATAATTGTTGTACTCTACCGGCATATTAAACTTCTCATTAATGGCTACGGCTTGGGATTTTGCATTCTTGGCGAACAGTCATTCACAATTCTAGCATGCATTGCTAGCGTATTTAGAAATAGTTATGATTAGAAAATAAAGTAACAATGAATTGACACATACGAAATTTTAACTGGTATCCAAGATGATGCTAAGGTGATGACAGAAATACGTGAAAAGTTGTGCAATTTAAGTTCTATTACCTTAAATACAATCGTATTACAATCGGCGTATGAGTAGAAACCATAGAAAAATGAAAATACAACTACAACAAATTCCTCTACATCTACGAGACATTAGGCGTTTTCCAAATTTGTTTTAATTTTGGCGGCTCTTGATGGGCACATCTGAGAAATAATATTTCTCCGAAAATTAGAAGTCATGCCGAGGGACGAGTAAATGCTTTTTTCTGCCATATTCCAAATTCGATGATTTAGTTATGCCTTCAAATAAGCTTCCACGAGATTAGGTATGATGTAATGACACTCCTCATCATACCATTCTGCCGGCGAATAAAAACTGTTTAATAGAGTTTAAGAGCATATCTTATACAAATATAAGTTTTCACGTTCGATCGGCAAGAACGAATCAGTTTCTAAAAACTAATCTGCTTTAGTCATAAAAAGAAAGTTCTAAATGATTTTCAGGCAGATTGCAGTGCACTCTGATCACCGACAGAAAAAAAAACCTTTTGACGCAACGTATGTAATCCTCCTGGTGGTAAAATCGACTGAAAATATTCTCACGAATCGTATCTTACAGTGCACGAGATAAGCGAATTCTCCTATTGATTACACACAAATCGGTTAAACAATTTATAAATAAAATTGCTGCTATATGCAAGGTATTTTGAAAATGCTTACATGGCCCAGCTTTACATAAGCAAATTCAGCATTTCGATGTAAAATGACGATAACTATTTCTCCATCGAACATTTATGAAAACGACTTAAAACCATTGTTTTTTTATCTACCACAATAATAGCAACTGAATCAGCAGTATCCTCGGATCCCAATGGGTGCCGATTTGAGAGAGAAAATTCGTAAATGCAAATTGTGATAGTTGCAAAAGTAGCATATCGCGCGAAGAAAGCACAATACTATTCAATATGAATTTTTCCAGGCAGATACAGCATTTAAAACCCATAAATGGCATAAAAAGTTACCATTACTAACGTTGGAAGTGAACTATTTTCATTCGCAGAAAGGAACTAAATTAAATCAAGGCTAACTTTCAACAGTATCCCTTGGAATCCAACAATCTGCAAGCATTAAAAATGTATGGCTCACGCAGTAATTTTTTATTCACGTAGATTACATATCTGATATCGCGCCGCCAAGAATTCAACGAACTTAGCGTGCCGCCAAACCAGTCCGCCAAACAATTTAGCCAAAGCAGGTGTGAAACAGCTGTGCCGCACGGGCTAGCATTACTATTGCTGAGCTGCGTCTTTACAATTTGAAGCACCCAACTTAATCCTCGAATATTACATATCACAGTCTAATCAAAACTAGAACACAACGCGATATCAAACGATGATAATATTCACAGAGTATATGAACTAGTCTCATATAACAAGATAGACAATACACTCAGGTACTAGACCAAGCCGGGCCTTACTACTATCTTTCGTATTTGATAATTTAGTATTCTGATAAGAAGCGTGCCTGGCCAATGCTTCATCATACGGCAGAGAGGGCGGCAACACAACGAACACACTACTGCGAAGCGCGCATTAAAAAATGCGCGAAATGGAGGCATAAAGAATATTTTAAAAAATGATAGCAATAAGCACTTACCGTGCATAGGAGAATCCCTTTGGACCATGGTTGCAGCCCGCGAAAGGACGTCGAGGGGTGACTCAATTACGCTCTCCATTTGGAAAATTCTGAAATAATGATAATTCAATAAGTCGGATGTAATGTTGTTACCTTAAAAGAATAACCAAAGGGCACTAAACACAGGTCTACACAGCAGGGAAGTTCACTTAAACACAGGGAGTGACATTTACACACACTAAAACAACACGAGAAATAGCAGAAACACTCCATTCTTTGTTATTTAAGGAAGTTCGATAAAACAACACTACAGCTAGAAAAATAACGGCAACAATTTTGTAATACTATTTTTTCCAATAGTATGTATCTCACCGGCTCTTACTAACTGTAAACATAATACAATGCCACCAATTTCAAAGGATATGTTTACAAACAAACGTTACATACATTTGACGACTGTTCCTTTGTCAGTTTTTCAAGTGTTACGCCAAGAATATTAACGTCTGATTTAAAAAAAAGTTGACTGTCACTTTTTAAACCATGCTAATATACAAATGCAGCTAACAAGTACCAACCTAAATATGTTCTCCGTCTAAATCCAACGGGGGGAGATATACTCTCCGATTTCACGTCAACATCACACTAGAAGCTCACACACTGCCTACAACCATGCTACCCAACCTCTCGCTTTAGTGGTTCGCTTTCCTTCTTCCCTCAGCGTTCTGGAATGCCTGGTATGAGCGGACCGCACGAAAGAATGAGGTCCACACTCTGACGTTCCTTCATGGTGCTGCCCTCTCTGAGAAACAACGAGAACTTTGGGCTGCAGGCAGCAACTTTCTTTATAGAATAAATTGAAGCAATTTAGTCAAATTCTCATCTTCATATAGAGCTGCTGCAAATTCTGAGAAATTATAGTTTGTCGAATTCTTTATCTAACAGCGAAAGCAACATTCGTACCTTAGAAATTGTTCAATTTTAAACTCATTAATAATAAAATAGATATTTCAAAATATGTTTCATTAACAGATTAATTCAAATATAAGAAGCACGTTTTTGGAGCTTGTGTTTAAATAAAAATTAAGTATAAATAAGTTTTATGCCATGGATAAATTTTAAATCCTGTTTGGAAAACTCTTTATAAATATTATTTGCGCATGCGTACGGTTTCGCGCGAGATCCTAATATTCTTCCTTAATTATTGATTAAAATCAATGCTGATCTATTTCATAATACATATAAGCTTACCCTTTTGTCAGTATATTCATTTAACAAAAGGTAAATTTTAATATGGTCAGATGTTGAGGATAAAAATAAAGTTATATTGTGAAACAATTTATTTAAAATATATGTTTAAGTAAATCATTAACAAACAACTAAAAATGTTTTTAATGTGTTTTGTAACTATATAAAATATTATGCCGGGTGATATTTTTTATTCCAGAATGGGCGCATGCGCATTAAGGTAGTCTTGCTGGAACTCAAGCCACGTTCTCCTTCGACGCGTGCTTTCACGACGCTAGCTTATGTGGAACCGGAACCGGTGAAAACGCCAATGCCATCTCGTGGGATATTACTGACTGATAGCCAACATCATCAGTCACGTGACCTAGCCTCTTGATTACGTGTAAACGAAAGAAACGGCAACTACAGAAGATACCGCAGGTGTAGTACGTGGTTGTGAGAGTTAGTAGAATCGGCTCTCACTGTTTCTTGAAGTGGGACAGTGTAATTCAAGCTTCAAAATGGGAAGTAAGTGACTAAAGTTTTATTTTATCGGTTGATTGATAAAGTTTATTGAATAATCTGCTAGAAAACTGTTGACGTATAATTCTGTCTATCCCAACCTTATGTGCAATTATTACCGTTATATTTCTCTGACTTGGGTGACACGTATTATCTTGAGTAACGGTTTGTTACAAGTTACATATTGCTTTTATGGTCATGTAAATTCAGAATTCTCTAAGATGGCTTAATTTTTGTTTTACTTCAATCCATCTGGAACAGAAATGTAATTAGTGCATATCATTTGTATGATGGAAGTATTTTCTGTATTACGGATTTAATACAGTTTGCAAACCTTTTTACGTATAATAACAATTGAACTAATATCAGAAGGAAGCAGAATGAAAATATTAATGAGTATATTTTTCTTTGCAGTTAAATTTTTAGAAGTTATAAAACCGTTTTGCAGTATATTACCGGAAATAGCCAAGCCAGAAAGAAAGGTATGTTGAAGAGGTTAATTAAAATTTGGCTGTATAAATTGATTTAATCATAGTAATAATTTCAATGGCATTGCATAATACACACTTGTCATCATATGAAACTTATAAGTTCAATTTATGCGATTTTAGATACTTTAATACCCATATGTCAATCTCTTTTGCAGATACAATTCAGAGAAAAAGTGCTATGGACTGCTATAACATTGTTCATTTTCTTGGTTTGTTGCCAAGTAAGTAGATTTAAAAGTATAGGTACTTAGATAGTTTATTTAGATCCTTAGAATATCACGTTAACATGCCTTCATTGAACGTTCAGTAAGTTGTATGGTTTTACAAAAGAGTGAAAAAGTACATATAATTCAGCCATTTTCTTGATTGAGGTCAGAAAATATGTAGGAGGCCAGTAAAGTAATTCTTTTTCGTTCGATTATTCTAGATTCCTCTCTTCGGAATTATGAGCTCAGATTCTGCAGATCCCTTCTATTGGATTCGAGTAATATTGGCATCAAACAGAGGTACACTCATGGAGCTGGGTATCTCTCCCATTGTAACATCTGGTCTCATCATGCAACTGCTTGCTGGTGCCAAAATAATAGAAGTAGGTGATACCCCCAAGGATAGGGCTTTATTCAACGGAGCTCAAAAATGTAAGTCATCCTAAATTTCTAGTAATGATTGATCCTACAGTTCATGTTAAGATATTTTTATCTTGCTATCAACCGTTTGGTTATTTCAGTTTTATCTATGCATTCCTATTTTTAAAACACCTCTCTACAGATAATTTTTTTCAAGATTATGCTCGAGTTAGCTGCAATTTTTTAATTAGCTTGATATATATGGATGGAAGAGCAGAGCAGCAATTTTGACATGCCTATGCTTGCCATAGACCATTGATTATCCAAAGTAATTATATATGGACCTAGTTAAGATTGATTTAATCTGATAATCTAATGATAATGGAATCCAGTAAGATATGAACTAGATGTAAATATATAATGGTGTTGAATTTATGACAATGGGCATAAACATCTTATACCATAATATTGTAAATAAAAATGAGCATTTGTATAATTTTATTCAAAATAATAATTATTTTTTCATTGCATCAAACTTGATCAGTTTATATGTTGCTAAATCTTGTTCCTTTACATGGAATGATGTTCACATTATTGATGTCACAGTTGTTTGAATTTGCAAGAGTTCTTATATAGGTAACCAAGAAATACGAGTTAAAATGAGAATTTTTAATTCAACTGAGTTTTTTCTACATACAGTGTTTTACTTAATAATAACGCCATAATTAAGTCTATATCAAAGATAACAAGATAGATAAAAAATTTTAAATTTGGTTTAGTGCCTCAGCCTGGCTAAATTTATTCTTGTTCCCTAGGACATGGTTATGTTATCAGTTAAACAAGTGGTTCTTTTTTGGCTGCTATCCAATTCCGGTTACCTTCATCCAAAACAAATTTTCTTGTGATAAACAATAAAATGAGATAAATCTATTTTTGAGCTCATAATTCAGACTGCCATTTTTTTGCACACGACAAGCTATTAGTAGTAGTGATATATTTGGGTAGTTTAACCAGTCATCTGGGGATTTAATGTTGTCAAAGCGCATTGCTGGTGTGGACTTTTTTCCTGTTTTGGATGTTTTAAAAATCATAATAATCGAGATTTTTTACCTAATATACTTAAATACATAATAATTGATATTTAATTGAATGCCTAAATCGTGAACATTAAGGAAATTTTTTTTTATAAATCAACAAACAGGACGAATTCTTTTAATAACAAGTATGTTTTATTGCTATAAATCTTATTATAAGTGATTAAATAAACTATTTCAAAAGGATAAATAAACAAATTATAAAAATAAGAGTATATAAACGGCAATTGAACATATGTCGCTATAGGGCAACCCCACATGGCAAACGCATGCCTCCCGAAAAACCCTTATATTGTTTCGAACCTTGGAGATATACTCCATCTATTCTTGAGAAAGTAAACTACAAGGACACCGCAACGTGATATAGAAGCCACATGACAAACTATTTCGGCATACCCATAGCAATTGGCCGATATAATCTTGTGCCAAACATGTTCGGCATACCCACTACCGGTAAGCTGATGCATTACGAACATGTTCGGCATAACCAGATAACTGGTTAAGTGACCTGAACTATAGAGAGAAGTTCAGAAAACTGTGGGGGGCTCTGAGTATCCCACTCAAAATGGCTTAGTGACCCAGTTTTCTGAAAAAGGAGTCATGATTCACTGATTAAAATGCATTATATTATTAAGGTCATGCAACTTTGTTTCATGAAGAGCTCATTAGCAAAAGTGTACTTTTAAAATGTTTTTCCTTTGTCTTCCTATCTTTATTTTAGTGTTTGGTATGGTTATCACTGTGGGACAAGCCATCGTGTATGTCATGACTGGTATGTATGGTGACCCTGCTGAAATTGGTGCGGGAGTATGCTTATTGATCATCATACAGCTCTTTGTTGCTGGCCTCATCGTTTTGCTGCTTGATGAGTTGCTTCAGAAGGGGTATGGACTTGGCTCTGGAATTTCACTCTTCATTGCCACAAACATCTGTGAAACTATTGTTTGGAAGGCCTTCAGTCCTGCCACAGTTAATACCGGTACTATAAAAATTTCATGTCTTTTTCTATAAAATTGGCTTGCATAATTGTTTGCTGGTTAATTTCTACCTACTAATGTCTTTCAGGTCGTGGCACTGAGTTTGAAGGTGCAGTGATTGCTCTTTTTCATCTTTTGGCCACTCGTCAAGACAAAGTTCGTGCTCTGCGTGAAGCTTTCTACAGACAGAACCTTCCTAATCTAATGAACCTCTTGGCAACCATTCTTGTGTTTGCAATTGTGATATACTTCCAGGTATTGAAACTGTGTTGATGGTGTTCATAAAGTTTGTCTTATTTCCCGAATGTTTCCTTAACTGTTTGTCTTTTTATATAGGGCTTCAGGGTGGACTTGCCAATCAAATCTGCAAGATATAGGGGTCAATACAGCAGCTACCCTATCAAGCTCTTTTATACATCGAACATTCCCATCATTCTTCAATCTGCTCTTGTCTCTAACCTTTACGTCATTTCTCAGGTAATTGAGTAATACTTAGTTCATTTCAAATTCGAGAGATTATCTGTGCATGGAATTTTTGGCTTTAAAAAATAAGGTTTCATTTTGTTTTTGAACCAAACATCATGAAAAAAATTAATCGAGTAATAAATCTTTCTCAGATATAAAATTATTTCATCAGTATATTGACATTGTGAAAAATGTATTCTTTTATGTAGATGCTTGCTGTAAAATTCCAAGGAAACTTTTTTGTGAATCTTCTTGGAGTGTGGGCTGATGTTGGGGGAGGTGGTCCTGCTAGGGCATATCCTGTTGGTGGGCTTTGTTACTACTTATCACCACCTGAAAATGTCGGACACATTTTAGAAGATCCTGTCCATGCTGTTCTTTACATCTTCTTCATGCTTGGCTCATGTGCCTTCTTCTCGAAGACGTGGATCGAAGTTTCAGGTTCATCGGCTAAAGATGTAAGTTTTAATCCTTGGCTCCAACTTAATCAAAGTACTCTTATCTGGTCATCCTGGTAAAATTTCTCTTGTATAAGTTAATTTGCTGGTGTTTTTGATACTAATAAAATGGGAGAAGTCCAAGACAGTGGTAATATAATTTTAACTGTCATTGTTGTTTTACTTGTTGGTTTTATAGAAGTTTTTCTACTTATTATGTTTGAAATAAACCTATGAATACAATGATTTCTTGAGAGTGATACAGTATACCGTCAACATTTGCGAGGGTTCTGTTCCAAGAACATCGCGAACGCCTGAATTTGCGAATAATGGCCCTGCTACCTTATTTTCCCCACAAAATTTAATGAAATATAAAGTATGGCAGAAAAACTTAAGAATTTGGGAATCGATTGAAAACTCATCAACATTTAATAACTTTAATTATTCTCTTATGTACAATATAAAAAATTACATTAACTGATGTATAATACTCAAATTAATGTTTAATCATCATCAAAATCGCAGGAAGTAGCTGTTGATAGAGATAAAGGAAGTGATTGTGTTAAGTCCTTCGCGAAGTAGAGGGAGAGGGCAGTCGCGAGGCGGTCAGCTCTTTCTTAAAGAACATCGTGATTGGCAGCTGTTTTCTTTTCGATTCCATTAAGTAGCTATGTAACTTTATCTTGAGTAATAATTAGTAGTACATAATATAATATTTAATTTATAGAGATTATTAGAAAAAATTGCAATAGGACAGGGACGAGGGACCTTGGGGGAGGGTGGGGTGGTTGTTCGCAAATAGTCGAAACTGCCAATGTTAAGTGTCTACTGTACTTCAGAATCCAATCGTGCAGTATTCTTATGTGATTGTATTTTTATTAGGTATTATTACAATTAATATTGTGAAATTATTACGTGATAATATTATCTAAATTGCATGTAAATTTATGCTTTTATGATTAATTATCTTTGTGGATGTAGGTGGCTAAACAACTGAAGGAGCAACAGATGGTCATGAGAGGTCACCGTGAGAAATCCATGATCCACGAACTGAACCGATACATCCCTACAGCAGCTGCTTTTGGTGGTCTTTGTATTGGTGCTCTTTCAGTGCTGGCTGACTTCCTTGGTGCTATCGGTTCTGGCACAGGAATCCTTCTAGCTGTTACAATCATCTACCAATACTTCGAAATATTTGTCAAAGAGCAAAGTGAGATGGGAGGCATGGGTACCCTTCTCTTTTAAGTGGTGGCCTTATTATGGCAAGTGCTCTCTTAAACAACTTTAAAGCCCAATTATATCTCTCAAGTTAGTAAGATCAATGGTCATTCACTTCACACATTTAGGGAAGGGTGCTTTGAGTATTTCTCCCACTTTTTTGTAACTATAGAATGAGCATAATACATGCTAGTCAGGAAGTGATAAAAAGTCCAGTTTACCGTAATTCAGAAAAATTACTTTATAGTTTCGTTGATCAAAATTATTAATTGGTTGTATGAATGACTTTCCACTCATTTAGAATGCCTTGCTAACTTTGTGAGATAAAGATGCACGAGCCTATGGTAATGTTTGACATGACCATAAACTTGAAAGAAGAGCTAGGAAAAAGTTAAAATATATGGGGTCCACTTAAGATATGCAAATAAATCAGGATATATGTTCCTTATAGATATTTGGGAATGATTTCAGCCTTTTAAGCCGATTTAAAATGGGCAAACATTGCTTTCTTTTTCTACTGAAATCTAAATTGAATGTTACCATCGTCTAATTGTGCAACTTTGTGGAATGTTGTGGAAATTATAAAATGGACAAAATAATTTAGCTCACGCTAAATGGTTAGAATGAGCTTTGGTAATCTTTGCCCAATTTATAATTATTATACTAATAGGGAGATACCACTTAGTTTTTCAAGTGGGTTATTTCTCATGGACATTAGGCAATTTCTTTTGACTATGGGGCATGTAATTAGACTAATAAATTGCTGTGTAATTATTCTGAATCATGCTCCTAATGTGAGAAAAATTTAAACAAAACCAACTTGTATCTTGAACTAGCTGAGTGTAGCGAAATCAAAAATGGTGGTTCAAGGATGAACAGTTTGTTGTGAATGCCAGCGGACTGCTAGTTCAAGCACATTGAGATGATTTAAAAGTTATATTGAAAATTTTATCTGAAATTTTATGCAAGTTTTGCAGGTGACTGGAAAAATATTCAGGGATAGCAGATCTGGATCATTTCCAGGTCATCTGTTGTCGAGTTGAGCATTTATTTAATTTTCAACTTTTCTCCTCCCTCCTTTTTAAAGAGGGAGGAATCTGAAGTAGTTGAGGTCTGCAGTTGAAGTGCATTGTGATCAACATGTCTTTCCTCATCTAATCACACTCTGCCTTCATATATATTATATAAAATCATTTTTCTGTTGAATGTTTTTTTTTCTCATGCTCCAACATGTCACTTGATGTGATTACCCTTCATGAAAGACTATTATTTAATGAGTGGTTGATGTTTCAACCTCATTGTTTTATGAGATTCGTTTTTACATTAAGTTTGTGAAATGCATTAAAAAAATGAAGAGATGTAGTGTGGTGATGGGATTCAGTGCGAGATGTGTAAAGTCAGATGTACATTTTTAATGAATGAAAGACACTTGTTAGTGTCCTGATCAAAAACAACTGTTTTATTGAGATAATTTCAACCAATACACGGTAACATAATTAAGTACAGAGTTTACATACTGTGCATTTGGAACATAAGTGATTCGGTATTTTTCATACAACACATGATGAAGAAATTGCACGTTAATACTTGTCACTTAATCTTTAAATTTTTCAACTGTGCTTGAAAGAACTCCAGGAATGTGTTCCGCATCAAAGTGTTTAGTGTTTAATTAGCACATTAAATAAAAAACTGTACTTATGCTGTCTCCAGCACATGAAATGTCTACAAATTCACACAAGAATAAACATTTGAACTTTCCACAATAACAGTTTTCCTTTGTTTTGCTAAAGTGCCTAATAGGAAAACTATTTTATGAAACTTCATCAGCATTTCGTGTATTATGGGGTAACCTCACCTCTGGAAGCTTAAATTAACAGCATAACACTGTAAATTCACTTCATGTACTTGTCACTATGCTGAGATAAAATTTTTGCTGATGCTTTGGCGTCAAGGAAGAGTTTTGCAACTTCCTCCACATCTTCTTTAGTGATTGTGGTTCTCCCATTCACACGTGCTGTCAGTGCTGCAGGTGTTAGAATTTGCACAGTATACCTGAAAAAAATAGAAATTGTAGATTTGTGGCTCACGAGATGCATGTGGCTCTTTTAACTTAACATGTGGCTCTTATTCATTTACACTCAAGAGTGGATCAAGTCTTATCACATCAGAATGCAATAACACAATGTGACTAAGACGTTTTGGGGATGCTTGATGGACATGAATTCTGTACTGCTTTGAATACAAGTTGTTTCTTAATCGTACATTAATGTGCATCTTGCGGCTCTCAAACTTAGGAAGATTATCATATGTGGCCCTTAGAGTAAGCAAGTATGGCCACTCCTGTTCTATAATATTGCAGCCACATACTTAACACATAAGCTACTTGGAATTTAAATTTAACTCAACCCATGGGGATCAGGTCTTTTAAAGAATCACTTATCGACAAACAAGATATAAATAAAATAACCAACATGAAATCATTAAACACATACAAAATACTTTTCCTTGATATTGAATTACACAAAACCAACCAACCAACATTATACACCACCTTTTTGAACTTCACGAATAATTGGTTCTGGAAAACCGTCACAATTTGCAAAGTGCAAGTCCTATTTTTCCATAAGATGCCATGTTATTATGAGAGAATGGTTCCCAGCCAAACTAAAAAATTCACTTTTTTATCATAAATAATGCAGTTTAACAGGAAATGAAAGCCTAGCACTATAAAGTAAAAAAAATACCTTCAAAACGTGCAATAGCAAATAACCTAGCAAAACAAAGTGATTACACTTTTTCCGCACTGGTACAGTTTACCTCCAACACAATTTCACATGTGATTTTTGATCTTTTGTTCATTCTAAGGAAATGGTTTAATTTAAATTGAACTACTGAAATGGAATGTTGAATACATCATACATGAATGTTTTTCTGGATTCTGCAATAAACATTTCCAAGCCACGAAAAACCACTAGCATTAAAAAGTCGGTCAAAAACCAGCAAACTCATATGCAAAGAACAAATATTTTCAACTTCATACTCGTAAAAGTTGTGTAAAACTAAATGTGCAGGATGCTTTCCCATTAGCCAATAATGTCCAATTTGGCTGCTAGATGCCAGCAACTTCAACTGTTATCGAAAATAGTGCCATTGACAGTGAAGTTTAACCTGAGCAACAAAATAATTCAGTCAATGGTTATCACATTTGTTTCCTTGGAAAACTGCTAATAACGAGCATTATAAATATAAATTTTGACATTTGAGAAGGAGAAAAAATTCTGTACTATCTGGCAAACGGGGAGACCCGGGTTCGATTCCTGGTCAAGTACAGGATTTTTTCTCCTCAAATGTCAAAATTAAATTTCAGATTTATGCAATCATGTCATTTCAACACCTTTGTTTCTTATTATAAATATAATATAATAATGTCCTTTTCTAGGCTCCTAAAGTTGAAAATGAACAAACAAAAAGTAGAGGGAGTTCACGCTTGTTGGCACCGTAAACGCATGATGTGAAATTCAAGCAATTGGCACGAAACACAAGTAATGGTCATAAAAAAAATTTGTCGCAAAGTCCAAATTCACGAACCGCAAGCATGCGAAGTTCAAAAAGGTGGTGTAAATAGCTGCTTCTTACATGTATAGGATGTCATATAAAACTTAAGGTACTTATAGAAGTGCTACAGAGCTGAAATTTGGCATGAATATAGGTCACTGGGTACAACCTCGGGAAAAAATCGAAATTCCAGAAAATGTTATATTTAAGGAGTGTTTTTGACCCCAATGTCCAATTTTAAACACCCATAAGAAAAGCATTGAAAACTGCAGGGCTATACAAAATTGCTTTTTTCAATTATTTAAAATTAAGATAAAAACTCTGGAAATGCACCATACTGTGGAAGAAAGAATGAAGTTTATTTCTGTTGAAGATAGAATTCAAATCCATGCTGAATTTGCGTAAAAATTTGATTTTAATCATAAAATTATAAAATTTTCTTTGGTGTTCAAAATGAAAAATATAAACTACCATAGCAGCGACTCCAATGGATTTCAATAGGAATTTATTTTCCATACTGCAAGAGCATTAATTTAATGCTTAGACTGCATTATAATCCATTTGATTTCAGCCAACGACGTGATAATTTTAAATTAATATTTTTATCCGGATACGTATTAAAGGGCATGGATGATGACACCATAATCAGAACACACAAAATATCCTAATTTTTACATAACTTTTAGTGTAACATATAGGCTATTGTGTTAATGATGATTATAGTTATTGCTTAAAAAGGGTGATCTGAGCCATAAAACTTTAAATTCAAAAGCTTGGATGCAAGCTGATTCCCAAAGATTTTAGAAATTCCAGATAGATGACTTAATTTAGCAGAAAATGCAAATTATTATCTTATTTAAATGGGTAGTTCAAATGCTATCACATTGGTTTATCTATGAGTTAAGATCTTGGTGTATGGTGATTCTTTTAAGCACTTGCAGTATGCAAGCACCGACAACTCGTATATAGAAAACCAACACATACCAATAGAATTGTACCTGCAGACTCACATCATCCTATGCAACACAAACTATCAGCTTCTCACCACATGATTTTCAGACTACTTACAACACTCCTTAGTGACATTAATTACCACAATGAATCTATTTAAATAATAATTCTAAATCTTGGATAAGTCCAGTGATAAGGTACTTCTCACCTCTTATAAAGGACCTGAACTGACTAATGACATGAGTAACTATTGAACACTCAAGTAAACACAATGAATGTACCTCCAAAGCAAAAAGAGCTTATAATAACAAATTAATTCATTCATCTAGTAATCATTCTAATACAGCCTTAAATATTATTAAACCTCATTCCTCCATGAAACAAAGACCTAATGAAATTTAATCCATTCTCCTAAATAACAATCGTAAGTAATGTCGGAACAAATTCAGTAGACAATCTGCTTCTCAAAAAGATGTCATGCCTGCCTTATGAGCTTCAAGCTAGGTTCAGTTATGTTATTGGTACTTTTGTTCAAATTTACCTGGAAAACCTACAGAAAAGCAGAACACTCTCCCAAGAGCAGTGTAATGGGATGTAGAGTGAAAAAAGTTGAATTATTAGGAAAGCTTGAAAAAGGTACTTCAGCGAAGAATGAGAAATATTAAAATTTTACATACACAGTGATGCAACTAAAGCTATGAGTAACCATAAAACACTATCTGGGTAAATTCTGTCAACCGAGTATTTTTAGTTTTTTACAAAATGTAGAATATAGAGAAAGTATAGTAATCGCAAAAAAATTTGATATTCACAAATTGTCAATTTATTCAAAAGTTGCTCTAACGATTTCCATTAAAATTCACTCAGTTTATAGAGCTTGGTGTTATAAACAATACTGCATAAGCCATATTTCTCAAAAAATCACTATATAGTGTACAGCGACATAATACCGTAAAGACCCGCATATAGGATGCACTTTTTTTCCATATTTTCAAAGCTAAAAAGTAGGGTGCGTTTTATACACGAGTGCATAATATTTCATATTTTTCTCTCTATGAAATGTTTGATGAAAAATAAACAGCTGCAAACTAATATTTATTAACCATCAAAGTGTTTTAATTAAAATAAAACTTTTTAATATGAAAAAGATTGCACTTTTACATACAGTAATTGTAAATACAAGATATTTCAGCTTCATTAGCCACTCATACTCATACCTGAATACTAAACATTTTTCGTTCGTTTTGTACAAAGTCTTCAGTTAAAATGAAATACCTGATAACTAAAATTTAAAAAATCAAGCATCTGCTCATTACAAAAATCTTCAATCAAGAAAACAAATCAAACCTTCCAAACAATTTCCCTAAAATCCTAGAAATTCGCCATCATCGGTAATATGGGACTCGTCATGAACTTCATTTATTTCTGAAGTTTCAGATTCGTCTGATTCTAATTTTGCGGTCATTGTTGTCACCATCTTCCCATAATATATCATCTTCACTTCCATCTAAAGCATTACTTATGCAACATTTTTTTGAATCCCTTAACTATCGTTTCTGAGGGGGAGGTCATTCCATGATCCACTGACAGATTGTTTTTATATCTACTTTACAAATGAGTCCACCTTTTTAAATTCAGGATATTTTATTTTTACTGTAAGTTTCACAGCTGGTCGCAGACATTTTTACAGTTTTTTATTTCTATTGCATAGGAGTCACAAAAATCTGCTACATTTTATCTTCTACATTGCTTTCCAAAGTGTTTTACTATATCCTGTAATAAGTAGTTTCGACATAGGTAAATCTTGTAATACAAATACTACAGTAAATTCACTTTTCAGACCATACCAGAAAGTATATTCAACGGAAATCATCTAATAGAATGGATATGTATCTTTTATTGCGACTTATTGTTTATACATGGGTCTTTACAGTATATCGATTTTCCACCCAGCTCTCCTTAGTTATCTCAACAATACTTGTCCAGCAATAATGCTTCAGTGCAAATGTGCCTTCAACAATTTATAAAATAATTGATATTTAGGTATGTACAGTATAACTATTTATCAAGTTTGATTTTCATATATATGAGGTAATATATTAATACCATTTACGTGCAGAAGACACTTTCTACAGTTTTACTTTTGTAGCACTAGAAGTTCCTTCCAGTCAGGAAAGAGTGTAATGGGACCAGATGCATACATAGAATATGAAAAAGTTTGTGCAATGTATATTGTACTGATTTTTAAAAATATGTACAGGTGAGCCCCATTTAATGCGGCACAAGCCAACGCAAATTTGTTATAATGTGGATTTTATTTCAAATTAAAATTAAAAAAATATATATTTATATATAAATATATATCTTACGCACAGTGCAACCGCAGGCTAATATCTTATGATTTTTTAAATTTCGCACTAATCAAATTTCATAAAGTATCCTAAATATTGTGATATTTCAACAGTGATGCATAACATTGCATTGTCTGGTGGCCAATTTAATTCTTTTCCCTGTAAATTTCACGGGTCTAACACAAAAAGTATATCTCCTAAGGCGGAAAACATTTGAAAAACGGAAATAGAAATATGATTCATGTTTCTTTGGCATCATTGGATCATAGAGAATATTTTTGATGATTTATATTTTTTAAATCTATAATTTTCGACAACTACTTTATTACAATGTTAATTTACTGTATTAACATATTATTATAAATAATAATAAAACAATAATGCTACACATAAAAAAATACCTTTTATATAGGTATGAAAAAACATGTGGTGCACACGGAGGGATCTTAATGTTTGAATGCATATAATTTATAATAATACTGTAAATACCCGCATATAATGCACTTTTTTTTTAATATTTGAGTTAAACATTAGGATGTGTTATACGAGGGTACATAATCTTCCTATTTTCATTTGACCCCATATTTCCACAATTTCGGCACATTAATTACTGTCCGGGTATCCTTATATTTTTATTGGTGATTTTTACGAAAAGTAAGATAGATAATAGTAAAAATTTATCAACAAATTCTATAAACATACATTAATTAGATATGAAAAGAATGAAATCAGTATTTATTCATTTAAAAACCCAAGAAATTCATCGTTACTGGACCATTCTTCTTCGATGTAGTTATCGGAATCGTCATCTTCGGTATCTTTTGTATCCTCCGTTGCCGTGGCGCTGTCATCATCATCCTCCCACATCATATCATCTTCACTACCATCTAAACTATTACTGATGCAACATTTCTTAAAACCTTGTATAATAACAGCCATGGACAATTCATTCTATGTTTCAACAATCCATTGGCAGATCGTAGGGATATCAACTTTCATCATATTTCCACTTTTAGTAAACCTATGGTTGCCATTGACCATCCAATCGGACCACTTTTGCCTCATAAGTGTTTTGAATGGTTTATTAATATAACATCAACTGGTTGTAGAATTGATGTCATTCCACCAGGAATTATTGCAAGATTCATGTTTAATTCTTGTAGTTTCCGCTTTAACACTGGCTTAGTGTGGCAACTAAATGCATCTAAAATTAGTAGAGACCTCTGATTCCGTAAACCACCAGTTCTTCTTTTCCATACACTCTCTATCCAGTCATTCATTATCTTCTCATCAAACCAACCTTTTACTTGCGCTCTTATGATAATTCCCTAGGGAAAATTGCCTTTAGGTAAAGTAAAAACAGCATATGGTGGCAGTTTTGTGCCATCAGCAATGCATGCGAGCATTACTGTGAATCGATTTCTTTCATTACCAGTGCCTCTAATTCTTATGGTTCTAGTGCCTTTTTCACTGACCACGGTTTGCGATGGCATGTCGAAGGTTAGTGGGGTCCGGCCGGCATTTCCAATTAGGCTTAGTGAAAAATTCAATTACTTCCTCAATTTAATTATATAGGATTGATATTTAAGGAGTTGTTCTTCAAAATCGTCCAGTAAACGCTGACTTATAGTTGTGAGTCAGCATATTGAAAAATTATTTCTCTTGTAAAAATGATGATACCAGTGCATGGATGTTTTGAAGTCCTTTATGTTGAGCTTTTTGGCTAATCTAAGAGTTTGAACCCGAACAGCTGAGGTACTTACACCTAAGCAAACCCTTCTTGTGTCTCTAATCCATTTCATCAGGTGTTTTTTCAACTCAGGAATTTAACTTTTCCCTTGGGTTCAGCCCTCTTTATTTTTGGCATTTTGTTAATGATTTCTTCGGATTTCCTCCATTGTCTGATAACGGATTCCTCTGGTCCAAATTCTCACTCTGCTGCAAGATTTCCATGCTCCTTAGCATACTGAATCACTATGTTTGAATTTGGCAGTGTAGCGTTGCCTTTTAACTTCCATTTTGTCTGTCATAAATATGGGTTAAATAAGCGAGTTAAGTAATTATCTTCACTTATAATAAGAAAAAGGGAACGAAATGTCATAAAGATAAAATATGTATGACTTTAATGAACGTGTATTTAATTAACACATGTCTATGCATAATACTAAATCTATGCGCAGTAAAAATTAGCTTGATAAAAACATGCAATTTAATCAATGTACCTATTTTGTAATAATTTTTACTGCATTCAATTAAGTTGAACTGAACTGAAGACTGTATATGATTTGCTACATTGTAACTCACCTTTCCTTTTGTTAGCACAATGATGCGCTATTTTATGCATGATGTCACCCTACACCGGTGCCCAGCCTGGTGCCTGGTGGTGAGGTACTGGTACTACTTACAATTAGAAACAATGGCAGTTGATGCCTTTGAGTACGCTGGGAGTTGATGCTTCTTATAGAACTACCATCAAGTTATCATTCCCTACTTTTCTCTCAGCATTCATACAAGATTTATTCTTGATACTTAGAGTCTGTAGTTAATAATGGTTATTTGCTATCGTTTCTACATGCTCCAGAGTGTTCTAATAAGGGTAAAACTGAAGGTTTGGCGAACCCATCCACCTCAGGCATGACAAAAACGTATGTAAGAAACTTCGACATAGGATTATCGTCATTCCTTCATTTTATTAGCTCAAACAATGTCATATGCCATACTATGAAATGAATATAATTCGATTTATTGTGTATATCCTAATATCACCTTGTAAGTAAACATAGGGTATGTAATGATTGAGTTAGCTGACGTTCTTTTGGAACGTTATTCGAAAATTTCATTTCGCACTTTCATTATGTTACCAATACATAATATCAATAATTTGATCATTGCTTTAGACCACGTTACGCCATCTACTTTATTCTGGAACGGTAACGCTAAAAAAAGCTGAAAAATCATAGATTACGAGGCTGAAAACCCCCCTGCGCATTACGAGGGTGCGCATTATACGCAGATATTTACAGTATATAAATTGCAGAAAACCCAACATGCACTACTATGGGTTTGATCTATAAGCAGAGCTGAAAGAGGATCATTGCTCTTTCCCATTGGCTATTGCTTCCCTTCGACTATTCCACCTCTAATGTGTCAGGATCTACGGCTGCTAAATATTATTATTATTAATATACATTGAAATAGAAGGAAATAATGAACTCTAGTTACCTGAGAGTTGTTCGAGAACCAATTTCTCCAAGAAGAGCAAAGGCATCATCATCAACACTGATTCCTTCTGTGGCAGCTCTGAGGCGCAATATTTGTTCCATTTCTTGACGGGAATATGGAAGTGTACGAATAATGAGAAGGCGATCTAGCAGATCAAGGGGCACACCATGTGGTGAGAACACATCTTCAGTTCCTCTGAAATGCAACAGTTAACCAATATACCATATTAGCTCATTATTCTTGTGTTAGAAGGGATTGTAGAATAGGGCATATCAGAAAAGACTTTTTTCATCCGATTGGAACGCTTGAGGTGTCAAAAGTTGTGGTTGCACTCCCAAAACATACTGTAAAAATTTTGGTGCAATTGGACAATGTCTTCTGTCCGAACAATGATCATTAAGTTTGAAAAATCAGATAATTTAACACAAAATGAGTAAATGTAAAATGCTGTCGTGAAACCGCAATTTTGTGTCAAGATGTGTTGCGTTGGTCCATCCGCTTGTCTGCCAGACAAGTTGGAGCTGCAATCACATGTCAACCACGAATCTGTTTCAACAATGTGTTGGTGTATCCAAGGCGCAGGCGACTTTACGGTCATTGTACGGACAGAAGACATTATCTGATCGCACCAAAATTTTTACATTATGTTTTGGGAGTGCAACCACAACTTTTAACATCTCAAGCATTCCGATTGGACGAAAAGTTTTTTTGATATGCCCTACTGTAGAATTGGTAAAAACCACGCTATTTGTGAAATTTTAGGTTCATATAATTTGATTGTTATACTTCAAGCAAATTTTTAAAGGCATTTCATATTAAATTATTACTAAATTATTTAAATACAACAAATCTGTTATTCATTCAAACAAAAACTGAAATTGACCAAGTAATTTAAATTGGTTTAAATTTAAACTTTGGTACCTGTTAAAGTATACTTTACACATATTATACTCCAACAAAAATGGAATATTCACATCATTAAAATAACAAAAATTCCTTACCTTATGACGCAGCGACCACGGTTTGTAGCAAAAATGACAATTGGAGCAATTGCACTTTCTAATGCTCGATGTAGGTAAGTGAAGCATTCAATATCTAACATGTGGACCTCATCAATGAAAAGAACTCCAGGAATTAATTCTGCAATTCCTTGGTCTATATACTTGTTGACTACTTTATTTATCTCCTTTCGGAGTTTATCTGCAGCAAAAAGAAAAAACTAGCTCAATTAATTAGAAAAGATGTGACATGGAGGCTGCATTTAGATGATTATTATTCCAGGACTGAAATGAAAGAAAAACATGTTATCGCTATGAATGAGCAATTACTTATTGAGTGCTGCATTATAGATTTATAAAGAGGAAACTTTAGTTATTAGGAAAGTAAAGGGTTCATTAGATCTTTACTATTTTACTTCATGTAAATAACACCATGTGGCTAATGGAAAGACAGGTTGGGCTGACTGTGGCCAGTTTGTCATTCCTCATTTTTATAAAGCGAAACAAAATTGTAACTTAACTGGTGTAACAGCTTCTAAAAATGACAGGCAAGCATGAATTAATTATTAAATTAACTATCTAACTGCTGACAAATTGGCCACTAAGGGTGCATCAGAAGTTTTCTCTTCTTCTTAATCATCCTCTCACCATGTTTTCCACAACAATATAGTGATCCCCCACTATACACACACTCATATTACAGAATTTTGCCATAGTGGAATTTATAAATTATGACCACAAAATTCACGATATGAAACAAAACTGATCTAATGGAAATCCTATCTCAAATTTAGATATTTTTTGTTGAAAATAAAGATACAGTATATATTGTTACGAGTGGTTCCTCACAAATGCAACATGTGCTATCATCTCTTGGCCTTCCATGCAGTGGTTCCAGGCTTGAATCCAGTAGAGATAAGATTTTACAAACTGGGATTGTCCCATCCCCTACTTGTGTGGTTTGAGGAGAAAGTCAGCACTCGTTCCTTTTTAAGGGACATTAAGCAGTTGGGCACCTTGATGCTCTTCATAAAGAGTAGGCTAATGCCAGCATAGGGATTCCCTCCTGTATATGATGTGTCTGGTGTGGAAGGAGTTATGCCTATAATAGTTCAAGAGGCTGATTAGCCATGAAAACATACAAACAAACAAGATGATCCAAAGAGAACTTATGATGCCTACTTTCCACTTAATTATCACTTAATACTTATATTAACTTTAATAGTTTTAAAATCACTGTGGATGAGTTGCTCTTTGCATTCCCAAATTTCATAATTTACCGTTATAAAATATTATAAATACATTCGAATGGAAAACTAAATTCTTCATGCATATTTGTTTGGCAAAAATACTGCCTGCATGGACTAGACTATACTGAATCCGAGTCCAACAATATGTAGTCATTGCAATGGCAACATTCTCATAATGAGTGATAAACACTGCAAAAACGCCAGTATTTATGCAAAATTCTACGATAAAAATTTGAATCTTTATTGCTTTCCTCAGAGAATAGTACAAATCTCGCTCCCATATTACAATTATTATTATTTTAATGTGTAAGAAAAAATTACCCTGCACAATGGATTTGAGATTTCCCATGTAAGTCAAGTAGGGAGGAAAGTTCCTGGAATTGAACCCGGGACTTTAATTTTCACAACAAAAACTATCCTTGGGAGCTCGGCCTCAGTAGCAAGAGATTCCCACCAAGTGTCAGTAAAATCGGCCCATTGGTTCAAAAGTTAATAGGGAGGACAGACAGACAAAACGACGAAACAATATGCCTATTTCCATTCTAGAAAGTAGGCTAAAAAGTGTTTTTTCATAAGTATGATTTCCTCTAAAGAAAATGGATCTTTTGGAAAAAGGCTTCAACTTCAATCCTTAAGTGTTCAGCAACCCCCACATTTGGAAGAATTTAATGGTGGGTTGTGAAGTAGCTTTACACCGAGAAAATGTTTCTCTTAAACACAGTGTTTTTCATGCCATTTCATTATCCTTGTAATTCATTCAAAAAATAAAAGTGTATCTCAAGAAAGAAGATCTGATCAAAACTAAGGCTAAGAAGGGTAAATGCATTGTGATATTAAATAGATATGCTATGAGAAAAATGTCAGAATTTCTATGATGCTATATATAAAGTCAAAGAAGTAGTTAGCAAGTGCTGCATCCTCCTCAAGCAAAATGTTTGGTAAAAGGTCTTCAATTTGAATCCACTATCTCTCAGACTTTATAAACTTCCCAAAAACCATACCCATCAACCCTGAGATTTGCGGTGTTTCTAACCCAACATATAAACATGCATTTACTGTGAACTATTCAACTAAAAATTTGACAAACCTCTCTCCTAAATCCTGTATCAGTAATTGTTGAATTTTCAAAGAAAAACAAAGATATGGTGTCAAAACCCTAATTCTGTTTGTTTCTTTATATGCATCCAATTTATTTTCTAGCGTACTCAAAGAGAGAAGCAAAAGATGTTACATCACTACTAGATAAAAGATAATGTTGCTCATGAACTGATACTACTTACTGAAATCTCTTATTTATCTCATTATTTTTTGTTCAATGACCAATTTCATAATCAACCAGATGCTCTTGAAACAGGTCTCCTCCCTCTTAAGGGACCCATACAGGTCCATACATGAGTCAATGCAAGCATCGACTTACTGGTTCCATGATGCAAGTTGCAATGTGTGTGGGGATGAATCAAAGGAAAGGAATTGGCATCATCCAGCGGTGACTCATGTTGCATCCTAGATGGAACTATGCAATTCACAGACTCTGATACTAATGCATGTTTCAACGTGTATGGACCTGGATCGACTCTGGACCCTCCAGATATGACAGTGTCCCAGCGCCAGCCTACTTAAATTATTCTATCATTCAACACAATAGAAACCGATCGGGAGTTTTGGAAGGAATTTTTGAACAGGCTATGTGCATGGAAATATATCAAAAGATTATTCCAATAAGCAAGTTCAGGATGATGTCTATTCCCAACTTTTGGCAAAATATTGGAAAAGATTAACTTTTGAACCAATAGACTGATTTTCATGACACTTGGTGGAAATCCCTTGCTACTGGGGCTGAGCTCCCAAGGATAGTTTTTGTTGTGAAGATTGAAAGTCCCAGGTTCGATTCCAGGAGCTATCGTTCCCACTTAATTTACATGCAGGGTAATTTTTTCTTGCACATTAAAATATCTTAGAATTGTAATATCAGAGCGGGATTGGTTCTATTCTCTGAGGAAAGGAATGGAGATTTTAATTTTAATTGTAGAAACTTGCCCATCGATCATATTTCTTCAAATTTCACATAAATATGTACTGACATTTTTGCAGTTTTTATCACTCATTACGAGCATTGCCATTGCAATGACTATTGTTGGACTTGGATTCGGTATAGTCCAGTATAGTAGTTCTCAGGCAGATTTATCCAGTTGTTTGGTCGCCTCAACCCTCTGAATATTGGAGAAGCAAAAAAAACTCGTTTTCTCCATACAGAGGGGGGAGGGACGATGATAAGAAGATTAATAAGAGATTTTTATTTTTTGCTCTTTATAAATACAAGGTCTGTTCAAAAAGTATCCAAACCGAGGCAAATATTGGCATTTATATATTCGACTATCATTATATATCGACGACTCTTACAGAGGAGGATATATATAGATAGATATATATATATAACATATAGGAGGATACTAATGTCCAGCCCAAACTACAAGAGCTAGAGATCTGAAAGTTTTAGTTTTTGTAGATATGATGGAGAAACCTTCAGATAAAATGAGACTTCTGACCTAAGTGACATGAGTTCGACTCCAGAAATTCCGAAAATTGCGTTTTTTCCCTTAAGAAAAACATTGCGCCATTTTTGTACATTAATTTTGGGCACTTGCCCGTAAGCTAGAAAAATGAAATTTTCAGTGTTGCTAGATGGCCGCAATATCTATTAGGAATTATTGTCACTTTTGCTTACAGTGTCTTGGGTTCGACTCCAGAGACCCCGGAATATCTCCCATAAGTTAGCATGGGAAAACGCAATCCAGCGTGTAGACCAATCTAATAAGTTTAGGTAGCTGAAATTTTGCAAGATTATAGAACTTTTCTCATAACCAACTATAAAAATCGAAAATTTTAAAATTGTAAATTTTAGGGGTGCTTTTAACCCCATTTGAAAATTAAAGTTTAATAATTTTTAGGTACTACGGGATGAGCTAGGAAGCTGCAATTTTCAAATTATTTACAGAACAGTGCATTCGCACAAATAAACATTTGAATCTCTCCGTAAACATATTGTGGCGGCCGTTAAAAATTTTTAAATTTTAAACAATTGAAAAAATATTATTTCACTTCTAGAAGTACTACAACTTTAAAATTTGGCAGAAATGTGTAGCATTAGTACCCCATAATGGAGAAAGTATAAAATTCTTAAAATTGCAAAGTTTTGGGATTGTTTTAGTCTATTATTTTTACATAAGGGAAAAACGAAAATCGCTCCGGAGGTGAAATATTTAAAATTAAAAAAATATTTGTAATGATGAAATATGAAAAATGAATGTTTTCTTATGTTGAGATGATATGCTTGCAAAATGCAAGCACCAACTACTAGTAAGTAACTATAACAGAAAGAATATTGTACTTACCAGTGTTCAGGTCCTACTCTCCTTCAACGTAAGTGCCTTCTGATGCCCACCGCCATCCATTGTTTAAAACTATTTTTGAAAGTACTTTTTGGGAGGGCCAGAAGTTGCTCTGTTGTATTTCTTTTGACTGTGTCCACATCATCGAATCAGTTCCTTTCAAGGCTTTCTTGATTTTAGGAAACAAAAAGAAATCGTACGGAGCCAAATCAGGCGAATACGGAAGCTGTCGCATTAGTGGAGTTCTGTGCCTTTCCAGAAAAGTCAGAATGATTTGGGACGAATGAGTGGGCGCATTATCATGGTACAGCAGCACCCAGTCTCTGGACTTTCACTTTCTAGGGCACTTTTTTTGAACTGCTTCACGCAGGCACCTCAAAACCTCGAAATAAATTTTTTATTAATTGTTTGTCCTGCTGGTGCATACCCATGGTGAACATTGCCTTCAAAATTGAAATAAGCCAGTGACATCACCTTGATTTTGCTGCGCACTTGCCACACCTTCTTTGGTTGTGGGGACGAAGGGCTCTTCCACTGCGATGACTGTTGTTTAGTTTCAGGATCATACTCGTAAACCCACGTCTCATCACCTGTCACAATGTTTTTTAATAAGTGTTCTTCTTCGCAAGCACGCTCAAATAGATCGGAGGCCGTGGACATGCGCTATTCCCATTGCTCCTCAGTCAGTAGCCGCAGAATGAACTTTGCTGAAACACGACTCATGTTTAACTATTCAGTTAAAATTGCATGGCATGAACCCATTGAGAAACCAACATCTTCTGAAATCTCTCTGACAGTCAAACGTCGATCATTTCTTACCAGAGTTTGCACCTTGGCCACATTTTCCTCATTTTTTTATGTTGAGGGCCGTCCAGATCACAGATCACTTTCAAATTATGTTCTTCCTTCTTTAAAATGGCGAAACCACTCGAAAACCTGTGTGCGGCCCATAGGCTTCACTGGCTGTTTTTCCAATTTTGAAACAAAAGTGAATGCAGCTGAGTTGCTCTAGATTCTCTGACACTGCAAAATCGCTTTGAAACACGCTCAACTGTAATGGCTCACTAGAGCATACTGACATATTTGTTACAAATGCAATCACAGTAGTCATCTTGTCTAGACTTGAATAGACATGATAAACACAGTTGCAACAGCAACCGTTTCATTGTAATTAAAATAATCGCCTAATATGGATACTTTTTGAACAGACCTCGTACAAGGTTAGCATTATAAATTATTTTATTTACTACTACGTATGTGTATTAAAAACATTCAGACAATATGTGGTGTATAGTTTAATTTTTTAAATACTAATCACTACTGAGATATAATTTTTTGTTTGTTTTTATAACAAAAATAACGCATTTGTTAAAAAAGTTTTTGTACGTTGATAAGTTACAGAATTTTCTGTTTTTTTGAACAAAACATGTCGGTAAATTAAAACCTGCAGGACTCTTAAAACCAGAATAAAATCACTTGCCTTAGCAAAGAGTGCTTGCAACCCCCTAAAATCCTCTCGCGACCCACTGCTTGAGAAACACTGGTCTAGTACATACACGCGTTATTTTTGCCACACAAATGCACATGATCAAAGTTTTTCATTTGAATGTTTTTGTACATAATATTTTATAATGCTAAATTATGAAATTTGGGAACACAAAGAGCAACTCATCCATGGTGATTTTAAAGTTATTAAAGCCGAAATAAGTATTAAATAAATAATTATGTGGAAAGTAGGCATCATAAGTTCCATTTGGATCATCTTGTTTTCTCATAAATGGCTGTGCATGTTTCAGGTATAATCTGATCTAGCAACTAAGGTGGGATTGCAGTGAAAAATTTCAAGCCTTCCTACCTATTGAGCACAGCCAAATAACGTAGTGTGATCAGAAGTCCTTCTTTTGCACTAAGCCCATCACATTAGTGTTATTTTTCTTGATTCTCAGGTGACTTAAACCAAACTAATTGTGAAATAATTCTCTATCCATGCGCAAATAATTTATATAATCATTGGATTCAGCTGTTTCCAAGTCTCTCAACAAATTCACCACTGATAACTTACTGCTATCAAGAAACCACTCTTTCAATCACTTTCCTTTTCTTTTTCAAGCAAAGTAATATTGCCATACCAAGCAACATAACATAACATATTTTGGGAAATTTGAGGTCATTTTCACTGACAACGTAAAAGCTAACTAGTGAATTAGCGACTCAAGCATCACTCCCTGCCATTATATATATGGGGCTCGTGAGACCAATGCAAGTTTCACTGATGCAGCATCGTAATTCCTGCATCAGTACGTGCAGCAATGTGTATGGGGTCCTTTAGTCGATATTTTAATGAATGCCTTGCAATGTAAGCTTTTTAATTCTAATATGCATCTTCTTGACATTATTCACCTCTTACAAAAAACACATATTACTCTAGTTAATAACCACCTCTTCCCTTCCCATTCCTTACTGCTTTAAACCATTGGCCACTCCTTCCCATCCACTCTTTGGGAGCTCCCAACTCACCCCCGGCTGCTAATTAGTAACGTATTACTTTGCTTGCAACCCTGCCTTTTCCTCTTGGTTGCTTCTTTCCCTCCAAGCATATACAGCCAGGCCATGACTTAGTGCCCCCATATATAGTGCCACACCTGCATCACCCATGAATTGTTATGAAGAGAAATTTTATCTTATGATTACATAAAGCAAGCATATACCTTGATTTACCACCACCTCCACTTGAACACCAATGTCAGTGATGACGCTAAGTCAGGGTTTGATTTGTACTTGGAAATTGGTGGTATTTTCACCTGATGATGACGTAAATACATTGAAAACCGAGTCGTATTTTTCAAGTAATAAAGTGGAATTTTTATTAATTTATGTAACTGTGCTACTTAAATATGTAATTCTGCAAAATAAAGGCTTCCCTAGTGGATTGTCATTTTCATTAACATCAAAGGAAGGAAAGACACTCCTAAGGTCAAATCAGTCCTGTTAAAAATGAGTGAGATTGGACTGACTGCTGATGACTTATTTCCATTACTCATAGTCATAATTAAAGAGATTTAACTCCTTTCTTTACATACGGAATTTTTTTGTGCTATACAAATTTATGCTGTTAAAAATTTTTGTTTGTTAGTTGGCCCATATATGTCGGAAAGAGCAATTACTTGGTAAGCTCAAACATGGCAATAATGCATGTAATGATGATGGCAATAATAATTTTTCACTGTTAAATCATTGAAAATAACTCATATCTTTGGACTTGAAAAAATATATTTTGTTCATTCCAATATCAATACGTCTAGGTTTTAACTAATTTTAAAATGCAAAGAAAATATATACAACACTATTTAACATTAATCAAATAGAGAAAGTAAACTTCTAGAATCAAAGCCATACCCTTTTCATATATGGTGACCTGTTTCAAACCTACAAGGGTACATGCCAAGTAGCTGGCAAAAGATGCATCAAAACCAAAGGGACCTTTCTCATGGTATTTCATTGATTTCTAAAATCTTGCAGAATGTAAGAGAGAATGCCTTTTATCATACTACGGACTTCATTCAATAATGCTCTGCCTAGAAAAATGAATTACTTACTTTCATCATATTACTGTACGTGAAGAAATAATGTTTATAAATCTAAAATTCTTTTATATTGGAGTAATATCAATTCATATCATTATTTACCATAACAGAAGTCAGAATGAACAGAATGTGGTAAGTCAAACTGAAAAATAGAGTTTGGATAAAGATTTCCATTTGATTATTTCACAGACTTTGTCAAGTACAGCTAAATGCTAATTTTCCAGCCTTCTCCTATATATTGGAAAAAAATAATCATAAAAAAGTCACCAGTAATTCCCACCTGTGATCTCTGTCTTCTTTGGCTTCATTAGCTGACCCATTAGTGAGAGAACATCTTGTCCACCTTGTGGACGAGCATTTGCAACATCCAAATCATGTAAAGTAACATCTTGAATTACTTCTTTTTTCTTATGTACATCTCCTTTTGGAAGGGGTACATATTCCTCAGCCTGAAATAAAATTTTCCATTAACTTTCTAATATCTTTTATGCAAATTTTATCTTTACAGGCATTCACCTGAATAAAAGTAAACTACAAATTTATCTTTAGATTCACTCTATACTTTATAATTGGAACTTGGAATAAATTCTTCAGAATTTTTTTGCAAACATATTCAGTGTGTTGATTGTAAATGTTTTGCCAACAAAATACTGTAATGTGAGCAAAACATCAAGTCAAAATGCAGCTTCTTCTGAGAATGCCTTCCAACAAATGAACTGTTACTTAACCAAAAACTGTTGGACTCATTTCCATTGCTGTAACTGAGTTTTAATTAATTAATCTTAAACAGCCCGAGTCCATTTGGGTATGCCAGTAAATATTCCTTGCAACATAAATGGCCCCTAAATGAACCACTTTAACTCTAAGCCATTCCAAGCCAATTGCCCTTTCTTCAGTCGAGAGATTTTATCATCATATACAGTTCTTGAATATGCATATGAAAATGTATAACCCAATATAACATTATTTGAAGTCTTTAAATCCAGCTAGGTAGTAATGCTGGAAGATTTGTAGTATGTACTTTAAAGATTAAATAGATTTTATTGTTCATAAAATCATCCAGTTATACTTCAAATGAATCACATGTAAGCGATCCACTTCAAGCAATTATAATATAAACTTGAACATAAAAATAACTTTTCATGACATTTGATTTTTCAATCGAGTTTTAGAATGTGATCATGACATATTTTAACCTCACACATATAGTAACATTACGTTTAAAAAAAAACAACCTCAAGATCAAATTCTGTGGCAAATGTGTCACTCCGGCCTTGACGTTTTACAGCTCCACTGTTAGCCTCAATGTAAATAACATCTCCACCTTCCACCTTTTCCTTTTGTAAAGCTTCATAAATTGATGGATCAAGCTTGAGTTGCTTTGTTCCTTTGGCTGTCTTCAAACCAATAATAACATGGCTCACAGTTTTTCCATAACCTACAGAAACCAATTGAAATTTTAGACAAATTTCCGATTGATTATGGGAAAAAGGACATTTATGAGCATACGATGACATTATTTCTATATTCACAGTGCATATGTGAGACTACCATACTCGCTCTAGTCACCTGGAGTATGAAGTTGACAGAAACTTACCTCCCATCGGATTCTCCGTTTCCACAGGAGTTAATTCAGTTACTTCACCTTCATAAACTTCCTTCGTTTCTTTAATTCGAAGTCCTATTGCTCTTCTAAAATTCTCCATCAATACTTCCGTTTTCTTAATCTCAGAACTGTAAACTTCCGACCCAACCATGGGACAAAAAGGTACCTTTTCAAAAATAATTGTAAGTGCAAGAGATTAGAACACCTTGATCAAGTATAGGCTCTTAGTGCACGCACCAACTAACAGATATAACCTTTTGGTCAAATATTCATATACATAATTATACCTTACTACCAAGCTCTTGAGCTATTGCGAGAGCAATTGCTGTTTTACCAGTTCCTGGAGGGCCTGCTAAGAGTACAGCTCGACCAGCCATTTTTTTAGTTTTTATTAAATCGACAACAATACCGGCAGCCTAAAAACAATTTTAAGAAAATTAAACCGCAAAATTGGTTACAGAAAGAAATACAAAGTGATATACTGCCATCAGAGAGTTAAAAACTTTTAAAGGCTTAAGGAATTACCTCGCGAGCATTTGCTTGCCCAACTAAACCTGCAGCAATTTTAATCGGTGCTCCATTTTCATCTAAACCTAACCCTTTTATGTGTGTATGGGCCGATATCCTTTGAGTCTTTGCAGTACTTTTCACCTCTTCAATCTTCATTTTAATGGACGGATGTTCACAGGAAAATATGAACGCAAATTTTAACTTCTTATTCCTTCTCAGCTACCCTCGTTTCAGAGATGTTATTTTCCTCCAAAAAGTGTTTACTTAATCGTGTCTCGTGTTTATAAATTGACAATTGACATCCGAAAATAGCAAACCGCCAGTGCGGGCGTTACACGCACAATTGTTATCGGGTTTGTGATGTCTTTTATTCTTTGCTTTCATATGGTCGAGCAGAAAGCTGGAGTCTAATAAAATTTTGTTTTTTAGTTTCAAAATTTTAGGAACGTTGAATTTTTAAATTTCTTGATTTTTGAGTAATGTAGCATTAATCTAAAAATATGGATTTAAAAGAGGAACGCATTTTGCAATTTGCCCCTTTTTCATCTAATGTTGTACCAGGATTTTGGCATAACCTTTCACAGTTAAAACTTGATGTTGATCGCTTGAATGAACAAGAGAGAAAAATATGGGGTTATTATTCAGCCTCGGATCCTCCAGGATTCAACATGTCATTGTTCGTCGATTTCAGCGCATTTAACAAGTAAAGTTTTGATCTATTGGTGATACTTTTTAGTTTTAGCACTATATTTCTAAATATTCTGTTTTAATTTATCACTCGCGATTTAATTTTAGAGACTTCACAGTTGAAACTACTTCATTACCATCAAATGGTATACTGCTGAATAAAAACACTTTAGAGTCTTTCAAAGACTGTGATAAGATGTCACTTTTGGAAAAGTATGGACTGGAACTCTTAGAGAAAATAAAAAATGGAGACGCACTAAAAAACCCATCTTTATTATCAACGTTTATTTTACTCACGTATGCAGTAAGTAACCGAAATTTATAAATGTAATGCTTTGATTTCTATTAAATTTGGCTTAAATCAACATAATTTATTTATAAGGACTTGAAAAAATACCAGTTCTTTTACTGGTTTGCCTTTGTTGCGGCGAAATTTGCTGATGTTACAGTCGTGAAACCTGCAGTGAGAATAGACTCTGTCTTCTCTACAGAGCAGGTTTGTTAAAATGCCCACATAGTGTATATGTGCTATATTTGAAAGTGGAATGGTCATTTCCTATTTTTTTTAATTTTATAAAATGTTTCTTTTTTAGATTAATTGCTTAGAAGAACTCTACAGTGGCATTAGTGACTCAAGAGAAAGAGGTTTCTTTGTTGTCACATTAAATGAAGGAGGCACTGTGTCTATTTTACCACTAAGAGAATTTTGTAATGCATTTAGCCAAACAAACCAGAGAACATTCATTGGTTTCTCCGATCCAAGTAATTTTCATGAAAATCCAGGATGGCCACTGAGAAATTTACTGGCATTAGTCAGATCCAAGTGGTACTGTCACCCATGAATCATGAGGTTATTTTAATTGGCATGCCATTAATTTTATATTCTTTACGTTGTTGAGGTACTTGTAACTTATTTACTGATTTTATCAATATTTTCCAAAGTAAAATTTCAAATGTAAGTATTTCAAACTTATGAATTTTACTGCTATTATTTTGTCTTTTCTAATCGCATAATTTTCAAAACAAGTAGGAAACAAAAGATCAAATAATCATTTTGCTCTTATTTACATCCAATTTATAGCAATACAGGGGAATTTATTTTTATTTTAGGCCAAATTTAGTTGATCAGACATTGGAGGTAATAGGTATTCGGCGTAAATTTGATGTTCTTTGGAATGCTGGGGAAAGTGTTATTTTCACTGTGAGACTTGAAGAAGATGAAATACCTCAAGGTGAAATCAAATGGGTTGGTTGGGAGAAAAATCAAAGAGGCAAGTTTGGCCCACGAATGACAGATCTAGGAGCTACAATGGACCCATTAAGGTATGTACATAATGACAAGTTGAGTTTCTAAAGGATACAATGATGGACTTTAATATAATTTGCAGGAATAGAATGACTATGTTCATGTAGGCATAGATTATGTTTGCAGTCATTCGGTGCAATCATCTGATTTGATTGCAGCCATTTATAACCAAAAGGGAATGCATGAAGGTCAATCAAATGTTAATATGAACTGTGCAGAAAGGACTGACAATCCTTGATTGGATCAGATACATTAGCATATTGATTGAGATACAGCCTATGATAGCCATAGGTTTTTAATTCAGAGGGGATTATGTCTGACAGATTTTTGGAACTTTTTCATGAACTTGAATAACAACTTTTTCCTTACACATAGAAATGGTTTTCTTTACCATATACTTGGGCAATACAAATCACAAATAATCACAAATTAAATATAGAAAACAAAAATTCAAAATCGATATTTTTTTATAGAACCCCCAAACCCTCCTCTATCCCCCCCCCCCTTGTCTACGGCCCTGGTGATAGATCAATGGGTTAAAAGGGATATTACCCACACCCCTTGAAATCCATGAGACCCCTAAGTGTCTGAGATCCAGTGCAACACCCATTTGTTGAGGGTGTATTTTATTTGAGTTTAAAGTAAGAATATGCTGAATTCAAATCATAGATTGATTTGTTATCTTAATTTTTAGTTTAATATCTTCAGTATTTTACAGTTAATAATTATTTTTAGTTAGAATTGGTGTTTTGCGTTTTGTTATGAGAATGATTCTTTCTTTCATGTAGATTTTTTGCACAAGTTCCTTGGTGGGAGCATAGGCTGTGTTCTAATTCTGTGAATAATGAAATCTCCCATGTAGAAAAGGTTTTCACTTGTTTTATTAATATTTCTTCAACTACCGTACCCTCTTCAAGAATTTTGAAACTATCCTTTTTATAAAACAGATAGTGCTTTTAAATTGAGAAAATCAAATGTTAAAATAGAAGCTCTTGTTCATAGCTTGGGAGAGTGATCATTAAGAATGCTAGACTTGACAACTTAAATTATCATATTCAGAAGATTGTTACATCATGTGAGACAGACTTCATCTTTGCTTCTTTATGTGTTTTTAGTGACTTTTGTGTGTTTCTATAGCTACCATCAACAAAATCCTTTTTAATGTATTCATCAACAAATAACCTCCTACCTTTAATGCAGGGGTTCTTAAGCTAGGGTAAGTCCAAGGTGTTCGTGAAGAACCCAGGGAAAATTAACTGCTACTAGTATACTAATGTAATTGCCTGTCAAAAATGATGGGTATGCATGAATTACAATATTTCTTCACATATAACATGCACTTTTTTCCCAGAAAAATAACGCCCAAAATTAGCCTGCGTCTTATACGCCGAAGGTAAGATTATTGCTGTTCTCAATACTAACATTAACAAACACACTGATCTCCAAAATGGATTAAGTAGCAGTAATTCGTCGCAAAAACATTAAAATATACATTATTAATAATTAATTATGAAAATTTTGTTAATATATACAATACCTTATGCATTGTGAATTTCAACTACGTATTTTCATTATTGCACTTTATTACATGTCCACTCGCATTAATTACAATTCGGTGCACTTTTGAATTTATTTATATGTTTTAGTTACTAATGGGCCCATGGTATACCCTATTCATTCAGAAAAAGCAGAGGGTATACGGCGTATTCCACCGTATACCCTCCACTACAGCACTGCTTATAAGTATTGGATATGCATTCAATTTATTAGGAATTAAAATATCATCTTGCAGTTAAGTTTAAGTAAGTACTATCAATAAATGGTATCTATATGTGCGGCACACTCCGACACTAATTAATATGATTGCCAGGTTCACGCAGGGCACATTTAGCTATATAAGTCTCGAAGCAATTATTTGTTTTATATAATCCCTATTTATTTTACGAATTAATTTGATCTAAAAGGTTACATTTAACTGTTATCACTCCGTAATATTATCTGCAAATGTTGCCAGATACGGACTTAATCACAGCTGGAAATGATATACGATGTGGCCCTTTCTGACTGCCTTGGTGAACCAAAATACTTTTTTCCTGAAAATCTTCTAAAAAAACCAGAGTGCGTCTTATATGCCAAGAAATACTTAATTATTAAATTAAATACTTCCCATTCTTCTTCTCTCTCTCTCATCATACCAGAACCTTAGGAAAATATATTATATAAATGGGGTGGGCTTCCATGGGTGATAATTGAGGATCTGGGGGATCCATAGGTTAAAAAGATTACGAGTCCCTGCTTTAGTGCATTCATGAAAAGTAGATTTTTTCTGAATTATTCTAGATGTACACCAGTATATCTGAGTGCTTCTATGAATGTTGTAGTTTTTATTACAATATAAATGTGTATTATGACTTAATGAGTAATTATTTATTGTTAGAAATGGTAACTGATATATCCATCGTGCATCTACTCAACAACATATTGGTGATGTCTATAGCTGCCTTGTCCATGAAAGTGTTAAGGTCAATTAATGTAAAAGAACCTACTCATGGACAAAATTAAATATTTATCTGGCCAGAAGACAAGGTACTATAGTGTTAAGTTAGTCAGAATTTAGTTTTTCAGCTATTTGCTTGTTTAAAAAATCATAATTTTTAAGTTTAGGGTTAAAGTATTGGTTTCTTTCAGTCCTGATCAGCTTAATCTTTTATAAAAATTGGCCACTCGTGAGCAGGGATGGAAAAGTGTTTTTAACCTTGAAACTAACTTCTGAAGATAAATGAACTATTCTTTGGTAGATTAATCAGATTTATTTGACTTTTAAATTGCATTGTGATGCAGATACTGAGTCAGGTCATAGGCTACACAATATCCCTACCTATGTGCATGCTGTGTCAGCTGCAACTTAAAGATTTATGTTAAGCATAGTCTAAAGCAATTTCCAGGTAATTCTCTTATATGCATAGAACAAGAAGATTTTGAATTATGTGCCACTACTTTCATTTAAAATAATTTTGACATGCTGAAATGTACATGTAAAAAGGAATTAGTGATTACAGTATACCTCTGCTTTGCCATCCCTACTGATGAGGTAACATAAGCCAAGACATGGATGTAATTCATCAAAATTGATTATAGAGATACACCAATTTTGTATACAATTTGTGAACTAATTTTTTTAATGTCTTGAATTTTTTATGTAATTCATAATAATTATGATCATTTAGTTACATTTCAATCAATTTATATCAATTTTAAAATAAAAATTTTCATTCCAGTCATTGTAAATAATTTCAAATGTTATGTCATGCAGTTGATGATGAAGACAACTCTTAACAGCCATAAATTGTTTGGAAAAAACAGATACACATTTTGGCTACAAAACTGCCATCCTTAGCTGTGAATCACCAATCGTTGTTTTTAGAAATGAATGTCAATTTGGTTTATCCGAATGTTTTGCAACTTTTGTTTTTACCTTTTTCATCAGTTAGATTCTGGCCATAAGTTGAGCGTGACATTTCATTTTTAAATTTCATGCAGTTTCACTTAGTCTTCTTTTTCATTTTGGCTTTGTTTTCTAATGCTTTAAATTCAGTGACTTAAATTAAAGTATAAAGGAACTTCAATGATTAATTTTGATACTACTCCAAATAAAAAGTAACAACCTTAATTTATACCATTATTTATTAATAAGCGTACTATTTCCATTTGACGCATAGGTTAGCGGAAACATCTGTTGATTTAAATCTGAAGCTAATGAAGTGGAGGTTATTGCCAGAATTGGATTTGGATGTGGTAAAAGACACACGTGCTCTTCTATTAGGTGCTGGTACACTAGGGTGCTGTGTTGCAAGGCTTTTGTTGGTGAGTTCCAATTTTTTAATATTTATCATATTATCATAAACCATTAAATAGGTATTGTGAACTTTGTCTCATTGCGTCCATCCTTTTTTTCTATTCATGTCTTGGAAATAGATTGCAAAAAATTGTCATTTCTTGCTTTATGAATTATTCAGCATCTTCTTGCATTTTAAGTCAATTAGTTTGTTTCCATTTGTCTTTGCAATTTTTCTGGGAAAACATTATTTGTTAGCTCGTTTATTGCTTTGTCATCCATCCATTTGTAGACGTTCAAATTTTTTGTTTTAAGTGATAGCTGAAAAATTCTTTTTTGGTTAGATAGGTATGTACTCTTAAAATATTATGAATTGTATTTTATGAAACCTCCATTAGTTTGAATTTCCATCATTAGAGGGTGCTATATTTGGGAAATGGTTAAACTTTAATATTGTAAACAGCCTATTTGTGCTATAAATTTGATATTTAGGCGATAGGGTGTGGTGGTAATTTAATAAATGGTACATTGAAATCTACTGAATTAAATATATTCCAGCAAAGTTTTATAGACATTTTAAAACAATTTGAAATTTGATACAGAACATGACAGAAATGCCTTTTCTTTGGTGGCGTTGTGTTAAGTTCATTGTTATTAAGTTATCTATCAGATGAATTTAAATGTTATTCAAATTATGTAACAAAAAATATAGGTGTATATTATATAATATAATATAGTAGATATAATTTAGTAATTATTTTAAATGTAAATATTTCTTGGGAAAACATTTCGTATGTGTTCTTAATAAATGTATACTTGAACAAAAAAGTTTATTTTCTTCAAAAATGAGCATTCCATGTTCACCAGAGTTGATTGGATGTTCTTGTTTATTTCTCTTTTCATTCAACTAAAAATTTAGGTTTTCTTATCTCTCCTCAACTAATGTAATCTTCTTCAACTCGGTTCTTCTTATCAAACATGTTTAATCTGTTTAGTAGTATTTCTTTCATTTTCTTACTCATGATTTAATTTAATGGAAAAATTACATAATTTACAGGCCTGGGGAGTAAGGGATATAACTTTTGTAGATAATGGACGAGTATCATATTCTAACCCTGTGCGTCAGATGCTATTCACATTCCAAGATTGTAAAAACAGTGGGAGATTAAAGGCAGATGCTGCTGCAGAGGCATTGAAAAATATATTTCCAGGAGTGGTGAGTGAGAAAGAACATAAATTCTATTTATAAAGACATGCTATAGTTACTGGATTAAAGCTGTAATATTACAGTGACTTCATTTATTCCTCTCTTTATAAAAATTATACTTGAAAAAACTTGAATCATGTTCTTAAGCTATCCATGATGGATGTTGGCTGAAGGTCGGTCTTTCAATTTTTTGATTTAGCAATCTAGAGGTGTGAAAATTACCATCCCTATGCCTGGACATCCCATCGGAGACTCAGCTAAAGCAGAGGTGGCAGAGGCAGTGAAGCAGCTCGAGGAGCTAATTAAGAACAGTGACATTATTTTTCTTCTGACGGACACAAGAGAAAGCAGATGGCTTCCAACCCTAATTACAACCTGCTATGGAAAAGTTAGATCCTTGATTGTTGATGTCATATGATTTTATTTTATTTAAAATATTGTTTTATTACCTGTTCTTTGAGAAGCTTTTTAACTAAATTCCAGTGTTTGTGTTCATTTTCAAACCATTTTTTGATCATATTAAAAAGAATTCTTAGGAAACATGATTTCTTTTTAGACACTGTTATTATAAATAATCTGAGAGTTCCATTTCTTCTCCCTTGTGAACAGTTGGCCATAAATGCAGCATTGGGTTTTGACACATTCCTTGTAATACGCCATGGATTAACACCGGCCTGTGGAGATTCTCACCCAGATGCTGAATTGGACCCAGTTATTGACTACAGTTCTAAACACATTAAAGGCAATCAGCTAGGCTGTTATTTCTGCAATGATGTTGTCGCCCCAGGAAATGTGAGATTTGTATGCATGATCTAATCAAAATAATATTAAACATTTGAATAATCATCAATACAGCTAACAGAAAAAAGATCCTTTTGCGTAGCATTCAGTAAAGGTTACTTATTTTATATTTAAAGTAGAATAATTGCTTGTAAAAAACATATTAATATTAATTAAGATTGTTTTGCTGTCGGGTAATTATAACTTTATATTACTTTAGCATAAGTATGATCTTTAATCTCTCCACTGAATCAATTCTATACTTAAGTATCTTTTGTGAAAAGGAAATAAAATTCTAACTAAATTTCTTGGGAACATATTCTTAAAGCAATGCAACAAATAGAAAAAACTTTTATATGCTCTTGATTGAAACTTTTTATCTTTATCCTGATCTCTCCCTGACATTTTAATGCTTAAATGGGATTAATTATTCTTCTTAATGTAATAATGCTAAACTAAATATTTTAGTCAGATTAAAATAACAATGTTAATTATGATAATGACTCACAAATACAATAAAATGCCCTGCAATAATACCACTTAGCTATTGGCGATTCATGAGAACTACGAACCAACTATGAAGACCAGGGAAAGTCTGACTGATCAAGTCCTCGAGCATGCGAGTTCTCTTTTACAACGATCGTCTTCATCATCTAAAATGTATAACTAGTTCTTTGTGCTGGGACTTTTCAAACTCTGTAAACATTTCTTTCACTTCTGTTGTTAAGATGCTGACTTATTAACTCAACACTGTCCTAAGTAGATTGTACGATACATCTGGCGAGAACTTTACATCCCGCCGTCCAACGTACAATTTACGTTTAAAAAGAGCGGTGGAATTAAATTTGTTTTTATTTTGGATTTCCAAGTGAGAGGTGGAGGGTACTTGTTCGGGTCTATTTCTTTTCATCGTTCATCTCGATCTCAAACACTTCTGCAAAACCTTTTAATCTTTACTCTCTTCACGACAGCATTCCGTGCGTGACTGCACACACTCAGTGTTTCTTTCTTCCTCTCTCAAGATCTGTTTCCTTTAATCACTCATTGCTATTCTTCAAATAAACATCCACAAAAGCTTTCTAGACGATGTTTCGGGCACAATTGTTCACGCATCACCATCAACACAATTCTTTCCTACTTTGCCTTTAGGGGCCAGGCACGAGACCGTAGGCGGTCGCCTAGCCCTGTATCCACCCCTGAACATATATATATATATATATATATATATATATATATATACATAATATGCTATCACCTAAAGAAATTCATCGATTATGAAAATTATGAGCCACTTAAAGCTTAAGTAAGACAACGACAAATTCTGACAAGGTAAACAAATGAAAATTTTTCATTTCAATACCGACCGAAAAAACTTATCGCCGATTAAATGACTACGAATTCATTTTGCATCGATTATCATTTTGTTAAATATGTAATATTCGCAATTTGTTCCCATTAAATGAACATCTTAAAAGACAAAACAAGACGACCCATAGATTAAAATAAAAGCGGTGAGGTTACTTTTTATTCTTTCACATCACACTTGCTTGAGCATGGAAAACCTTTCGAGCAAAACTAACATTGTCAAGGATATAAAATTTTCCAACTTTTATTATCATTGCGGTCGAAATCAGACAAAAATTTCTCTCGTGTGCCTTTTTAAACTTAACGACGCTTCCGTTTTCCATTCTTTTCCTATTTACATGCTGTAAATTGCCATTATACCCAATCCACCTTTGTAAGAAACAATTTATCATATTTCGTATCATATAATCGCATTTTCCCTTCTCCATGAAAATCGCATGTTTAGAAAGAATTTTACGGAAAATTGGATTCAAAATTGTCGTTCCCCTTGACAATTGCAGGTGTAGTCTTACTTGAACCCTAGCAACCAAGACAAATTTAGAGTGGGGTAGCTATCGAAAAGGGCTCCAGCAAATCATTGAAAAGCAACGTTGCCACATCATATGCAACCACAGTCCCTATCTTTTCTTCCTTTCCTTGTGTATTATTTGCCAACGTCCCTCTCTTTGATTAGGTTAGACTTTGAGTTGAACACCAAAATTTGGTTCAACAGAGAATTATCGAGCCTTCTTATGGCTGAAAACAAATTAATCCTTCAGTAGGCGCGTTGTCTTTAGTGACGATTTTGGGCATGTGGACTACTATTGTAGACCATATGGTTTATTTATTTTTGAACTTCTCAAATGCATGAACCTGAGATTTATTAAAATACATTATGAAAACCTAAATATATTCATCTTGACAAATAAATTTGAAACTAGATTGTGTTAAATTAGGTGAATATTTTTAATTGCAGTTTCGTAAGGTTTAAATGTTATCATGCTTTTCTGCTATCACTTCTGCTTTTTTCCTCAGTCAACTAGGGATCGTACACTGGACCAACAGTGTACAGTGACCAGACCCGGAGTCTCTCTCCTTGCAAGTGCCCTTGCTGTTGAGCTTGCAGTTTCTATTTTACAACATCCACTAAAGTAAGCCATTTTTAGCCTACTTTCTAAAAAATGGAAAGTAGTATTATGAGATTGCCTCGCTGTCTGTGTGTGTCCCCCACTAACATCTTCATGAATGGACCAATTTCCATGAAACTTGGTGTAAGGCTAGTGCTCTCAAAGAATACCTTCGGGCCATAATTTACATTCCGATTTTGCATTTAAAAATATTTTAGAATTATGTTATCGGAGTGGGATTTGTACGGTTCCAAAGGGGAAAAAAGTGAAGATTCTTATTCTTATCACGCAATTTTGATTTTCGATCGTATTTGTTTGAATTTCTTTCAAAAACTTTCATTTTGGCATTTTGAAAGGCATTTTTTCGATTTGTTGCTATGGTGATGATTATTGCCGAACTCGGCTGGAGCATAGCCAAGTGCACATTCCAGCCGCATTTCAATTCATAGCTATCGAAGTAACAATTGACCCTTAGGTCAATTCATACCTATCGGAATCATGGCGAAAAATATTAATACTACATATTGTTGTCAGTAACCATACTGACTCTGTAAACAAAACTGCGCTTTTTCTTGTGTAATTCTTACAGCATCTTTGGTGAGAGAATTTTATTTTTTGTTTTTGATGGTCTTGAATTTTTATATATTAAAATTGTATTGAAAGGAAAGTAGGCAGATTAGTACTTTCCAGAACTGCTTGTTATTTGAAAACATTTTCTGTGAAATGGTTTTGGTTTCATCTTCGTTACAATTTGCCTATATTGACTTAGATAATATATCTGAGTCCAAAAAAAATAAGTCATAAAGTAATAGAAAAAGTTTCAGTGGATGTATTTACACTCATGCTATTTATGGGAACCAAAACAGCAATTCAGCACACTGAAAGACCCAGATAAGATGAAGTTTATTCACCATACAACTCTGGTAAGTTCTTAAATGCAAAACATGCAGCAAATTAATAAAAGGCGCATACAAATGTAGCATCTACAGTAAAAGCTTTGTTATCCGTCACCTAAATATCCAGAAAACTTTAATAACCAGCATATTTCCAAAACGGAAGTTTTCGGAGGTTGCTGCTTGGTAGTGTTTGAAATATAAACAGTTCACCATTGTGATTTGGTCATTCCAGTTGGCTTATGAGAGTTTAATATTTACCTGCTTTTTATCTGTTCAAATTTTTACTATCCAAGCAAAATGGCTTCTAATAAAGCATCTATAAATTCACGATAAAAAAGAAAGACTTAACTTAACTTAACCAAAAAAATAGACATTATTAGGTGTTGGGGAAAAGGTGAAAATTGGAAAGTTTTGATGGATGACTTTAATATTGGTTCTTCATCTATTCCATCTAAAAGTGATATTGATGAAAAGAAGCAGTAAATGTTCAGTTACAGTATGAACATAAAAGGTCTTTTTAATAAAATATGGTTAAATTTTATTTGTTTTGCTTGTCCAGTACAGTGTATATGTTGATTTCAATAGGTTTACATTAGTACATATCCAAAATTTCAGTTTTACTATTTTTATCAGTTGGTGAATCCTAGGTAAAAAGGCAGCTCGGATAACTGGAAAATTTGATTATCCGGCATCCCCAAATTCCCATCCGTGCCAGATAACAAAACTTTTACTGTACTTGATACTGTAATGTCAGTTCAGGGAATTACTAGGCAGGCAATGCAGACTGTACACTCAATGCTCAGCATTTGTGTTTGAGCTTCAAGTGGTAAAATTTTTATGTTGCACTTATAACTCCTACATATCTCGGTTCTTCCTTCAGGATGATGATGGTTATTTTATAACTGAAATATTTGTCTTTAGCTGCATAAAAAATTGTGAAATTATCCTAGGAGTTATTTCTTTTATTTTATTCCTATTCATTGAACTCCATGAAGTACATATTAGCTTCTTCAGCTGATCATATTATTTCTATGTGCTCTTCACAAAATCTGTTTGAATCATTTGCTTTGAAAAAATGGTTTGACATTGTGGAACATGCCAAGATTTTATACCACTGTTTCTTCTACTATTGGTGATACTTATTATGTATGAATTGTTCTTACATAGATTTATGACCAGAGTATGTGGGTACCTTCAGCTGATAAGAGGAAAGTAAAATACCTGTGACCTTTTTGGAATAAATGTTATCTTCTCAGCTGGCAAATGTGTTTTATATATTTATCATGCAAGAACCAATAGTATGCTGTGGAGATGTTAGAATGATTGCTGGTACAGCCTGTTTTCATGCATCATTTTATGATTTTATGAACCTTATAGACAAAGAAAGTGATTTTCTCTAATATGATTGCATGAAATTAAGATGTTAGATATTAAAGTAGTTTTTCCATATATGAATCAAATCAGTAACATTTTAACTTTTAGAAACTCTATTTAGAAACATTTTATGATTATCACATTGAGAAATATTATTCAAATGTATATTTTAAAAGATACTTTCCCAATTGAAAATGTGTGGTTGCTATAGGAATAAAAAATTTAATCTCTTTTATTTGAATGGCGCAATCTTTTATCAACTGAATTGTGATGCATAGATATTCCCCTTAAACCCATCAGCCGCATATGAAAGTATAATTGAGTTGTAGTAGTCAATCATTTGAAACAATCCAGCTTCTTCAAAACATTATCGAAAATTGTCATTTTTCATCAGGGGAATGGCACCAGCCTGTTGCAGTGCTGGCAATGGGGCAATGAGAGGGGATGATGGAGGTGGAAACATAGGAGCCCTTTCAGAGGAAGATCCTCAAAGCCCTCTTGGCATTGTACCTCATTCCATAAGAGGTTTCCTCTCGCAATTTCAACAAGTGCTCCCAGCAACTCACCGTTTTAATCGCTGTGTCGCCTGTTCACAAAAGGTGGGGGAAAACCATCAATACAAATTATGGTTCAATCTTGCAGGTTTGGGAATTTTTCCCATTATTTAATTTACTTGCCATTTGCATTTTGTGAATTCTGGGCTTCTTCAGTAACAACCCTTGTGAACAGTGAGGTACATGTTAAATAATAGTAGTAGAGGTAAGCAGAACACACAAATTGTGCGACCAAAAGATTTTGCAGTCTTGATGAAAGATTATGATGATATTTTAGAGACAAAGAACAGCATTATTATTATTATTTTTGTTTGTAAAAACTCACTAATGATACCCATAAAAATCCACAAGATGTCAAATATACAGGAATGTACAAATTTGAGAAAATGCATCAAAGAATAAGAACTTCTTACTATAGCGCATTTTATCTGAAACTACTCTGCGTTATAATGGGAAAGCCAATTTTCTTATTAAGTTTTTACAACTTAAAATTTTGGCACTCCAATGTAGCTGCCATATCGTTCATAAATATGATATATCCTGATTATTAGGGATTTCATTTTTTTTTAGACGTTCTTTACCAGCGAAGTGGTAATAGTGGAACGCCTTATGGGCACATCTGGTCCATCCATCCATCGTAACTTTTTCATCTCCTAAACCGCTGGATGGATTTTAATTTAATTAAGTATGAGTGATCATTATTAAAATTTATCGCACAATTGTGATTTTGAACTGACTCCGTCAATTAGAACTTCCACTTTACATAATTACTTGAATAAACTTATACTCGTTTTTCGTTAAATGGCATCCGGCAAGCAACAATGAAATACCAAACTTTTCTCTCCCTAGCTCTTATATGATCTGTAAGGTATAGATTAAAAAATTTATTCAGATAAAGAGCAACATTTACTACAAGAAAGTCCACGGGGCCACATAATTACGAGTATGGTTTCGGAGATAAAAATTCGAGAAAATCCTGAGCAAAACATTGCATATTTTGTTTACATCGATCATTAAGACGGTCCTCTCAGCAGACAACAATTAAAAATCCATGTTTCTCTCCCATTCCCTTATATGATCTGTGAGGTATAGATTAAAAAATTTATATGGATAGAGAACAACATTTACTACAAGATAGTCCCAGAACCATATAATTACAACAGTTTTGGGGATAAAAATTCGAGAGTCGCCTAATCTTTCGATACTGTTTCATACATATATTTCCCATTAAGAACGCCTTTGAAACTTCTGTTTATTCCATTTATGGAGTATACTTTTCCATCTTGTTTAATTTTATAGTCGAACGTTTTTATTTTTTATTAGGTTGTGAAGGAGTACATGTCCAGAGGATTTGAATTTTTATGTCAAGTGTTTGATACTCCAGGATATTTGGAAGACTTGACTGGTCTGACAGAATTGCACCAAGAGACTGCTTCACTTGAGGTAAGAAATGAAGTTTAAGCTTTATTTGTTGGCTGAAAGTGAATGACAGTAGTAAGTCAGGTCATTTTTTTATTTTCACTTCAAGATTGAAAAGAATTGGCTTTTTATTTATTTAATTAAAATTTTGCAATTTGGCTCAAGCCAGGGGGCGACGACTGCTACACTACACACTACAAAATACAATAATAGTTATTAATAACAAATGCAATAGTATTTAATTTAAAACCTATCAATTTAATTATTACCTATTCTTATGGAGTTTAGAGTTTTCTAGGTTCAAGATGGGCCTTCACAGCTACCGTAGCGGTTAAGGGGCTCATGAGGTCCCCATTGTACTCCACCCCATCAGGCATTCCTTTACTTCTTCCAACTCCATCATCATCTGTTACAATTTACAATATTATCTATGATCAAACTTTATTCTTAAATATTTTAACATTTTTAGATAAGGGTTTAAAGAGATCTTCAGGTAACATGTTCCAATACCTGATTCCTCTATTAAGAAAAGAATATTTGGCAATATTTGTTTTTTTGTGGCCTCAATTTAATTTTAAACTCGTGTCTGTTTTTTCCAATAATGTCTTACTTCTCTATCCTACTCCTTAGATCTTCCCATGCCTTATTTTTGCCAATTACCTGGAATATACCCCCTAATCTATTAACCCTTTTCCTTTCCCAATCCAGCATTTTAATCATTTCGGTGATGCTATCTCCCTTGTTGAATCTTCCGAAGGTATATCTTGCTGACTTTCTTTGCACCTTCTCTAATTTCTTAATATGCCCTATCTCATAAGGGTCCCATACGTTCATAGCATACTCTAATATAGGCCTAACCAATGATTTATATGCTAACTCTTTTGCTGCCTTAGTACTTACTTTTAGATTACGCATCACGTAATGCAAGGTCTTATATGCTTTTGCTACTATTTTGTCGGTGTATACCCCATTTTAGATCTTTTGTTATTTGAATGCCTAGGTATTTGCAATTATTGACTTTTTGTACCATTTCCCCATTAAGCGTGTAGCGAAAATTTCTCTCAGCCCTTTTATTTGTGAAATTGATGTGCTTGCACTTTGTTCCATTAACACTCATTTTGTTCAACTTAATCCAATTTGCTACTCGTTCCTTATCTTCCTGCAAAATTGCTCAGTCCTTTTCCATTCTTATTCGTCTATAGATAATGCAGTCATTTGCGAAAAGCCACATCTCAGACTTGACATAATTAGGTAGGTTGTTTACATAAATCAGGAATAATAAGGGCACTAAAACACTCCCTTGTGGGACCCCTGATGTTACCTGACTTTTCTTGGAGTGACTCTGTCCTACTTGAACCCATTGGGATTCACCAATAAGGAAATTTTTTAACCACTGAATTACTTTCTTATCAATATTTAACTCTTTTAATTTCTTGAGTAGAATTTTGTGATGTACTGCGTCAAAAGCTTTAGAAAAATCTATGACGATACTGTCGACTTCATCTCCTTTATCTATCGATTCTGCAACGTCTTGTAACAGCCCTAATAACCGAGTCTCGCATGAAAAACAACAAACAACTTATCAAGAGATCAGCATGAAGTTTATGCAACATGAAAAAACATTCTCTAAACAAGTGACTTCACTATGCTCATCGAAAGGTTAGCTATTTTGACAGTTATATGGATTTATGAAATGAATTTTTATATTTCATCCATATTGATGTCTTCTATTTCAGTTGAGTGACACAAAACCATATCTTGACCTTAGAATAAGCTGGAAAGTGGAGATCATTGACCACTAAGCATTATCCTATTCTGAAACAGGATAATTAGTCTGTCACTATAGTTCATTTGTAGAATATCTGCCTGCAATTGGAAGAGCCTGGTTTTATTCCTAGTTATGGCAACATTTTTCTCCTGATTTCCAGCTAGTTCTATATCTTGGCCCCTTTATAGTGCTTTTTTTTAAATCGCTTATGTATTCAGTTTGTCTGTCGGCCTGTTTTGGCAATATCTCTGGAATCCTACAACTTGGAGAGGCCAGATTTTCTAGATGTGGTGGTTTTCATGCGGGTTACACATGGTACAAATTTGGTGGATCTAGAATGAGATGCTGAGGAATAATCGATATCTTTTTCCAACTCCTTTGTTTCATTTCTACCCCCATAAGAAAAGCCTGATATCGCTGCAGGACATTATAAATTTGAAATTTTAAATCTATTAAAATTTAGATAAAAGCTCAGGACATGAACGGTTCTGTAGCTGAAAGACTGGGGTTTATTTTTTAAAAACAGAATTCAAATCTGTGTCGAATGAGAGCAAACAATTGTTTTTAATCCAAAAAAGAGGAAAAATTTTTAACAATGGGAAATAAAACTGCCATAGAAACAAGTCCACTGCTTTTAAATGTGAAGCATATTATTACATAGCATCGATATGCTTTTAAAGGGAATTTATAGAGTATTCTGAGTCCGTTGATCTCAACCAAAGATGCAATCTTACGATGACATCATGGTCCCAATACAAGAAAAAAGAGCCATTCGTAATTTGCTCTGTCTGCAATTCTTCTCTCATTTGTTTATTTTAACTGTGGAATATGAAAATGTTTGTATGATGATCAGTGACATACCTGGGAGATGTGGTGCCTATGGCAAAATTTTAGAAAACATCTTGATCATGTAGAATATTATTTTCCTGCATTTTAGTAAAGTATAATAGCATTTGTATCATCAATAACTTTAACATTGGAGTATTAAATCAATACTTGTTTATGGGAAAATAAACTTTTGCCATGTTTTGCGGGAATGTTTGGCACCTTTTGCAACTGCCGCCTATGGCAAATGCCACATTCGCCATACCCTAGTTACAGCACTGATGATGGTTATAATAAATTGAAATTAGTACAGAAAAAAGGATTGCATGCTATGTTTCAGCTCTTCCTATGTTATTCAAATGCCGAGAAGAAATGCTCTTGGAATCGAACCTGGGTCTTTTTTCAGAATTTTTTTGTCATTTACTTTTAATGTTTGTTTGAAGTATTCCTGCCAAATCTCAATATTCTCCCTTGTTGAGAAGTGTGTTAAAACACATTAAAAAGCGTCATACACAAAGAGGCGAAAGGGTTAAGCCTTTTACATTTGTATAATTGAGGATATAATATTTTTCTCGGCAGTTTTGAGAGCATATAAATAAACAACCAGAATGACTTTTTCAACTTTGTTTCACCAGGTGTGGGAGCTGAGTGATTCTGAGTCAGGTACAATGGAGTGATCCCAGAGTGCAGATAAATATATATTAACTGTTAAAAAAATGCTCAAAAAACAGAAGCTCAGTCATTGTGATATTTTATTGTATTTTATTTTTTATTTGATGGAAACAATGGCTTAGCTGACAACTATATATTTATACAGTAGATTGAACTTATGCTGCTATATATTTAATAGTTATAATTAATTTATTACAAGGAATTTTTATATCCTCACTTTACAGTTGTATTACTGATTGTGAATAATTATTTGCCTTAAATAGCAAAACCAATTTTTTTTGTGCTCCTTCTGAAGAATCCTCCACCGAATGTGTTGCATTTATTTTAATTGTTGACTAACATATTGAATTAATTTTGAGGTTTATTATAAATATGTAAGTGGTAGTCTTGCCAAATACAATTGGGTTCATTTTTCAATTATTTATTGGTGATAAACTGTTACATTTGTTGTATATGTGTATGAGCATTAAAAACTTGAAATGTACATGCTTGTCTTTTTCCTTGATTGCTGAGATTATGAGTTATTTAAATTTTATATGCGACTGCAAAATTATTTTAATGTTTAGGACAGTAACTTTTTATGCTTTAAGCAGTGGCTTAGCTCTTTGGCCAGGTAATCCTTGAACTCCCAGTCCTGTTATGGCAAATACAGAGCCAGCCTGTGGTTGCTTTGCCAGTTGTTCATCGGTTAAGCCAAATCTTGATGTAGTGACGTACAAAGTGTCAAAGTTTGGTTCTCCAAAGGCAACAGAGGTCACCCTCTCTGCAGGCAATTGTACCATACCAAGTAAAGCTCCTTCTCTTGGATCAACTTTTATCACCTTGGGAAATACAAAAGTTTATTTATTTTTTCTCAATTTTATATTATTATATGTAGGATTTTAAGTTGTTTCTCATATATCATATGCAAATAAAAAATGGACATTTTATCTCAAGTATACTTTGGAATATCTTACTTGTGAACCTCCAAAGCAGGCAACCCAAAGGTTTTCATCTCTGTCAATGGTCATTCCATCTGGATGACCAGAAATATTATTACTTTGGAAATCAAAAACTGGACGTCTGTTACCTGAAAATCATGTTGTATAGAATATTACATACTAAAAATGTGATGATTTTTTAATGTTATCAATTAAAAGTATATTTTGCATTTAATGCTGCATTCATATTTGATTTAGATCAGATAGTATAGGAAACTTTTGATTGTAAGCATTGACATTATATGTGCTGGCACTGACTTTACATAAATACAATCAGAGCAATACCTCGCATATCAGCATTTTGTGGTTATGATGCTATAACACTGTGACCCATTTTACTCTTACAGCTTTGATACTAGCACCATTCTTTGCACCTTTCAGTTGAGATACTCTGATTGGATATTGTCTTTCCATCTAGCACTGAACCATTAATAAATTAGAAGAAGAATCAATGCCCATTGTCAGTAACGTAGCTAGGTTCTCCTTCACTCGAGGGCAAGTCACAGCAATGCACCTCCCTCCCTTTGCTCCCTGTACCATTTTTCAGACAAATGTAATGTGGGGAAACCCAAGCATACTATTTATTTATTAATAAGCAATCGGCTTACAGCATGAGGCAAATTACAGCTGATCAATTAACAGTACATATATAAATAGCAATAACAAAGACTAAGGTGGAAATTGAACCCGCGACCCTTGGAAGCCAGATGCACTAGCCATCCCTCTACCAAGGCCGTACTACTATTTTAATATGGCATATATTATAATATTATTATTACTTATAAACAGAAACGTTAATTTTTGGTCCATGCATTTTCACTTCTTCAGACCTGAACCTGAGGGTAACTGCCCCTTCTGCTTTCCCCTCACTACAGCCACTGCCCATTGTGTGTTTGCATTAGGAGTTTATTTTACCCTTTACTCTCTGACAGATGTCAGCATTTGATTCCTTGGCTTCTACATTTTTTCAGTGCAAATTTTGTATCCTTTGCTATAAATTGACCCTTTATAATATTGTTCCTATGAAGCTTTAACATTCTCAATATGACTTTTCACACTGATGTATTTTCATGGAAGGAATTAATGTTTTTATGAAAGGAATGCGTGTTCTGTAACCTTTTAAAGTTTACCCATCTTTTATTGATTAACATTATTACATTTTGCTCAAAGAAACATTTAAAATAGGATAATTGGCCATCAAAAATGACGGTTTGGCATGATTGAAGTGTTAAATCAAAATTAAAATAGTTCAAGAATTAAAATCAAATTTCACTTAAAATATGCATCTTAAATTTAAAATATTTACATTGTGTGCTGCAAATCATTCTCAAGGCAGCCTCTTCTTTGATAATTACATTAAAGGGAATGTTATTTACATTGGGTGAAATAATTTGAATGAATGTTGATTGGATGAAATTTTACTATTGTAGAGAGCAAAAATCTTATTGATTTTTTCTCACTCTCATTAACTTGTTGGAATAATAAAGTAACATGGTAAAACTTACTTATTTCACCTCTGGTAATGTCAAAATCAAATGCATCAACCCTATCTGTCCCTGTATCAATATAATACATAGTGGAGTTATCCAAAGTCCATGCCAAACCATTAGAGATGTCAACTTCTGATATATGTGGAGTTGCTTTCACCACACCATCTGCAGATTCTTTGAAGGTAAACAGGGAACCTTGCTTTGGAGTTACTTCACCAACCACTGGTTCTGGCCCCATTGTCCCTACAAGTCATGAAATTACATCTGTTTTTCATGCATTTATATTAATGAAATCCCATTCTTTAATCAAGTAACTCTTATGTAGAAATGGATTTGCTGATTAAAATTACTAACAGTGATATAAACTATCCAGGAAAATAAAATATGAACTATTAATAATAATCATTTACTTATCATGTGAATGGTTTATCAAAACTCGATAAAAAACTTGACATTAATAAAATTAATTTTTAACACTTTTTAATAGTTAATTTCATTTAATTATTTTTCCACTATTGGTAAAAAAAATGAATAATGTCATGATGTGTGTGGAATATTCTTTGCTTATTGATTCTTGTTAACTAACCTGCCCAAAGCCTACCACTGGGATCTGCTTTTCCATCATTGAATCTATTTTTTGGCTTATCAGAGTCTACGGAGACTAAAGCCTTTCCTTCTAGAGTACCTTGAATATCCTCACCATTCCATGTTACCTCACTAATGTTTAAATCAATGGCTACTATAAATGAACCTGGCTTTCCCTCCATTGGTATTATGAGACCTGCTGAAGTTCCAGCTGTAGATTGATAAAAATTGGAGAAAAGTTTTTCATTAGTTTTTTAAATTTTGTTACATTATTACCTCAATTCGAATTAATTAAAATTGTGTGTAAAGTATTACATACAGTTAGTGTTGCCACTATTATCTGAACCAATAAAGCAAACAGAGTGAGCTAAAACAATTATTTATTAATCATGTTTTAGGATGCTTGGCTCATGTGAGTTGATGCATTGCAGATAGCAAAGAGCTGACTACTAGCAGAACTACAAATTTCTGTCCCTCTACAAAACTGATTCTCACTGGGGAAGGGGAGATGTGAATATCAACTGAGTAGAGCGAAAGATGAGAATATACTACTATGTATGCATCAGTGTTATATTCTGTATTCATCTAGTTAATTAAATTAAAGTGACCGATCAATTGCATTCAGGTTAATATAGATACTGAATGCAAGACTAATTTTTTATTACCAAACCATTCAGGTGAAAACAGGTGGCAACCCTATATGCAGGATAATTGTTTTCTCTTTGTTTTTACTATGTGGTGGAACTAGAACCTTTGCAATGGAAGTACTGATCAAAATTTTAATTTTTTAAATCAAGTAAATAATTTGATAAAGTTGTTTATGTTTAAAAATTTCTGCCATAATAATTGCTTATTTTGTATCATTTGGGCTTCATTCTCACCAACTGTTGCATGTGTCTGTCTACCAGTTGTAGGGACGAGTCTGTTGATACTGTGCTCACTTATATCCACAAAGTATAGAGCACCTTCACAATCATCCCAATGGGGTCCTTCTCCTAACATGACAGGTGAAGAAACAGCAGTTACTTTTATGCCTGTTGATGGAACATGCCTCTCTGTAGCTCGTTGGGCTTCAAAGCTAATTATATGAAATAATATTTTACTTAGTATTTTCAGTACTGTTAGAGAATTCCATATTTGGGAGGTGCTTGAGAACAACATTATATATTTTTAGTAATTTGAAAGTCGAAGTCACAAATACACAGTGAAATAAAAGATTTGCTATTTCTTTTTTTTGCCTATATGCATTTGATTTTGATACCTTGGCACATTTGATAATTCCATTCCCTGCTGATTTTTAAAATGGACTAATTTTGCTGCTTAATATTAAGTAGGATGAAAGATAATAATTTTTACCTATATAATAAAATTCCTGGCTGCTTGTTTGTTGATTTTCCTGTATTGTCAAACATTAAAATAAATGTTAACATGTAAATTAAGATTGGAAAATTGGGAAATCAAGTTATGAGGATTTCTTATAGCATTTTGGCAAAGAATCTACTTTTTATCACTGTGATAAAACTACGGACTTTATTTATCCATGATATCTCATTATTTTTAAGCATTTCATGTGAAAGATAATCTCTGTTATATCATTCACTCTAGTGTTTTTATCATCCCTTGTCCAAACAATTAAGCTCTGTATTAATGTCATGAAACAAAAGGAGAGAGAATTTGATCCAGAGTGCAAAATTACCTCAAAATAGATTTATGAGTGAATTGGCAATGTGGAGATATTTTAAGCAATTATGCACCCAATTCTCTATTTTACAGATTTTACACATTAGTTCCAAAATTGTGAAAAAGTTTGAATAGGTCCCATTTATAATTAATTATGAAAATGTATATTAATTATTACAGTTAATTGTGGGTTATAAAGTAAGTATATTAAAGCATAATTTTTATTAAATTCATTCAGATAAGAATATTAGATATATACATTCATCAAACAAAAAATACAAAATCTCAATTCATTCCAAAATAAAACAGTTATACAGCTTTTTATGACATTCCCATCCTGTTTAGTTCAAGTTGCTTCAACTGGTATTCCATTAATACTGCTAGAATTTCTTTCTTTGCATGTAAGAAGAGAGAGTCATTGGTAATATCTCTCAACTCGCTAGCAAGGTACTTCCCAAAAATATCATATTTGTCTTCATTTCCCTTTTGAACATTGGATGTGACAGTACTTGGTCCTATGTGGAAGGAGTTTTCATAATCTCTGTTTTCAATAACTGTTCTCTGTCTTTTAATTGGATGGTTATCCTCTTCCTCAGCAGGATTGTAGTCTATCTCTAGATGCCTGCAAACAGTGCTGTCCTCACTGTCTTCTTGCTGTTAAAAATTCAGTGGTATTAAAACACTATGGATTTTTGCATAACAAGTTTTTTTTTTTCAAAATAAGGACTTATTTTACTCAATTCCCGAGTTCAATAGTCTATCAGTTTCAACCAAAAATACCTAAGCACTGTCATGTATATTGAATGCAGCATAAAAATTTAGTATTCACTTGAAATAATTATGATTACAGGTAACCCTTGGTTTGCGCGGATTCACAATAACTCAGATTTTGATATTTGAATTAAAAAAGAATTCAAATTTTCAAAATTCGTTCGTCGCTCTAGTATTCATAATCTTTATTTCAGAGCTTTAAATATAATAACATTATATTGCTTATGTCAACTTTTGGGCGCCTGGAACGTAATTCATTGACTTCCATTATAAAATGGTTTCCATTTACGCCGATTCCAATTGCGCCACTTCCTCCAGGAACGCAATCCCGGCGCAAACCGAGGGTTACCTGTATTTGTGATCCATAAATTGTGATGGTTCAGTATAATGAGCAAAAACCAGGAAACCAATATGTGTACACCCTGTTTCCATTCTATCGGATTATCTGTTTAATTAAAAGCATCAACATTTGCCAGTTTATATACCATATTTAGCTGAATGTTAGGCAATGCTTTTCCCTATGTTAGCATTTGATAAATTTTACGTTCTCGCAATATGAAATACACTGCTCCCCAGTTATAATGCCATAGGTTATACCACAGATCTTCCTTCCTCTCTGTCTCTCGGAAAGAAAGTCCTGTCATTCATTTAAAGTACTAAAGAAAAAACAACAAAAAATTACTGACTTTTAGAGAATTAATTAAATTTCTTGTGCTGACTTTATATAGTTTTTTCAATTTTTTTTTTGTAGTTATTAAAGAATTTTTAAAAATAAAAAAGTTGTATGTAAATACAATTGTGTCCTTGGTTATACAGTGGTTGTCATATAACACAGGTTGCAACTTCTCTTCCGATACTCGCGTGGTAGCTGTGTAGTTCTGCATGGATCAATGTGTTTACATCATGCTGCTCAGGCATGAAAAATTGAATATCACAAAAGTGAACTTAGGATGTTGAAAAAGGTCAAAAGTATATCTTGAAGTGTACCACATTTACATCGGGAAAGTATTTCATGGACCCAAGGACGCAATTCTAGAACTTGTTTTAATATTATTTATTCAAATAGGAAGTTTTATTATAAGGATTGTCCTATATTCTGAGTTTTCATACATTCTTGTAAATACAATTTTACTCTTGAATGCCTTCGTGATATTCTAGTTAAATTATATGAGGATTAAATGCTACAAAAAATGTAAGAAAATTTTTGACAATACAACACCCAAATTTTTAATATAAAGTAAACTCATGCCTCTTACTTAGTATTCTTTGTCCAATTTAGAAATAAACATGCATAAAAATCAGGGATGTACCTAGCCTTACAACTATTGGGGTGTGTGTGGGGGGAGGGGGGTGCAGCCTGACTGTAAAAATATTTCGAGGAGTACACTAAAATTTAAAAAATATAGTAAAAATAATAATATGAAACCAAATGCTTTAAATAACTTTTACTGCACTTGTCAAACAAATGAAAGGTAAATTTTGATAAGAATAAAAATACAAAATACTTGATTAATTTATTTTTTAAATATTGATTCAGCAAGGGACCAAGGGAAGGCTGAATACTTATAAAGAGGAGCCAGGGCCCCTCAGGTCCTCCACTAGTTACATCCCTGATACAAATATAAAATTAGTCAGATGAGTTTTATTAAATTTCATTAGCACAATAAGAGCTATATGTCAATTTAATCTGGAGCAAACACAAACATACCTGAGGTACACCTGAGTAGGAATTCTGCTCTGCTACTTCTAATTCACTTTCCATGCCATCCTTAAAAATAAATTGATCGTAGTTAGTGATAAATATTCATAGGAATTTACAAATTTGATGACTATATTATCTTTAAAGAGTTAACCCTTTAACTGCTCTCATCGTCTATTGGCAATCTCCTTAGCAGACTGCTCCCATCATTTATTTGCGATTTAGTCTTTCCTGCCCTTTTTCGAAGGAATATTTTCCTTATACTTTCTATGGAGGTCACTAGGTGTCTTACCAATGCCCACAGGTCCTTTTATTCCTTTTGTGGTCTGTTTGTTACCCTTAAAAAATATTGGATGAAAGATGTGTGTCGGGCTCCCTCCCGAGGTCGACGCACATCTTTCGTGACTTTCATACAAAACTGAAATTTTGACCAGGGAAATGTTTTCTTGTGTTTTTTCTATGTAATGAATAATAAACATTTCATTACATTTTGATAAAAATATTTTGTTTTTGTGACATGAAATGTAATAAAAATGTGCAGTTTAGATGCAAAAATATATCGATTGCAATTCTCATTTCAGCATCCTATAACACCCTCATTACATAAAAAAAGCATGGTTCTTTCATTTTTCTATCATTTTCATTGATAACATTAATAACACAATATCGAAAAGTAAGAAATTTGAGAAAAAAATATTTTGCACCTGGGATGCAAATTTTCAGATTAATTGCGCAATTAAAGGTTTAAAAGTTGAATGTCTAAAATTGTCATGAACATGGAGTGGAGAATTGATTTCATTTTACTTTAGCGAAATCTATTTCAGTCAAGGACTAAACTCGGGACAAAATTACATTGGAATTGACACTTGAGGGTAAAGGAGGAGTGGGGGCTTTTTATTATGCAAAAAGTGTAAATGATAATTATAATCTTTTTATAGTTATTAGGTAGTGACAGAATCCACCCTAAAGAAAATATCATTAAATTATACAGTCTGTTGAGCACTGTAGATTCTTTTTTATATTCTAAATGTATGAGCTATTTAACCCTTTTAGTGCCATTCAAATTTCGGTGGGTATAGCCAGAAGTGCCACGGGAAATTTGTGAATTTTGTGTTACCTTAGGTATATTATCATAGTGAAATTATTTCTTAAGATAATAAGCTAATTTTTTCAGAAATTGTAAAAAATAGTACATTCTTCATAATTACATAATTTTTATTTAAACTAAATATTAAATTATTTAATAACAATAAAAAGTTATTGCACGTCACATTGCAAAAAATAAATTAAAAAGTTTATAACAAATAATTTTAATCTTATATACAATATACACTATTAGAACTTAAAAATTATAATACCTATATTACTCTAGAAAATCTCAAAAAGAAATCACATGGAAATACAAAAAAATAATATAAACTACAAATTTTTCCGTCAACTTCTGCAGCTATAAATTTCAGATACAGATATGTTTATTTGGGAGATATTGGAGTAATTGCATGTGGATTTTGTTTCTGACTAGTGTTTTATCTATACTAATGTGTTTGTGGGGTGTGTAGTGACTATGATGAGTTATTACCAGTTCAGTCTCAGTCTACGCCAGAGCCGATATTTCAGCCGTGGCACTCTACATCTGAGAAGCAAAAGCAATATATCTGCCCATGGCACTAAAAGGGTTAATACATATAAGGGATGCAATTTGTAAAGTTTATTTAATTTGCTGATTCTCAGCTATTGCTGGTTTTTTACCCATAAAAGACTCCCACTACTGTGTTATTCAAATGTGAACTGGAAAAGTGCAGCCAATGGATGAAAATTATTCAATTGTAGTAAGATCCTAAATAATTGGATTATGAAAAATTATTATGGATCCCTGCAACAATTTTTGTGAAATTGGCTTGCCAGACAAATTATTAAAAACAGGACTAAAGAGGTAGCAACTACACAAATCAATTCTGAAGATTTCTATGAAAAGCAATGATGTTGAATGACTTAAACATTACATCTACAGAAAAAATTGAGTATGACCTTTTAGTATGCAACTGAATACTGAAAATTTGGACAAAATGCAAGATTATTTTGGGTGTTTATGGCTAAGGAAAATAAAATTCATTTATAATGACCAAAATATAAAAGAATGAGTGATTATGATACATTTTGAAAAGATTAATTACAATAATAATCAGAATGAAGGAATAGTTATAAAAAATTGAAATGAAATTAACTCTGTTATAATGTAAATTTATGGATAATGAAAGAAGTTTAATAGTGATATGCTGAAATAACATGCACAGTTTTTTGCTTCATTATGATGACTAAAACTACTACAGTATAATCTCTCAAATCCAACATTCCAAAAACCTAATCTTTATGAAAACAGGATTAACAATAGCCCAAAATTAAGTCTTCTGGTTATAGCCATCTTCTAGTCTTAAAAAAATACTCCAGCTTCCATGTCCATAACCTCAGAAAAAAACAAATATCACCTCACACTTATCTCTAACTATATAAAGTTGTAGTATCCTTCTACTCAATACTTCCAGTTTGTAACAGCAAAAGAGGGTGGTGATCTGATTAGCACAGTAGATGATACATCTATTTTGTTTATTTGTTACTAGATGTTCTATATTTTCTATTCAATATTTTTCAATTTTAACATAATATTACTTGCTAAATAAAACTTGATTCTAAGCCAGGGGGGGCAAACTAGAGCCTCCAGGCCACATATGGCCTGCTGGGCATTTTATCTGGCCTGCAATGCCATTATGAAAGTGAACCGTATTATAAAATATGTATAATTTCTGGCAAAGTTCCTGACGAAGCTGCTCAGTTTGCTAGTGGGGAAGTGCAAACACCATGTGAAGAACTCCGCAGACTTTGTTAAGACACTATCAAAGCTCGGGGTCGACCCAGCGGACATCTTAGCCAGTTTTAATGTCGTCTCCCTCTTCACCAAGGTCCCCATTACTGACGCCCTTAAACTACTGGAACCTCATTTCGACGGAAAGACCTTAGACCTGTTCTGCCATACGTTAACATCGATCTACTTCATGTATGAGGGGAAATACTATGAACAAAGAGACGGCATGGGTATGGGCTCCTCGCTTTCCCCAGCAGTGGCGAATTTCTTCATGGAAGACTTCGAACAAAAAGCCCTCAACTCAGCCCCTCTCCGTCCGAAGTGTTTCTATAGGTATGTGGACGACACCTTCGTCATCTGGCCACATAGAGAACAGGCCCTGAACAATTTTTTGGCCCACCTGAATAACCAACACCCCAACATCAGATTCACCATGGAGATGGAAAAAGACGGATCCATTTTTAGACATGTCCAACGCAAATTGGATGGAAAGCTAGGACATAGTTTATACCGGAAGCCTACACATACCGACTTATACCTCAATGGGAAGAGCCACCATCACCCAGCACAGTGGAAGGGAGTCTTAGCCACACTAATTCATTGGGCTAAGGCCATATCCGATGGAGAGAACCTTGGGGCGGAGATTAAACACCTACGACGCACATTCCTTAAAAAACGGTTATGGGGGAAGGGAGGTCAATATAGCCCTGAAAAGGGTCGAATTTTCGGCCAAGACCAACGTCCGAGAAAAGGAGAAGGCCATGGCGTGTCTCCCATACATCTCGAAAATCTCGGGGAGACTTTCACGAATTTTGGCCAAACAGGGAGTGACCACCATTCACAAGCCACCGACGAAGATCAGGGGTTTATTGAGACCTGTAAAGGATGACATAGGCCTGAGGACTCCGGGCGTTTAATCCATTCTCTGCGAGTGTGGGAAACAGTACATTGGGGAAACGGGGAGAACCATCGAGACCCGTATGAAAGAGCATGAGCGGTGCATTAGATTGCGGCAACCGGAGAAATCGGCAGTCGCGGAACATTGCCTATTCGAGAGTCATCGCGTTCGCCTCTCAGACGCGAGAGTGATCGCAAAAACCAATAGTTATTGGGACCGGATCGTCAAAGAAGCCATCGCGATCCGGCTCAACCCTATGAACTTTTACAGAGACAGAGGCTTCATGCTCAGTAAAGCATGGGATCCGACCATTAACCAGCTGGGCGAACGACACCACGCCATTGGACCGACCCGTCGACCAATGAGAGAGAGGGCCAACGCGTATATAAACCCTGGAGAATCCTTAAGATCTGCTATAGCAGCACTCGGAATAAATCCTTTTAAGGAGAATTCCTATTTGTGCGTTGCTATTAGGCGACGAGGATGAGGAAACGAGACCACGAGAAATATTGAGGAGATCGCACAAATCAACACTCAGTCCTTCGGAAGGGACGTTAAGCAGTTGCCCCCCCTGGTGTATTTCGCAAGAGTAGGCTAATGCCGGCACCGGGTTTCTCTCCTCCCTTCTCTTATGAAATGCAGATGACTTAGGACCGAGTGCGGCTTCACAGCCTGCCATGGTGCCTAAAACTTGCCGATGGGCAAAACTAAGTAAAGAATAAAACTCACTACTGACAGCGTAGTAGCAATGCTGGAAAGCTGATTGAGGAAAGCCGGTAATGGCTGGCTTCCACCAAACCCTGCAAAGGCCTCAGCACCTCAGGTTCTCCCTGAAGATGATAACAGAGTTTGTTATCGAAACGTCGGAATACGACAGTATCATGACCCGGCTGGAAGCCCGAGAAAACTTCTTCATATAATTTCATATTTGTAGCTTAAAATTATGGCTAGAAAACCTTTTCCAGTGATGTTATGGGGATAACATATTATTTATTATTGATTTTCACAAACAGGGTGCCTCACACTACCTCAAATAATATCAGATGTGAACCCTAATGTGGTCCTCCGAAACATTTTCATCTGTCAATGTTAACGCGACCCACCATTTAAAAAGTTTGTCCACCCCTGTTATAAGCTCTCCAAAGCTAATCTATTTGGTTCGGTTTGCATAGGTATACCAAACTCTAGAAAATTTCAGAAAACTGGCAACTATCCAGTCACAAGAATGTTGTATTCGAAAGTTTTGCTGTATTTCAGATTTACTTACATCAGGGAATGGGCAGACTAAACCATTTTTGAGGCAAACTTGAGGATTTCCCTGAAAATTCAAATAATCCGTATTATTATGTGTTTCATTAAAAATTCATAAAAACATAGTCAAACATTTAATAAAATATTTACCTTAAAATTCAGCTGCTTTGGATTTTTTCTTGGAGTTATATGTTCCCTCAAAAATTGGAGTTGATTAAAACACCATAATTTAGGTTGATAAATGTTTCCATTTAAAGCATTTTTTTTGCTCGACTCGATTTTGTTAACTTCGCTCTGATACTGCGTTCTTAATCCATTGATTTTCGCTCGCACTTCATCTTCTGTCGTCGGACCACGGACCTCTAACAGTCGAGTTGCAATTTCCACCAAACACTTTTGCCGTTTATTTCTATCGTAATAATCAGGACTATTTGTTTTGTACAAAGACGGGCGTTGAGAGTACAAGTCTATCAGTAGAGACGCCGCCTCCCGATTCCACGACATTTGGATTTGGCGCGCCTTTTGTAGGATGGTACGTCGCTTCACCGCTAGGGGATCTGTTGATATTGAACGTTTACATAGCCAGTTGGATCCAATATTTAAGAAAAAGTGGGATGGTCACTGATATCCTCGAAATTGATCACTCGATTTCGATTGTCTTACCTGAATAACAATTAAAATTCATTGGACACAAGAAGTTGGATCCAAGTTATTTGGCCGTCGAAAACGAATCACACAAATAGAAATACGAGCCAATCGAAAGAGAGCCTCGCATGGCTTCGCTCTAAACTTGGGACTCGTTGTGAACTGTTGGACGTTGTACTAACATTACGGCGCATGCGCAGACAATTCCATTACTCCGTTGACATGAGCAAATTACATTCAATGAAATCGCAAGTTACGACTATTGTGGAAAGTCTTGAGGTTGATGCGTAATTCTAAATTTTAAAGTACACAAAAGAAACAATCTTTTTATATATGTAATCCAATTTTAATATCAATATTCATTTTTATTTATTGATTCGAAATGAAGTCCACAGTCATACATTTTTACATAAAAGTTGCACTTTTTTATTTGTATAAACATTATTAGTTCTCGTCTTAGAAACTGTCCCGCATTAAGGCAATGCTCAACCCCTTGACTACGATCTTAATAAATTAATATCCTCCGATTTTATCAATTAATTTTTCTCGTGATAAAAACAAATAAATGAATGAAGGAAAACATTGATATTGACTAATTTATCTTCATTATTTTATCATGGACGTCATATTCTATTACATATTTTTAAAAATTTTCATATTCGCTCGCCAATAAAACTCGCTCTGTGACAATTCGGCAGTTATATTTTTTATTTTAAAAAGCATTGACTTCGTCTTTCAGTTCTTATCTGCAAAACTTCAAGTAACCTAAAAATCGCGTGTGTTTTATTTTACCTTTGCATTTTATATTACGTTTGATCAACATGGTCCAGAAACAGCGAGCATCATGAATAGTAATTTAAATCCTTTTTAATTTTCAAGTAAAATAGTAGAACGATGGTGTCTCGCGAAAATTAGGGAAACTTTGAAGTTGGTGGCTGTTCTAAATATAATCGAGCGAACCGTGATTCCGAGCAAATAATGCAAAATTTGAAGATTTACATGCGATAAAATACGATTAGCAAGTTCAAAAACAAGCATTTAAAAGACGGTTGGTAAGAGTGGAAAACATAACACTTGAGTAAGAATTCTTAAGAATTAAATTCATAAACATCATATTTTAGAATAAAATTATTTCTTTTTAATTAAGTAAATTAAGTATTCCTCTTGTAATCCCACTATCGTTTTTGCCCATTGGATAAATCGTCTAGAGTAGCAACTCGATTTAAACATTAAAATGTCCATCTAAAAACCATTGTTTTCTTAATAAAATATATTTGTGCTAGTTAATCTTTATTACGTGAAACTTGCAGATTCTTTTTAAATTTCAATAAAATATTATAAAGCTAAATGTTATAAAGTGAAAGATGAAATTTTATAAAGTAAGAATAAAAATAAACGCGAAGAAACCATGTAGGTACATTACCGATTAGCATATATGTATGTGTTATTTTAAATAATGTTAAATCTGTATATAATGTGTTCTATTGACGATAATCGTAAACAGCGGAAAGGCATTGCCTTAAATTAGAAAAATATATACAGTGATAATTTTAAAGGGTTACTATATTTGTAGCTGTGAGACCGGTCGCTCCGGCGCTTCGCCGTCACGGATATTTTGACTTGAATGGATTCTGAGCCCAGTAAACAGAATTGAAACTATTTTTGTTTGGCTCTGACGCTGCTTTTTATGTGCCACTTTACTAGCCGAAACATTAGTCTGTTCTTCTTGTTTTTGTATTAATTTACAGAACGTGAAAATGGTTTGTTTTTTACCGAGAAGTTAAAAAAATCAAATAAGGTATGGAGAGTATGATCGTCCAGAATTGCTTATAGTGGCGCGATGTTGCGATTGTCTTGTGTTGTGTATGTATGTATGTACACACACACACACATATATATATGTATATATATATATATATATATATATATATATATATATATATATAAGTATAAAAGTCTGTCAATATGACGGTAAAGAATATATTATTAACGGTGAACTTAGAAATGGATAATAACAGCTGTAATTATTGAGTAACAGCCGGTATAAAATTTGCCAAAATAGAGATTCGGGAAAATTTCTTTTTCATTTCATTCTTGTTTTCTCCAATGATGAGCCCCTTGTCAAAATGAAGTAATACTAATAAATAAATAATAATATTCTCTTCCTCCCTCTCGCCGTCCCTCTCTCCCTCCGTCTCTCTCCCTTCCTCTCTCTCTCTACCTGTTTTCTCCCACCTCCACCTCTCTCATTCCTTCCTGTCCCAATGCATATCTCTCCCTCTTTATCTCTTTCCTCCCGTCCTTTTCTAATTCTACACCTCCCTTACTCTCTATGTACCTTCCATTCTATATCCCTTCCTTTCTATATCCCTCCCCACATCCCCCTCTCTCTTACTCTACATCTAAATAGTCGTTTAGATAAGCAAAAGAATCCAAACTAAATACCAGTCCCAAAAGTTACGTAATTTCGCGAAAAATCCTACGATCATTTAAGGCAATCTATGTACTCGTGTATATTACACGTATGCGGGTTGAGACAACGATTGATTCTCGAAGTTTAACAATGACGTGGTCGGCAAGACAACATTCCTTTTAAAAGCCGATATTTTCCCAAAATATTGATTTAAATCTCTCATATTATGAGAGATTTCGAACGATAGGCGAAAAAAATGAATAGACTAAAAAACTTAGTTAATTTTCCTAAAACATATTTCAAATTTAAAGATTGTACGTGAATTCTTTCTAATTTTAATTTCCAAAAGAATAAAAGTCTGCCCTTTAAAAAGTCGCTTTTTACGTGTTATCTTACGGGAAATGGAAATCGCCTCACTAGAGTTGAACTCGGGTCTTTTTTCGTCATTTAATTTTTATATCTGAATCAAACATTCCTGTGAAATTTCAATCTCCCACCTAATCGGGAAGTTTGTTAGAAACCCGTTAAAAAGTGCCATTGATGACGTCAGCGTTATACACAAACACATCTAGGCTTTTATTATTAGAACTAGTGTAATTGCCCGTCAAATATGACGGGTATTTGCAGATTATGCATTGAAATTAAGTTACTTCCCATTCTTCCTCCCTTTCTCTCTGCCTTCCTCCCATTCTCTTTCCTCCCTCTTCCCAAACGAACATTTATTTCTTAAATTACCACGTCAACCCTAAATTAAAAAAAATTCTGATTAGCTCATTATATAAATTTTTGCCAAATTTCAATTTTTTACTTACATCCTTGATCAAGTTATTCTGGATTTAATAAAATTACACTCAGACCAATGTACGGACAACATAGCCTTTTATTATTATTATTGTGATTTGTTTAGACCTCTCTTTATTTCTCTATTTCTCAAACCGTCCTCAAGTCCTCCATTCTTCTACCTAACTCCCGTAACCTGTCGCCCAATGCTACACTCCATAAATTTTTCACATGCTCAGATTTTTTATTAAAACATCTAGCACCTTCCTCAGATTTTCATACCGTTTCTATTTAATTCATATTGAATTTAGCTCATTATTACGATTTTTAATCTTTTTTAATAGTATTTCAGCTTTTTCGGTATTTCTTCTCGTAAATAACGCAACGAATATATTGATTGCTATGAAAATCATTTCCCTCTCATTTCGTCTTTCTCTTCTTCGCGTATTATGATTCCGAGGCTTAACGATGTAATTTGTAAGCAAGGCAACATCCCGATAAAATGGCAAGATTTCCCCAAAATATGTGAATTAAACGTTTAACATCAGGAATTTCTAACTGTAGGCGAAAAAAGATGAACAGAATAAGAAACCTTATAATATTTTCTTTACAATGGTCTATATTCGAAGATCGTAGGTTAGTTTTTACTAATTTTAATCTCAAAAAGAAGAAAAGCCTGCACTTCAAAAAGTCGATTTTTACGTGTTATTTTATGGGGAATGCAAATCATCGTCTGGAGTCGAACCCTGGATGTTTTTCGCAAATTCTCCTTCTTCACAGCATTTTCAATGCCGAAGAGATTATCTCTGAGAAATTTAAAGCATACCTATATCTGGATATTTGATCGAGTTATCGCGTTTTAAAAGCGTGACGGAGCAACCAACGGACCAACATAGCTTTTTAAGCGTTCTTTGCACGAAGTGAACGCATCTAGGGGAGGTCGTTTCCGTCTGTCCGTATGTTAAAACTCGGGAACCGCTGGACACATTTTGATGAAATTTGGTTTTGGAGAGTTTTGCTAAAATTGGTCGATCGATTCTAATTTTGGTTAAAATAGGACAACAATTACGACTCCTTTACATGAAGACCTACAATGCTCCCTTTTTTCAACTCGGGAACCGCTAGACGTATTTTGATGAAATTTGGAATTAGGGAGTTATGTTAAAATTAATTGACCGATTCCAATTTTGTTTAAAATCGGATAACAATTAAGACCACTTTACATTAAGACCTACATGTAGTTTACAATGTTCCTTTGTTTCGATTCGGGAACCGCTTGATGTATTTTAAAGTAATTTCGTATTTAGAAGCTCCACTAAAATTGGTAGACTGATTACAATTCTGGTTAAAACCGGGCAACAATTATGACCACTTTACATGAAGACCTACATGTAGTTGACAATGTTCCTTTGTTTCAATTCGGGAACCGCTTGATGTATTTTGATGAAATTTGGTATTGGGAATTTTTGCTTAAATTGGTCGACCGATTCCAATTTTGGTAAAATCGGACAACAATGACGACCACTTTACATGAAGACCTAAATGTAGTTTACAATGCCCGTTTCAACCCGGGAACCGCTGGTCGTATTGTGATGAAATGTGGTATTAATTAAGGAGTTTTGCTAAAATTGTTCGACCGATTCCAATTTTGGTTAAAATTGGACAATAATTACTACCACTTTACATGAAGACCTACATGTATTTTACAACGTACCTCGCTTGCTTCTCGTTAAATTCTCATCTGAGCGAAAAATATTGAGAACATTGTGAAATCTCAAAGAATGCATTTGGAAACTGTGTACTCCGACATGGAGTACACATTTCCAATCTTGTTATTATTAGGGGAGATACCGAAAATAAATCTCAGAAGTACAAAACATTTAAAATTCACGGAAATCTATCCTCGAGAATCTTTTTTATAGGTTTCAGCTAAACAAAGACTTATTTTCAACGTATAACATTTAAAGAGTATGTTTATAATAAAATATACCTTTAATGGTTCTTGAGCGCAATTCAGCAGATTAAAATATTTATTAAAATTGTCATTTACGTCTGGCTTACTCGACGTAGATGAGCATACAAGTATTATTATTACTGTTTAATTTTTTATTATATCGGAAAGTTTTATACTTGGAAAAGTTCATAAATTTTAGACTAAGAGGTGAAAATTGCTGAAAATATCCTTTTTAAACGTATGAAAATTTTGTATTTCTTCTAAATCTAAATAAATTATTGGACTTAGTCGAAACGTGAGAGTTTCTTATGGTTAGTAGGTAGCCATGTACTTCTATTTTTCCTCTTATCTTTGCTTGAATTTCGAAGATCAGAACTCAGCGGAACGTCGTTCCTATTAAGAGTTTGGAACGTAATAACCGACTACGAGCGTACTCTTTTTAAACTTCTGAAATTTTCATTTTTTTGCTGTAGAATGATAATTTTTGGTAAATGCTTGTCTATTTAATATAAATACTTAAATTATTTCTGATCATAAATCTTAATCTTCAAGACAGGTAAACTTTAATTCATACTCCCTGTGCTCTCAGGTAATGTCTTATCCAGTTCGCCCTCCTCTTTCCTATTGTCTGTATAATTGTTCGCTATTCTCCTATACTAATAGTATTTCCTACTTTTTAATCCTATCTGTCCATTTTATATTCGGCCTTCTTCTCCATGCCCAGTCGAATCACAAGTTACGCGGAGGATACGTTCGTGGAAAACACGGTTTAAATGGAAACCGTGTAACTCGAGGCATTAAGTCTACAGAAAATTGAGAGAAAGGGGCATGAGAAATATTCGAAAACCTTATTTCATAATTAAAGGATAATGAAACATAAAATTAAATAATTAATGGTTTTTATTCACAAATTATTCCCATGGTCACACGGATAATAAATATTATTTTTATTAAATGAAAGAAAATATCCGCGATAAAAAGCAGGAGAATTAGTCTGCTACGATAATTCAGTCGAAGAATATCAGCACGGCAAGTGGAAGACTCGGGTTCGATCTCTTGTCATTGCAGAATTTTACTCCTAATTTCAAATTATTCCCATTCTCTTAACTTATCTAGGATTTATATTTTATCGTTTGGTATAATTGACTTGCGCATTCTTTTGAGCACAACATCACAAGTTTTCTTCGATGCCATTTTTACAATTTTTGAGTGGCTAAATTAAGCAAATAACAATGGAAAATCAATAAGTAGACGAGAGGTGTGTGTGTGTGTGTGAGAGAGAGAGAGAGAGCTATCTAAGCTGGAAAACGAATGACTAGAATTTTGGCTGTATGCGCGGCAGAATCCCCCCGCGCGACAAATGAAAGGCACCTACTGGGTAAATATGGATCAGGGTACTGCATAAATGGTGAACTTACAAGAAACGTGGATAAACGTAACTCGGGGTCCGATTGAATTTTATATAATTTTACCTTAGTAGCCATGATTCTGCTCCATACAAAGCGATGTAGCATGCATAGCATTTTATCGATTCTTACGTACCTAGGTCTTACTTTATATTGCCTATTAGTGGATGTTTCTTTCTTCAGAAAGCGGCTCTTGCTTTTGCCTTATTTCACCGGTACATTTTGTATCTCCTGTTATGATTCTTCTAAGGTATATATGGTTGAATTGGCTTGTAAATATATCAGGACAAATAATAAGAACAATAAAACCCAAGAATTAACAAAAAACTCGCCTACAATATAATGAATTGTGCACACACGCTCTCTCTCTCTCTCTTTCATTCTCACACACACGTTCACTCTCTCGGACGCAAGCAAGAAGGCACAGACAAGCTCGCACTTTAGCAGCGCAAAAAAGCCATGCTTTCTTTTTAAAGGTGACTTTCTGATGACTTATATTTAAATTTGCATTGTAACCTCAGGTTAGGTAATCTCAACGATACACCTCAAACAGTCTCAGGCATCTAAATCTTTCGTTCAATACTCTGCCATATGCTTTTTAATCCACGTATAGAGCAGTTTAATTAATTAATTAACATATTCATCAATTTTTTGCTTAAGAGTGCCAACTTCGCCCTGAGCGTCGCATGAAAAATCTGTTAAAATTGCCAGCGTCGCTCATAGCGACTTCTATATTTTTGGCATCGAACTCTAATATATAGCTGATAGGTGTCGTATGCTGCATGTTCAATGGCCGATAGTTCAAGCTACTTTTTAATGATTTTAATTTGTTGACTAACACGCTATTCCGATATCTCGAAGTAAATAACATCTTTTTGTAATTTGTCTTGGCTCTCAAAGACTCAACTTACAAACTTTCTATTCCATTATTTTATCCTCATCTTCAGTCACTGATTAGGATAAGTAACATATTCCGAGTATATATTTTGCCATTTTTACTTTCTCCGTACGTAGTATAGGAGAAAGTAGGTATTGTATTCATGAAAAAAATCTATTTCGAGATTTCAACGGAAATACACGTTTTGAGGTCCCTTGAACACGTTTTGACCATTTTCTCGATGATGTGTGTGTGTGTGTGTGTGCATGTGACAGCTTTTTTATGGGTGCTCTAACTCAAAAACTATTAATCGGGTCAACGCGAAATTTTATATTTAACATTTTTATGAAAGTCACAAGAACGAATTAATGTTTGGTAAAAATCGGTCAACCGGAAGTGGGTGTTTACTCTTGTCACTTATCCGTTATTTTGAAATATTTGCTTTAATATTTGATATATTTAAAAACATACTGGAATAAACGCTGTAGGAAATTAAATTTTCTACAGTGTTTGTTTGAAACATTTTCCCAAGAGATATCTTATATTTTTAGCTGCCACCACCATGCCACCTGATGACTATTGTTAACAATTGACGCTTGGTTACGTCTTAGTAACGCTCCTTTTTCTTTTCTTAATTGTTGGAGCTTTGTGGCTATATCCAATATCAGAAGGCTATGATTTGAGTTTATTTCTGATCTTTTAAAGTTTAAAATGCTTTACACTCACTCCAATGTTAATGAAATGGCGAAAAAATCTTAGAATCACCCTACGGAGCCCAATCCTGTGATCCTTCGCGAAGAGTTTTCGCCCGCTCCGCGGGCTATATTTTTAACATTGAGAGATAATTGGTGAAAATGGAAAATTAGTCATTTATTACCACAGGAAAACTTTTAAGTATGTATTTGGCTTCGATTCCGTTCTTCCGCGAATTGATGGAAAATAATGAAAGTGTACAAGTCGCGATCCAGTCTTGGGTCTCGGAACACAATGTGCTCGGTTGCAAGGTTCGTGATCAAATTATGCGCAGCCGCTCATTGCACAAGCAGCTGGGAGACTCAAAAATAGGCATGAAAAGTAATGGTGTTGCTAGGCAAATCATTTCCTTTTAGCATATGTCGTCTTTCCTTGCGAGACCATGAAAAATGTCTATCCAGACGATTGTCTTCTTTCACTGGATGGAAAGGGTCGAAAGATTTTCCTTTCCGTAAATCACGTGACAAAAAGTTTGAAAAAACAAACAGTTTTTTCATCGCTGTTTCTTGTAACTTTTATTACAAACATTTTCACTAATAAAATAGAATTTACAATGGGTGAATGACTAACATTGTACCTAATATTACTATATAGATCAGCGTAAGTGCTGTATAGATATCTTTATTATGCACCCTAAGTATATCATACAAATACTTTTTAATTTTTATAAACTATTAATACTTTAAAACTCTTTCCTTTAAAGCAAAGCTCAAGTTTGACGCTAGGAAATCATTTCAGGGATAAATTAATTGAAAAGAGTAACGAAGAGATGAAAGCAGGTTCCAGAAAAAATATTTGCGGTAAAAGTTTGAAATATATTTTCACCTCCTTTGCTTTTCTCTCCGTTATATGTATTTGTTTTCAATTTATATCATTTTTTGTTTGCTTCTGCAAGAAGATTTATTTCGCCAGTCATTTGATAGAAATATCAATTTTCTACTCAGTTTGTTATTTAACGCATTTACCATCCATTTCCTAGATAAAAATGAGAGCAATAAATTTAAAAAGTATAAATTTGAACTAAAATCTACGGATAGAAACATCTCTTTTCATTATACGCATATACGTTCAAACTATTTTTAATTCTTTAGTTCATCCTACCTCAAAGAGAGGTCGCGCGCATGTGAATTTATTATAATTCATATTCCTATGGTGGATTATTTATCGCCATAGCATCATTATGTTATTATTAGTATACGCCTGTTTTTGATTGCCAGTTTCGTAATCTAAATGAAGGTAAATACGATGCATCGAAGCAGAGGCGTAGCTGGAAGTTATGGCGCCTATGGCAAATTTTTAAGGAAACGCCTTGTTTACGTAGAATATTATTTTTGCTACATTTCCATAAAGAATATGTGCGTTTTTATTAACAATAACATAAATATTTGAGTATTAAATTAATATTTATTCATGAAAAAATAAACTTTTAGCATTTTTGTGGGACCGTTTGGTGCCTTTTGAAAGCGGCGCCTATGGCAAATGCTACCTTCGCCATACCCTAGTTACGGCACTGCATCGAAGTATTGTGGTATGCATGAAAACTTTCAACGTGCGATTTTAAGTTCGCTTATATATTTCAGCCTTTTTTGATTGGACGATTAACTTATATATAAAATGGTTCCTTTGTTTTCTGGCTCCTCTGCCTTGTCATCTTCAACCCCTTGCATGGTGAATTTCTTACAAATAATATTAAGAGAGGAAAAGTCTCAGCACCCAGCTTACCTTCGCCTACATTCCTTAGCCTTGAAAAGATCCAATGCTCGTGAAAAACACTCCGATTCGAACTGGTCAACGCGACTTTAATAACCCGCACAGATTCAAAACATTATGTGTTTGTAATTTCATGTCATATAAGTTAAAACTTTATTTAAATTAATTTTTATGACTGAAAAATAAATTTGTATTTCAGAGTACTTTCTTGCATCTGTTTCGGAGCTTTATTTTTTGAAGATTTTAAACTTCAATTTTTATGTGTGATTGAAAAAATGACTCGCTTGTCGTTCATGCGAAGTGGCATAAGTCACGCGAATTGGTTTGAAAGTAGAAAACGGGACCATTTGTGCATGAACGGCTCGTCTCGCATCATGCAACACGCCTTACGTGTATAGTGCAATAGCCGATATAGTCCCACAATCCGGGATTGGTTCCAAGAAAGAGCGATGGAAAGAAAAGCAGTTGAAGGGAAAACCAAAGCCCGCCGCAGTAACGGGTAGCACTAAGATATAAACCATTGCAGTTAATTTCATATCCCTTCACAACCATTTTCTGGCGAGTTGGAACTTACAGCATAACTATCAAAACTAATGTTACAATTACACTTCAATTTCGACAACTTCCCCTATAGATGTTAAAACAAAGAAGCGCAAAAAATCTTGGGACTAACCATGTAAACATATTATGGAGAAGCGTCATTTTATTTAACGCCGGCAAAATTTTTAAGCAGCTCTTTTTTCGACTTTTTCTGCCATAGAGGAGTCAACTTTCGCTTTAGTTGACAAGCTACGGATCGAGATACGATTGGCTAAATTTTTAATGAATGGCTCCCTTAGGTAGAACTTCGGTGATTTCCTGAAAAACGAGTTATATTTCTCCAAATAATTTGTTGGCCTTGGCGAGGTTAGACGGAATTCCGTCATTTTGCCATGCTTTCTTTTTCGTTTACTCCGACAGAAACGAATCTAAAAAAAAATAGAACCGACTGAACGACAGAAACCTCAATTGAGTGAACACTCACCACGTCAGCGATGAGCCCAGGAGCATGGCAATACCAAGGAGATGGAACATAATACGCCTTTCCGTGGAGGACAACGCCTAAAGAAACCTTCCCCACTCACAGCAAGATTGAAACGGCGTCTAGGTTGAAACTTGGCTTTCAATTTATAACGTTCACCGAACCTCCTCCCCTCTCCTCTCCCAACTTCTCATTCTCTTTCTTTCTCCCTCTCTGCGCCCTCTCACTCCCTCCCTCTCTCCATTTCTTCCCTCACCACCAGGTGTTACCTATCACATTCTCCGTCGGCTACGTAAATTAGTTTCCGCAATCGCTTCATTCAAGCCTTCACAAATTGAGAAACAGAAGACACGGTGCGCGGTTTATCGACATATATTTTTTATTTGGGAGTTTATATGAAAATTTAATGTTAAGCGTTCTGCCTGGGATGGAATATATTTTCATTTTCAACCATAAGTGATCTCATGGATTAAACTGGCCACTGATTCGTCCGATTGAGATTTCATTGTTTTAACGTAGAGGAATCCTATCAAGATGTTCCTTTTGCTACCTTAATGGTTTCGCATTAAGACTCTTACCACTATCTCCGAATCTCTTTCATCGAAGTGGAATTTTATTGATGGATATACATCAAAAAGAATCTCACGACAAATCTTTTCGCAGTTTACTGGAAGGGAGATGGCAAAAATTGATTGATAGGTAAAGATAAGCTCTTTTGATTACGAAAAATATTTGTAACTTAGTTCTAACTTAACGTAAAGTGTTTAAGAAGGATTAACACGGACCTACGACTTGAAATAATCAACTATAATAAATTTCGTTTTAACTGCTGCAAGTGTGCGTATATCCAGGAACGGCCCTAAGCGTGTGCGATATGTGCCACCATTTTTGAGCGGAGGCTTCTGAGGGGCGGCCTTTGGGTCGCTACTAGAAGTATTCCACCTATGAACCTATTAAATTTGTGTGTTAAAGTTGAATAGTATTGTAAACTGGATCGAGCGTATATGGGATGTCATAGAAACCGAACACGTGTGAATCGAGAGATGTCTATATTTGTTTAAGCGGACAAAATTTCCTTCGCACACCTCCGTAAAAACCTTGGGACCGGCCCTGTATATATCCGATGAATTATATCTAAAGATCTGATGTGGCCACCACATGACTTTCTCTATATCTGTAATATTTCTAAAAATTCCAAATAGGTTACATAATAATAAATATTTTAAGAAACTGCGAGAAAATTTTACTTTACAAAGAACAGAAATAAACTCAAACCATAGCCTTCTGATATTGGATATAGCCACAAAGCTCCAACAATTAAGAAAAGAAAAAGGAGCGTTACTAATACCTAACCAAGCGCCAATTGTTAACAATAGTCGTCGGTAGGTGGCGTGGTGGTGGCAGCTAAAAATATAAGATATCTCTTAAACAAAAATGGAAAAATGTTTCAAACAAAGATTGTAGAAAATAAAATTCCCTACAACTTTTATGCCAATACATTTTATATATATATCAAATATTAAAGCAAATATTTCAAAATAACGGATAAGTGAAAAGAGTAAATACCCACTTTCGGTTTACCGATTTTTACCAAAAACTAATCGGTTCTTGTGACCTTTATAAAAATGTTATATATAAAATTTTGCGTTGACCTGATTAATAGTTTTTGAGTTAGAACACCCACAAAAAAGCTATCACACACAGAAATCGTCGAGAAAATGGTCAAAACGTGTTCAGGAGACCTCAAAACGTATATTTCCGTAGAAATCTCGATTCGATTTTTTTCATGAATACAATACTTTCCCCTATGCTACGTATATGAAGAAAGTAAAATGACTTCAATACTTGAAAGAACTAAGAAACGGCTCTAGAAAAGCATTTTTTTAAACTAACACTATAGAAATTTTCGGATAAAATGTGCGTATTACTTCCGCAATAGATTTTAACCTTAGAAACCAATTAACTTTTATTAAAACATTTTCCCAAAATTCCCTTCTTATTTTTGTCGCTGATAATTTTAGTTTAGTCATTCGAAAGGTACGAAGAAGAGGGGAAGTATTCCTATGCTTTTTTCATGATTTTGGAAGTAAGTTTTTGATTTTGATTATTTTTGAATTTCTTCAGCGAAAAAAAAAATATATATATATATATATATATATATATATATATATATATATATATATATATATATATATATTCTTTAAATTGAATTTAAAATTCAACTGAATCACATTGACAGATTTAGTTTATGAAAAGAAGGTTTCGGATATATTTGAGTTTTATTTATTTTCTCCATATACGTAAATTTTATTCATGTAAAAAATCGACTTCGAGATTTCAAGGGAAATACACGTTTTGAGGTCCCCTGAACACGTTTTGACCATTTTCTCGATGTTGTCTGTGTGTGTGTGAGTGATAGTGGGTGTATGTGATAGCTTTTTGTGGGTGCTCTAACTCAAAAACTATTAATCAGGTCAACGCAAAATTTTATATTTAACATTTTTATAAACGTCAGAAGAACTGATTAGTTTTTGGTAAAAATCAGTTAACCGGAAGTGGGTGTTTACTCTTGTCACTTATCCATTATTTTGAAATATTTGCTTTAATATTTGATAAATGTAAAAATATATTGTAGTAAAAGTTGCAGGAAATTTAATTTTCTACAACCTTTGTATGAAACGTTTTTCCATATTATGCATTGTTTAAGAGATATCTTATATTTTTAGCTGCCACCACCACGCCACCTACCGACGACTGTTAACAATTGACGCTTGATTACGTCTTAGTAACGCTTCTTTTTCTTTTCTTAATTGTTGGAGCTTTGTGGCTATATCCAATATCAGAAGGCTATGGTTGGAGTTTATTTATGTTCTTTGTAAAGTCTAAAATTTTCTCGGTTTCTTAAAATATTTGTTAATATGTAACCTATTTGGAATTTTTAGAAATATTACAGATATAGAGAAAGTCATGTGGTGGCCACATCAGATTTTTTTATCTTGTCAATGGTAACTGATTTCCGCCGCTAATGGAAACAGCGACAAGAAAATGAAGCGCCTGCGAACTCCGAGATTTAATCGTTCGAACTCCCATATTAAGATAAAGGTCTTCAAATTTGTCTCTAATGCATTTTCGGCTCGCTTATTATGACGAAATGAGACTTTTAAGATAAGAAATGTGATCTTGGATATTTTTACTTCACATTGTATTGAACAAAAACGCACATGATCCCAATACTGTTTTAATGTCCGATATCTCAACTCCAACATTTCTGGCGAAAGTTCAAAAGGTTAACAGGGGCTTACCAAGAATCATCTTTAAACATTGAAAAGTCAGTAGGTATAATTAATTATTGGAGGCATTATTTTTATTTGTTAGGGCAACGGAATTTATAGCTAACTTGGCAGTCTTAATATATTCTAATGAGGTGCTCTTTCCCAGGGGAAAATTATCAATTCACCAGTGAAATAAACTTATGCTATTACTAAATATTGATGAATATGCACGTCCTAGTTGTGCCTGTGTCCGAAAAAGTTGCTTTTTCCGGTGCCGTCTGTCTGTAGTCAGTCATCTGTTGTCTGAGTGCGGCCCCCGAGAGCGCTTTATGCGGCCCGCGTGGGTATGATGAAAAATTGGTCGATAAAATTAAACAGAAATTTCATATTTTTCTGCAAAATTATGGTCCCCAACCGTTTTTTGATTAAGTTTTAACTCGAGTAAATTTTTTTAGAATCGATTTTAACTACTATAAGACCACGAATCTCCAGGTAATCTAGAGTGATTTGTTTGAGAAAATGGATGCGCTTGGACATGAACTTGTACCTTATAAAGGAAGCACAAAGTCATTTTCACACTCCGCGAGAGAATTGGAACGATTGGTGGAAAGAATTCGTTTTCCCGCTCGAAAGTACACTATGAATATGAAGTTAAGAAATAAATTATTCATGCCAACGAGATGTTTTTTGTTTTATTTAAATTGCATTGTTTTGGAAAAGGTTGTATTCGATGACACTGAATGTAGCTCTCTTCATATTGAAAAGACACTTTTCCGTAAATTTTTCCTGTTTAAAACGTTGGAAAACGAGACAATATTAAACTTTATGAATTTAAATCGAATATATATTTATCGGCGACCATTTTCGTAGTTAACATCGCATAATCAGGCAATTTAAAACCTTAGCAACTTTCTGAAGTTCCAGCGTTGCCTGGTCAAATCTAATATATTTCACGCGTGGCAAGCTTCCTATCTCATACATGATCTATCTATTCAACATCGATTAGAAATTTATTCGGAGACAGTACGTTTGCCACGAAAAAGTCAACGAGAGCAGATAATTACATCTTATAGTTTCGGAGATAGAATTTCGAGAAAGTGCCAAACCCGCCATTAGGTATTTTGTCACGAAGAATGTTTTGACGAGAACAATTAAAAAACTATTTTCCTCCCTCTGGGTCTTATATGATCCATGAGGTATGAATTAAAAATTAAGAATGTCTCGAGACTGCTTCACACGAGGGGAAAATGTCTCCTGGACTCGAACCCCGATTCTTCGGAGAAAAAGAAATTACACGTTGTCTTCGGCTCGAAAAGACTAGCAAGCGCGTCTTCGGTGGCCACCGTGACCGCCCAAGATTCCCAGCTCAAAAAAAAGAACGTCGTGCTTTTGCGTTCAGAACAAATTTAACAAATTTGTATATCGATTTGATCCTCGATGGTATGAGAATAAATATTTATTCTTTCAGGCGCTTTTTGGTCCAAGTCTCGAGTTGCCACGACAGAGGCGTAACTTCAGTTTTGAGGCCCCAAGGCATTTGATTAAAATGAGGCCCCCCCGTAACAAAATTAATTAAAAATAAATACATGTGACATAAATTTTTATTTAAAATTTAACCCTCGCCGGATGACTGGGGTCTTTTCTGACCCCATCCTTCGTAAATTGGTAAATATGTTAGATTTTTGTTGTAATATTTGTTTGAAATTTCAGGGATTCCTTCATCAATCTGTCCATCACCTTTGGGATGAATTTCATACTTAAACTTTAGAAAAATGCCTGAAAATTAATAAATATATATATATATATATATATATATATATATATAAAATATATATAAATATATATAAAATTATTTCTTTTTAATTAAGTAAATTAAGTATTCCTCTTGTAATCCCACTATCGTTTTTGCCCATTGGATAAATCGTCTAGAGTAGCAACTCGATTTAAACATTAAAATGTCCATCTAAAAACCATTGTTTTCTTAATAAAATATATTTGTGCTAGTTAATCTTTATTACGTGAAACTTGCAGATTCTTTTTAAATTTCAATAAAATATTATAAAGCTAAATGTTATAAAGTGAAAGATGAAATTTTATAAAGTAAGAATAAAAATAAACGCGAAGAAACCATGTAGGTACATTACCGATTAGCATATATGTATGTGTTATTTTAAATAATGTTAAATCTGTATATAATGTGTTCTATTGACGATAATCGTAAACAGCGGAAAGGCATTGCCTTAAATTAGAAAAATATATACAGTGATAATTTTAAAGGGTTACTATATTTGTAGCTGTGAGACCGGTCGCTCCGGCGCTTCGCCGTCACGGATATTTTGACTTGAATGGATTCTGAGCCCAGTAAACAGAATTGAAACTATTTTTGTTTGGCTCTGACGCTGCTTTTTATGTGCCACTTTACTAGCCGAAACATTAGTCTGTTCTTCTTGTTTTTGTATTAATTTACAGAACGTGAAAATGGTTTGTTTTTTACCGAGAAGTTAAAAAAATCAAATAAGGTATGGAGAGTATGATCGTCCAGAATTGCTTATAGTGGCGCGATGTTGCGATTGTCTTGTGTTGTGTATGTATGTATGTACACACACACACACATATATATATGTATATATATATATATATATATATATATATATATATATATATATATATAAGTATAAAAGTCTGTCAATATGACGGTAAAGAATATATTATTAACGGTGAACTTAGAAATGGATAATAACAGCTGTAATTATTGAGTAACAGCCGGTATAAAATTTGCCAAAATAGAGATTCGGGAAAATTTCTTTTTCATTTCATTCTTGTTTTCTCCAATGATGAGCCCCTTGTCAAAATGAAGTAATACTAATAAATAAATAATAATATTCTCTTCCTCCCTCTCGCCGTCCCTCTCTCCCTCCGTCTCTCTCCCTTCCTCTCTCTCTCTACCTGTTTTCTCCCACCTCCACCTCTCTCATTCCTTCCTGTCCCAATGCATATCTCTCCCTCTTTATCTCTTTCCTCCCGTCCTTTTCTAATTCTACACCTCCCTTACTCTCTATGTACCTTCCATTCTATATCCCTTCCTTTCTATATCCCTCCCCACATCCCCCTCTCTCTTACTCTACATCTAAATAGTCGTTTAGATAAGCAAAAGAATCCAAACTAAATACCAGTCCCAAAAGTTACGTAATTTCGCGAAAAATCCTACGATCATTTAAGGCAATCTATGTACTCGTGTATATTACACGTATGCGGGTTGAGACAACGATTGATTCTCGAAGTTTAACAATGACGTGGTCGGCAAGACAACATTCCTTTTAAAAGCCGATATTTTCCCAAAATATTGATTTAAATCTCTCATATTATGAGAGATTTCGAACGATAGGCGAAAAAAATGAATAGACTAAAAAACTTAGTTAATTTTCCTAAAACATATTTCAAATTTAAAGATTGTACGTGAATTCTTTCTAATTTTAATTTCCAAAAGAATAAAAGTCTGCCCTTTAAAAAGTCGCTTTTTACGTGTTATCTTACGGGAAATGGAAATCGCCTCACTAGAGTTGAACTCGGGTCTTTTTTCGTCATTTAATTTTTATATCTGAATCAAACATTCCTGTGAAATTTCAATCTCCCACCTAATCGGGAAGTTTGTTAGAAACCCGTTAAAAAGTGCCATTGATGACGTCAGCGTTATACACAAACACATCTAGGCTTTTATTATTAGAACTAGTGTAATTGCCCGTCAAATATGACGGGTATTTGCAGATTATGCATTGAAATTAAGTTACTTCCCATTCTTCCTCCCTTTCTCTCTGCCTTCCTCCCATTCTCTTTCCTCCCTCTTCCCAAACGAACATTTATTTCTTAAATTACCACGTCAACCCTAAATTAAAAAAAATTCTGATTAGCTCATTATATAAATTTTTGCCAAATTTCAATTTTTTACTTACATCCTTGATCAAGTTATTCTGGATTTAATAAAATTACACTCAGACCAATGTACGGACAACATAGCCTTTTATTATTATTATTGTGATTTGTTTAGACCTCTCTTTATTTCTCTATTTCTCAAACCGTCCTCAAGTCCTCCATTCTTCTACCTAACTCCCGTAACCTGTCGCCCAATGCTACACTCCATAAATTTTTCACATGCTCAGATTTTTTATTAAAACATCTAGCACCTTCCTCAGATTTTCATACCGTTTCTATTTAATTCATATTGAATTTAGCTCATTATTACGATTTTTAATCTTTTTTAATAGTATTTCAGCTTTTTCGGTATTTCTTCTCGTAAATAACGCAACGAATATATTGATTGCTATGAAAATCATTTCCCTCTCATTTCGTCTTTCTCTTCTTCGCGTATTATGATTCCGAGGCTTAACGATGTAATTTGTAAGCAAGGCAACATCCCGATAAAATGGCAAGATTTCCCCAAAATATGTGAATTAAACGTTTAACATCAGGAATTTCTAACTGTAGGCGAAAAAAGATGAACAGAATAAGAAACCTTATAATATTTTCTTTACAATGGTCTATATTCGAAGATCGTAGGTTAGTTTTTACTAATTTTAATCTCAAAAAGAAGAAAAGCCTGCACTTCAAAAAGTCGATTTTTACGTGTTATTTTATGGGGAATGCAAATCATCGTCTGGAGTCGAACCCTGGATGTTTTTCGCAAATTCTCCTTCTTCACAGCATTTTCAATGCCGAAGAGATTATCTCTGAGAAATTTAAAGCATACCTATATCTGGATATTTGATCGAGTTATCGCGTTTTAAAAGCGTGACGGAGCAACCAACGGACCAACATAGCTTTTTAAGCGTTCTTTGCACGAAGTGAACGCATCTAGGGGAGGTCGTTTCCGTCTGTCCGTATGTTAAAACTCGGGAACCGCTGGACACATTTTGATGAAATTTGGTTTTGGAGAGTTTTGCTAAAATTGGTCGATCGATTCTAATTTTGGTTAAAATAGGACAACAATTACGACTCCTTTACATGAAGACCTACAATGCTCCCTTTTTTCAACTCGGGAACCGCTAGACGTATTTTGATGAAATTTGGAATTAGGGAGTTATGTTAAAATTAATTGACCGATTCCAATTTTGTTTAAAATCGGATAACAATTAAGACCACTTTACATTAAGACCTACATGTAGTTTACAATGTTCCTTTGTTTCGATTCGGGAACCGCTTGATGTATTTTAAAGTAATTTCGTATTTAGAAGCTCCACTAAAATTGGTAGACTGATTACAATTCTGGTTAAAACCGGGCAACAATTATGACCACTTTACATGAAGACCTACATGTAGTTGACAATGTTCCTTTGTTTCAATTCGGGAACCGCTTGATGTATTTTGATGAAATTTGGTATTGGGAATTTTTGCTTAAATTGGTCGACCGATTCCAATTTTGGTAAAATCGGACAACAATGACGACCACTTTACATGAAGACCTAAATGTAGTTTACAATGCCCGTTTCAACCCGGGAACCGCTGGTCGTATTGTGATGAAATGTGGTATTAATTAAGGAGTTTTGCTAAAATTGTTCGACCGATTCCAATTTTGGTTAAAATTGGACAATAATTACTACCACTTTACATGAAGACCTACATGTATTTTACAACGTACCTCGCTTGCTTCTCGTTAAATTCTCATCTGAGCGAAAAATATTGAGAACATTGTGAAATCTCAAAGAATGCATTTGGAAACTGTGTACTCCGACATGGAGTACACATTTCCAATCTTGTTATTATTAGGGGAGATACCGAAAATAAATCTCAGAAGTACAAAACATTTAAAATTCACGGAAATCTATCCTCGAGAATCTTTTTTATAGGTTTCAGCTAAACAAAGACTTATTTTCAACGTATAACATTTAAAGAGTATGTTTATAATAAAATATACCTTTAATGGTTCTTGAGCGCAATTCAGCAGATTAAAATATTTATTAAAATTGTCATTTACGTCTGGCTTACTCGACGTAGATGAGCATACAAGTATTATTATTACTGTTTAATTTTTTATTATATCGGAAAGTTTTATACTTGGAAAAGTTCATAAATTTTAGACTAAGAGGTGAAAATTGCTGAAAATATCCTTTTTAAACGTATGAAAATTTTGTATTTCTTCTAAATCTAAATAAATTATTGGACTTAGTCGAAACGTGAGAGTTTCTTATGGTTAGTAGGTAGCCATGTACTTCTATTTTTCCTCTTATCTTTGCTTGAATTTCGAAGATCAGAACTCAGCGGAACGTCGTTCCTATTAAGAGTTTGGAACGTAATAACCGACTACGAGCGTACTCTTTTTAAACTTCTGAAATTTTCATTTTTTTGCTGTAGAATGATAATTTTTGGTAAATGCTTGTCTATTTAATATAAATACTTAAATTATTTCTGATCATAAATCTTAATCTTCAAGACAGGTAAACTTTAATTCATACTCCCTGTGCTCTCAGGTAATGTCTTATCCAGTTCGCCCTCCTCTTTCCTATTGTCTGTATAATTGTTCGCTATTCTCCTATACTAATAGTATTTCCTACTTTTTAATCCTATCTGTCCATTTTATATTCGGCCTTCTTCTCCATGCCCAGTCGAATCACAAGTTACGCGGAGGATACGTTCGTGGAAAACACGGTTTAAATGGAAACCGTGTAACTCGAGGCATTAAGTCTACAGAAAATTGAGAGAAAGGGGCATGAGAAATATTCGAAAACCTTATTTCATAATTAAAGGATAATGAAACATAAAATTAAATAATTAATGGTTTTTATTCACAAATTATTCCCATGGTCACACGGATAATAAATATTATTTTTATTAAATGAAAGAAAATATCCGCGATAAAAAGCAGGAGAATTAGTCTGCTACGATAATTCAGTCGAAGAATATCAGCACGGCAAGTGGAAGACTCGGGTTCGATCTCTTGTCATTGCAGAATTTTACTCCTAATTTCAAATTATTCCCATTCTCTTAACTTATCTAGGATTTATATTTTATCGTTTGGTATAATTGACTTGCGCATTCTTTTGAGCACAACATCACAAGTTTTCTTCGATGCCATTTTTACAATTTTTGAGTGGCTAAATTAAGCAAATAACAATGGAAAATCAATAAGTAGACGAGAGGTGTGTGTGTGTGTGTGAGAGAGAGAGAGAGAGCTATCTAAGCTGGAAAACGAATGACTAGAATTTTGGCTGTATGCGCGGCAGAATCCCCCCGCGCGACAAATGAAAGGCACCTACTGGGTAAATATGGATCAGGGTACTGCATAAATGGTGAACTTACAAGAAACGTGGATAAACGTAACTCGGGGTCCGATTGAATTTTATATAATTTTACCTTAGTAGCCATGATTCTGCTCCATACAAAGCGATGTAGCATGCATAGCATTTTATCGATTCTTACGTACCTAGGTCTTACTTTATATTGCCTATTAGTGGATGTTTCTTTCTTCAGAAAGCGGCTCTTGCTTTTGCCTTATTTCACCGGTACATTTTGTATCTCCTGTTATGATTCTTCTAAGGTATATATGGTTGAATTGGCTTGTAAATATATCAGGACAAATAATAAGAACAATAAAACCCAAGAATTAACAAAAAACTCGCCTACAATATAATGAATTGTGCACACACGCTCTCTCTCTCTCTCTTTCATTCTCACACACACGTTCACTCTCTCGGACGCAAGCAAGAAGGCACAGACAAGCTCGCACTTTAGCAGCGCAAAAAAGCCATGCTTTCTTTTTAAAGGTGACTTTCTGATGACTTATATTTAAATTTGCATTGTAACCTCAGGTTAGGTAATCTCAACGATACACCTCAAACAGTCTCAGGCATCTAAATCTTTCGTTCAATACTCTGCCATATGCTTTTTAATCCACGTATAGAGCAGTTTAATTAATTAATTAACATATTCATCAATTTTTTGCTTAAGAGTGCCAACTTCGCCCTGAGCGTCGCATGAAAAATCTGTTAAAATTGCCAGCGTCGCTCATAGCGACTTCTATATTTTTGGCATCGAACTCTAATATATAGCTGATAGGTGTCGTATGCTGCATGTTCAATGGCCGATAGTTCAAGCTACTTTTTAATGATTTTAATTTGTTGACTAACACGCTATTCCGATATCTCGAAGTAAATAACATCTTTTTGTAATTTGTCTTGGCTCTCAAAGACTCAACTTACAAACTTTCTATTCCATTATTTTATCCTCATCTTCAGTCACTGATTAGGATAAGTAACATATTCCGAGTATATATTTTGCCATTTTTACTTTCTCCGTACGTAGTATAGGAGAAAGTAGGTATTGTATTCATGAAAAAAATCTATTTCGAGATTTCAACGGAAATACACGTTTTGAGGTCCCTTGAACACGTTTTGACCATTTTCTCGATGATGTGTGTGTGTGTGTGTGTGCATGTGACAGCTTTTTTATGGGTGCTCTAACTCAAAAACTATTAATCGGGTCAACGCGAAATTTTATATTTAACATTTTTATGAAAGTCACAAGAACGAATTAATGTTTGGTAAAAATCGGTCAACCGGAAGTGGGTGTTTACTCTTGTCACTTATCCGTTATTTTGAAATATTTGCTTTAATATTTGATATATTTAAAAACATACTGGAATAAACGCTGTAGGAAATTAAATTTTCTACAGTGTTTGTTTGAAACATTTTCCCAAGAGATATCTTATATTTTTAGCTGCCACCACCATGCCACCTGATGACTATTGTTAACAATTGACGCTTGGTTACGTCTTAGTAACGCTCCTTTTTCTTTTCTTAATTGTTGGAGCTTTGTGGCTATATCCAATATCAGAAGGCTATGATTTGAGTTTATTTCTGATCTTTTAAAGTTTAAAATGCTTTACACTCACTCCAATGTTAATGAAATGGCGAAAAAATCTTAGAATCACCCTACGGAGCCCAATCCTGTGATCCTTCGCGAAGAGTTTTCGCCCGCTCCGCGGGCTATATTTTTAACATTGAGAGATAATTGGTGAAAATGGAAAATTAGTCATTTATTACCACAGGAAAACTTTTAAGTATGTATTTGGCTTCGATTCCGTTCTTCCGCGAATTGATGGAAAATAATGAAAGTGTACAAGTCGCGATCCAGTCTTGGGTCTCGGAACACAATGTGCTCGGTTGCAAGGTTCGTGATCAAATTATGCGCAGCCGCTCATTGCACAAGCAGCTGGGAGACTCAAAAATAGGCATGAAAAGTAATGGTGTTGCTAGGCAAATCATTTCCTTTTAGCATATGTCGTCTTTCCTTGCGAGACCATGAAAAATGTCTATCCAGACGATTGTCTTCTTTCACTGGATGGAAAGGGTCGAAAGATTTTCCTTTCCGTAAATCACGTGACAAAAAGTTTGAAAAAACAAACAGTTTTTTCATCGCTGTTTCTTGTAACTTTTATTACAAACATTTTCACTAATAAAATAGAATTTACAATGGGTGAATGACTAACATTGTACCTAATATTACTATATAGATCAGCGTAAGTGCTGTATAGATATCTTTATTATGCACCCTAAGTATATCATACAAATACTTTTTAATTTTTATAAACTATTAATACTTTAAAACTCTTTCCTTTAAAGCAAAGCTCAAGTTTGACGCTAGGAAATCATTTCAGGGATAAATTAATTGAAAAGAGTAACGAAGAGATGAAAGCAGGTTCCAGAAAAAATATTTGCGGTAAAAGTTTGAAATATATTTTCACCTCCTTTGCTTTTCTCTCCGTTATATGTATTTGTTTTCAATTTATATCATTTTTTGTTTGCTTCTGCAAGAAGATTTATTTCGCCAGTCATTTGATAGAAATATCAATTTTCTACTCAGTTTGTTATTTAACGCATTTACCATCCATTTCCTAGATAAAAATGAGAGCAATAAATTTAAAAAGTATAAATTTGAACTAAAATCTACGGATAGAAACATCTCTTTTCATTATACGCATATACGTTCAAACTATTTTTAATTCTTTAGTTCATCCTACCTCAAAGAGAGGTCGCGCGCATGTGAATTTATTATAATTCATATTCCTATGGTGGATTATTTATCGCCATAGCATCATTATGTTATTATTAGTATACGCCTGTTTTTGATTGCCAGTTTCGTAATCTAAATGAAGGTAAATACGATGCATCGAAGCAGAGGCGTAGCTGGAAGTTATGGCGCCTATGGCAAATTTTTAAGGAAACGCCTTGTTTACGTAGAATATTATTTTTGCTACATTTCCATAAAGAATATGTGCGTTTTTATTAACAATAACATAAATATTTGAGTATTAAATTAATATTTATTCATGAAAAAATAAACTTTTAGCATTTTTGTGGGACCGTTTGGTGCCTTTTGAAAGCGGCGCCTATGGCAAATGCTACCTTCGCCATACCCTAGTTACGGCACTGCATCGAAGTATTGTGGTATGCATGAAAACTTTCAACGTGCGATTTTAAGTTCGCTTATATATTTCAGCCTTTTTTGATTGGACGATTAACTTATATATAAAATGGTTCCTTTGTTTTCTGGCTCCTCTGCCTTGTCATCTTCAACCCCTTGCATGGTGAATTTCTTACAAATAATATTAAGAGAGGAAAAGTCTCAGCACCCAGCTTACCTTCGCCTACATTCCTTAGCCTTGAAAAGATCCAATGCTCGTGAAAAACACTCCGATTCGAACTGGTCAACGCGACTTTAATAACCCGCACAGATTCAAAACATTATGTGTTTGTAATTTCATGTCATATAAGTTAAAACTTTATTTAAATTAATTTTTATGACTGAAAAATAAATTTGTATTTCAGAGTACTTTCTTGCATCTGTTTCGGAGCTTTATTTTTTGAAGATTTTAAACTTCAATTTTTATGTGTGATTGAAAAAATGACTCGCTTGTCGTTCATGCGAAGTGGCATAAGTCACGCGAATTGGTTTGAAAGTAGAAAACGGGACCATTTGTGCATGAACGGCTCGTCTCGCATCATGCAACACGCCTTACGTGTATAGTGCAATAGCCGATATAGTCCCACAATCCGGGATTGGTTCCAAGAAAGAGCGATGGAAAGAAAAGCAGTTGAAGGGAAAACCAAAGCCCGCCGCAGTAACGGGTAGCACTAAGATATAAACCATTGCAGTTAATTTCATATCCCTTCACAACCATTTTCTGGCGAGTTGGAACTTACAGCATAACTATCAAAACTAATGTTACAATTACACTTCAATTTCGACAACTTCCCCTATAGATGTTAAAACAAAGAAGCGCAAAAAATCTTGGGACTAACCATGTAAACATATTATGGAGAAGCGTCATTTTATTTAACGCCGGCAAAATTTTTAAGCAGCTCTTTTTTCGACTTTTTCTGCCATAGAGGAGTCAACTTTCGCTTTAGTTGACAAGCTACGGATCGAGATACGATTGGCTAAATTTTTAATGAATGGCTCCCTTAGGTAGAACTTCGGTGATTTCCTGAAAAACGAGTTATATTTCTCCAAATAATTTGTTGGCCTTGGCGAGGTTAGACGGAATTCCGTCATTTTGCCATGCTTTCTTTTTCGTTTACTCCGACAGAAACGAATCTAAAAAAAAATAGAACCGACTGAACGACAGAAACCTCAATTGAGTGAACACTCACCACGTCAGCGATGAGCCCAGGAGCATGGCAATACCAAGGAGATGGAACATAATACGCCTTTCCGTGGAGGACAACGCCTAAAGAAACCTTCCCCACTCACAGCAAGATTGAAACGGCGTCTAGGTTGAAACTTGGCTTTCAATTTATAACGTTCACCGAACCTCCTCCCCTCTCCTCTCCCAACTTCTCATTCTCTTTCTTTCTCCCTCTCTGCGCCCTCTCACTCCCTCCCTCTCTCCATTTCTTCCCTCACCACCAGGTGTTACCTATCACATTCTCCGTCGGCTACGTAAATTAGTTTCCGCAATCGCTTCATTCAAGCCTTCACAAATTGAGAAACAGAAGACACGGTGCGCGGTTTATCGACATATATTTTTTATTTGGGAGTTTATATGAAAATTTAATGTTAAGCGTTCTGCCTGGGATGGAATATATTTTCATTTTCAACCATAAGTGATCTCATGGATTAAACTGGCCACTGATTCGTCCGATTGAGATTTCATTGTTTTAACGTAGAGGAATCCTATCAAGATGTTCCTTTTGCTACCTTAATGGTTTCGCATTAAGACTCTTACCACTATCTCCGAATCTCTTTCATCGAAGTGGAATTTTATTGATGGATATACATCAAAAAGAATCTCACGACAAATCTTTTCGCAGTTTACTGGAAGGGAGATGGCAAAAATTGATTGATAGGTAAAGATAAGCTCTTTTGATTACGAAAAATATTTGTAACTTAGTTCTAACTTAACGTAAAGTGTTTAAGAAGGATTAACACGGACCTACGACTTGAAATAATCAACTATAATAAATTTCGTTTTAACTGCTGCAAGTGTGCGTATATCCAGGAACGGCCCTAAGCGTGTGCGATATGTGCCACCATTTTTGAGCGGAGGCTTCTGAGGGGCGGCCTTTGGGTCGCTACTAGAAGTATTCCACCTATGAACCTATTAAATTTGTGTGTTAAAGTTGAATAGTATTGTAAACTGGATCGAGCGTATATGGGATGTCATAGAAACCGAACACGTGTGAATCGAGAGATGTCTATATTTGTTTAAGCGGACAAAATTTCCTTCGCACACCTCCGTAAAAACCTTGGGACCGGCCCTGTATATATCCGATGAATTATATCTAAAGATCTGATGTGGCCACCACATGACTTTCTCTATATCTGTAATATTTCTAAAAATTCCAAATAGGTTACATAATAATAAATATTTTAAGAAACTGCGAGAAAATTTTACTTTACAAAGAACAGAAATAAACTCAAACCATAGCCTTCTGATATTGGATATAGCCACAAAGCTCCAACAATTAAGAAAAGAAAAAGGAGCGTTACTAATACCTAACCAAGCGCCAATTGTTAACAATAGTCGTCGGTAGGTGGCGTGGTGGTGGCAGCTAAAAATATAAGATATCTCTTAAACAAAAATGGAAAAATGTTTCAAACAAAGATTGTAGAAAATAAAATTCCCTACAACTTTTATGCCAATACATTTTATATATATATCAAATATTAAAGCAAATATTTCAAAATAACGGATAAGTGAAAAGAGTAAATACCCACTTTCGGTTTACCGATTTTTACCAAAAACTAATCGGTTCTTGTGACCTTTATAAAAATGTTATATATAAAATTTTGCGTTGACCTGATTAATAGTTTTTGAGTTAGAACACCCACAAAAAAGCTATCACACACAGAAATCGTCGAGAAAATGGTCAAAACGTGTTCAGGAGACCTCAAAACGTATATTTCCGTAGAAATCTCGATTCGATTTTTTTCATGAATACAATACTTTCCCCTATGCTACGTATATGAAGAAAGTAAAATGACTTCAATACTTGAAAGAACTAAGAAACGGCTCTAGAAAAGCATTTTTTTAAACTAACACTATAGAAATTTTCGGATAAAATGTGCGTATTACTTCCGCAATAGATTTTAACCTTAGAAACCAATTAACTTTTATTAAAACATTTTCCCAAAATTCCCTTCTTATTTTTGTCGCTGATAATTTTAGTTTAGTCATTCGAAAGGTACGAAGAAGAGGGGAAGTATTCCTATGCTTTTTTCATGATTTTGGAAGTAAGTTTTTGATTTTGATTATTTTTGAATTTCTTCAGCGAAAAAAAAAAATATATATATATATATATATATATATATTCTTTAAATTGAATTTAAAATTCAACTGAATCACATTGACAGATTTAGTTTATGAAAAGAAGGTTTCGGATATATTTGAGTTTTATTTATTTTCTCCATATACGTAAATTTTATTCATGTAAAAAATCGACTTCGAGATTTCAAGGGAAATACACGTTTTGAGGTCCCCTGAACACGTTTTGACCATTTTCTCGATGTTGTCTGTGTGTGTGTGAGTGATAGTGGGTGTATGTGATAGCTTTTTGTGGGTGCTCTAACTCAAAAACTATTAATCAGGTCAACGCAAAATTTTATATTTAACATTTTTATAAACGTCAGAAGAACTGATTAGTTTTTGGTAAAAATCAGTTAACCGGAAGTGGGTGTTTACTCTTGTCACTTATCCATTATTTTGAAATATTTGCTTTAATATTTGATAAATGTAAAAATATATTGTAGTAAAAGTTGCAGGAAATTTAATTTTCTACAACCTTTGTATGAAACGTTTTTCCATATTATGCATTGTTTAAGAGATATCTTATATTTTTAGCTGCCACCACCACGCCACCTACCGACGACTGTTAACAATTGACGCTTGATTACGTCTTAGTAACGCTTCTTTTTCTTTTCTTAATTGTTGGAGCTTTGTGGCTATATCCAATATCAGAAGGCTATGGTTGGAGTTTATTTATGTTCTTTGTAAAGTCTAAAATTTTCTCGGTTTCTTAAAATATTTGTTAATATGTAACCTATTTGGAATTTTTAGAAATATTACAGATATAGAGAAAGTCATGTGGTGGCCACATCAGATTTTTTTATCTTGTCAATGGTAACTGATTTCCGCCGCTAATGGAAACAGCGACAAGAAAATGAAGCGCCTGCGAACTCCGAGATTTAATCGTTCGAACTCCCATATTAAGATAAAGGTCTTCAAATTTGTCTCTAATGCATTTTCGGCTCGCTTATTATGACGAAATGAGACTTTTAAGATAAGAAATGTGATCTTGGATATTTTTACTTCACATTGTATTGAACAAAAACGCACATGATCCCAATACTGTTTTAATGTCCGATATCTCAACTCCAACATTTCTGGCGAAAGTTCAAAAGGTTAACAGGGGCTTACCAAGAATCATCTTTAAACATTGAAAAGTCAGTAGGTATAATTAATTATTGGAGGCATTATTTTTATTTGTTAGGGCAACGGAATTTATAGCTAACTTGGCAGTCTTAATATATTCTAATGAGGTGCTCTTTCCCAGGGGAAAATTATCAATTCACCAGTGAAATAAACTTATGCTATTACTAAATATTGATGAATATGCACGTCCTAGTTGTGCCTGTGTCCGAAAAAGTTGCTTTTTCCGGTGCCGTCTGTCTGTAGTCAGTCATCTGTTGTCTGAGTGCGGCCCCCGAGAGCGCTTTATGCGGCCCGCGTGGGTATGATGAAAAATTGGTCGATAAAATTAAACAGAAATTTCATATTTTTCTGCAAAATTATGGTCCCCAACCGTTTTTTGATTAAGTTTTAACTCGAGTAAATTTTTTTAGAATCGATTTTAACTACTATAAGACCACGAATCTCCAGGTAATCTAGAGTGATTTGTTTGAGAAAATGGATGCGCTTGGACATGAACTTGTACCTTATAAAGGAAGCACAAAGTCATTTTCACACTCCGCGAGAGAATTGGAACGATTGGTGGAAAGAATTCGTTTTCCCGCTCGAAAGTACACTATGAATATGAAGTTAAGAAATAAATTATTCATGCCAACGAGATGTTTTTTGTTTTATTTAAATTGCATTGTTTTGGAAAAGGTTGTATTCGATGACACTGAATGTAGCTCTCTTCATATTGAAAAGACACTTTTCCGTAAATTTTTCCTGTTTAAAACGTTGGAAAACGAGACAATATTAAACTTTATGAATTTAAATCGAATATATATTTATCGGCGACCATTTTCGTAGTTAACATCGCATAATCAGGCAATTTAAAACCTTAGCAACTTTCTGAAGTTCCAGCGTTGCCTGGTCAAATCTAATATATTTCACGCGTGGCAAGCTTCCTATCTCATACATGATCTATCTATTCAACATCGATTAGAAATTTATTCGGAGACAGTACGTTTGCCACGAAAAAGTCAACGAGAGCAGATAATTACATCTTATAGTTTCGGAGATAGAATTTCGAGAAAGTGCCAAACCCGCCATTAGGTATTTTGTCACGAAGAATGTTTTGACGAGAACAATTAAAAAACTATTTTCCTCCCTCTGGGTCTTATATGATCCATGAGGTATGAATTAAAAATTAAGAATGTCTCGAGACTGCTTCACACGAGGGGAAAATGTCTCCTGGACTCGAACCCCGATTCTTCGGAGAAAAAGAAATTACACGTTGTCTTCGGCTCGAAAAGACTAGCAAGCGCGTCTTCGGTGGCCACCGTGACCGCCCAAGATTCCCAGCTCAAAAAAAAGAACGTCGTGCTTTTGCGTTCAGAACAAATTTAACAAATTTGTATATCGATTTGATCCTCGATGGTATGAGAATAAATATTTATTCTTTCAGGCGCTTTTTGGTCCAAGTCTCGAGTTGCCACGACAGAGGCGTAACTTCAGTTTTGAGGCCCCAAGGCATTTGATTAAAATGAGGCCCCCCCGTAACAAAATTAATTAAAAATAAATACATGTGACATAAATTTTTATTTAAAATTTAACCCTCGCCGGATGACTGGGGTCTTTTCTGACCCCATCCTTCGTAAATTGGTAAATATGTTAGATTTTTGTTGTAATATTTGTTTGAAATTTCAGGGATTCCTTCATCAATCTGTCCATCACCTTTGGGATGAATTTCATACTTAAACTTTAGAAAAATGCCTGAAAATTAATAAATATATCTTATGGAATCACATTTGACCCCAGTAAGCCAAGAAGTGACAAAATATTGCAAATAATATTTCGTTTTTGACCGCCTCCTTGTTGTAACTACAACTTATTTAGTCAATATTTTCTTTATAAATGGTCTCGGTGAGTACATTCAGGAATTTTATATAAATATTTGGACTGTACTAAATATACCTACATGCGCTACACACCGGAAAATTGAAATGCATTCTATCACTTCGAATGCCGTACGCATGCTACGTACTATACTATTGCTTCTAATTTTGATTAGTAAATCTTCACCTTTTATTATACTGAAATGTATGTTTATTCCACTGTTTATGCATGCAATTTTACTAAAATATACAATTTGTATTGGGTCTGTTGAGTGTAGGTTATATCATGACTTTACTCTTTCGAGAGGTATTCAGTTTCATCTTTTCTCAGTAATTCATATTTACAAGGTTTTTTGTTACCATTTCATTGTTTAGATTTTCTGCACCTGTCTCTCTTATCTGATGTCGACTATCCGTCATAATATATAGGGTGTTCAATTTGGTTTACAATGTTGGCAAAATATGTGATATATTGAAAAAATAATCTGTACTATTATTTATGCACTGCATTGAGAAAAATTAAATGTGCCATGCCATAGTTCCGCCTCTGTGCCACGATGATAATAAATAATTTTAAAATGCAAGCCGAAAATGCGGTGCACTCATCCCCATTCTATTCTAATGGGAAAAAAGAATAGCTCTTGCTATTGAACTTTGGACCTTGGAATTGTATGCAAACATAGCCCTCGACCTTCCTCGGGGTGAAAGTGGATTCCATGCAAAATTTGGTTGCTCTGGCTAATGCGTTGTCCGAATGCATAGACATAGAGAACAGACAAACAAGCACTATTCTTAGATGGCCAGATGTAAGGAGGAGGAAAGGAAGGAGGTAGGAGAAGGTTAGAGAGGATGGCAATTTTCTAACTCTTGTACTATACTCACCGGAATCTTGTATTCTTGTCGGATTTATGACTCAAATTTCTTACTTCGCATGCGCAGGTACAGAAAGCCCTCGCCCAGGAATTGCTCGTTTTCCCGAAATACAATAAATAATAAAAGTACCTGTTACTATGAATAAAAATACATAATAAACAATTATTATTATAGGTATTATAATAAATTATCAATAAAAATTCCTGTTTATATCCTTACTTGTTAGCAATGGGAAGCACAAAAGGGGGAAAAGAGGCGAATGAGGGGAGGGAAAGACGGTTTTTAGTGTTGTAACAAAGTGATTAACTTGTCCTGGAGGAAGGTCTGGGATACAGGATGATAAAAAGGAGAGGGAATAGAGGGAGAATATTATATCATTAATTATTCTATTGTTTTATTATTTCCGGTTTTTCTAAAGGGTCCAGTTCGAATCCTTTAGGTTGAAAACGTTGAATATTCACTGTAAAGTTATTCCTGTGATTATTGTTAAAGAAATTTGCGGCGAATATTAAAAAATGCTCCTTATTCAACCAACAGCGCTCATGTCCTAATGTACGAATTTCAAACTTCTGGCCTATTTTACCTATATATGAATACCGCGTCACAATAACGACAAAAGAATTTATATGTCACTTTTACAAATAATGTTGAATTTATCCTTCGCATCCGCTAAAAATTACCGAAGGTTACAGGTGTAAAAAAGGAGATTAGACAATTTATATGTTACCTAGGAATGAGAGAGCATCTTTTATCTTAGTTAGACGGACAAATAAGCACATAAAAATTTAAAAAAGGTAATTATATCATGTAGGTTCAATAGCTATAAAAAGGCTATGAAAAACAGATGCGCATTTCGGCTAGAAGGTGCCTGTCATCAGTGGTAAAACCGACAGTTTAATATTATTAAGTTCCTTATGAAAATTACGGGAGAAATGGTATAAGATACGGTGACCATACGCCCCGTTTTTAACGAGATCGTCCCGTTTTTAGTTGTGTCCCGTTGCCCCGATGAAGTTGAAACGGGACGCCAATTGTCCCGTTTTTTTGCTAGTGCCATTTAATATACTATGTTACACGAAAAATTAATCCTACACATATCATGAAAGTTATAGAGAATACGAGATTTTCGATGAATACCACCATGTTACGAATATCAGTAAAAGCAAAATTGCCGAATGGAATGCGACTTTAACTGAAACTGTTGAACGATGGTTTGGAAGAATTTCGTTAAAAACATTCAAATGGATTTGGAAATTGCTTTAATTATTCCCGGCACAAGTTCAGCTATAGAAAGAGTATTTTCTGTCACAAATTCTCTGTGGGCAGACGAAAAGAACCGTTTCCTCGTTGGAAACATCAAAGCAGTGATAGTGACAATAGCTCATTTTCGGGAACTTTCGTGCAATAACTTTTACAATTTGCTTTTAAACAATCCCAAATTACTGCAAAAAATATCTTCGTCCGCAAAGTACAAAACGTCTGCGCAAGAGGATGAATCATCAACTCTCATACCAGCTTCAGAACCAACTCCTTCAACATCAGCTGCAAATTAATTGCAAATAAAACTTAATAAATATATAAAAAGCAAATTAATTTGTTGTTCGTCCACAGATATTTCTCGATTGTTAAGCTAAATTTATATTCAGTTCCAGTTAGGATTATGCTTTGGAACGACTTGTTTGATTGAATTAAGATTTACGTGTCAGCCGTTTTTTAATTTTTAAAATCTGATCACCCTAATTCACGCATGTCAAACTAGCGGTCCTTTCTCTGCCGTACTGCGGCACGAATGCCAAGTTTTGTCTTAACTAAATTGTTCGATATTTCATACAAATGCTTTGGTGTTTGAAAAAAGGAGACGAGATTTTTAAATAGTTATTGAGGTAGAATAGAACACGTTATTGTTTTTAATGGCAAAAATTAAATATATTTTTCCAAATGTGGCCCTCATTAAATAATTGCAATTCCAATGCGCTCCTAATATAACATCCATTGTTTCAATCCGGCCCTTATGATTCTTCGAGTTTTACATGCCTGCCCTATTGTATAATAAAGTATGTAATGACAAAAATATTACATCAGTGTATCGGAATCGGAAAAGTGAAAATTTTCCCCAAAGTTTAATATAATATTTTATTTCTTTAGAAGTCTAGAAAAACTCGCTGAACCGAAGAAATTATACCGAGCACGGATACAGATCCCTAGACTCAAGAGTCTCCAACTCAAAACAACACTGTTGGAAACCCTACTTGGATCCGTAGTTGGTGGATAATAATTGAATGTGTGGAATTTTACCAAGTTAATTTAATTTTTTAAACTCCAGACATCATTGCCTCAATATTGTTTTAATGTGTCGATGTTTTTCCTGCCTACCGAATTGTTTCAATTCTTTCAAATGATGTTTGATTGAAATAAACCAAACTTCCGTTTTAAAAAATCCTGCGAAAATTTCGTCCCGTTTTCGCCTTTTTGAAATATGGTCACCCTAGTATAAGAAGTCTTTGGGTGTAATATGTTCTGCCTACGAAGATGTAAATGGAGAAAACGTGTCTTTGGTCGCAAACAGAATATATATATAATAATAAGAAAATGGGTCACTATATATATATATATAGAGTGACCCATTTTCTTATTTTCTACCGTAAATATTACGGAATTATGCTGATAATTTTAGAGACAAATTATGACAAATTGTAATAATATATAATAATAATGTTTAAAAAGCCTGCAGCTGATAGCAAAGCGAGTAATGAATAACCGGCGAAAGGTAGACAACGCATAAAAGCGAACGTTACGAAGCTGATAACAACCATTTCTCTTTAATAAACGGAAGAAAAAATAAATAGAAAACACGAGCGCAATGGCGATAAGCAGTTACCGATAGAAAAAATATACGGGGAAGAGAAAATATGCCGTATGAAAGCGATAAATTGATAAAAATCGGTACGAAATAACCCGGATAAATGTACCGCATGTTACGTTCTGTAGGCTTTGGGTTGTCGTAAGGAAATTTAATGCAGTGAGTTGGAATTAAAGCTAGCGGTGGATATTGGCATTTTCAGATATTATAAGAGAAGGATATTATTCTATTACTATAACGGTGATTTCTGCTTTGACATCCTTCAAAAACGACTTCTTCAGATCTTCATCTGAACTTCATTTAATCCAGCTTTCTCATCTCCTCCTTTACAGGCCAATCGAGGCATTAATTAGAGAGTAAGTATGGAATAATGCCCCTCACCTGCCAGACGATAATGGCGGCTTACAAGGTCGTAATTTAAACGTAAACATGGCACAGAATCGAATGTAATTCGCGTACAGAAAGACCCACGCGAATATAAAACTACTATTGGTTTTTAAAAAGCTAATATGTATAGGAATTTTTTTTCTTATATTCAGGTAAATGCAATGTCTTTCCAGAAGTTTTAAACATTTTAAAGGATAGATTTTTAGGCTGGTTTCCAAAGGAAACATAGCCTTATGAAATGGCCCTGTCTCTGTGTGTGTGTGACCTACTAAAAACTTTTACACCAATGGACCAATTTTCATGAAACTTGGTATGAGGCTCGTGCTGCCAGATTGAAGTCCCGAATTCGATTCCAGGAACGTTTTTTCCGTATTTGTTTTACATAGGAAATCTCAAATCCATCGTGCAGAGGTTTTTTAAAATACTTTAAAATATCTTAAAATTGTGATATCGGAGTGAGGTTTGTACTGTTCTAAGGGAGACAGTATTTAGATTCAAATTCTTATCGCCAAATGTTGATAATTGATCGCATTTTCTTGAATTTCTACTAAAACAGCGTTTTTGCGTTTTAAATCGCATTTATCGGATTGTTGCCATGGAGATGAGTATTACCGAACTCGGCTTGAACATAGACGAGTGAACAAATGGGTTATTTTCTTTTCCACTCGACTACCCTTCAGCAATGGACAGTTGATCCATTAGCGCATAAAGAGTAACATTTATTAAATTCGTTTATTTAAAAAATACATGCAAAATATTATGTTAGAAAGAGATTTTGACATTGTTTTTAGCATTTTAAACCTGATAATGGTCTATTAATTTGTTTTCCAATTTTTTGCTATCATTGATAAACTATGAATTACAAATGGTATTAAGGTATGAGAAGTCCTTGGAATGATTAACACATACTGAAACATTTCCTGTCAATGCAAGTAATCAATTCGGGACGTCAACTTCGGGAAACCAGCCTGCATTAGTCCTGGAAGGGATTTCTTGTTTAAATAACAGAGGAATCAAGCATAGCATATTTCCACTACACCTTTGAAAGCACGAAATGACCCCAAGTGGGTTTGGAACCTCTACCCTAGAAGCAGCGCTCTTTTTGGGACGTGGCATGTTCTGATGTATTAAATGCTGAGAAATATACGAATTTCGGCCCATATGCTTAACTATAAAGTTAACAAAATGTTCGAAGTGTGATAATCATTTCGTTAACTAAGACGCAAAAAAGATTTAAATTTCATAAATTACGAATTTGATCAACCGGTCGAGACGCGGAGCTAGCTTACCATAATCAGGGACTGTTTCAAAAATATAACAGAGGCGTAGGGTTAACTAGTGAAGTGTTTTTCAAATTTGCTGCCTCACGAATCATTGAAAGGTAAATGTTAAATTCTGCGACACTTTCTACTTCAAATAATGAAGAGAATATTTTGCGCTTTTATAAATTTGGTATAAGAGCCAATAGACGCTAGAAGAAAAAGTGTTATATACCTAACTATAGAAGTCCTGATGCCTTTTGTATGTTTGTGCAATGAGTGCTCACATTATGGTCAGGAGTCTTTCAACTTTGGTTGCTATGTTATTCGACTCGATTGTTTGTCCGAGGCGTAACTGGAAGGAAGATATGGCGCCTATGGTTAATTTTAAGGAAACACCTCGTGTATACACAAGGTGTATATACATACAGAATATGATTTTTTCTGCGTATTCGTAAAGAACATTGGCGTTTTTATTAACAACAACTTAATTATTTGAGTGTTAAATAATTACTTATTTATGGAAAAATAAGCTTAGCATTTTTGCGGGAACGTTTGGCGACTTTTACAAGCGGTTCCTATAGCATATGCCACCTTCGCCATGCCCTAGTTACGTCACTGCTGTCTGTATTCGTACTTGACGAGCGCTGCGCTAGTGAAGGACTTTGAATGCACTCTCGTATAACAGTAAATATGCTCATGAATGCAGATGCGAGTAATTTTGCTAAACATTCTGCATTTTTTGGGCAAACATTCATCTTTTATATACTCGCGTAAGTACATTGTGTACAAAAATGTACATGGATATTTCGGATAAATGTGAAAATAACTGGTCGTGATTTTTGATAAACGGATTGCCTATTTGGCCAAACAAATATGACACTTGCTTGGTGAAAAAGTTTGCATTATGACTTGAAAAAACTGACTCATAAGGACGGGAGGATTTTAGAGGGTGGCAGACCCTGTCACAAATGGTCATTAAGTTCGTTTTTTAAAGGAAGAAAAAAAAGCGATATTTGTGTTGTTTTGTCCATCCATCTGTACGTAGAACAGGATTTTCACTGTTGGACGCATTTCTATGAAATTTTACATTTAAAATTAATATCAAATTAAAAGATGAAAGTTACACACTCGGGTCAAATCCGACAAATCCGACCGACACTTGACTCGGAATGAAAAAATCTTTTTGGCTTAACTCCTAAAATATTCTCGCGAGATAATAATTTATATTCAGAAGCTGTAAGGCAGATCAAAAGAAATAGTTAGGCCATGTATATTTTTTATTAAACTCCAAATTTTTGAAAAATTAGCGTTTTTTTGTGGCATAACTTTGTAGGGACCTAACCATTTTAACGTTGTATATTTGAGGCTTTTATTGAAGTATACAAAGGTGGGCATATTTAGATCATTTCATCGTTCAAGACTGCTATTTTACCGGGAATAGAATTTTAAGTTTAATTTTTATAATCTAATGAGAGAACTTCATTAAATACCGCAATAAAAAATAAAAATTGAATTAGCTAACAAAATTAATAAAAATGATATAGCACCGCCAGGAAAAGCACCTTAATGGAAAAAAACTATTCCAGAATTTCATGAGAAAATCGTACGTAATTTATGCTACGGTTCTTGGCAGGTACGTAACTATCCTCTCAACTTTGCGGGGGAGGGGGGGGGGGTCAGCATGAACTGCAGGGGCGGTCAGCATGATTGTAAGCTTATTTGGAGGGCCACACCAAATTTTCAAAAATACAGTAAAAATAATAATATGAAAACCAATGTCTTAACTATTTTACTGCATTTGTCACACAAATGGAAGTTAATTATTTATTAAGAATAGAAACATGAAATAGGTACCTTATTAATTCATTTAAAAAATATAGTATTCAGCAGGTTGGCGAAGAGGAGGCCGAGAACCTAGAAAGGGGTTCCAGGACCCCCCCAGGCCCTCCCCTAGTTACGTCACTGGTTCTTCGGTGCATTACCAGTGCTGTAGTGGAGGGTATACGGTTGTATAGGCCGTATACCCTTTGCTTTTTTCGAATGAATAGGGTATACCCCCTGCTTCTCCGAATGAATAGCGTATACCCTGGCCTCATGAGAAATTATACAGGCTGATTGAAAAAAAAGGCTAATTCCTCCTTTTTTCGTGGCCCCAAATATTGAAGCTGCATCTGCAATTCTTGAAAATCTGCGGCCCACGAAGAGTTTTAATAACAATATTCTATTTTTACTTTTGTTTTGATCAGATTGAAAATAAATACTGTACTTATTATAGTTGAATTTTTTATATACATCGCTAATATATAATTGAAATAAAATTTTCAAGGAAATTCAAATTAAGCTCATACGTTTTCTCCTGCCGTCGTAACATTATAGTCATGTACTTTGCTCTTAAAAAACTGGGTACGACCCTCTCCCTCCCTCCCCCGCAAACTTTTACTTCCGTATACGGTATACCCTCTGCTTTTTATACGACTAGAGCACTGTGCATTACTCCTACTTATTTTTCTAGATAGCTTATGTAATGTCAGAATGGTGTCAGCGGCGTAACTATGCTCCCGCAATCGCAGGGGAGGGGAGGCGCAGACCAAAATCATAGCTACAATTAAAGGGGAGTAGATTGGATATCGGGGTGGGGGGCAATTACTTATACGCGGCGAAGCCCTACTTTCGCAGACAAGACACTGAAAAGGGTACCTATGATCTATCTCAACTACCAGCCATAATACGGTGTTGTAGGAATAATCAGGTAATAAAGAAAAACAAACTTATAAATTATCGCCTAGTAAGAATAAACACGCATGACGTATAGACCCACATGAAGAAAGGCGTCCAGGTGGGGGAGGTAGTAAGATTTTCGTGTTTCAATTGTTAAAACTACAAGGTCGCATGTTCATCTAATTTACTCAAAATGGCTGCGGTGGTGGATGAGGTTGGCAAATCCCAAGAGAAACTGGTCGATGGAGGCCCCACAGAAAATGTAGAAGATACAGACGGAGAAAATGCAGCTACAGAGGTATCTAAAAAGAGAAGAAGGAAAAAGAAGAAGAAGGCCGGTGAGATTTGTAAATAAGATTGTGGCTTCTGAAAACGTGCCCGGTGTATTGTTAATAAAATACCATGTATTCTAAATAGCTTCGGTCGAGACATCCGTGGACGTTCCAGGAGGGGGATCGGCGGAAGTTAATGAAACAGCAGCAAAACTTGAAAAGGCCAAGATAAATGGAAAAGAAAATGATGCAGAAATTGAACACGAAGGTATATATTAATAATATTTTAAGTTTTGATTATAAATGCGGAGAGTTTTTTATGCGCTTTGTACCTTTTCCAGATGAAACCGAAGAAAGCAAGAAAAAGAAGAAAAAGAGGAAGCCAAAGGGTAAAGGTGGTCAGAAGTTACAAACGGATCCACCCACCATTCCTATAACTGAACTATTTCCTGATGGTAGGTGAAAAGTATTATTTCAGTATATGTTGATTGCGTTTGATAATTACACTAACTTCATGGTTAGTGAATTTTTTTATGATCCCGTCGTAAAATAACGCACCTGAGACCTTATTTTAAAGTTTGTTGTATGTGTTAATAATTAATCTTACCATTAAAGTATTAGAATAAAGCATTGTTACATGCTCATCATTTTATCGTTAGAGCTAATAAAAGCTATATAATGGCATTTTATATCGTGATAGAAATGGTTATAATTTCTATGTTTTTAATTTAAATATATCATTAAGTTCGAGCTCTCAATTTAATATCAAGTGAATTGCGGAAATGCACCATAAGTAATATGATGTTGTGGGCTTCCCAACTATTTTCATGAACGTAAAAATTTAATTTCACCAAGAGCACTTTTTATCATCCATCACGTGCTCATTGTGTTAATTCATGAATGAAATGTCTCTAGAAATCACGAAATTAAGTTGTTTTACCTGTCAAAAAATTAAAAGCTTCTCGCTAATTAGGATATATGTGACATTTGATGTAAAATTTTTTATCCTTATTTCAGGAGTTTATCCTATTGGTCAAGAAATGGAATACCCACTGGTTAATGATGACCGTACTGCGAAAGATCGATTCACTAGTGAAGAAAAACGTGCAATTGATAGACTTCACAATGATATTTATAATGAAGTTCGTTTGGCTGCTGAAGCCCATCGTCAAGTAAGTTATGCCCTTAAGATTACAATTTTACTGTACTGTTGAGTTTAATTTTTAAAGTTACTTCTTTAAGTTTTAGTCTTGCTTAAGAACTTCGGAAATGGAACTAATATAAAATTCTTCGAAAATATTTGGTGCAGAACTATAAAAGAGTTTAATATTTAATTTAATTTTATGATGGAAAAAAATAATCGAATTTTTACATTAAGTAAAAATCACAATTTTAGTTTGTTTGAATTGCATCAATAACTTCTTCTTTAAAGGCATTTTATTGATTCTTCGGGTAGAATAATTTATCACGAGTGTGTTATGATGTTACAGATAATTCTATCATAAGGTGGACAAGTAGAGGTTTACTGATGCCCTAGAGTAATGGTAAAACTTAGATTTTCAAGTCTTGTTATATTTCAAGGACAAGTAATCCTTAAAATCCTTTTTGTGAACCACCGAGTTTTTACATGTGAATAATATTATGAAATTTCCAGTTGCATCTTGTAGAACCCTAATAACATGACACAACAAATGCTCAACTAATATTGTGGTCCATGGAGTTAAAATATTCACTTATGCATGATTAACAGGGTTGACATTACATTAAAACCCTGCTGAATTAACCTTGCTTATAGTTGGCGTGCTATTGTTAAACCATAGCATTAAATAAATGCTGCCTTAAATATGATAGAATGCTCTGTAGCCCTTGTTTTGTGCACAGATAATCCAAACTTTGGATAATCCACATATTGTTGAACATATATTTTTTACATTGAATATTAGTGTACTACACTCTTTGTTTTAATTTTGACACCAAGGCATTTAAAATAATACATTACTGTGATGGTACAATGAAATATTCAATGTAGAAAGTATTATAGTCGAAATGAAAAAGAATGGAAAGAAAACAGCATATATAGTAGTCATAAATTTTTCAGTTTAATAAATTTTTAGTTGGAATGGTTTTTTTTTAATGTGCATATATCATAGCTTTTACTGTTTATATTTGTCTTTGTTATTTTCAGATATTTCTTTTAAAAAATTATCTAAAAGCCATGCAAGAATATTGTAATCCTTTGTGTTTTCTTCTCTTGGTTTATATGTTGATATTCTTGGATTTCAGACTCGGCAGCATATTCAACGTTGGGTTAAACCAGGTATGACAATGATTGAGATTTGTGAGCAGCTTGAGAACACTGCCCGTCGCCTAATTGGAGAGAATGGTTTGAAAGCAGGATTAGCGTTTCCAACTGGTTGCTCTCTCAACCACTGTGCTGCTCATTATACTCCAAATGCTGGTGACCCTACCGTGCTTCAGTATGATGATGTTTGCAAGATTGACTTTGGAACTCACATTAATGGTGGGTACATGATTTACTTGATTCTTTAAGTTTTTTAAAACATGCATTTAGATATAAGTTCAGTTTCTCTAGTGCTGTAAAACTTCAATAACAAGCATCTAAGATGAAGTGATTTTCCTTACTTTGGCCATAGTTGTTGACTTGCTATTTACCACTAAACAGAATGATTTTTGCTTCTGGGAATTGTTAAAATTTTGAGCAATCATAAAACTTATGAGCTATTGCATTGAAGTTCATCTTATGCTAATGAAATAATCATGAATATGGCCATTAGTATCCAAGAAAAAATCTGATGTGGCCACCACATGACTTTCTCCATACCTGTAATATTTCTAAAAATTCCAAATAGGTTACATAATAATAAATATTTTAAGAAACTGCGAGAAAATTTTAGACTTTACAAAGAACAGAAATAAACTCAAGCCATAGACTTCTGATATTGGATATAGCCACGAAGCTTCAACAATTAAGAAAAGAAAAAGGAGCATTACTAACAATGAGATGTAGCTAAGCGTCAATTGTTAACAATAGTTGTCGGTAGGTGGCGTGGTAGTGGCAGCTAAAATATTTAGTTTTTAAGATATCTCTTAAACAATGCATTATATGGGAACAGTAATGCTGCATCTTAGTGTCACACGCTCTAGAATAGCAACACAGTTGCATTTCTAATCCGAATTTTTGATTTAGTCGCCTGGCTGCACAAGGCAATTCTCATCACACAGGCGTTTTTTTATTAGGAATAGTGTCTTATTTGCAGAGAATTATTAAACAGTGAAGTAGAAAATAATAGTGTTTAAGAATATAGAAACAGTATTAATAAAGTGAATTAGAATTATTAATATTGTTATTTTTAAATAATTTTTTAACATTAACCCTTAGATTGCCAACCTTGCAGTAAATTGCTAAAAATGCCAGCATTGCTCACAGCGACTCCTAATTTATTAGCACTAACTTTAATATAAAGCCAATTTAAGGGCTTTATAGTATGATTGTAGGTTTGTATGGAGTTCAAGCTATGTTTTTCTGCTTAATATGACATTATTGTGATATATTGAATGTAATTACCTATTTAAATGGTTCTTTAAATTTCCGCATCACCAATTTAAATCCAGTAATTCACATGCATCTTTTTAAATTAAAATATCTCCAGAACTAATTGTGTTAAAGTATTGAAACAAAAACCATTTTACGAATAAAACATCAATAAATGCATTTATATCTTCTGGGACGTCTTTCTTTTACAAATGTAGCACTCGTTCAAAGCCACAGGGATGCGGCCATAGAAAAAATAGGGCATGTTTTTCCTTTGAATAAGTGTTTTCCGAAGGCCGGCATTTGCTTACCCACTGCTCTGTTATCAGCTTTGTTTATCTCTCTTGAGTGGAGATCGTAGCTTACGTGGGTTAATCATTCTTCTGTGTCAGATGGGAGGGGTTATTATTCTGAGTCAGTTGAGGTAGCAGAATCTACAGCGCTATAGCCAGAGATTGTTCATAAGGGTTTACACTCCCCGTAGTGATGTTTTGAACAAAAAATAATTAGATGGGAGGAGTTGCAAGCAAATAATTACTAATAATAATGAGCTAGGGTGGTATGCCCATTCAACACACTGAAATGAGCATGACAAAACTTTCAATTACAAAGACTCCTCTAGCTCTCATTGCTAACATACTGTAAATTTTCACCCCAATATTGGAATATGTGGAAATGGCTAAAATATTTCGAACAAGGAACAATTTCACTTTCCTAATCTCCCGAAGATGTGTATAAAATTAGAAACAAGCTCTAATGAGTTTTATGTTGTAGTAAACCAAGAATCACAATATACATTACATTACCATTAAAAAACAAGATTGGAAAGGTGTACTCCATGTCAGAGTACACAAAGTTTCCAAATGCGTTCTTTGAGATACCACATTTCATCACAATATGTCAACTAGGTCCCAAGTTTAAACTAAGGAACATTGTAAACTACATGTAGGTCTTCATGTAAAGTGATCGTCATTGTTGTCCTATTTGAAACAAAATTGGAATCAGTTGACCAATTTTAGCAAAACTCCCAATACCAAATTTCATCAAAATATGTTCAGCGGTTCCCGAGTTTTAACAGGCGGACAGATGGAGATGGCAATCACTTCGTGCAAAGAACGCATAATAATAATAGAAGACCAAAATTAGAAAAGTCAGTGATTCCTCTCATTTATGTGGTGTTAACCAGCTTCCACAAAGTTAATTGCGCTTATGTAGAGAATGCTCAATGCCAACACAAAATACGATCAAGGACAGTTTGTGTGAAGGACTGCACCCATGATGCATAACTAAGCACAAATATTAAAATGTATTCTATTATTCAGTATCCTAATGCATTGTATTTGTGTTTTCTAAGTATTTCTCACCATTATCTTCCATTGTTATATGTATACTAGCTGAAAGTACTCGGCGTTGCTCAGGAATTCTAATAAACCGAAATGAAAATGATTTATAATAAGAAAGTAAATATGTACCTGTAAAATACTTTTTTTCACTTCTCTTTGTTTAAAATAATTTTTTCCATGTCTGTTTCATACTTCACAAAGGTGAGAAACGCTGAGTATTATAATTCGTTTCATCCAAGTTGGACTGACGTAACTGTAAAATACTTTTTCTTCCACTTCTGTTTGATACTTAACATCTGTTTGATATTTCACAAAGGTCAGAAATGCAGAGTAATATACTGTATTGTCCTGAATACAACGCAATGTTTTTTTCCAAAAAATGACATTTTAAAAGTAGCCCCCGTGTTATATTCGAGTACTAGTGATTTTAAAAGATCGTAAAATCATATTTTGAAAAAGCGCCGTACATTCCGTATGTCTTGTTTATGAGATAAAGGATACTTGTTACATTGTAGACACATTAGTCATAAGTTACATTGTTCTTGAAAAACATCCGAGGCGAGAATAGATTGAGTTCAATCGGTGACTGAACCCCTCGATAATCATTGAATTTAAGCTGTAAGTGTGTCAGCGTATTCTTTGTAACTACCATAGCGAGTTTTTACCCATCTGTTATTTTAACAATGGGTGAAAAAATGGGTGTTGATCAAGTTGAGAAAACAAGGTCTTCCAAATCCCAGGAATCCGACAAAGTTATCATATAAATTTTAAAATAGTCGCAGCTAAATCGGTGTTGTTAAAATCCACCGGAAATGAGAAATCAAGGGTAACTGTTATGCTTGCAGTTACGGCCGATGGGCAAAAACCTACTCCCTAGATAATTTTAAATCGTAAAAGGATACCAAAGGAAAACTAACAGGTGTAATCTTTCATGCGCAGGAGAAGGGGTGGATGAATGAGGAGCTTGTGTTAGATTGACTGAAAGTTGTTTTGGGTTGCATTATATTCAGAGTTTAGTTTTTTCTTGAAAAACTTTCCAAAAATCTTAGAGTTGCATTATATTTGAGGTCGCTTTATATTCGGGACAATGCGGTAATTAAAGTTTCATCAAAGTCGGCAATGGCAATTTACCTATATAACAAATTGAGAGAATTGTAATGTAGTTCACGCAACTTCCATCACAACTTCACACAGCTTCCTGCTGATGGCACGAGCATAGTTCATGTGGTTGCTGTCGGTAGGCACTGACATCTATTGTAGCATCATCCACAGCGCGCAACTTACACAGCTTCTGTATGATGGCGCTTACGCTTACATGTGGTGTCCTGCACAGCCTGCTTGCAATATAGCCCTTCCCTCCCCAATTTTTTATCGCCATATAACCATTGTTACCCGCTGGGGAAAATTATATACCTGTGCGAAGTTTCGTGACGATAGCTTCAAAGGTATGGATTTGTATTGTGGGCAAACAAACAAACAAAAAGAATTTCAGATTTATATATTAAGTTGTTACGAAAGTAATTTCTGTATGATATTGAATTTTTATATTTTTTTGTATTGCCTATTTCATTTTATGAAAATATTGTCTTAATTCACATTCTTTGTTTTTTATCAATAGCTATTCTCCAAAAATACTGCTTTTTTTACTAAAACCACTTGGCACTTTTCAGATCAATTTTAGCTATTTAAATAGGCACTTAAGGGTTAAATAATTTTCCCAAATTTTTGAAAATTATAATATGTATAATCAGATTCAGCATAAAATTTTTTTGAGTGAGCTTCATAATTTCACTTAAATGACAAATTCAATATAATCACAATAAATTCTGAAGGTGGAAGGATGACATGTGACTCCATGGTCAGCTCAGATGTGAAAAATCGCTCTGATGCCTGGGTGTTCTGAGCGCTTCATGTCCGAATTTGATGATTTTCTTTTGATCTCTAGGATCCCTCATTACAAAACTCTTCAAAGTCAACATATTAAGTAATTGCCTAGAGGGTATTGTCCTGAGTTTGGAGTGATGCAATATATTTAAGATCATTCTTTATTTAGATGTTATATTGCAGAGAATCAGTAATTAGATCACAGTATGTGATTTTTATTTAGTATTTTAATCAGATAATAGCTTTAGGAAGGTGGCAATGAAAATTTTAAAGAACCTCAGATGACGTAACTTTGAGTCAAAATGATGTAAATTGATACACTGGTATTAATTGATTGGTGATGTAGCTTCAATTCGATGTAAATCAGGGTAAACCTGTATAACCATTTGAGGAAAAAATTAGGTGAAATCCTGTTTATCCATCGCCAACACCTCAATGTTAGGTATTTTATGGAATTTGGGTGTCATTATTCTCTTTTTATACATGCTTCTCACAATCTAGTAACTATAAAAATACTAATTCTCTTGGTTACTTGGTCATTATGTCCATAATGCTCAATATCTCAGTTGTTTCTTCAGCCGGTTCAACCAAATTTGATAGGATAGGATTGATCACATACCAGTCGTGAACGACAAAAAAGTTTTCAAAAAGGTCCTCGGTTCGACTCCAGAGGGTGATTTCACTTTTTTATAAGATAACACGTAAAAATCGATTTTTCGACATTAAGGCTTTTACTCTTTTGCAAATTAAAATTAGAAATAATTGACCTATGATCTTTGGACCTTGACCATTTTAAATAAAAATAACATTTCATATTCTTATTGTCATATTTTGCCTATGATACAAAATCACTCAATTTCTATGTTTAAAGCATATTTATTGGAAAAATTTAAACTTTTTAATGATGTTACCTTGCCGACTGTGTCATTGTTAAACCTCGAGATTGTATTATACTATATGTATTATACTATATGCATAAGGAAATCATGCTTTGAATATTTTAATAGGTGAGAGACAAAGAGAGAAAGGAAGAAAGAAGGAGAGAGATGGGGAGAGAGAGGAGGGAGACAGAAGAGGGAGATGGAGGGAGACAGAGAAAAGGGTAGAGGGAGAGATAGATAGCTAATGTTCTTTATTAGGGCGAGATTGAGGCTAGGAAATATATTTTTCCAGAGAAAGAGAGAGGGGTAGAATGGGAGGGAGGAGGATTGGAGAGAGGAAGAGAGAAAAGGGCGAAGAATGGAAGGTATCTTAAATTTAATACTTAATCCACACAACCAAATTTGGTAGGATTGCTACGATCACGTACCAATAGCGAATGACATAAAATTTTTTAAAAAGGTCCCGGGTTCGACTCCAGAGGGTGATTTCAATCTCCCACAAGACAATCAATATCTCAGCTGTTTGTTTGATTAAAAGCCCATTTTAAATGGGCTATTTCATCTAGTATTCACATAAATGAATTGAGCATTCCTTATAAAAATTGAAAGTTAATGTTTAATGAGGCACTATGTGGAAAGTAGTTCTCATGAGTGTGGGTAGTTTCAGTATGAAATAATGAAAAAATTGAAAACTTTTTACCCAAGATACCAGTAAGGTTTTCCTTTGTCGTAATTTTTGCTTTAAATGTTATTTAATGATAATCCTTTTTGTGTGTTTTATTAAATTTGAGTTTAACCTTATTTGTTTCAGGCCGAATCATTGACTGTGCCTTCACTCTTACATTCAATAACAAATATGACAAACTGATAGAGGCTGTACGTGATGCCACTAACACAGGGATTAAGGTAAGCTATTATTTGAGTGAATACCTGGCTTCTGGTTAGCATTTAACACTAATGGAATATTGATTGGCAAGTAAAAACTATGTTTACAGGCTGCCGGCATTGATGTGCAGCTGTGCGACATTGGAGCTGCTATTCAAGAAGTTATGGAATCGTATGAAGTTGAATTGGATGGAAAAACTTACCAAGTGAAGTCTATAAGGAATTTGAACGGCCACTCAATAGCCCCTTACCGTGAGATTTATATTTTTCTTGAGCTTAGTATTTGTTAGAATGTTTAGTAGTTTGTATTTCATTTTTATTTTGGATTATTATTGTTATGTTGTTCTTTAAATAGGTATACATGCTGGGAAGACTGTCCCAATTGTAAAAGGTGGAGAGGCAACCGTCATGGAAGAAAATGAATTCTATGCCATTGAGACATTTGGCTCTACAGGAAAGGGTCAGGTGCATGATGATATGGAGGTGTCTCATTACATGAAAAACTTTGACAAGGGCTATGTGCCATTGAGGTTAGCTGATAAGTCATATGGATTTTTTCTAACCTACTTTATTATATACCAAGGGCTCTGTCTCTGATACTTTGCTGGGCCTGACACTGGCCAACAGCTCATATCTTTCACCTTTATTGTCAAAAAAGCTTTCATTATACCAGCTCAAAGAAGATCAGAATTTGGAAGGCAGTCGTAACTAAAATTTTCTGTTGTTAAAATGGTTCATTTTTCATATTAAAGATTTCATTTAAATTATGAATTAACCTATACAGGAGCGGATCCAGAAACTTCCCAAGGGGAGGGCGATCACCCCAATTGCCCCTCCCCCCTCTTGATTCCGCCTCTGCCGACGATCATACATTTTGAAAATCCCTATCCCCATCAGAACCTTTTTTTCCCTTGTCTTACAGACTTAATCTTCGGTGTAGAAACAAGGAATGTTGCGCGGAATGAATTTAAGAATGTACCCAGTGGATGGCAATGGGATCGTCCAAGGGGAGGGCGATCGCCCCTCCCTTGAATCCGCCACTGAACCTATATGATTTTGGGAAAAGACTTCCAAAAATATTATAGGAAGGTATGTGGAAGGAAAGGAAGCAGATAGCATCAGAAATACATATGCAAACAACATCTGGGGTATAAAATTATCCTGCACCAGCAAAGCTTGGTCGATAAAAACATTCACTTTCCAAAAACCCTTGGAGACTATTCTGAATTGCGTCTGGTCAGACTCGTTCATTTTTTTATTCCAAGTTTAAACATTTAACTTCTTTGTGTGAAATTGAATTGTAGGTAGTTGATTGAGGCATGGAGAGTAGGAAAGAGCAATTCATGAGCTCAAATGCAGCACAGTTTAGTAATCATGGCAATAAAATTTATCATTGTTCAAGACTTTAAACACTGTCTTTCTTAGGGTTTAAAATCAAATTTTAAGCTAATTCTATAGTTCTATTAGCTGGAAGAATGAACTTAGCTGTTTATGGTGCCTGTATGTTTAGTTCCAAGTTTGTATCTTACCTTGAGCAATTGCAAATGAAAAAGTTCTTACACTCATTCACGTGTTAAACAAATGGAGAAATTAAATGCTCCTGGAATTGAATTAGTGAACTTTTCATTGAAGTTGATCAATCCAAAACCTGAAAGAGGTCGCACCAAGTATCTGGCAAAAATTTTGTGGAGGTGGACTATGTTCTCAAGTTGTCTTAATTCCAGAAATGTTACACTTTGAATGAGAGAATGAGGCTGACTTTTATGCATATTATATTTGTGTATGAAATTGGCAGCAATTAGACTTCAGTCTAGAACTCTGAGCCACTAACATAACCCTAACCATGTAGCCTTCCTTTGTGTGGCTTTTTTACATCAGGTTTTAACGTCAAATTTATTTAGCATATTTTAATACAAAAATTATTTTTTATTTAACCTATTTAAGTAGCAAAAACGGTTTATAATGTGGGAATATATCAAAGAAAAAAGATGATATAAAATTTATTTTACTACTATTTAATCCAATTTTTGGTATTATAAAAACAGTTGGAAGAAACTTATTTTTCAGTTGTATCCTGATGAAACTAAACTCAGAACTACTAAAACTATTTGTAAAACTTGCTAATATTATTTAAATGTAAAATTGTGTCAACAATACTTCTACAAAGTTTCAGTTTGGATTTCTCTTTTGCTAGTCAAATGTAAGATACTTATATTGAAATTTAATATTGTTTTGCTTTAAAGTATAATTTACACTTTTATTATTTTATTAACTAGCACATTGTACTAGTTTATATACTAAGTTTACAGAAATTTTGTTTAATGGCTCGTTAGCCTGAAGTTTAAATGTGATTGGTGGAATTTGTACCAGTGAAGGAGAGTGGCAGTCATAATGACAGGCTTTGTAATATTAATATGACATTCACATTCCTTTTATTGTTTTTAATTCCAAAATGGGGTAAAAAGGGTGTTTTCATAATATTCCTGCAATATAAAGTTGTTTTAGCTGTGTTTTTATTGAAGCAAATGTCAAAAGAAGTTGCTGAATTATTTGGTTATATCCACATATCATACATATATGGAGAACCAGGTTTAACCATGAATAATCACGGACCTGTCTACGGACAGACTACCTGTGATGATGATCCACATATCATAGCTGACATCACATGCTACAGCAGGTAAATCTGGGTATTGAAATATTTAATCCATGTAGAATAACAGTAGAACGGAAATAAATCTGAGTGCATAGGGCAAATGTTCATCATAAATAATACATAATTCAGTTATAATGATTTCTGGCGCATCTTAGATATTTTGCTCTGAAAGCATTATTTTTACTTGCTCCATATGCATTATAGAGAAAGTATTGTTTTTTGAAAAAACTCGAATGTGTGATTTCAATGGAAATGCACATTGTAAGGTCCCCTAAAAACGTTTAAACTATTTTCTTGATATCTTTGTGATAGGAATTTTGGGTACTGTTTGAATAACTGGGGCGAAGGTAAACAAAGCGATGAGAAATGGAACTACCAGGGGGGAAAGGCAATAAAACAGAAGTCAAACACAAATATAAGAAGCATTTCGAGGTATGTAATGAAATAATATAGATAATGAGTAATATCACAGAAGATTAAGGCTGCCCAACCTAACTCAAAGGGGGAGGTAACAGCGAACATGGGAATAAACCAATACCATCCAACCAAACTTACCCAACCTAAGTGGCCAAGGAGGTTATACCGTATGCCATAGGAGAGAAATACTTCAAGGAAAACCATTACCTACCAACTAATTACCCAACCCAGCGGGCCAAGGAGGTTGTTAACCACAGAATAGAAATACTTAAGGGAAAACCATAACCAACCAATTACCCAACCCTGCGGGCTGAGGAGGTTATGCAGTAGAAGAGAAATACATAAAGGAAAACCATAAACAAGCAACTAATTACCCAACCTGGGGGGCTGAGTTGGAGTATTCTGAAGGCCAATTTATGTAAAAATGTATTGGAATAAACGTTGTAGGAAATTTCATTTTCCACAACCTTTGTTTGAAACATTTTCCCATATAATGCATTGTTTAAGAGATATCTTATATTTTTAGCTGCCACCACCATGCCACCTGATGACTATTGTTAACAATTGACACTTAGTTACATCTTAGTAACGCTTCTTTTTCTTTTCTTAATTGTTGGAGCTTTGTGGATGTTTCCAGTATCAGAATGCTATGGTTTGAGTTTATTTCTGTTCTTTGTAAAGTCTAAATTTTTTCTCGTTGTTTCTTGAAATATTTATTATTATGTAACTTATTTGGAAGTTTTAGAAATATTACAGGTATGGAGAAAGTCATGTGGTGGCAACATCATATTTTTATTAAAAGGATGGCTTTTATCACTTTAATAAATGCATCATTTGAAAGAGTTTGAACAACTCTATAGATAGGAAAATTATGTGTATCTGGTTATCTATATAAAAAAGAAAGGAAGAACACTTCATGCGTGTATATAAGCTCAGCAGAGGCGTTATTTATGAATTTTGTAATCATGTCAAGAACAATTGAATGTCTACCTTTTTAATGCTAAAAAGTTATTTTTTCGAAGGAAAAATCATTCGCCGTTATGTTAACCCTAATTGTTCCATTTTTCACAAAAAAACTTAATCTTAATGGGAATGGAATTTAGCATGGATTTTTAATAATGTTTATGGTTCTTGATTTTAATACAATATAAACTAGGCATGAGATGTCAGTGATAATTGTTAGAGAATATTTTTACTTTCTCCATATGTAGTATAGGGGAAAGTAGGTATGTATTCATGAAAAAAATTGAATCGAGATTTCTACGGAAATACACGTTTTGAGGTCCCCTGAACATGTTTTGACCATTTTCTCGATGATGTCTGAGTGTGGGTGTATGTGATAGCTTTTTGTGGGTGCTCTAACTCAAAAACTATTAATCAGGTCAACGTGAAATTTTATATTTAACATTTTTATAAACATCAGAAGAACTGATTAGTTTTTGGTAAAAATCAGTCAACTGGAAGTGGGTGTTTACTCTTGTCACTTATCCCTTATTTAAAAATATTTGCTTTAATATTAGATAAATGTAAAAATGTATTGGAATAAAAGTTGTAGGAAATTTAATTTTCTACAACCTTTGTTTGAAACATTTGTCCGTATGATGCATTGTTTAAGAGATATCTTATATTTTTAGCTGCCACCACCACGCCACCTACCGACTATTGTTAACAATTGATGCTTAGTTACGTCTTAGTAATGCTCCTTTTTCTTTTCTTAATTGTTGGAGCTTTGTGGCTATATCCAATATCAGAAGGCTATGGTTTGAGTTTATTTCTGTTCTTTGTAAAGTAAAATTTTCTCGCAGTTTCTTAAAATATTTATTATTATGTAACCTATTTGGAATTTTTAGAAGTATTACAGATATGGAGAAGTCATGTAGTGGCCACATCAGGTTTTATTTAATATATTCTACAGATAAATATTATTACAATGTGCTTATAATATGCAACAAATAATGCCACTCTTGTTTTTTTTCTCATTTCAATTTTATTGAAAAGTTGAGTGGTAAGTTTAAAGAAACTTGCTATGTTTATTGTTAAGCATACATAACATATGTTTACAAGATATGAGCATAGAACAGAAGAAGATAAAAAATCGCATGGGGCAAACTTTGCAGGGAATTAACTGTACAAGTAGCCAAAATTAATTCTTAATTTTCTGTAACTATCACGATTATCACAGACTTCCTTTACTTGCTGAATGCCATATTATACTGAACTCAGAGGGCAACACAATTGGAAAAAAGCCAAGCATAATATTACCTCGGACACAAAGCAACGATACAGACATTTCTTTGCTTGAGGCAAGATAAAACACACCTTTAACTTAGTAACAAATTTGTTGCCTCGTCCTTGCTTTGCTTCACTAGTTCAATTAATTCCGCAACAAAGATACAATTACAGAGACCAAAAGCTCATTCAGTGCAAACATTGAAAAGATATGGAGATTGCAAAACCTAATGCTGGTGAGTAAATTTGTTTCCTGCTCAATGGAGTCGTAACCATGGCCTTATTAAAAGTTTTATAGACTGAAAAATGATTAATTGAGATTTAGTAAGATCAATATTTCCAATAATCGTATTAGTAATTTTAGCTGTACTATAAGAAAATCTGAATTTTTATTATGATAGTTTTTAAAATGGGACAAAATGGCTTTTTTGTCCAAAACAATGGGATGGTCTGGAAAAGGTCTTAAAACAGGACGTATGGTCACCTTACTATGTATGTAAGAAGTAGCTTTTTACAATGATGCCGATTCATTGACTTAAATATAGCATTATTACTTGACTATTTGTATTTTATAAAAACTGCTTTTGAATTGCTTCATTTGTTTATGTAGGACAGAGAAGTAATGCCCATGATCTTCGCTGTGTTTCCGTCATATACTTTGATCTTACTATAAAATCTCTTTTCTTCTAAATTGACAAGTATTGGCCCTGAACTAGTCTTTATGTTGATGTGTGATATAAGTAGGTCCTTTTAATATATTGCAAGTTGACTCTAATACATTGAAGCGATCATTATGTGAGGGTGATTATTATGTGAGTGAATGTGAATGTACTGATCCATTTCTCCAAAATGGTTTCCATGCAATACTGCACCTTGTGTGAAACTAGAAGCCAATTTGAACTAATTTGTCCTTTATGTGCATCAGTTTTTGCATAGTGATTAGCTTTTTCCTTAATTATAAGGTTGATAAACAATATTGTGGCATGAGACATTTTTGTGTTACCAAAATATTTAATGCTATGTGTTTATGGTGTATTTGGTCCAATTTATCAGAGTAAGTCACTTTTGAATGTATGGTTTTGTAACATGCAAGGTAATAGTTTTGTTAACCTTTTGTACTTGGATTTTTCCCCGTTTTGGTAGTCCACTTGGATTTAATTTTTAAATACCTCGTGGTTTGAAATCTGAAAAATAGCTGTACTTTGCATTTTTACATGTTTATTTACAGTTTTTACAATTTAAAGTTAATTAATACGTCCAGGCCTTTATATTAATCTCTATAGTTTTTCGTAATATGATATTTTTTAAAACAACCACCCACACGCAGGCCCGGTTTTTGTTCACATTTCACAAAAATAAATTGTTTTTCTCTTCCTCCTGGCGCGTTCCTATGTGCTTTTTTGTTGGGTGAGGCATGAGAATGTGTAAAGTCCCATCTAACCGTTGCTCTTGATCAGCCGATGATAGTCTTCCCCTCAGCACAGTAGCACCAGCCCAAAAATCTCAAACCAACACACTTGGGAAAGATTTGTTTCCATGTGATCAGTAAAGTCACTATTTTCAGTATCACTTGGATGTGCCATATCAAAGTAAAATTCGTCATTGCTGCTTTGCTGATCACGCTCAATAATTTTGGAGAGTTTTTCCATGGCTACACCAAAAAAGACCCTTAAGACTGAAAAATTATCTGCGACTGAGAAACATGTTCCTATGTTCATATATCCCTGGAATCACTTACAATAGCTTTGAGGATGCATTTTGAGTAGTTTGTATTTGTTTATGCATCTGGGCTTCAGCTAGGGTAGACAGGTTTAGGCTTGGGTAGGCAGAACTGAGAGGCCTAGGATTTATCTCCTTATATCCAGATATGAGGTATGAATAAGAAGTCTGTTCACTCTTGATGAGTTGCAGACACTTGGGAGTGTGTCCTGAGTGGTCAAGAGTAAACAAATAATGAAACACTCCCCCAAGCTTTCTTCGGAATGCATGTTGAGTCACATTCTACTTAAGAGTTGCTGTATATGCTAGCGATGTCAAGCCACAAGCCACGTTCGACTTGCAAGTGCAAAAGGTTAATCTTCTTATTTAGTCCACTTATTATAAAATGCTGTTAAGTATCTTTGTCAGATATTAATTCACTTGTAACTGCAACAATTAGTTTGCATTTCAGAATTGGCTAATTTTCTCACCAAATGGATGAAGTTCATATAGTTTTGTAAAGAAATACCAATATAAATGTAATAATTTCTTATACATTTCCTTGTTATTTTTTTCCTCAGGCTCCAGTCTTCAAAAGTTCTTCTTGGAGTTATTAACAAGCATTTCAACACCCTTGCTTTCTGCCGTCGCTGGCTGGATCGGCTTAATCAAACAAAATATCAAATGGCTCTTAAGGACTTGTGTGATAAAGGAATTGTGGATCCTTACCCACCTCTGTGCGATTCTAAAGGTTGCTATACTGCTCAGTTCGAACACACCGTTATGCTACGTCCAACATGCAAAGAGGTGGTCAGCCGCGGAGATGATTACTGAATATAAGTTATGTTTGATTGGCGCGTGCTTCTATGTTGTTGGATTGGCAAAGGAGGCTACTTTGATAGCAAGGCATACTTAATTTGCTCATCCTGTGGATGACATGGAGAAAATAATGCTTTTTTTGGATTCTTTTTAACTAAATTTGTCTCTTTTGTTGAGTCTATTATTTGGTTTTTGAAACTTCTGTTTTTTCATGTGGTTGAATAAACAAAGAAGGAAATAAAGAAAATTTTATACCTCCATAAAATATTCACTTTGAACAGGCATACTAACCTCAAAAATTCAACCTTGCTCAGGTTTCAGAAATACAATTAACAGATTTGAATACTAGTCATTGTTTTTGTTATTATTTGGGAGACTAGGTAAAATTATTGAAGTCATATAATTAAAAAATTGATTATGAATTTAATGAAATGTTTGGTTTTCAATTATATGGAAGGATAATGTTTGAGTGATTTACTTATTGGGATGATTAAATCTTCTGGTCACTACATCAATGTAGAAGTATTAGGTCATTTTTATTATCTCATTTTTCTCGAGTATTTTTTCTTAATAAAAAATTTAGCATTAAATTCATATATGAACTAAATTCACTTTGTTCTTGTAAGAATTTATTCAAAATTTAAAAGAAATCATGAGACCATGATTATAATATGAATCATTATATGTACCTAGTTAGGATTTGGAAAACGGGATTCTTAACAATTTTTCTGAACGTTTCAAGATCATCATTAGTTTCTTTTGACTTTTTTTGATATTATTTATTCCAAATTGAAAATTGTAAAATGCCCTTTTTTGGAAAAATAAAAATGGAAAGGTATGGAACAATTGTTTAACCAGATTAAATGCTAACTATAAAATGGAAAAGTATACAGTCAAACCCTGACTTAGCACCACTGTTTGCCCACCACTGACATTGGCATTAAAGCGGAGGTGGTGGTAAATTGAGGTATATTCTTGCTCTGTGTGATCATAAGATGGAAGTTCTGTTCACAATGGTTCATGGGCAGTATATGGGGATTGCACTATATAGGGGGATACTAAATTTGGGTTCGACTGTATTTGAATAATATAATGGTAAATATTTATATAGGGATACCAGTACTTAATATGGAGTAAAGGATATTGAAAAATCTAGTGTTTAAAACAGGTTTTTGGTCACATTTATACATTTTACTGTCATTCCTTTGGATATCAGTGTTGTGTTTTATTTTATCTAGAACTGCATGGAAATGACTTCATGTCAGGCGTGTTATACTTAGAAATCATCATCATCGAGAAAAATATCAAAGTTTTAAGCAAGTGTTACTGCATTAGTAGGCTAATGCATTTTTTTGTTGTTTCATTTTAAAAATGGTTCCGTTATTTCAAATTCCAACACTTTCTCTAATTTGAATCGTGATACCATTTCAAGCTCATTTTCATTGATTTAAAGGGACAGAAAGATTTATTTTCATTGTATGCGAGAAAGACGCTAGGATTTCTTAATGACTATTCTTATTCTTAAATATTAAAATCCCTTCGTTTGACCCTTGGTAACACTTAAGTTTGAAAGTTTGTAGTTTGTTTTATTAGCTCATTCATTTGAGAACTTTTTTGTACCCAATTCTCTAAATTCTTTTCTAATTGTGAGACGTTTTAATATCTAGAGGATTTTCTCAAAATAGAAGATAATTTTTGCTTAATTATGTAATCAATGCAAATACTAACCTTGAGCATCATAGATATAATCTTGAAATATTTTTTCATAATATAGAAAATATGTTAACAATTCATATGGTTATTGTTTTTGTTTCTACTGTAACAAGATTGATAAATTCTAATGTCCAGTTTTGTTAAAATGGAATTATCCTCTATTGTATTAATGTTTCATCAAAATTTTTCTCATTCTAGATTCTAGATATACATATATCTCATTGCAATTTAACTAACAGCCTGTTAGGTAGGTATTTTCCATGTATTATTGTGTCGAGTCACCTATTTAGTTTTTTATTTGTCATTTCTTTTTCTATTATGTTTACAAAAATAAATCTTTGGAAGCATCATTTCAAAGTCTGTTGATAATACAATTCATCAGCTTGAATCACTCAAGTTCATTGAGTGCCATTGATTTCATTTAATATTTTGTAGCAGAATTTTGTGGAACCTTTTGATTTAAAAAGAAAAGATTTCCTTTATTACTCTAAAAGAGGGTGAGAATATTATAAGGTTGCTTATTGGCAAAGTGGGCATTGTTGTAGGAGTGTTTCTTATGAATGTTTAAAAATGGATTGTCATTATTTGATGCAGTATGCATGTTTATGCAAATTTTGGAATTTTTCGGTAGATTTGATGGTTGAGAAGGCTAAGAATTAAACCAGAATGTAGCTAATGAGATATTTTTCATATTCGCATTTATTTGACTAGAATATTACCAGTCTTTTGCTTGAGTCTTCTGGAGTGAAGGCATGAAGTTTATAGCATTGATAAAAAGTGTATGCTCCATGCCTTTCATGGCATTAAATACGATGGAAAAGTGACAATGTGATTGTGTATTTTTGTCTCACTTCACTTCATGTAGTCCAACAAAAGGTACTATCCTGTTCTTTTTATATTTTTTGTATATATTTAATAAAACTTAAAATTGAACTTATTGGTGCCTTCATCTTGTTCCTAAGCAGGAGAGACTTGAAGCATCAGTCTAAATGGACTAGTACATTCATCTATGCAATAAAACTAAATAGTTAGGGGAGTTCCATAAAATTCTTTTGTTCATTTAGAGAAGTATCTCAAAGGCAACTTTATTTCAAGCTTCAAGTCAATATTCATAATTTTGTTTAAGTGGCACTTTTTAGGGTATTAGTTCCAGCGGTTACTTTGTTGAAAGTGTTGGATTGGTAGTTTTTATTGGTAAATACCTATTATTAATATTTAATATAAATATATTAATTGTATTTCTAAAATTTTTGGTGTGGCATTGCTAAATTGGAATATCAATCTGCTAAAATATTTTTGAAACGATTTCTTTTGTATGTCAATTTTAATGATATTAGTACATTTTAATGCATTTTGTCCTCTTGAAATGACATTGTAGATAGGAAGGTAATCTCTCATACATGAAAAATATTTTACATAGCTAACCATTGTATATATTACATCAGTTTATTCAGAAATTTGCTGCATTTCTGCTTGTATGGTAACTGCTTCTCTAGGCATTGGAAGAATCCTAACTAATATGATGTTTTTGATGTTTTGTTATTTTGGTTAATCATATGAAATAAAACATTCTTTGAATATTTATTTTGTAAACTTTGATCTGCCTCTATTCTCCACTTCAGTTTACTGTTTTGATGTTTAGAAGTTGTTGATTCAAAAATTTTTATTTAAAGTTTTTGTCATGGATATTAACTACAGAATGTTGGTCATAAAGGGTATTATGTTGGATGATACTGAAAAAGCAGTGTTAATTGAAATTATATACCTTGAAGAAGCATTTGCCATGTACTACCTGGAAATTTCATTTTATGCAATCCATTTTAATTTCCATATATTTTAAGATCAGAAAATAAGTTCTTATTTTATGGCCATGCGTTTTAATGCATTACTGTTGACTTTATTTTGCTGCAGGAGTTTTGAATTGACTAAATTTCAAAATCACTTAGTTTATTTATTACTTTAGTAATATAAATCAAATAGTTATGATAATCATTCACTCTATTAAGAAATATTTTACTAACAAAAATAAGCTAACTATTTTTTAGAAATATCTGCCAAAAATTGAGTATCAACGTGATTTGCAAATTAATTCTCACAGTATATAGATATTCCGAGTTTGTCGTCGTAATATCGTTTTTATTTAAGATTTCCATGCAGGGTATGATAGTCTCATGGAAAAAAGTGGATTGAAGAAGTAGGGAGTAGAAAAAATGCGATTTATTGGGCATTTGATGTAATAGAAGTCAGTACCGGCTTCTACACTTCAACCTTCCTTTAAAATCGCATTAAGCTGTTATATTTTACAAATGAACAAGAGTCCGTTTTAATTTATAGAAATTATTATCCTTAAATCATATTTGACGAAAAGTTGATTAAGAACCTATTAAACAAACATACCGTGCCACAAAAACTCAAAATCACGCATGAAAACGATAATAAAAAATAAAATGCATTATTTTTCGATGGTTTAAATTCATGAAATAAATTAATACTTAATAATTCAAACTTTCGCAAAATGTTTTCTATAAGTGGATTAAACGAGAGGCGGGGACCAAGGCGACATGCATTGCCATTGGTTGTAACTACACAGACAGATGAAAACTTCAAGTCCACCTAGCGGTAATGATCACTACTAGCAGAAAAATATTGGGGTTGTGTCTGATTATATTTTCCATCTTCAAGAGAAGGGTCGGGCTGGCATGTGTCAGGAAATCGTTAGGGGATATCTCTCTCTCGTAACTCGAGTTTTAATGAAGAACATATTGTGTTGCTCAAGCTGACTTTTCAAGAGGATTGTTGCCACAAAACAAGGGTAATTCAATGGATAAGAGTATCGGGTGCGGACGTGATGAATCGAAGGCTGTCCTGGAAGCACCCTCCCCTGCAAGCAACCATCGAAGACCTAACTTGCTTGTTGCATTTGTATTTTGGGTATCCATTACTTGTTTCGCACATGTGAAAAGTTACAGTATTTATCCTAACACGACCCTTACGTGTAATGCTCGAGTTAGTGTGGTTTTAAATATGCGGGTTACTATCAGCTGATCAAAATGATTACCCCAGAATCGTTACTTTGAAAACTTATGTTTTAAGTTTACGTAATTTTTTATTGATTTAATAGAAAATTAAAAAAATATTGCTTAGAAAGTATTTTATTTGAGGGTTTTTTTTAAAAAGTAGCCTATGTCTTGAAGATTATATGCTGAGGTAATTTTTTGTTTATTTACAGGAAATTTGTTCACTGGCTAGCTTTTCGAAACTCACTTGAGGTGTTGAGAATAAACAATGCCAATATGGAATTCAATCCATTTTGGGTCAGCAAGAGAAACATCAGGTGCGTATAGTGTTATTGTTATTCATTTCAAGCTTGAAATCATTGCTAAAACACTTTTCCTTTTGCAGTGCCTCTCTTTGAGTAGTGTTGGTCACTTTTTTTGCTAACCTGCTAATGCCATGCCCTCATCAAGAAGAGACTGACAGAGGAGGGAGGGTGCAGGAGAGGAAAGCATAGAAAAGCTTTATTTTGGTGTTTAGAGTACGGCTGTTGCCATGCAGCAAGAGGGGAAACCACGTTTCCTCAAGTACCACCAGGGAAGTGTTCGAGGAGTTGCATTCAGCCCTAGGGTGAGCAAATAATTTGTTTACATTTCAGAGATGATGATGGCCCTTGTTAGTCTGACATTAGCATCGTTCTGACAGGAATTTTGTAAATAGATTTGAATTTCTAACAAAAATTAACTTATATACTCTCATGTGAGCTGCAAATAATTCCATTTTCTGTTAATATTTACTCAGTTTTATTTCACTCAAGGGAATCTGTCAGATTTCATGTTTATCTCAAATTTTCATCCTAACTTATAATCGTTACACCAATAGATATTTTAACATATTTTGAGTTTCTAAATACAAATTCAAAATGTTATTTCATAGTAAGTTTTATACCCATTTTATGATTAGAGTTTTAAAAATATTTTAAACGTATTTTTACTGTAATGACTGTGCTTAAAAATCTCATTATTATTGGAACGTTAGGAATAATGGCATATTATATCCGAAAGCATACAGTAAGCTTGTATTATGGTGATGACAATCCTTTAACTTAGCCATGCCTAATTAGATAATCGATATTCCTTGTATTTCATAAGTAAAATTAAGTATGTAACCTCATGAGTAAACCCGTTCAAAAGGCAGTAAACGGAACGAAATATTCGCCAGAAATGTACCAGCATTTTAAGAGGTGTTTATAAATATTTTTATGAACTTGCTTTGAATTCTGTTTCTATTTTTATTATCTTATAATGAGGAATTTTACATTTAGATAAATGTGCTTCGTATTATTTGGGTCTCTTCGTAATATTATTTTTTAACCTCCGCTAAACAATTCTATAGAGCACACCTTTGCTCATATCTTTAATCTGGTTAAAGTGGTGTCTATTGCTTTCTTGGAACTGGGACGTCGGTTTGTTGTGCAAGAACAAAATAAAAATCTTAGCGAGAAAACTAGTTGTCTACCACTTACAGATAGCAATATTTATTTGATCGTAAAAATCTGAAATGAATACGTCTTAGGTTCAAGGAAATTCCGTTTTATGAAAATAAATTTTTTATTGCATCCTATCCAGATCTATTATACTCTGATAATAAATTTAGCTGTTGTTTTGAATAGCTTTTTTATCATTTGTGGTCGTTTGCAGGAAACCATTAAAACTACGAAAAATAACGACTTGATCAGGCACATTTAACAGCATTGCTTCGTATTCAGCTTAATATGAATACATTCAACTTAAAATTTTGAAGTAAAAATGATACTCCAAAAAAGAAAAACAATATGAATTTAATCTTCGAAGGTCGTCCCAATTCCTCGTAATAATGCGGTCTTGCATTATTTCAATTTGTCCAGATTTTATTTCATGAAACACACAACTTATTGAATAGTTAATGTACCAAATAGTTTTTACTTCTCACTATCGCGATTTTATCTATAAAAATTAATATCCCATTTTCCAGTGTATAAATCTTTTTCGTTTTTCTTAGATATCGCACACGGCGCTATTTTTCTTATTTGTTTTCGTCTATAACACATCATGTTATCACTCGGATAATTATTTTAACATTTTATGGAAACAAGTTACCAAATTCTCCCCACGCAGTCATTTCTGTAAATAAAATTTAATTATAAGGAAACTATTTTGCGGTTGGATAATTTTTACCTTCCGCAATTTTATGAAATCCTAGTTTTAATATTGTTGCGATTTTTTAGCGAATTTCCGACAATCACGGTTAGTGGAGAAAAAATGAACGAATATCATGCTATATTAAAAATTGGCCGTTATTGTATTTTAATGCCATCCACTATTAAAATAGAAAATATTAAATGTTTAAAATTGAAAATGTATATTTAACAGAACCAGTTCAGGACCTACTGGCAAAAGTAAGTCTTGTCTTGTAAATTAATTCTGTATATTAATCTGCATTAATCATGATTAAAGGCAATTTGGTTTCATTATTACTAAGTTGACGTATTAATGCCGTAGTAGTAGCCGGATTTGAAATAAGGCCAAAGTAGGCAATGGCCTAGGGGCGCCGAGTTTTCGGGGCGGCAATAAAAACAGAATTTCAAGGTGGGGGATAAAAAAATTAATATTACGCAGATTTTTGATGGATTTAACTATTATGATCCGCAGACGGACGGATGGATAAACAAACCATATACACGAGCGATTATATTCGAAAAAAATCGCCAAAAAGGAGGCGGGAAAATAATTTGGTCTAGAGGCAGGAAATTTCCAAATCCGCCACTGTGTAGGAGTAATACTACTTTTTGCCCTTTTATTTCCTAAGTCTTACGATGAATGTATCATAAAAATTGTAAATAGCTACAATTTTTATTCTTCGTCTTTGTATTTATAACATTTTTATTACAATTGTTTAGCTTTTAAAGTTTTGTCTAATTGTTAACTTGAGGGAAAATCGGTATTTTATGCTACTTTTCCTGATTAATTTTTTTTCTTTTTCCTGATCAAATATTGCAATTTGAGCACTGTACAATGTTTACCTAAATAAAACTAGCATTAAGGTCATGGCAAGATTTAGTAGTACATGTGTATTAAGTTAATCATGTTCAGACTATTAATATTAACAAAAATTCCTTCTTGTTGTTTTGACTTTAGTGCCTATATTTATGAGGAAATACTCCTGTTGCATATGCATTTTCAAATAACAGAAATCAACGTTTTATGATTTTTAATACATTCCCAACAGTTCAAGGCTATTTCATTAACATTTTTTAATTTGTCAACTACTTATGATTTTAAAGAAATGCTTGGAAAATCTTTCTGTTATAGAAATTTCTTATTCAATAGGATCGATACTTATTTTGCTCTGGAGCTTATGATGGAAAAGTTAATTTGTATTCAGCCCTGCGGATGGAGTTGCTTATGTGTTATCAAATCACCACAATGAATCTCACCCGCAATGTCAATGCTGTGCGCTTTACTTCTGATGGATCACGGGTAAGAAAATTTTATATATTTAACCCTTTGATTACATTAAAGCAGGGGTCCCCAAACTTTTTGAGAGGAGGACCACAGGAATATTGAAAGTGCTAGGTGGTTCGGATCGGAAAAAAAAGTTTCAAAATTTAAAATATTTTATTCTATAATTACCTTAGCATACAAGCATATATAACTATAAGTAAATGTGAATAGATGTAAGAAAAAATTCTAATGTGAACAATGTGCCTGTTTTTAAATTGGTAAAAATGATTTTATGATGTTTAATATAATTTCCACGGGCCGGATAAAACCCTTTCGCGGGCCGTAGTTTGGGGACACTTGCATTAAAGGATTGATTCTCTCAGTGCTATTTTCAGTATTTGTTGGTTTCAGTAGTGGTGTAATGGCAAATGCCATAAATTGACTAGAAATTCTCAAGTATTAAAACATTTCAAGAGGTGGCATTTTAAAATGAGTGTATTATCAATTTTTATTGTTAATTAATTGCAATCATGAACAATGGGTTAGCTAGGTGCTGCCCTGCATGGCCCATGTCACAAATCAATTTTATGATATTCCAGATATACCTATTTGGTGTTCTTGAAAAATCAGAACAGGAAGTTTTTCTTTATAAATTTCTCTATAATGAAGGATCATCAATGTCTATGGCCAAAAGATTTGTTAATTGCTTTGATTACAAAATTTCTAGGGATAAAGAAAATGTTAATTTTCAGATGTTGTAAAGCAGAACAAAAGAGACATTACTTGTCAGATACATTTCTTTGATAAAATACCTAGTTTTTGGTGTTTTCTTCGGTAGATGCAATATGCTGTGCATTTTATTTCCTTAATTTTTAACCAAGATATTTTTCAAAAATGCGTTGAATAATATAATAAGCGAGATGTTTATCAGGTATTTGTTAAATTCTTTGCCAGCTGTCAGTAGTAAGCCTAAATCACGTAAATATTATTTGTAAATAGACGTGTCGGACAGAGTTCATTCTCATAGAAAAGGTGATGTAAGAGAAATGAACAACTGAACTGCATATATTTTTAAATACAAACACATTCTGTTAGATTGTCTTGTAATTCGTGACATGCTCAAATCACATTTTACCGTAACCACTTTTTTGGGTTCCTTTTACGTTACACATTCCTAAAATAATATATCTTTATTACTCTGTATAAAAGCAAAGAACACAATCTTGCGATGGAAATATGTCACTAAATAGCTGTTGGAGTTGTTCGTTTGTGCTTTCTGAAAGCTGTGAGTGATATATTTTATCTGCAGAAACAAGAGAAATGCTTATATGTAACTGTATCGTATTGTATCTAGTGACAGGTTTATTTTTGGTATTATGTGATGTCTGAGGAATTTATTTTGAGCATGGATGGTTTACATTTATTTCTGTAAAATTTTGTCTTTTTCTAATGGCCGAGTTAGCGTGATTTCACAAAATTAGTGAAAATTACTCTTTTAAATTAAATAACTTGAGATTGTGGAATGACTCAAAATTGAGCCTTTCTTCGAGATTAAGGAGCTAGACTACAAAAATAGGTATTCGAGTTGTTCATGATTACGTACATTAAAAAAGTACTAAAAATCATTTTTAGAAGTCACTTCTTAAATATTTGCATTTTGCGGTATTTGTTTCATCAAACTCTGCTTCAGATAGATTATTCAACTGATGTTGCTGTAAAATATCAACATTGAAGTTTCAGAAGTGCAGACATTACACGAATTCCAGTTTTTCCAAATTTTTAGCTCTAAAAACGGGGGTGTGGGCATTACACGCGTACGGGTATTACACGAGCAAATATGGTAAAGAATGAAAATGGCATACTCAAGTCAATTAATCAGGAATGCCATATTGCTGGGAATTCCATCCTAAAAATTCCATCTCTTTAATCCCATGACATAACCTAATTGTGATATTTTTTAATATTTTAAAATACGAGATGTTAAGCAGAACTTCCTGAACTGAACATATATTAAATCATACGTATGAAATGAAAAAATCGTAACACAGTCGCCATCAAAGTAGTCTCCTTGCCAAGCCATACATTTCTCCCAATTGTGTTACCATGCTTGGAAGCATTTTTAGGTCCTGTTTTGTAATGTCCCTCAGTCACTGCAGTTTTTTAGTACACTTCATTTTATAAACGCACTTATGTTTTTGCTCTGTATGCAATCAATTAAAATAGCAAGTAAATGGTAAGAGATATAAGACAAATTTGCAGGCTGTATGTGGTCTATGATGCAATTTATTACGCTGCCAAAGAATATTTTTGGAGAAATTGGTGAGTGCCAGGGTGTGCTTCAAAATTTTCAAATTAAGATTCTGAGCAAATAGCTTTAGATAGAAAGTTAAAAATTTTCACTATTTGTGTGACTTTTAATGCCATCAATAAAAATTCAGAAGAAATGTTTTTGAAAAGTCGATTGGGGTCAGGGGTTCCTTAAAAATTTTCACGTTAAGATTCGGAGCAAATGCTTATAGGTAGAAAGTTAAAAAATTTTAATTATCTAATCAATTACTGTCATATTATATAATATAATTATATTACTAAATTCACAAGTATCATGTTTATTGTTCTAAATAAACCTCAATAAATAAAACTTGCCTTTTCATATTGTGTCAGCAAATGAAGATCCTATTTTTATTTGATTTGTTTCACAGCTGTCATCCTTTCAATGAATTCTTTAACATGCAGAACAAGAAGTCATAAGATGAGTATGGTGTATGATCTAGTAGAGTGAGTTTAAATTTTTCCAAAAATTCTGTTACTGAGAAAGCACTGTGTAATGGTGTGTTGTAAAGACTCTAGATATCTGACCTAAGATTTCGCTTCCTACAAACTGTCTCTCTCAGATGTGAAAGAACCTCCGCATAGAATATTTGGTTCACTCTATTTCCCGCTTGAAAATTTTGGATTGAACACCACCTTCAATATAAAAAAATCTGATGTGGCCATCACATGACTTTCTCCATACTTTTAATATTTATAAAAATTCCAATTAGGTTAAATGATAATAAATATTTTAAGGAACTGTGCAAAAAATTCAACGATCCTCCAAAGAACAGATATAAACTCATACCGTAGCCTTTTGGCCGTTGGTATTGGATATAGTCACAAAGCTCTAACAATTTAGAATAAAAAGGAGTGTTACTGATGTAACTAAGTGTAAAAAAGTATTTAGAAACATCGCCTCTAGGTGGTGGTAACTAAAAATATTGTTTTAAAAATATCTCTTAAACAATGCATTATATGGGAAAGTGTGTCAAACAAAAGTTGTAGAAAATTAAATTTGCTACAACTTTTATTCCAATAATTTTTTTCATTGATCAAGTATTAAAGAAAATATTTGAAAGAAACAGATAAGAGACAGATGTAAACACCCACTTCCAGTTGACCGATTTTAACTAAAAACTAATCAGCTCTTGTACCTCCAATAAAAATGTCGAATATAAATTTTTGCATTGATCTGATTAATAGTTTTTGAGTTCGAGTGCCCACAAATTTCATATCATACAGACAAAGTGGTAAAAATATGTTCAGGGGACCTTAAACTGCATATTTCCATTGAAATTTCAAATAGATTTTTTTCACGAAAACAATACTTTCTCCTATACTATGTATGGAGAAAGTAACAAGATGGAAAAGTATACTACATAAATGGAATACACAGATTTCAAAGGCATTCTTTATGGAAAATATGTATGAAACGTTATCGAAAGATTGGAATATTCTTCAATTTTTATCTCCAAAATTGTCCTAATTTTGTGGTCCCGTGGACTTTTTTGTGGTAAATGTTGTCATCTATTCAAATAAAATTTTTAAACTATATCTCATGGTCATATAAGAGCATGGAGAGAAAAATATGGATTTTTAGTTGTTGTTTGCTGAGAGAACTATCTTAGTTATCATTGTAAACAAAATATTTTGCTTGTGATTTTATCGCATTTTGATCTCCAAAGCTGTAACTCGTAATTATGTGGTCTCATGGACTTTTTTGTGGTAAATGTTGTCCTCTATATGAATAAATTTAGAAAAAATGGTATTTAATTGTTACTTGATGGATGCCATTTAACGAGATACAAGTATAAGTTTATTAAAATAATTATGTAAAGTGAAAGTTCAAATTGATGGATGAAGTTGAAAATCACAATTGCATGATAAATTTAAAAAAAAATCACTCATACTTAATTTAATTAAAATCCGTCCAGCAGTTTAGGAGATGAAAGTTATGATGAATGGACGAGACGTATCCATATATCTGCTACTACCACTTTGCTGGTAAAGAATGCTTTAAAATGATGAACATTGTCTGTCTTTATCTTCAGTTTTGACATTCTTGCCTTTCTGGTGATAGTTATTCCAGAGTTTTCAATTGAAGACTGAAATTTGGTCTCTGTATTGCACTGAAAGATCCGTACTTCATCCTCACCTGTTTCAGGAAACTTTTGTTCTTTTGAATTCCTTGGCTGAGATTGAATCAAGTTCTGCCCATCACAATTTCTATTCATTGATCAACATTAGAACCATTTTCATGACAACAGCATAAAAGCCTGTTTAGGAAAACTGGCACTGCGCAAATTAGACAACACACAGTTGTGAGGTACAATATTGACAATATAGCATCAGATACAAATTTTCCAGTGCTGCTAACTATGTATTGCAGCATTTTCCTACTTTTGACAGTTTATCGAGTTCCCCATCAGTTTTTCGTGTTCGCCAGAAGTTTTTGTGTTCGAACTCTTTCCAATGACGACCCCCGCCTGTGACGCACCCTGTGTGTGATGCACCCTTTTTCGTGGGAAGCCTTCTTTTATAGCAACAGACATTAGCCCGGAAGAGGACACTAGTAGATCGAGGGTAGAACCAATTAGCGTTCGCGAGTGCAGCGCAATCTACCGGCACCTCACTGTGAACTGCATTAGTTGCGAGCCGACAACGTCGCCATGAGCAGAGGCAGTGAAGGAGGGGGAGAGCGAGATAGGACGAGGAGAGAGAGCGAAGACAGAGGAGCGAACGCACCTGTGGAAAGGTTATCTGCGAGTCGAACCCTTTTCCATATCATTTGTGATTTCTCAAGTGGACATTTCTACTAGGTATTGTACTATATTTGTGCTTTGTATTATGTCACTGCAATATAATTGTTAGTACATTTCGTGACATTTATCCAGTGTATACTATTTGATTTGTGGTCGGCAGCAGCAGTGTCACCGAGGGTATCGTATCGTTTAACTATTTTCAAGTACTTTTAGTATTACGAGAGAATAATGTAAAATGAGACAGTTTCGTCTCAGTATTATTACTGATAAGTCCACAAAAAATAATTTTGGAAACTGTTGGCTCACACCTTGTGCACCAAGACAATACCAAATTTGAATCATATTGTTCTATCATTAATTGAAATAATATTTGATATTCTCCAATCCTTTGATAGGACTCTGTTATTCCTTTGTGGTCCAATTTTCTTTACCCCTAATCTCTTGGCCAGATAATGCTTAAACTAAGAAATGTAATTTATGTTAATGATTTGAGGCACATGGTTAGCACCGGTAAGGAAATGATCAAAGTCTCCAAACATCAAACATTATTTGAAAAAAATATATATGTATTGGGTACAACATTCATTCTAAGAATGTATCAATTACATGTGTGTGTGTTTTCTGGCAAATCGGCCTCTTGGACTGTTATCGATATCAATTGCATGCCTAGCAATATTTCATAGAGGTATGGTACTTGGTAAAGCCATTGTTTTGGTGTAGGACAGACTTTTTTGGTGATTGTTCACAATAGAATGTTTATTTTCTACTTTCTTTTACTGAATGGCTTGAAGAAACCCCACATTTTACATCAGAATGAGTACTCCAAGCAGTGTAACATTTCTTATACTCAAATTATCAATAACATCCTGTTCTTACAATGTTTGTGTATTAGATATAGTGATAAATGGGTTGATAAGTTTTATATTTTATAATCAAACAATTTGAAATAATTTGTGCATGGTAGTACCAGGCAGTAGAAAGCATACATTTGTATGGACTACAGACATAAATTTGCTTCCTGGCCATGAATAAAAAAATGTTTAAGACCCATTGGATCTTGTTCAACACAGGAACTGGAAATTTTATTATAGAGCAAGTTTATATGAGATTTAAATTATATAATTGTATCTCTGTGCATTACTGGAAACAAAAGTTAACATTTACATTCCTAAGTCCTGAGAGATAAATATGTATGCCTAATTTATGTTATGATTCTAGCTTGCATTGCTTCTACTCATTTCATTGTTGCTGTTAATCAAATTTTACTTACAAATTAAAATTCATTCACTTTCTAGATTTTAGCAGCTACTACTGCCAGACGGTTAGCTGTTGTTGATGTGGAACGTGGTGAACAATTGCTAGCATATGACAATTGCGCCTTCAGTGGCCGGGATAGAACTGGATTGGCTGCTGATCCAGCCTGTCCTAATGTGGCTGTCTCAGTGGCTGTAAATGGGAAAGGTTTTACACTCCTTGACCTACGAATGCCATTACCATTGGACTTTGTTTATGATGTAAGTACCTTGTATCTTGATATGTATTTCATATAGTTAATGGTTTCAGGCATCACTTGGTGGAATTTCTTTATAATGTAGAAATAAAGAGTCATTTTGTAATTGGATGTGGAAATGTGGAATTACCAAATAAGTCTCTTTATTTCTACATTATGTATTTCATAATTAGTTTAAGCTGTCAAAACTAATAATTATTTTTCTGATTTAATCAACCTCAAGTCTTAAAACATTTATCTATTGACGATTTTGTACAAGTTGTTACTTCTAAATAGCATTAATTGTGTTCTGGCAGTGGCATGTTTAATATGCCAGCAAACATTTTGCTGAACAGTTTTTTCTGGACTTGTATCTCAGAGTCCATATTGTAATTTGAATCTCATTATTTTTTAGTTCATTAAAGTAGTGCCAGTAAGATTTTTGTAATTTCTGTGATCTCATTGTTAGTTAAATAGAGGAATGGAATTAATTTAAATACAGTAGAACTCACATTATCCAAAATAATTGGGACCAAGGGTCGTTTGGATAATATAAAATTTGGACCATGAAAGGGCAACTGTGAGTTTAAAAAATAAACAATTTTAGATTTCAAAGTAACACAAAGTGCAATTCTTCATCTGTAATATGAATAGGTGCGGTAGTCCTGTGAAAAATTTCCACTACTGTTTGGTAGACACAAATGAAAGTGTTGGTGAAGTTTGTATGCAGATAGGCATATGCTGGACATGAAGATTTCTGGAAAAGCCGGAGAAAAATTCTGCCTTAACCAGGAATTTTCTTGTTTCAGAACGGGAATGTTTTCTTGGTTTAGGACTGGGCTAGCCAAGCTAGTATCAACCAGCCCCAATGGATGTCCTCAATGAGATAGATCAAAGAAAACTCCTACCCTCTCATTGGTGAGATTGCCCAATTATAAATAGATTGAATTAATGGATCATATGATCCCTATGCTTCAGGCATAAGCTGGAATGATGGCAAATTTGGAAATAGGAGAAAAAATCTGCTATCTGCCTTGACTGGGAATCGGTAGGTGTAATATGTATCACCCATCCAATTATTTAGTCATGATATTTTGAGAAAAAAGTGCGTGAATTATACCAGCAAGTATGGTATTATTATACAAATAATAATTTATAACTACTGGTAAGTGAATATGTGTGAAAAAAACTGGAAGAATGCAGGTCTGCTACTCAAGAAAAATGTCCAAAAACTGCCTGCAAATTTTTCTAAAATGCCTTTCAAACCATTGCCAGGGTCATAAAAGCTGCCATAATCTATCCAAAAGAAGGGAAAGACCATCAAAAATAGTGGATATAACCTTCAAACACATGTCCTTCCCCTCAAGGGGGTTGTATCCAAGTGGGTGGAGCATATTAAGACAAAGAAGAGTATTCAGGAGGGGTTTGGAGAGTGTTTTAAGACAAAGAGGAGATGAAGGAGCATAAAAAAAATGCTTTTTCAAGTTGGTGTGGTGAATCTGATTGTCTCACCGAAATGTCTTTATTGTGTATTCAGATATATATGGATGTCATAGCATAAGGGTTAAGAAACATGCAGCAATATGATTTGGATAATTGGACATTCAGATAATCATAGCTCGACTGTATTTTCCAACTTTTTCCTGTGTTAGAAGTCAATGAAAGTTTTCAGCATTTTCTTGAATGAGGAGGAAATATTTATGAATTTTCATTGGTCCTAAAGCTTTTATGAAAGTTCTATGTGCTAAAAAGGGAAAAAATAACTATTGTAGACTCAATCCATCCATTCAGTAATTTTCTAAGTATGAACTATTAATATGTGGTTTTGCTGTGCCAATGGAATGCTCTTGATTGAACTCCTAGAATTTCTATTTAGCATAGAAATGATAAATACTAAAGTTTATTTGCAGTACATCTCTCTCCTCATAAATCTTTCTTGGTGATTGTTTTGTGCACAGCCTAGTTAAAACCTTGAACAAGGCTGAAAATTTGCAGTGGGTTTCATCAAGTCAGTAGAAGGGAATTTTGTGATAGATAACTATTCTTGTCAAAAGAGAAATGAGCAAAAACACATTTGTATGGCTGTTGAAGTTATCATATAATTAAATTATTTCAAGCCAAAAAAAGTTGGCTGGTGAATTCATTTTTACTTTCTACATATACGTAGTGTAGGGGAAAGTATTGTATTCATGAAAAAAATCGACGGAAATACACGTTTTGAGATCGCCTGAACATGTTTTGACCATTTTCTTGATGCTGTGTGTGTGATAGCTTTTTTGTGGGTGCTCTAACTCAAAAACTATTAATCAGGTCAATGTGAAATTTTATATGTAACATTTTTATAAAAGTCAGAAGAACTGATTAGTTTTTGATTAAAATCGGTCAACCGGAAGTGGGTGTTTACTCTTGTCACTTATCCGTTATTTAAAAATATTTGCTTTAATATTTGATAAATGTAAAAATGTATTGGAATAAAAGTTGTCGGAAATTTAATTTTCTACAACCTTTGTTTGAAACATTTGTCCATATAATGCATTGTTTAAGAGATATCTTATATTTTTAGCTGCCACCACCACACCACCTACCAACTATTGTTAACAATTGACGCTTAGTTATGTCTTAGTAACGCTTCTTTTTCTTTTCTTAATTGCTGGAGCTTTGTGTCTATATCCAATATCAGAAGGCCTATGGTTTGAGTTTATTTCTGTTTGAAATGTAAAATTTTCTCGCAGTTTCTTAAAATATTTATTATTATGTAACCTATTAGGAATTTTTAGAAATATTTCTTATGGAGAAAGTTATGTGGTGGCCACATCAGATTTTTAAATAATGTAATTTGTTTATGATCTAAAAGTATGTTTGGTTTGATACTGAAACTGATGAGCAATATTATATTCTTTATTTTTTTCAGCTTCATGGAAGTGTCATAAGGGATATAGCCTTCCTGCACCCTTCCTGGCCTTGGGCCAGGGGCCATTCCCAAGGAGCCCTCCTTACAGCTGGAGGTGATGGAACCTGCAAAGTGTCTACCTTAGATGGCAGAGTATTGCATGCTTTTCAGGCAGGACATCACGTAAACACTGTGTGCCCCACTCCTGAACCATTCAATATGGGGCCCAAGCACAGTCCTGGCAGAGGTCGTGATAATGACCATGACGACGAAGTATCCCCTTTTTATAGTAAGTGTACCATACTTTAAACATTTATTTATATTGTTTATAGGTGCCAACCATCTCTGCTAATTGCCTATGATAATATTACCTGAAGTAGGTTTGATATTTAAAAAACCTTTTGCAGGTGTGATAATGAGTGGGGGTGATATGATCTCAGCCTATGTTCCCGACACTGGGATACAGGAGCACCTGAAAGAGCACAAGGATATGCCCATTTGGAAGCTCAGGTTTGATGCGATTGTTTGTTTATGTAGAATAATGTGTGAAAGGTGTTCCTTTATCTATGTGATGGTGTTCAGCAATTCAAGCACTGTTATGTAAATTTTCCACATTCTTCATAATCCTAAATTTTTTGTTGATAAAACTGAAATTTGTTCCATAATAAAAATTTTGTATTAATTAGGTTTTTAGAAGCTGTCACTAATTATTCTATTCTAAAGGAATGCTAGTATAAAAACAAATATTCAATAAGTATTGTTAGCTCTGACAAAAAATAAGTATTCAACATTAAATTATGTTAATGTTGCATTGGGCAGATTTCTTATGCAGCTGACTGCGAATTAATCTATCATCTGTCCATTATTTAATTGGTGTAAATTTATTATTTTAGACAATAATTATTTTTAGGTATACATCTAATGGCAGCCTTCTTTATTCTGTGTGTGATGATGGTGTGCTGCGCCGCTATCGTCGTTATCCTGACCATCATGAGTATTTGGGAGAGGTTTATGCACACCGCGGAGATATTCAGGACCTTGATATATCTCCTTATGATGAGTGTATCCTTTTTCTCTCTTGAGACAATAGTACCTATGGTTTTAGCTCTTTTTGTGTTTACCATAGTTTATTAAATATATATATTTTTGGTTATGTAGTCATAAAATATTTTGCATCCAAATAATTCTTCAATGATAAATTTATATCAGCCAAATCAGAGCAACTCTCAATTGCCGGTGATTTCATTTATCAGCATTTAGTATTCATAATATAACTTTTTATTTAAAACAGTTATAGAAAGACTGGCTGAAGCAGACAATAAATGATGGTTTAAGAAAATTGTTCATACATATTGTTAAAAATTTTTGTATATTAGTATGATTAGGCTGAAATAATATTATAACTAGAAACTTCACAAGAAAATGTGAGCAATGAGACAGAATCCTGAATCCATTGGTGAAAAAACAAAGTTTCTTGCTGATTTTGTTTAGGAGGTTACAGATAGACCGAGAAAACATGCACTATGAGACAATACTAAATCGATTGGGGAAAGGAAAGGAAATCTCTAACTGCTTTCATTTAGGAGGGTGACGGACAGACAGATGGACAAACCAAGAAAATGTGCACAATGAGAAAATACTAAATAGATTGGCGAAAAAACGTAGTGTCTATCTGGTTTCATTTTGGAGGAGTTAGCATGTCAGGCAGATGGAACACACAAGTGGATTAAAAAGAATACTAACGAGACAGAATACTGAATTGATTGGTAAAAGAACGATGTCTCCAGCTGCTTTCATTTAGGAGTTAGTGTGCCAGGCAGACGGACAGACAATGCATAAGTGGATTTTTTTAAAAAACCACAAAAAATTTGTCTGCCAAAATTATAATATGGGTATATCAAAATGCAGACCAGAGGAGGTACTTTTTGCTGTTTTGTTCATTTAGCGATCAGTATCTATCAGTGCTTGGACAAGGTAGTTTTGCAGCCTAATCACTGTTTCAAAGTTGTACTCCTAACTACTCTCAAGTATGCATCTTATAATTTTAAAGTTTATTAATAGTTGTTTATGTACATCTATGTGGAAAAATAAAATGTGTGCATTCAAATTGCATTGCAACTACCCTATTACTATTACTTACTTACTATTGCTTAACTACCTTATCTGCCCGAATATAATCCGATGTTTTTTGTCAAAATCTATCATGAAAAAATTACCCCTCAGCTTAAATGAGAGTCCGAGAAAAAGTTTGGGGTTAGGGTTAAGTCTCATAGTCTCCCATAGATGGCAGTCTGTCATTGCCATCCCATTCAAATGAGAGTACTATATTTTTCGTAAAGTAAACATTTGATCTATGATGAATATTAATGAATAAATAATAAAGCTAGAATATTAAATTTAGCAATTCCTGTGTTTTGTTAACTGTTCTTTCATTTCTAAATGCTATTGGATATTTTCTTTAGTTTCTCAGGGCTATGCATGTGTATCATTAAGAATAGTTAACAATTTTGTATTATTTTTCATTAGCCATTAAAAGAAGTTTCTATTAGCTTTACTTGGATATTATAATTATTGCTGTAGCCATTGTAATGTTTATATGCATGTTAAAACCTTATTCATGGAATCGATTAAAATTGTGTACATTGACTACAGAGATGATTGCGCAAAATGTGATGACGGCTTTGGATGCTCAACTGTTTGAATTTCGGTAAATTTTACATGGAACGTGTATGATTATAAAAATGCAATTTCTTAAGGCAATGTAAATGCTAATTTCCTTGGAAATAGACATGGATTAAAAATTATCTTGGCGCGGTCGCTATTGCTATATTTGAGCTTTTGTGAAAATGAAGGTGAATGAAATTATCATCACTGAATGTGGAACATTATTCAACAACACAAAATTAATAATTGGAGTAATATTTCAAAATGTCAACAGCTAAACCATTTCCCATTTTTTTCTTCCATCTTGAATAATGTATTCTAGGCCGTTCATGCATGCACTTCAGCATAAAATCTACGAAATATACTTTTCTGTCAAAAAATGATGGAAATGTTTGGGGGGTCGACTTATATTCGAGCAAATACGGTAGATCCAATTTCACGATCAGCTGTCATGATTTTGTGGCTTCACATTCAATGGAAAGAGCATTCCAATTGTATTGAGAATAGTGTGCTATTGGTTCCCCTAATATAATTTTTATTTGAAGCTCCATGTATAAGTAGTGACAGTTACAAGCAAAGTCAGAAAAGAGTGATGTTAACAATTGAATTACACTGTGGGAGTATTTATTTATTGGCTTACAAAAATCAATAATAGTTGCCTATTTTACTTCTGCCAGTAATATTTTGCTCATCTTTCTTGAAACTCTCAATTTCTAAAGATTTTTAATAACATATCTGACTAATATGGGTGTCGGTGGTGTAGTGGTTAAATCATTTGCCTGCAGCACTAAGCGACAGTGGGCACGAATTGGATTTTTTCTGATGTTTCTTGACCCCCTATTTGTGTATGTATAAACTAAGAGAACAAGGAAACGGAAATGAGGAGAATGTACTAATCAGTGCTCTGTCCTTCGGAAGGACGTTAAGTAGTTGGCCTCCTTGGTGCTCCTCTAAAGAGTAGGCTAACACCGGCACTTGGTTTCCCTCCTCCCTTCTGTGTGTCCCGTGTGGTGACACCTTGTGTGTATATTCCCTGCTCAATTAAACTAATCCAAGGGTAGAAAACCTATTATTATCAGACTAATGATTTAATTAAAGCTGAAGCATTGTAACAATTTTCCATATAAGAAGTTTAAGATCAGATTGTTATTCATATATGTCTCGAGTATGTTGCATTTAAGTTGATTGACTTGTTTGCCTTGCTCTTGTCTTCACACTCATTGATATCTAAGTGGCTGCAGGGACACAACAAATCAGAACAAGATGGAAAAGTATACTCCATAAATGGAATACACAGAGATTTCAAAGGCATTCTTAATGGGAAATACATATGAAACAGAATTGAAATAGTGGGCGATTCTCAAATTTTTATCTCTGAAACTGAAAAGATTACAAAAATGCATGCTAAAAAGATTGGGAAAACAGTTGTGTGAAATATTGTATATACAGTATTTACCCAAAAAGAAGGCGACCTTGAATTTAAGACAACCCCTAAAAAAAATTAGGTTCACTTACAAAAAAACTTTTACTTTACATATATGTATAACAACCTAACATTAAGAGGATGAATAAAAAAAGTAAATTTACTACTTACATCTCCCTCTCCTCTCTCTTCCCTTCCCTTATTCATCACAACTTATTCAAATTCGAACAAGTCGTCTTCCATACCGTACATGGAATTTGATATGCAGCATTACTTGCACCCTCTTGAGATACTATTGGGATCTATTTTTTTCCATGCTGCATTGATCCAATTACAGAGAAGTGGTATACTGGGCTTCTTAATTTTCCCTGTAGAAGTTAATGCATGGTCCCCTGCCAAAAGCCATTCTGAATAAAATGACTTTATGTAATCCTTAAAGGGCTTCATCACTACAACATCTACACTTGAGTTTGTGATGTCATACCTCCTGGTATAACTACAAGGTCAGTATTCATACCATGAAGGGTATTTTGAACTTCCTCTGTAAGGTGGCCTTTGAACGCATCTAAGAGGAGCATTGCTCTCTGCCTTAATAGTGCCCCAGGTCGTCTATTCCACCCTATGCTTGGCCAGTCCTTCATTAAATCCGCTGACATCCATCCTTGGCCTTGACATTTAACAATTATTCCATTTGGTAGTACTTCCTTAGGCACTGTTTTGTGTTTTAAAATAACATACGGCGGCAACTTTGTTCCATCTGCTAATACAGCCAGCATTACAATGCACAGTTTTTCATTCCCGGAAGTTTTTATGATGACATTTTTTGCACCTTTTTCGTTGACTGTGTAATTGGATGGCATGTCGAAGTAAATGGGTGTCTCATCTGCATTACCCAATTGGCTCAGAAGGTAATTGTGATTTTTCCGCAACCGAATTACGTGCCTCTGGAAAGTTATTAGTTTGTCGTGAAGTCTGAAGGTAGACGCTGGCAAAGTGAAGTTCTTTGTCGCAGACTAAAACCATTACGACGTATCATATGCACACATCATCCATTACTAGCCTTAAATTCTTGGTATGAAATGTTTTGCGATCCTGCTAATTCTTGGGCTTTCAATTTAATGATATCCTGCATCACCGGTTTACCGTCCATTCTTTGAATTCGCACAAAGTTTGCAATTTCCTCTTCTGATTCATGAAACCAGCCTCATTTTGGTCCACTAAATCAGCGGTGCCCAAACTTTTCTAATGGCAGGCCACATCAATGGTTGCGAATCCCTTGCCGGGCCGCATTGGAAGTTGTCAATTCTTCGGCGGGCCGGATTAGAGTTTAAATCGGAAAATTTCTATATATTCTGAGATGCCATTAAGTGAAAATAAGGTTTTCATTGCTAACATTTCTATATTTAAAGTTTTATTATGAAAATTTTCAAAAAATGTATGAATTTGTGTGTTAAATTTTTCAAATTGATTTTTCACCTTAGCTTCGCAGGCCGTATTTGGCCCGCGGGCCGTAGTTTGGGCACTGCTGCACTAAATGATCTCCGTGCTGAGTTAGCATCTTCAAGTTTCTCTTTTGCTTGCTTTCACCTTCGCACATTTGCCTCAGTCACATTGTATTTCCTCCCTGCTGCACAATTATTTGTTTCTTCAGCATAGCGCACCACCATTAACTTTAAATTTCTGTTGTAACTTCTTCTAATTCCTTTCGATACATTCCTTCTTACCGCAGTTCCTTTTTTTCTCTATGCAATCTGCCATTTGTTTGTGGTATCTTATTTAAAAGTTATAAATAATAACTTGTCACTATTTCACTTTAAAACTCAGCAAAGTGTGTACAACTCTAGTGCTCTCGAAAATTTTCTATACTTTGAAACTAACGTCCACTTTACATCTGCCGTTGGCATACCAAATGCAAAGCATCATGTTTAAATTGTAGTAGATACGTTTAAATTGTATCAGTCTTGTTTACATTGTATTACTAGACACCTTAATTGGTGCCTACATGACTTTGTGTTTCATATTATGCACGGAACCGCCCAGCTGTAATAATTTTTTTTCAACTTGTCTCGTGATTACCTACCCAGCTCTAAACACTTCTCTACTACTGAAGTGGAACCATTGGTCTGTGGGAGCAATTTTAAGAAATTTGACCTTAAATTTTTAAAGTATTGTAGTAATTAATTAAATACGATGTATTACTTTATACAATAATAAATATTTTAATGGACATATATTTGACATCTGGGTGTTTCATGATGCATTTAAAATAGGGGTGTATTCTCACCTTAAATCCTCATACTTTCTAAGGTGATACCTAATATTTTTAATGGCATTTTTGTGAAAAAACCTCGTCTTCCTTTTGGTTAAATATGGTATAATAGACTAGCTGGAGTTACCTGGCTTCGCTTGGGAAAGGGTTTTCTTTTAAGTAGCAAATGATCTTTATTTCTTGGGGCCCCGCACTGTCGTTGCCCCCAAATTTCTCAAAAGTGTTATTTGGAGAAGAGATTCATACAGAATTTTAACTACCACCTAAAGAAACTATTGAAAAATTTTAGTCTGGTTTGTGCTCGTGGGTGTATTTCAATGGTGAATCCATCATATAATCAAGGCAGACTGCTTTTCCAAGAATATTTGGTGTAACAAGTAGTTTTATTAAAATAGGAATTACTCTGAGTAGACAATAAGCCCCTTTTCGTTCCCCATTCCTTAATTATGCAAGCGATGTTTACATTAACATTTACTATTTTATATATTGTATTGTAAAGTTTTACCATAATATAATTATGCATTAACGTCTTAATTACTATTCACATGAATAGATACACCGAAGCCTTTAAAGCTGTAATAAAACTATGTGGATTATGTCGATACTATTAGCCAAAACGTTAAAAATAAACAACATCTTGGTTACCGAACAAATGTAAGTAGATGTATCGATTTATGTTGCGATAAATCTTTCGATGTCTCCATGACAAAGGATAACAATGTTCTAATATTCTTTAAAAATCATTTGACTCACTTTAAGAGTATTCATAGATTATATTTAATACATTTGTACCCTTTATCTTGGCGTTGGCTATTCTTCCTCTACGGCACACTGCGGCATGGATTTTCCTTGCATTAATGTTATGTGGCTATCTCTTTTTGAAGAGGGCAACAATTGAGAAATTTAGCTGTTTCCGCATGGAAAATGTTAATAAATTTTGTGCTTAAAGGATGATTTCGAGTGATTTAACATGTAATATGGCAAAACATGAACAGAATTAAAATATTCAGTCTTTCTTGCATAAAATAAGCCATTTCACATGATCGTAAGTTTACGTTTAAGTATATTTATATCCAGATATTAAATAAGTAAAAAGAAGTTACCTGTTTGGGGGGCATTGTATATTTCATTTGTGAGAAATGGAGAACAAAAACACGTTGCCTTTGTCATGTGTGCACATGAACTTTCCACTTAAACACAATATGGGTAAAGGTTTAGAATTAAACAAAATTTTTGCGAGTCACTGGACCAGAACAGTGGTAGAAAACTCCTTCAGCCGATAATTATAGGATAAGCCCTATGCATTTCGCCCACTAAGTGGGCATCTTCAAGGGAGAACCTGCCTTGGCAGTGAACATAGTTCTCTTTCCTTGCGCAGCTTCTTTTCTTTCAGCAGTAACCATTAAAATCTTCATCTTAGTTATTATTTTCTCAACACATTACAATATTTTTCTCAGGAAAAGGCAGTTGCATTTTTCAAATCAAACAGGTCTTAATACTTCTAAAATCTAAGTGAGATGGTTATTTGACGAAGAATCTTGCCATGATAATTTTTAATTCAATATTTTCAAGTAGTGTCTTATTTCTCTAATATGCGTATGTCTGCTCAGGTTATTTGCTGATATTCGGGTTGCAGCCAGTGTGAAATATCATATTTAAATATATGATGCCTTTCTTAATTTCCTTGACTTACCTTTTCATTAGACATCATTACTGCCTCTAAGGACCGTTCAGTGGGAGTACTCCGTCTTGGACCGCCCAATCATGGTTGGACTGAATACAGTGAGCTGACATGATAATACTGACTGTCACTGCCGATACCGACCCACCTCCTTGATTTTTGGAGGGGTTCCTAAAAATTAATATCCTCCTGGGATCCCCTGTTTTCCCAATTACAAAAGCCCTTATAAGAGACTTTAATGTTCAAATCAAGAGATCTTAAAGGGTTTTACATTGCATTTGGGGATCGTGAATTGCAACCAATCAAGTGGCTGTGTCACTAAGAATTATTGGGATGTGATGCTGGGACCAGTAGTCATTGGCCTGAGTGGTCATATGCTTCCTGTCCAAAGTGGTCTGCCTTAATCACATTTAACGGAAATTGCCAGAGATATAATGGGATGATGTGTTATGTATGGATGCAAGCTGTTCCTTGAGGAGGCTGGAATGTGTGCTTCGTGTGGTGAACCTACCATTTAGTTCAAAATAAAAATTATAAAAAAACCCAAAGTGCCCTGCCATCAATTTTAACCTGTTATGTACATCTCATTTACTTGTTTTTTTGCAATATTTATGATTGGCTGCAGAAACGGGGAGATGGAAGCCATTGTGTAACTCTGGGTTAATTTAAAAGTTAGGAATGCTAGTGATGAAAATATTTGTTGTTGCTTAAAGTAATGCCTTTTTTTTAAGGGCAGCTGTGCTCTTTTTCTTGTTATATTGTGTAAATATAAATATATATATATATATATTATTTTTTGATTTCTCTATCACATAATCAAAATTTTATATCCATTTGTATCTTTTGGATGACATTGTTTGGATTCTTCGTTGTCTCAAATCAGACTTGTAATTTTTTCCAGCTCACTTTGGCATCATATTCATCGATAAAATTTCCATTTTAAATGGGATCACTTTATACAAAGAATCTTCTTCTGAATTGTTTTTTTTTATTTGCTGATGATGGACGTTTGTGAGTGATTGTAAGAAGTATGAATGAATGCGTGTAACAAGTATGTTCGATTCCTGTGAAATGTTGAGTTTATATTTAAAAATTTGGTCTAGTTTTTATCTCTTTTGTAACTAACCTATTGGCTGTGCAAAAAGAGAATATTGAAATAATCGATACGATTCATTTGGCAAGTGGGTGGTCAGAATTATTGAGGTTTTTAAATTATTTCATCTATGCTCATTGAAACAAAATACATGACACACATGTAAAAAGATGCATACATTAATTTCTTTTTTAAAAATGATGCTTAAACATAATGATCAAGGATGGTTTGAAATTGATACTTGTAAATGTGTTAGATATTTGAATTGCACTCTTAAAGATGTGTATTTTGGGGATAGATAGTAGAAGCAGAAAGTGGTAGCACATGGTCAAAGTTGCAAAGTTTGCCCTTTAATAAGCGGAAAAAATTGTGAATTTTATTCCGAAGCTTTTGGTTCCGGTTAAAACAATCGTTGAATTCTGCCGTCTTTGACCAGTATTGAATTATTACACTTGTTCGAGAAAAATAAAGGTGAATTTATGGAATCAAATTAGGAAAGGACGCTAAATCTGGTTACCATGCAAGTCAATTTATAAAACTGCCAAGTTTGGTTTAGGAATTAGATTGAATACTTTTGGAGGTGATAACTCAGGAAATTAATCTTTTGTTATCTAGTGTTTGTACTGTTGTCTGTGTGTTTGGTGCTCATTTAAATATATTGTTTGTAATGTAATTATCAGGTCTTGTCTCATGCCACATTAGCCCAAGTTTGACATCTTAGGTTTCATTGTGAACATATGGAAAACCTAATTCGTAGATCTTTCACGTTTCATTGTTTGAATTGATGGATCATGTGATGTGGGGTAATGTGCATTTTGGTTAACATTTGGTTTTTCTGCCCTAGGCAAAAGAATTCGCTATTTGGTTTGAATTAGTGTCTGTTAACAGCTGTGATTGGTATCATCTAATTGAACAGGTTTTCTAAGATTTTTTTAAGCATCCAAAATAAAAGGAAACATCTTAATCGGGTATATTGAAAATTTTCTCTCATATTTGTCATGAAACGTTATGCTAAGGGTCTCCCGAAATGTCATCAAACTATTGCATTAATAATAATTATTGATCACTTGTATATTGCAAAATGTGTGTATTGGAGTAAGATTTTTTTTGAAATAGGCCTAGTTATCTTATCCCTCGGTAGTTCCAGTTTTCTATTATCTGACAATTTGCCGAGGTATAGAGGTAAAAAAGAAACGATGGTTAGGGATCCCTTCTGTAATACTCATCTTGCTGTATGGGGTGAGATGAGATTAGTCTAAGAAACATACTTCTAATTACGAAAAGAAATATAAAGGTATATGCAAGTAAATTTTTTGTGTTTTATTTAGTGGTAGCGAGCTAAAAAAACGAGGCAAATTCGAATAAAAGAAAAAGTTGTCATCCTGTCACTTAATTTTATCAAAGTTATGTAATGGTTTTTTGAGTTTTGATATTTTCCATTCATGTGAGTTGATCTCTCTCCTTAAATCATGTAATGATGTGTGCTTCTTTGTATTTGTCTTGTTCAGTCAGGATCTGATGCTGGAATTCGGATGTGGATAATATACCTCAACACTATCAAATGAAAGCGTGCAAAATCCCACTGGATAACTTATTTGTAAAATTTTATCTCGTGTATTTCTATTTTTTGTCGAAGTTGAAATAAAATTAATTTTTCAAAAATGACCAATTCCGTGAAGTTTGTAACGATGTCCACCTGCGCATGAAATTGCTCTTTCGAGTGCGAAATTTTCCAAGTAATCCAAAAGATGGAATTTTTACGAAGAAAAAAAATGATTCCTCGACCCCGGCGGCAGCTATTGAGAACGTCCTATTGCGACGGAAAAAAATCTCGCCCCTTCGGCGTAAAGAAGTTATATCCACCGCGCAAGTTTTCAGTGGCAAGGAGGTCGTAAAGCTTATCCTTGAAGGTCACGATACGAAGGAATTTTTGTGAACGTCACGTCGAATGTCACATTCGACGTGATCTAAAAATCCCGTTTTTCGGGAGATGAGAATATTCCGTGTCGGGTACAGAGGACGTTATCATGCTCGCGACCCATTTGTTTTTTAAAAACTGCGAACAAATTTTTATCTTATCATGTTATATTGACTGACTATATCTCTCCAGTCAGAAAAAAGTCGCGGAAACCAGTTACAGCCGCCTTCAACAGTGACGAGTCGACGATAGTGGATTGTAAAGCTATTTTTATTGCTATTGGTGAGAGAGTTGGTCAATTTTGATTTCAATCATAAGGCGAGCTCAATAATTCTTTCTTTAATTGTCAGTTTAAGTTTTGTCCCTTTGAGAAATGGTGCCAAGTTATGTAAATAAATCGCCCATTAATCTTATCACCTACTGTTTTGCAGCAAGTGAAAGAAAGAGTTATTTCACTAGAGAATTATCGACGTCTTATAGCTGAAAATAAATTCAAGAATAAGCATCAAAAATTGATAAAATACCGTATTTATCTTAGTATAAGATTTTTTTTAATGACAGGCGTGGGTCGTCTTATATTCGCGAACCAATAAAGAAATATATAAAAGGTCAGGACTACTAAATGTCGGTTTCCCAAAGTTGACGTATCGAATTGATTACTCACATTGGCAGGAAATGTTTCAATATGCATTAGTCATTCCAAGGAATTATTTTATGTAATACTAGCGTAATTGCCCGTTAAATATGACGGGCATGCGTGAATGGGGGACTGTCAAATATCGGGAATTGCAGAAAATTTTATGATGCTGTATTGTATGTCTATTGCTATAGGCAAATATAAAGTTTTTTCGTTAAATTTTTAACAGATATTTATAAAAAAAAGTAATTTAAAACGGACGAGTAAATGCCGAACCCGATCACATCCGATTGGTAGCCGAAGTTTGCTGGGTGTTTAGTGACGTCAGTGAATGCCACAAGCATGTTAGCTGATGCTAGTCGTGCTAGAGGCCATTGTGTCGATATAGAAGTAGAAGCTTGAAAGACATAATTCTGTTGTTTACTCCGTCTTAGAAGAAATATTGGTAGAAGTACTGCACCTTCCTGCATTTATTACGCTTTGTGTTTTGCAAAATGGCATATGAAGGATTTTGTGTAGCCAGATCTGATAATAATCTGATAATCGTACATGTTTTTGCGGTACATTGGAAGACGTAGGGAGCAATATTCAGATGTTGAAATGTGTGCAGTGAAGGCGGATAGGTTTGTATTACATTTAATTGATAAAACAAGTTCGATGTAGCGCTTTTATTTTCAGTTATTGTAATAGTACTATTATTTCGACTGAAACGCAGAAGATGTAAAAGATAGATTGGCGTCTTAAAACAGCTTTCCTATATTAAATGAATAAAACAAGTCTAGTTTTAACTAATATTATAGAATATTTATTTATGTATTGTTTCCCATGCTGTCCTAGTATCTAGTAAGTAAAATATAGTTAGATAAGTATACAAAAGGTAATGGATGAGGCCGAGACTTCTTGGAATTCCACAATAAAATAACATGAACAATGCTAGATAGTATTTTTATTTATATTAAACTTTTGCTAATTTACACAAAATATATGAAGTAAAACACGACCGGTTTCAGTGAATAATCACCATCATCTGCCTTTACAGAATCATCAGGTCAAATATTGACAAATATACAAAATTAATGTGAATAAACTTAGTTTCCGTGTGTCTTGTCTATAGGAAATGTGGTGAAGTTTGTTGTTTTAAGTGTCTATCTGCCTTATTTATTACCTATACTTGTGAAAAGAAAAACTTTAGAAGTGTTTGTAATAACTACATGTCTCTTTTGTATATGTCGCGAATTTCATAGTTGCTTTTATGGCTTTTTCTCCCTTTGAGGTCAATGAGGAAAGACTATGTTAGTAATGCTGTTGGATTTGTTAAACTGAGGCGAGAAGGAAAAATATGTATTGTTAAAGGCAAGATTTGCCCTGAACACAGAATAAGATAAAGCAGTTATGAAGTGAGTGTAGTTGTAGATGAAGAAGAAGATTTAGTCACGTCTGTGGAGTGTCATGACTGTCCTTATTTAGCAAAACATGGTCCTTCAAAATAACATGATGTCATGGATATTATATGAACAAATTTATTAAAATATTTAAATTACAGAACTAACAATATGTAACATTTGTAAAAGTATTTGCTTAAAAACTTGGTACTTAAATATATGCACTGCAACAGTAATTATTTGCTTAATAAATCCATAGCCGAACGATTTCCGGAAGTTTGATCTTACGTATTTAGAATAGGTATATTACATTATGGAGGTTTTGTTAAAATATATATGCTAATCTTTGAAACAAAAATATAATTTACTCTTTCAACGTTCTCCAGAAATATATGCATCATGTCAATGTAATGCCGACATAAGTCATAAACTAAAATACGAAGCAGTAAAATTACGTACATACATATCACTAGTACTTATCGTTAGATTAAAATGATCTTCGCAGACAAATGCAGTTGTACGTTCCGATATATCAGATGCGTATCTCCTCATGGCTTTCAACCACAATATTCTCCGCTTCTTATTTCTTCCCAAGGAGCTCGGTAGCGTGAAGAACAATTTTCTCGGGGTTTTAATCGTTGTATTTACGCACTGAGGTACCAGACAATACTTATAACTCTTCTTAAGTTCCATATTCTCCATTTTAGCTACGATATCAGGAAAAGCAACAGGTCGAAGTATCAAAACCTCGTGCTTTTAGTACGGTCCTTAGCGTCGTAAGGCATGCGATGACGTCACACACCCCTTTCTCTCTCTCTCTCCAACCAGGATGCCGTTTTCGCGGGATATTTGAAAGAGTTATTTTAAATATTTTTTTTGCATAATGAAGACGATTTAGCAAAAAAATGTTCACAGGGAGTAAGTAATTAAGTCAATTACAAAGAATAAAAAGAACAATTAAATATTTTGGCAGCCCCTCATTAAGTATTAAGTTCAAATTGAAATGAAAATCAATGAAACCATTTTTTGTAGGCACTAATAAAGTAAGCAATAAATGTAAAGTTCACATAATTGATTGTTCCAGAGAGTAAAAATAGTTTTGGGCGGATAGAAATTGTATGGCAAAGAGACACATTACGCTGTACAATGCTTATACGCCAAAAATTATTTTTAGGCTGGTTTCCAAAGGAAACATAGCTTTATGAAATGGTCCTGTCTGTGTGTGTGTTTGTCCCCCACTAACAACTTTTGCATCAATGGACCGATTTTCATGAAACTTAGTATGAGGGTCGTGCTGCCAGAGCCCACCTCCGGACTATAATTTCTTTGGCGAAGATTGAAGTCCCGGGTTCGATTCCAGGGACGTTTTTTCCCTATTTGTTTTACATAGGAAGTCTCAAATCCATCGTGCAGAGATGTTTTCTTTAATACTTAAAATATCTTAAATTTGCGATATCGGAGCGAGGGAGGTTTTTTCTATTCTAAGGGGAAAAGAATGTAGATTCTAATTTTGATCACAGAATTTTTTAAATTTATCTTGTTTTCTTGAATATCTATTAAAATCAAGCGTTTTAAATTGCATTTTGTCGGATGTTGCCATGGAGACGATTATTACCGAACTCGGCCTGAGCACAGACGAGTGAACAAATGGGTTATTTTCTTTTCCACTCGACTACCCTTCAGCAACATTTATTAAATTCGATTATTTAAAAAAATGCATGCAAAATATAATGTCAGAAGAGATTTTGACATTGCTTTTAGTATTTTAAACCTGATAATGGTCTTTAAATTTATTTTCCAATTTTAGAAAACTATGAATTACAAATGGTATTTATGGTATGAGAATTCCTTGGAATGACTAGCACATACTGAAACATTTTCTGTCAATATAAGTAATCAATTCGGTATGTCAACTTTGGGAAACCAGTCTGCATTAGTCATGGTTTGGACTTCTTGTTAATTTATGGAACATTTCATTTTATCTCTATCTCCGTCTCCTTTCTTTCTTCCTCTCTCTCCTTCTTTCTCGTATTAAAGCATTCAAAGCATGAATTCCTCACGCATATAGTATAATTATGGCGACAATACAATCTCGAGGTTTAAAAATGACTCGATCGGCAAGGCAACATATCCTTAAAAAGCTTAATATTTTCCAATAAATATGATTTAAACGTAGAACTTGAGCGATTTTGTATCTTAGGCAAAATGTGATGATAAGTATAAGAAACGTCATTTATTTTTCTTTAAAACGGTCTAGATCCGAAGTTCGTAGGTCAATTCTTTCTAATCTTAATTTGCAAAAGAGTAAAAGCCTGTAAGTCGAAATATCGATTTTTACATGTTATCTTATGGGAAATAGCACCCTCGTCCCCTTCCCCACTCCCATCAAAAATCAAAATTTTGGCTCTGAGGTGCACATCCTCATGGTCCCATTAGTAATTGTACCAAGTTTAAAGTATTTAGGTTTCTTGGTTTTCGAGATATGCTTTCCTCACACACACATTGCCTTTTATTATCTACTACCGTGATGGGCCGTCACATATGCAGGGTATGCGTGAATTAAGTATTAATTTAAAATAAAATGGAAATAAAATATTAATGAAACTAACTTTTATAGGCACTAATAAGTAATAAATGGATATAAAATTCACATAATTGAGTGTTCCAGAGAGTAAAAGTAGTTTTAGGAGAATGGAAGTTTTATGACAAAAAATACATTACGGTATAAAATTCTTATATGCCCAAAACTATTTTTAATTTAGGAAACATTTAATTTTGTCTCTCACTCCCTCTCTCTCACCCTCTGTGTCTCTCCTTTCTTTGTTCCTCTCTGTCCTCTCTCTCGTATTAAAGCATCATAAAAGGTATTAGATTTCGTTATGAGAAATCAGTAAAATTTGCTATGATCTGGTTTGGCTTTAATGTATAATCAAATCAATTTTTTTGAAAGTTATCTTTGTTTTAATTATATTGTTTAAAAGTAATCAGAGAGGCCAAATTCTCATCCAAATATATGCTGAAAATAAGAGTAAAATCGAAATAATAAGATATAATGTATGAAGAATCTGCAGAAATTTACTTGAGCAAATCATAACTAATTTAAAACGTACAGACTTTAATTTAATAACAATTGTTTTACTCTTACGCGTAAAAACAGGATAGAATGTGAATGAACAGTCAACTTACCATCAAAGAAAAAATGTGTAGTAACTAACTGTGAACTAAATACTTACATGAACTGCAATGAGTTTTAACTATATTTTAAGATCGCAATTTTCTTTTAACTATAGTAATTTTGAAATTTTTTCAGAAAATTGGCTATATTTAAGACAATTTAAATAAAAGTAATAAAATGTTATTTTTCAATCCATTTAGAAATTCAGTTCGAAATATTTCCTCTATTATCATTTAAAGAAATCAATTAAAAATAACGTTATAATTTAGTTTTATAAAATCTCAACATTTGGCAATGGTGCATGATTCAATCGTATGAAATGTTTATAATGAATTATAATTTACTAGCTTTACCCGCGCAGAGCATCTGCGCGCCAGTACTTTATTTCTCAGTACCATAAATTTCTTTATACACATAATTTTCGATCTATTGATTTACTGATACAATAGTTAGAGAGTCACATGATCTCGCCATCCCTCTCTCCCTCCCTCTCTCCCTCCTTCCCTTCCCCTCTCCCTCCCTCTCTCCCTTCCTCTCTCCCTCCCTCTCTCCCTCCCTCCCTCTCTCCCTCCCTTCCTCTCTCCCTCCCTTCCTCTCTCCCTCCCTTCCTCTCTCCCTCCCTTCCTCTCTCCCACCCTTCCTCTCTCCCACCCTTCCTCTCTCCCACCCTTCCTCTCTCCCTCCCTTCCTCTCTCCCTTCCTTCCTCTCTCCCTCCCTCTCTCCCTCCCTTCCTCCCTCCTTCAGTAAACTCATCTCTTCACTCACTTAAGAAGTTAAGTAGCAGTACTCCGGTTTCTCTAAAAAAGCATCTGGTAACTTCACTAATTATTCCGCGTTTTTACTACGTTGATATAGCGTACCAAGATTTATCTCAAGAGTTTTCGTTAAAAATTTAAAGAACACATAACGCGTGCATCAGGTATATATTTAATTTGAAGAAATCAGAGCACATTTCTGAGCCACTCGTCAAACTAAACCGGCTATATTTGGAGTCTCGTAGACGCCTACATTTGCTTTCCTTGCTATACCAATTACTTAATTCCAACAATCCGCATTATCTTGCCGCTGAATTTAGAAGTATAGATACTGTAAATAACCGTAATACCAGACGGAGCCGTAAACTCCTTATTCCTCATCACAGAACAGAAATTTTCAACAAGTCCTTCATTGTAACTGCTTGCAGACTATGGAACGACCTTCCCCAAACAATGAAAAATTTGCACTCGCTCTCCTCATTCAAGCGACACTGCTATCAATCGCTCTTATCCTTGCAAAGGAACAGTTAAACACCCTTAATGCTTCAATTTTATTTATTTATTTTTAAATATCTTGATTTTGACGAAACAATATTTATTGCAAATGTTTGTATTTTACTGATTTATTTGTTTTTTTTTTTTCCATTTTGTTCAGACACTCCAATGTTAATGTCTATCAATTTTGTCATTTTTATATGTTTATTTTATCAATGATAGATTCGTGTTGTGCCAGTTTATTTTTCTTTATCTCTTTATGATTTTAATTTATTTGTAACTTGTTCTAAATCTCATTTATGTGATGTCTTTAGTGAATCTCAGTAGGTTTCGCAGATTTTTCACACACGCCTTCTTGTGTTGGTGTTTTCCTGCAGTGGGTTTTTTTTACATGCATTCCATTATTCAGCAGTCCATATTTTTTCCCATAAAATCACATATTTTCTTTTCAAATACTTGTATTTTTATTGTTACCTGTATTTACATTGCTAATGTTTTATGTATTATTATATATGTTTCATGGCAAGGGGTTAGGTGGAAGATAGGACTTCTTAGTCTCAATCTCGCTCCAAATAAAGACCAAATCAATCAATCCCTTCCTCTCTACCTCCCTTCCTCTATCTCTCTCTTCCTCCCTCTCTCTCTGCCCCTTCCTTTCCCCGCTTCCTCTCCCCCTTCCTCTCCCCCATTCCTCTCCCCCTTCCTCTCCTCCCATTCCTCTTCCCCCTTCCTCCCCCCTTCCTCTCCCCCTACCTATCTACCCCCCTTCCTCCCTTCCTCTCTCCCTCCCTTCTCAGTGGGTGTTTTCCTGCGTGGGTTTTACTAGGGAGGACATGCCTGTTTTACCTAGGTTTTCCCCACAATCTCTAATCTGTCTTCAATTTTATATATATATATTTTTTTTACTCTGTATGATTTAGGTATATACTGTTTATGTTATGCGTATTGTGTGTGTATATATATATATATATATATATATATATATATATATATATATATATATATATCTTACTTTACCATTTTTTTATATTTTTTATATTGACGAAGGGTTAAATGTAAGAATGGACCTTATGGTCTAAATTTCGCCCGAATAAAGACGATTATCTATCTATCTATCTATCCCTTCCTCTCTCCCTCCCTCTCTCCCTCCCTCTCTCCCTCCCTCTCTCCCTCCCTCTCTCCCTCTCTCCCTCCCTCTCTCCCTCCCTCCCATCCTCTCTACCTCTGTCTCCCTCCCTTCTTCGTTCTTCTTCGATTTGCTTCTTCAACAGATTCATTGGCTCGTACCGCTCTTCTTCTCGCATTATAATCAGCGTAACATGTTGCTCTTCAAGCTATTACTTTTATTCTGAGCAAACAATTTAAATATTAATTAAATTAATTAATATACAGTTGCATATAAACATTATCTAAATGGCTTTAACTTTATATTGTATTTCAATGCGATGTACAGAAGCTGTTTATTTTTTTATTTTTTATTATTTATTTAATAAGTTCAAAAACAGCACTCAGGCCTAGTACGTTGAACATTACAACCAATAAATAATAAATGCATGTAAAAATATATAAAAACAGTCAAATAAAACAGTAAGGAACTCAATGAAATACATCAGTACGAGGATCTTGCTTCAGAGTTTGGTTATATAAGTTTGGGAGGCGGGAAATTAAGGAGCGTTTTGTGGTTGAGAGCCGAGGGGTGCGGCAGTGGAATAAATTATGTAATCTGGTACTTCTAGAGGGAATACGGAGGGGGTAACTGGAGAGAAGTTTGGGAGTTCTATATTTTCCATTTACAATGTTACGAAAAAACTTTAGGTCGATTGCCAGCCTTCGATCGGCCAGAGGTAGTAAACCTAGAGTGTGGAGAATGTGGGAAGAGGACGCATTACGAAGAGAAGGAACTCGCTGATGGATAATGTGATGGAAGAAATTTAGGGGCCTTTCTAGGTGATTGAGATTAGATTGGGAAGTTGTGGACCGAATGGGTGAGCAGTATTCTAAAATTGGGAGAACACAACTGACAAAAAATGTGCGTAGAGAGAAAACATCCGTAATTTCGGCGAAACGATAGATGAGGCCCAGCATAGACATGGCACGAGAAGTGACGTTCCTAATATGGGTAACAAATAGTAGTTTCTGGTCAAAGATTACACCAAGATCCTTTTGTGTTGTAACTAAGGGAATTGTAATGTCAAGAATTTTGTATTGGTTTATAATTGGTTGCTTACGTAAGGTGAAGGTAAGAGTGGTACATTTGGAGGGATTGATTCTAAGACGCCAGGTTTTAGTCAAGTCTGAGAGGCGGTCTAGGGCAGCTTGGAGAATAGCAGAATCGGCGGGGGAATTAATCTGTTTGAATAATTTGCAGTCATCTGCAAAGAGTAGTATCCCGCAAGGTAGTGCAATTATATCCACTAAGTCATCTATGAAAAGGATGAAGAGAAGAGGGCCTAAGACACAACCTTGAGGCACACCGGAAGTGACAGGAGCGAGAGAAGATAGGTAGCCGTCGATAACTACACGCTGACTTCTGTTTGACAGGAAAGAATAAATGAGGAAGAGAAAGAGATGATGGACATTAAAGCGATGGGAGATTTTGTGAAGGAGGAGAGAATGGTCAACGGTGTCAAAAGCTTTGGCGAAATCGATATAACACACGTCCAGTTGAGAAGAATTTTCATGTGTGTGCGTGATATTATTCACGTGCACGGAAAGGTTTGTTAGAGTTGAGGAGTCCGGAAGAAAACCATGTTGTTGCGTGGAAATATAGGGAAGAGTGAAAGCGAGGAGCCGATTATGAATAATTTTTTCACAAACGATTGATAGGTTGGAAAGAAGAGATATGGGTCTATAATTTTTCACCTGAGATCTACTGCCATTTTTGTGAATAGGGATGACGTTGGCTACTGTTAGGGAAAGACTCCCGTGGAGAAGCAGCCGTTGAGAAGCATAGAAAGAGGTATCGAGAGCTGAGAAGCGGTTTGCCTGAGAAATTCCGCTGCGATACCATCGGGTCCGTTGGCTTTCTTGGAAGGGAGGGCAGAGAGGAGCTGGTGCACTTCACCGGGGGTGGTGACAATGGAGGATAGACAATGGGAACATTTAGGGTTCAGAGGAGAGGGAGGGGTAGGATTTGATCTGAATAACTCGTTAAAAGTTTCAGAAAAGACGGAATCATTATAGTGCACTGAACTAGGAATTCGTACACCTTTTCTGCAACAATTTATGATATTCCAGAATGACTTACTGTTGAAATTAATTTCTGAGCACGCACTATCAATGTAGTCTTTGTAGTCACGCCTCAGTAGAAAGTTAACGTGCCGTCGGTGATAAGCGAAAGTTCGTTTAGTGTGAGGATTGGGAAACGATTTCATTAGCTTCCAACAAGCCTTCTTATTTTTTAGGGCGAGAAAAGCTTCGGCGGGGAGTCACTGCAGCCGGAATTCCCGGCCGTGTAGATAGGATTCAACAAGGCGAAGAATCCAGGCCGGGAACTGGAATCGATGCATCTTCAATAGGAGGCCCTCGTGCCACACGCGGTCGAAGGCCTTCGAGGGGAAATTTTATATTTAACATTTATATAAAAGTCAGAAAAACTGATTAGTTTTTGGTAAAAATCGGTCTTATCACTTATCCGTTATTAAATATTTTTGCTTTAATATTTGATAAATATAAAAATGTATTTGAATAAAAGTTGTAGGAAATTTAATTTTCTACAACCTTTGTATGAAACATTTTTTCCATATAATGCATTGTTTAAGAGATATCTTATATTTTTAGCTGCCACCACCACGCCATCTACCGACGACTTTTGTTAACAACTGACGCTTAGTTACGTCTTAGTAACGTTCCTTTTTCTTTTCTTAATTGCTGGAGCTTTGTAGCTATATCCAATATCACAAGGCTATGGTTTGAGTTTATTTCTGTTCTTTGAAAAGTAAAATTTTCTCGCAGTTTCTTTAAATATTTATTATTATGTAACCTATTTGGAATTTTTAGAAATATTACACAGATATGGAGAAAGTCATGTGGTGGCCACATAAGATTTTTTAGTTTTAATCTCTAAATGAAGAAAAGCCTGCACGCCAAAAAGTCGATTTTTACGTGTTATCTTATGGGAAATGCAAATAATCCCCTGGAGTCGAACCTTGGACGTTTATCGTAAATTTTCCTTCGTCACTACATTTTCATATTAAAATAGATTATATCTGCTGAATTTCAAGTTTATATCTGCACATTTGATCGAGTTATTTGCGTTTTAAGAGCGTGACATGGACCAACCAAGCAATATAGCTTTTTAGGCGTTCTTTACTAGCGAAGCGGCAAATGCTGAACACCTCATGGGCACGATGGTCCGTCCGTCCGTCCGTTAGGGTTGCTACCTTTTTTTGACCCGAATCCCGAACATTCTAATAAAATTTCTAAAAAACTACGAACATATCACGAACATAACCGAACAGTGCAAATTACGTTTCCTATCTAGATTAATTATACTGCTTAGAAGTTTCTACACACATCCTTCCGGGACTATTCAATAAAATTATTGAAATAATAATAATTTTAAAAGGACCCAAAAATTTTTTCGCAATCAGGATAATCCTTTACCTGATGCAAATAAAATACACCTTTAATTTTGTAGCAAAAAACTGCTCTACCTGAGTAAGTTGTAGAATTCCTTTACACAACCCAATGCCCAATATAAATATTCAGCAGAAACATCTTTTAACATTCTTTAGAAATGAATATATCGAAGTAGGTTTAATAATTGGAATCAAATTTTGGTGCCCCTTTGGCTAGGCGACTCACCTCAATATTTGAAATTTCTTAGTCTGTTTTTATTTTATCCATCCGTAGTATAGGAGAAAGTAGTTTTAATGAAATAAATCTATTTCGAGATTTCAACGGAAATACACGTTTTGAGGTCCCCTGAACACGTTTTGACCATTTTATCGATGATGTCTGTGTTTATGTGACAGTTTTTTGTGGGTCAAAAACTATTAATCAGGTCAACGCGAAATTTTATATGTAACATTTTTATGGCAGCCATAAGAACTGATTAGTGTTTGGTAAAAATCGGTCAACCGGATATGGGTGTTTACACCTGTTACTTTTCCGTTATTTTGAAATATTTGCTTTAATATTCGATATATGAAAAAACGCACTGGAATAAAAGTTGTAGGAAATTTAATTTTCTACCTATGTTTGAAACATTTTTCCATAAAATGCATTGTTTAAGAGATATCTTAAAAACTAAATGTTAGCTGCCACCACCATGCCACCTACCAACGACTGGTGTTAACAATTGACGCTTAGTTACGTCTTAGTAACGCTCCTTTATAGTTTCTTAATTGCTGGAGCTTCGTGGCTATATCCAATATCAGAAGGCAATGGTTAAAGACTTTAAAAAGAACAGAAATAAAGTTTCTCTCTCAGTTCCTGAAAATATTTATTTTTATGTAACCTATTTGGAATTTTTAGAAATAATACAGGTATGGAAAAAGTCATGTGGTGGCCACATCAGATTTTTATTTTCTGAATTGTTGGAGATTCATGACTATATCCAATATCAGCAGGCTACGGTATGAGCCTATTTCTGTTCTTTGTAAAGCCTTAAAATTTTTCTCTCAGTTCCTTCAAGTATTCATTATCATTTAACCTATTTGGAATTTTTAGAAATATCACAGGTAAGGAGAAAGTCATGTAGTGGCCACATCAAATTTTTTATATATTTGGCAGAGGTTTTATTATAGCATGTTACATGGTTGAGAAAACTTGTTCACACGGGTATGTGCTTGCAAATCGACAGATGTGACACTGAGCAAATTTTCGAAGTTGCGGGAATTGCAAATGAGGCAACAAAATTACTAATATTTAAAAGTCTATCCATGATGAGTAAACAATGGTGGGAAGAGAATAGGGACGGCAACACTTTGTATGTGTCGGGTGGAAGTTTTGGGTACCCGAACCATCAGACATGACAAGGTTTCGTTACAATCACTCGCCCACTAAATTTTCAAACCTATTTATTCATTCAAACCTTACAAACTGAACCGATATATCGACGCAAATGCAATAAAATTTTGAGGTCGTTCTTTTAAATTTCTGATGTTTCAGCTCTGGAAAAACGAAATTATTTTAGAAATTGTTTTAAGCGTCATGCGCCACATTTGAGAGGCGGTTGCACCAAAAGTGACGCATGCACCATAAGTTGGGCATGACTGACCTAGAGTGATAAACTATCTCTTTACATACAATAAATGAATATTTATTTGTCAAGTAAATAATTAAATGAAAATCATTGTTTTTATAAAAAAAATAGAGATGTAATTTAAGCGAGGAAGGTAGAATACCTGATTTATTCTTCTTTACAAAAGAGGGAAAATAAGGCTGGTAAAAACAACTGCGCAGAGAAAAATTTTAAGTTACCTCTTGTATCTCTGATTCTGTGTCATTTCCTTAATGATTTTTCTCAATTCTTCTCAGTACTGAATTCAGTTATCCTCCTTCCACACAAGCAATTTATGGGTGTAGTACGTACGATGGATACCAAACGCCAAAAAATTTCCCAAATTATCTAGCTGTTCGGTGTTTGGTATAGCATCGGTACCGAACACCGAACAGTTTGTCTGATTACCAAAAAGTTCGGGTGAAAAACGAACAGGTGGCAACCCTACCGTCTGTCCGTCCGTCGTAACTTTCATCTCCTAAACCGCTGGTCGGATTTTAATTCAATTAGGTATGAGTGATCTTTATAACAATTTATCGCCCAATTGTGATTTTCAACTGAATCCGTCAATTAGAACTTCCACTTTACAAATTACTTTAATAAACGTATACTTGTATCTTGTTAAATGACATCCGTCAAGCAACAATGAAATATCAAACTTTTATCTCTCTAGCTCTTATATGATCTGTAAGGTATAGATTAAAAAATTATTCGGATAGAAAACAACATTTACTACAAAAAAGTCCGCGAGGCCACGTAATTACGAGTTATGGTTTCGGAGATAAAAATTCGAGAAAATCCCCAGAAAAAATCACATATTTTGTTTAAATCGATCGCTAAGACGGTTCTCTCAGCAAACAACAATTAAAAATCCATATATTTCTCTCCCATTCTCTTATATGATCTGTGAGGTGTAGATTAAAAAATTTATTCGGATAGAAAACAACATTTACTACAAGGTGGTTTAGAGACCACATAATTACCACTTATAGTTTCGGAGACAAAAATTCGAGAAAATCCCAAGCAAAACATCGCTTATTTTGTTTACATCGATCGCGAAGATGGTTCTCTCAGCAAACAACAATTAAAAATCCATATACGAGTATTTATCTCCTATTCTTTTATATTATCTGTGAGGTATAGATTTAAAAAATTATTTGGACAGAGAACAACATTTACTACAGGATAGTCCCCGCGACTATAGTTTCGGGGTTAAAAATGCGAGAATCGCTTAATCTTTCGATACCGTCCCATACGTATTTCCCATTAAGAACGCCTTTTAAATCTCTGTGTATTTCATTTATGGAATATACTTTTCCTTCTTGTTATTATAAGGGTAGGATAGACTATAGATTTGCAGTAAAATAATCGAAGCATGTTCCAAATTTGCAGTCGAAGGCACCTGCTTTCTTTCTCTTTGCTTCATAATTTTCGCCATGAAGTACTATGCATGCACTCGGATCAACAGTCCATGGCTGAAGTGAAGTCAAATGGAAAATAATTCATTTGTGTACTCGTCTGTGCCCAAACCGAGTTAGTTAATTATCCTCTCCGTGGCAACACTAATACAATGCCATTTAAAACACTATAGTTTAATATAAATTCAAGAGAATACGATTGATTATGAAAATGTTATGATCAGAATTAGAATTTACATTCCTTTTACCTTTGAACAGTACAATCCCCGCCCCAGTATCACAATTCTAATGTATTGTAAGTGCCAAAGAAAAAATCTCACTACGATAGTTTTGAGACTTCCTATGTAAATAAAATAGGGAAAGGACATTCCTGGAATCGAACTCGGGACTTCAATCTTCGCCAATTAAAACATGATACTTAGGTCAGCCCTGGTAGCACGAATTTCATGAAAATTGGTCCATTGATGAAAAAGTTATTGTTGGTAGACGGACAAACAGGCACGACCATTTCATGTTTCCATCGTGACAGTGATTATGACTAGTCACGGTGGTTTTAAGTCATATTTTTCTTTGTTCTGCGCATTGTGATGACAATATTTACCGATATAAATAGTACAAAATAACTTTAATTTATTTGCTTCAAAATGCCTTAGAAAACATTTTTTTCGCCAAAATAAACCTCTATAAAAACTTATGCTGCAAGCAAGTACTTATTTTTGGAATCTCCAATAACCCTCGTTAAGACTAAAGTACGCATTTTCAATTTTTGATACTTAAAAGAGCTAATTCTTAAACTCGGTTACATTTTTGTTCTTTTAAACGTGGCGTGAAAGGCGCTCGTGTTGAATCTCATTCCTTTCTGCTAATTTTACTTAAAACATTGGGCGCTCTCGCCACATCAGCAGTTTATCGCGTTTTGTGTGTTCGAATAATTGGCGAAAATATTACATCTGCAATCGGCGGTAGCGCAAGGAGCGTACCAATCAAATTCGCCGTGCGTGTCACATTCGGAACGTGTTCCGCAATCTCGCCGCCCTGTCCCTTTACTCCCCGTCCTTTCTCTCTCTCTCTCTCGAATGGAAGTTCCTCCGAGAGGTGATTGGCACCGGCGGAGGCGTGCTGAGGGCACAAACACGAGAGGAGCGTGGATTGTGCAACTTCCGTCTTTCGGTTCACGGGTTACGGTTCTTTTTATCTCCTTTTCTCTCTCTCTCTCTCGAAGTTGTCGGAGCAACCGGTTTTGGAACTCGCCGGACTGCCTCCATAGCGCGGTCTTCATTTTGCCGCGTTCGCAATAGGAAGGTCGTGGTTTTTGTGCGTTTCGGATCGCGAATAAAAAATGATGTTATTTTACGGGAGAAAAATATCTGAGAAAACGTCGCTGACGGTTCGAGGATTTTAAATCGACCGGGTCATATTCTGTTCCCGATTGGTTCCGTTGTGCAGACGGGTAAACGAGTCGAGAGACCTAATTGTTAATCAGGCGTTGCGTTCCGACAGAATGTGCCACTTTTATTCGAGCGCGACGTCCGTAGTGTCAGCATTGTTTTAAATAGACAGATGGACCATTGCGAAAACGTTTAAAAATGAACTAACGGCAGAAAAGCGTTAATCATTTTGATGAGATGAAAAATCGATTTGCGTGAATTATATAAAAGAAAAAGTTATGAGGATTAATGTAGTGTATTAGTGCAGTGTAGTAATCTTGTGATAGCAGCAAAAAAGTAATAAATGCTCATAAAAAAGTGTTATTGTTGTAATCTAGGGTTCGCCCGTACATGCTAGTAAGGTAACCCAATATGGCTTAGCTAAGATTTATTCATTTTTAAGCACTCTTTCCAAATCCTGAAAGTAAAAATAACATAATGTGCTCTTAGACAGTTTATTTATATTATATATATTGGGAAGACCTAGGTGTTGCCAAAAAAACATTCTTTTTTATCGAACATAATCATACGGAATTAAAAAAAAAATTAAACCGACTTGAAGTTTGTTGTTCGCTTTAATTTCTAAAATACCATATCATAATATTATCGTAGAATCTTAAAAAATTACGCGTGGAGCAATGTTGAGACTTTGTAGCGTGGGATATAAATTGCTGTTCTTATGCGCTTCTCTTAAAAAATAATCTGACATGACGGACACAAGGTAGTGTGAAATTTTTGGAGATGGTATTTTCACAGACTAGAGGAATGTATGCTTTTAACATATCCTTCGAACGCGCAACTTCATTACATATACGACTAGTGTTTTTTCGTAACTGCAGTATTCTTGATTAGCATTGACGGACTAAGATTTATAAATATTTCCTCAAACATTAACAATTAGTAAGGCAACTTTTAATTTTTTGTGATCTAAACACGTCTAGAGATTAAAACGCCAATTGGCGTAAAATTTTTGTTGGAATAAATTCAAAAGTTTTATAAAAACTGAAAGCAATGTTCAGTGCAACTTTTATCATTATTATTCTGTTAACCGAAGAAAAAATATTAACTACTAATACGGATGCCTATTAGGTTAGCTATTTCCAAAGCCGCCAGCTCAATAAAAAGATTTAGATATTTTGTGCTAATAATTAATATGAATTAACGAGATTCGTTTTATTAATCTTCGCATTAAATGACGGCGGCGTACGTTGAATGTAACTTTCAATTATGAGCAGCATTATAAGTATTGGCGACGATAGAAAATAGCCTATATTTCAGAACATGACGTTTTCAGACTTCGCATGGCGAGAAGGTGAGTCTTTTGTCATAATAAAGTGCAGAGTGAATGGAAGGCTTTGTTTTTCGGATATTTTTGATGAATCCTACAAATAAAGCCACAACTTTCCTATGTATCAACAGTGCTCAATACAGGGTAAAGCGAGGAGAGACGACGCACAATTAAACAAAAAATTATGGATTTTAGAATAGATGAGAAATCATTATATTGCTGATAATAATGCATTCTACGGTAATTAGTTTTGTTAGTAAAAATAGAAATAGTTTTAAAAAAATGGATTCAAATATGATTTTAAGCGATTTTTCAAAACCCCGTTTTTTACCATCTCTCCTCCCAGGGTAGGTAAGATGACGCACTATGGGTAGGAGAGATGGCTTGTGGGAATATACGTGTTGGTAAACCGAAAAGCAAGATCTACTTAAGATACCACAAATTTTTACATTTCATATTTATTACAAAATAAGCGACCGTATGTATATCCGAGTTGTATTTGATGCGGACATATAACGGATTGTCGTAGCCAAAAGAAACATTCAATGCAATATATTCTCTTTTCGCCAGACTTTGACTTACAATTAGACCACGGTTGCAGGCAAACAATACAGAGACATTCTTTATTTTCACCGTTCGACCTCGATGCGTCTATTCTTGTACGCTTTCTATCTGTCGTCTTCTCGGTCTCGTATTGACATTCTTCCCTACCGTACAGCCTCTGCCGCCTCACGAAAAATGTCTGCAGGTATTTTTTCCCTGTCTGTCTTCCTTATATATGCCCCAACCGTTGTTGGTAGGCTAAGGGAGACCAAATAACAGTAATTAATGCATTAATTTTCAAAACTCTAAACCAGTGGTTCTCAACCTTTTTATGTGCGCGTTACCCCATTTTCAGTTCTGTGTCACTCCGTTTGCAGTTTCATCTCCTTCGAGTCACATTTAAAGATAAATTTGGCTTTCCCTAAAACATAGAGACAAAAATTAAGTATTTTAAGAAGCAGGGACCCGTATTCTCCTGAATATGACACCACGTGAATTTATCAAATATTAGCGTCACTCATTAACTCTCACATCACCCCGGTTGTTACAGTTTATCAACATGCTCCACTTACAAATGTGACAACTTGTCTGTGGTTCATACCCTCCCGTGGTATATGTATTTCTGAGTTGCCTCCAGAGTGGCTTAACTCAACGTCGTGATATAAAATATAATGTGTTATACAGGCACCTCACCTGTGTATTAAAATGTTAGTCAATATTTAGAATATTAGTCAGTAATAAAATTATTTTATTTCCGCCGCTTTTTTGGATGGACCCTATCCTCTTCGCCTGTGGATGCAAGTGATCTTTTGTGCTTGTCCCAGACCGACACTTTGTTTTTTGCGAGATCGCGGAGAACGTCATTTGCTTTAGCTTCTAGTGCATCTTTGTATTTGATGGCTAGAACTTTGGCGACTTCCCTTATCGGTGTTATCTTCAGGGTCTCATGGAGGTCTATATTTTGCCCCCATGCCCTGCTTATTCGTCTTAAAAATTTTCTCTCCGCGATCTCAAGTATTCACCATGATTTTTGCATTAGCATGCCGGACCATACTGGTGATGCATACAGAAGTGTCGGTCTGATGATTGCCTTATACACGTGGGTTTTTAATTCCCTGGACACGTCAATTGGTTTAAAAAGGGGACAGAGTCTAGCTCTTTTCCCCGCAGCCGCAAGGTTAATTTTTCTTATATGTTCATGAAATGTTACTTTCTCGTCTAAAGTTATACCTAAATATTTTGTATGTTTTGTCCAGGAAATTTCCACACCCTCGATTAAAGGTTTCTTTGGCGTTTTGGCATCCTTTCTTTTGAAGAGGATCGCTTGCGTCTTGTTTGGGTTTATCTCGATTCTCCACTGTTTATAATATTTGATTAAACGCATCTGTTAGTCTATGGGCATAACGGATGGCCACTTCCGGCTGGAAGCTTCGCGTCATTATTGCGCAATCATCCGCATATAGGGCAACGGTGGAGTTCCAATCCCCCTCATTTGTCGGGATATCACCCGTAAAGATTGAAAATAAAAGGGGTCCCAGGACACTCCCTTGTGGGACACCAGCTGCTGTCTTCTTTGTTGAACTTTCGGCACCATTCCACTTAACCGTGAATGGCCTGTCACTTAGATAAGATTTGTTTAATTTCACCTGCCAGCAGGGAAATTTGGCTACTAGTAGTTTTTGCAGTAGGCCTAAATGCCATACTTTGTCGAATGCTTTACTAATATCAAAAGCTACTCCAACAGAGACGTTGTTCTTGTTGAAGGCGTCCGTAATAAAATCTACTACTACTCTTTGCAGCTGGTGCGTTGTGGAGTATCCTGCTCTAAATCCAAATTGGTTTCCGGGGATTACACCGTGCCCTTCTGCGTGTGTCAAGATAAGTGAGTATAGCATTTTCTCGCATATTTTCCCAAGGCATGAAAGGAGGGATATCGGTCTGAACTCGGAGGCTTTCAACACCCTCCTTCCTACCTTGGGTATGCATATGACATCTGCGTTCTTCCAGCCGGTCGGGTAGTGCCCTATTTAAAGAAGCAGGGACCCGTAATCTCCTTAATATGACACCGCGTGATTTATCAAATATTAGCGTCACTCATTAACTCTCACATCACCCCGGTTGTTACAGTTTATCAACATGCTCCACTTACAAGTGTGACAACTTGCCCCGGCCTAGCCATTTTGTTTTCCTCTCCGATTTAACCAAAATGGTGCAACGCAGAACAAACAAAAACAACGAAATACGAAGCGCATACTATAAATTACTTGAAATTATATCAGTGAACGAACGTCTTACCTAGAAGAGACTGAGCTAGAAGGCTTCAAAGTCAAAACAAAAATTTTACTTTTCACCACAAAAAAAACATTTTTTATCACCACTGTCAAACAACGCGCCAGTTCAGATTAACGTATCCTATGGTGCTAAAGGTCATGTTTACCCACAATTTATCTACATCTATTTGCCAACAATGGGACTTCTTAAAATTACGATGTAACAACATGCCTCGTGTAATAACAACTAGCCCCCGTCTCCCCTGCCATATCAGGCAACATGAAAACCTCACAATTAATTACTGTAAAATGAGTAAAAGTATTATATTTCCACTTAAAATACTTTTTTATTTTAAGTGGAAATATACTGCCTTTACTTCATTTTACGGTATAGAGAGATTCCACAAAGTGAAGTCTGGAACAATTAATTTTCTCCCAACTAATTCCTTACCTATTCCACTGGTCATAACCGTGGAAGAGAAACCTCAAACTGAACGGGACCAGGTAAACTACTGTTTCTGCCAAAAGAACGAAATGCGGGCGCGTTTAGAAATTAGATTTGTCCTAATTTGCCTGACGCCATTAGTCGCAAAACAAAAAAATCGGCTTAAGCGTTTTCCAGCCTAGCCTACTAAAATGTTCGAGACGATCTACTTTCCCACGTTCGTTAGCGTGCGATAGATACTTTATTTCCGCTGCTTTCGATAATTACAGGTTTCGCGCGGTCTGTCGCAACGGTGCCATTTGTTTCCGCATTAATGTAGAATAAAATGAGGCAAAAATATGATGTCACTCTGTAAACTGTTCTTGCGTAATCTTAACATGCATTTATTTTTTCATAATTCCGACATTTTTACTTTGGACGTATTCCTCAGCGCTGCTCTTGCAGAGTCGTCTCACGTAACGCGCATTCGCTATCCATGGCTTTGAAGTTTAATTTGCCATCTTTTTCTCTCGACCATTAGTTAAACAGTAAGTATAACCAACATGAATCACAATCATGTTCGCCGCATATTCGAGCCAGCAACCCATATCAATTTCAAAAAGCTCTCTTAATTTTCAAAATTTTACTGAAATTTCCAATGTTAAAAAAGACAATGGTGAACCACATGTTTTCCCTCATTTTTATAGTAATCTTTTCACGGTATTTTCTATTAGATTCCAATTAATTTCTCGTAAATTTTCAGTTTGAACTTATCACTTTCCCATCCACTGCGCGCATTTCAACTCCTTTGTTACCTTCCTCTGTTTGATCTTCCTTTTACTCCCTTCCTATCTCTTAGGATTCCTCTAGCAGTGATTATGGTAAATTGTCACTTCATTCATTTGCATCACCCTTGTCTCGGATCTGGAATAATTTCTGCTCCGGTTAAAATTCTTCTTTGTGAATGCACGGCCTTTTAATCTGTGAAAACTGAACGACGTCGCTAATTTCCTTCACTGCATGGGTCGGATCGATTATTTAAAATGAGTAAATAACTGGCTTAAGTACTCGGCGTTCCTCGGATAGATACAATACTTCATGTCTGACAAAATGGAGAAATTTATTCTTATGATTTCCTGTAAGTCGTCTATCTTGGATGTCGCAAAATGCTCTCAGACCTCTTCTTCAAATTGTTGCAAGTCTCACTCCTTCTCACGGGGAATAAAGAATTTCCGCACATTTGTTTCGAATACGAAAGTTTTTCGTTTTCTTAGGTCGACGCCGAGGAACTGCAATGTTGCTCTAGATTTTAGTCGTCGTCTCAATTGCTCTGCACGCATCTCAGGGTATCTTCTTGTACTCAAGAGCTGGAGTTTTTCTTTATTTCATTTTCTCATTTTTTAAACCCTTTGATAAGTGCATGGGTTCAATCCAAGAGCGTTCATTTCATCCATTAGAATACCGCGGGAAAGTTCATATATTGTTGGCATCGTTTGCTACAATAATTATTTGCGTGGAAAACAATTATAAATCCATGTTTTCTTCTCCCTAGCTCATTCATGATCTGTGAAGCACCGGTTATAAAATATAATCGGTGAAAGTACCACATTTGCAACAAAAAAGTCAGCGAGAGCACTTAATCACAACTTTTACTTTACGGAGACATAAATTCGAAAACTTGCCAGACATACAATTGCGTATTTTGTATACATAGATTGACGCGAAGAATGGTTCGTTGAGAACAATTGAAAACCCATATTGTCTTCTCTCGTGTGATGCCAATATGAAATGTATTCAGAGAAAATATTTCGATAATTTTTAACAAGTCCCGTCAACGAAGGAAAAATATCACTTGGACTCTTAACTCTGGCACTTCGGAGAGAAAGGAATACCTCTTTGCCCTTCGGCTCGAAAAGACTACAAAAACAGCACAAATTATAAGGCATTCGGTTGCTACCGTGAGCGCTAAAGATTATCAGCTCAAAAAAATGTCGAATTTTCCCGTTCTAAATAAATGAGCGTATCGATTTGATGTCTCTTCGAAAATTGACGGTATGGATACAAAAATCTATCCTTTAAAATGTTTTTTGGTTTAAGTTCCAAGTTTCTACGATGACCGTAAATAATATTAATATGCAAATAAAAAATACGCTGTACACATTCCCGTTCTAATCTAACAGGAAAAATAAAACCTCCCGGGACTTCTTGTCTTCCCATCTTTTGCCAAAATAAATAAATTTCTCCCGCATCCTTCATCGACAAATTTGGCAACTGTCTTTTTTATCAAATAATCATAAACAATCAATGGAATAATTTTTAAAATATACTTATTTCACTCGAATTGATTTCCAGTGGAAGAAACTGCATCATATTATTAAAAACTTGGGCAGGAATTGAAACCGTTGGATACATGTTTGAAGAAATATTCAAATTTAGCTTAATCATACGTTATCCTATGCAAATGCTGATTGTGTGGATCTCATTTGTCACGTGAATACTATAAAGTTAAACCTACGAAACAATGAGACCCCGGACTTTGAAATCGACTTTGGCGATAAAAAGTGTGATGGAATGACATGGAAAGTGTTATTATAATCTAATAAGCATAATTGGCATAAATTCCAAACTTTACCAAACGTTCCCCATTCCTTAATTACGCAAGCGATGTTTACATTAACATTTACTATTTTATCTATTGTATTGTTAAGTTTTACCATTAATATAATTACGCATTAACGTCTTACTTAATATTCACATGGATAGATGCACCGAAGTCTTCAAAGCAGCAATAAAATTATGTGGATTATGTCAATACTATTAGCAAAACCGTAAAAAATAAACAACATCTTGGTTACCGAACAAATGTAAGTAGATGTATCGATTTATGTTGCGAGAAATCTTACAGTGTTTCAATGGTAATGGATAACATTGTTCTAATATTCCTTAAAAATCGCTTGACTATATTTAATCCATTTGTTCCCTTTATCTTGGCGTTGGCTATTCTTTCTCTACGGAGCGCCGCGGCGTGGATTTTCCTTGCATTAATGTTTACGTGGCTATCTCTTTTTTAGGAGTACAACAATTGAGAAATTTAGCTTTGTTGCCGCCTGGAAAATGTTAATAAAGTTTGCACTTTAAGGATAATTTCGAGCGATTTTAGATGTAATACGACAAAACATGAACAGAATTATAATATTCAGTCTTTCGTGCGTAAAATAAGCTATTTCTCGAGATCGTAAGTTAACATTTAGGTATATTTATATCTACATCAGTGAAGGGCTGCATGGCATTTTGAGGTTTCTCCTCGCCATTTCCCATGCAGTCTTATGGAAATAGTATTTCGTTGACCCCACGGGGTATGAGAGACCCCACGGGGTATGAGAGACCCCACGGTCTGGAAACCTAAACTAAAACCTTCCCTTGGTCCGTAGCATGGCCCATGAAACTTTTGAATTCGATGGCTCTTATGGTGTCCGAGTTATTAGCGCACAAACGTTCTTTTTTTATATTAGACTCAGTAACCCATCGAAGGGATGGAGGAGACGAATTTTTTTAGATACTCCACCGCTTAAGACACGTTTACTGTTTGATTTGATTTTTTCAAAGTTATAATTACGGCAATATATTTTAATCGAAGGTGTAGTCTTTTTAAAATTGATATAAAAAACCCACCGACCGACAACGCGAATGCTGCGAAATTTGATTCCAGAAAACTTGGACGAACTTAAAATGGCATGAAGATTTCTGGAGATACAGGAGAAATATTCTGCCTTGATCGGGAATCGAACCCTAGTCTTCCAATTGCCGGACGGATATTCTACTAATGAACTAACGAGGCAGACATTCTCCTTTTTCACAATCGGGTAGAGTGACTCCTCGTATAACGCGCGCCTGCATAGCACGTTTTTCGCAGTAACGCGATTTATTTTTTAGGGACAATTTTTCACATAAAGCGCCCATCCCCGCAATAACGGGCAAAAAACGGGTGGCGGACTATTTCGCGGAGTGGTGTAAGTTGGTGTAAAATTTTAAACGGTGGGAATACTATACTGAGCACACACGCACACGCGCACGCACACGCACGTAACCGCACGAAAACGCACGCACACGCGCGCGCGCAATTATTCACACAGTATGGCAGTGGGAGTATTTTAACTTCAAGCCGCCGAACGCACTATACAATTCGCGCGTAAAAAAATAAATCACGAAAACTACAAATGCGCACGCACGTAGTCATTTTGAGCGGTTAGCGATTTTTGTTCTATTGTAAACATTATTATGCCTTAGGGGAAAGCGTGTGCAAAGTGATCTCAATGTAAACAAAATATTGCCAAAAACGCAACCCACCCCTTTTCCACCATTTTTAATGGAAAAATTGTCCCCGCTTAAATCGTTTACGCATATGGCGCAAGTTTTCACAAACGTAACTATTGCGATATTCGAGGCTTTCTCCGGCAAGTGGAAGACTTGGCTTTGATTCTTGGTCGAGATAAAATGCTTCTCGTCCTTTTTCAGAATTCTTTTCATCCAACATATACCTGCTGGCACAGTCAGTCTTTTAAGGTGTAGCATAAAACAATCATTCGACGTTCGATATTTTCGCAATCGATAAAGTTTTATGCGTCACGCAATGTCGATTTATTTAAAAGAATGAGGGAATTAAACGCGATGCAGCGGTCTCCTACATACATTTGTGAAGATAGCGATTGTATTGCTTTTAGCGCGAGTCTTTTCCGCTCGTAAATATCTTTCTTTTTCGAATCTATTTATTTCACTAATTTAGCTGACTGAGAAATCGAAGATAAAAGATAATCGCTAAACATCTGTGCTTCTTAACCAACACGCGGACTAGTTGCGTGTGCTTCGAGAATACGCCACTTTACCGCGTGGTGAGAATTAGTTGCTCTCTTTGAATGTAATTTCATTCTATTCTTTAAAAAAATTTAAAATTGTCATCCAATCGAAATAAAAATCACTCTACCCGTGAAGTTTCCAGGTAGATCAACGTACATGCGGTATCACTTCGTAATAAATTGTATCTTAAGCTTCGCAAAATGGCTCCGTGAGTTTAATATGCACTTAATGAGATTAAACGTAGTCAATTTTGAAAATTTCATCCCATTTGACCACGTTCAATGTTTTACTTGAGCGATTTTTGTCAAACCAAAATTTTAGAAATTATTTGCACGCAGGTCTGGTGCGCTGAAGTATGCAGGATGTGCCGTGCATAAGGGGCCCTGAAAAAGAAAGGGCCCCAAAAAATGTTTTCAACCTTTCTCCCTAATCCTTTTCTATAACTTACAAAAGGTGAAAGATAATAATGTGACACCATAAAATTATTAGTATGTAATTTGAAATTGCTAAAATAGCTCACAGCTCTTATTACAACAGGTTATAATTTTAAATACGAATATTTCATCGTTATAGGAAAGTGTATGGATTTTGAACTCATTTTTAGTGCTTTTCGTCATTGCTAAAAAGCACTATTATCTTCGTGATGTCCGTGCGTCCGTCCGTACGCATATATCAGGGAGGAATTGGCTGAACCAATTTCAACCAACTTTGGTACATAGAATTTTCACATTAATTCATGGCCAAAATGTCATATTTGGACCGGATCGACTCAGCAGGAGAAGCACAATTGCGAAGTTTAACGTTTCTGTAATTATGAATTTGGAAGGAATTGGCCAAACCGATTTCAACAAAATTTTGTATGAAGTAAGCATGCAACATAAAATAAAAAAATCAAGATGTTTAGTATAGATATAGAAAGCAGGGCTGCCACAATACAAGGAATAAAACAATTTCTTTTTACACGTATTTGTGCTGAATTGTCCAACTCAATTTGAACCAAATTTAATATTTGTATTTGTGCACATATATAAAAAACCAAAATAGCATACTTGGATCGAATCAGCTAAACAGGGTTGCCACAATTACAAATTAAAGTCTTTCAGTAAAAATGGATTTTGAAGGAATTGGCTGAACGTATTTCAACTAAATTTTCAATATACGATTTGTACAATATACCATAATAAAATCAAGATGTTTAAATCGAACCTATAGAGCAGGGCTATCTCAATAAAAAGTAAAATTATATTTAATTTTACATTTCTAGAGAACTGACCTCATGGATTTTAACCAAATATGGTATATATAATTCTCACATAAATAAATAACCAAAATAGCATACTTACTTCAACCGGGTCAACTAAACAGGGCTCCCACAATATCAAAGTTGGAATTTTTCCGTAACTATGAATTTGGAAGATATTGGTTGAACCGATTTCAAAGAAATTTCGTTTGTAAGACGAGTATAGAATGACAAAACGAAATGAACATGTTTAGAACGGATCTATAAAGCAGGGATACCACAATATAAGGACAAATGATTTTCTGATTTCAAAGCAAATGCATTAGTTGAGGATTATAGTACGGCGAATTTGCCGAAAAGCACTTCTGTACCACGGGAAACCCGTTACATCCTTACTTGTTTACCGTAGTGGTTGTGCCACTAAGTTAATGCAAAATTAAACAGCCCATTCTTTAAAAACATCTCTGGTAGTATTTGTGGTTTGGAAACTTTCTCTTAACAATAGTAGAGGGAATGTTTATTTGTTTGTTTGAATTAGGGTCGGTCAATTCCTTCCAAAAGCATAATTACCGAAAAGTTTAACTTCACAACTGTGGCACCCCTACTTAGTTAATCGGGTCGAAGTATGGCATTTTGGCCATGAATTTATGTGGAAATTCTATCCGAATTTGTTTGAATTCGGGTAGTTCAATTCCTTCCAAATTCATAATTACCGAAAAGTTTAACTTTGCAATTGTGGCACCCCTACTTAGTTAATCGGGTCGAAGCATAGCATTTTGGCCATGAGTTTATGTGAAAATTCTATATACCAAATTTGTTTGAATTCGGATATGCCAATTCCTTCCAAAAGCATAATTACCGAAAAGTTTTACTTTGCAATTGTAGCACCCTTACTTAGTAATATAATCGGGTCGAAGTATGGCATTTTGGCCATGAATTTCTATGAAAATTCTATGTACCAAATTTGGTTGAATTTGGTTCTGCCATTTCCTTCCAAAAGCATAACTACAGAAAATTTTATTTTGCAATAGTGGTAGCCCTGCTTGGTCTATCCGGTCCAAATATGTCATTTTGGTCATGTATTTATGTGAATATTCTATATACCTAGCTAATTTGGTTGAAATCGGCTCAGCCAATTCTTCCTTTATATATGCGTACGGACAGGCGGACATTGCCGAAATTTGAACCGATCTTTCCATGGGGATCCCTCGAAATGGAGAAATTTGGATGGACCCTATACTACGATCCTTGACCCCGTTGACCGATTTTATCCATTTTAGGCTCGAAAATGTATCTCATCAAAATATTGATATTATTGGAGAATTAATCAAAATCGGTCCCCGTGGCCGATTTGAATTATTTTGACACTGCAACTCTCAGGATCAACCTGAAGCTGCTGCCAAATTTTGAAGCTCCTTTGTTTATTTTCTGAAGAGTTATGGTGGCCACAGACAGATATTCTCTTTTATTTATAGAATAACTGTTATCACATCCTATTTCGTAAAATTCCCTGATAAAATTTTATTATTCGTGAAAACTTTATTTTTCGACATTTCACCTTGCATCCAAAATAATTTTGCGGCCCCCTGGGGGGTCGCGGCCCACAGTTTGAGAAACACTGGTCTACACGAGGGCTAAACATGGTACAAATTTGCTGGATTTTGGATCAGTTACAGAGGGGTAGTCGATGTCTTTTCCAACCCCTTAGTTCCATTTCTGCCCCCATGTAAAAACCTATTTATCCGTGAAGGACATTATGAATTTGCAAGTCTAAATTAGTTAAAACTGACATAGAGCTCGGGAGATGAACAGTTCTATAGCTGAAAGACTGAGTATATATTTTTGGAAACAGAATTGAAATCCGTGTTGAATGAAAGCAAACAATTGTTTTTAATCCAAAATGAGGGGAAAATTTCCGATTTTTAACAATGGGAATTAAAACTGCGATAGCAACGAGTTTTTAAATGAGAAATATATTATTACATAGCTTTGATATAATACTTTTAAAGGGGAATTGATAGACTATATTCTGAGGCCGTCGATCTCAACTGATGTCATAATCCTAAAACAATAAGAACAATAAGAACAATAAGTAGGTACCTAATTTGCTCTGCAAAACTTCCTTCACTTGTTTCTGATTCTACACACATTTTTACGCTAATTCGACACCCATTTGAATTAGCTTTTAAAATAAACTGTTCCTTCAAGCATAGTACCGTCTGAACCCGAGTTCGTATCATTCTTTTAAGCAAAATAAATATGCAAATTATTAGTGTACTGTACTCATATCCGTGTCAAGCAAACGGAGGAAATAAATGCTTCTGGATCGAATCCATAATCTTATGATAGACGATGGCATGAGAAAATTGTTGAAATGGTACATGCCCTTTTTGAGTTATTCACCTTATGGCTATTTAGTTACGCAGATACATATAGACAGTAATTGCGTTTTATACAGTTCGATACTTAGGTACAACGAAGTCCAATAGCCGGGCACCCCTTGTTTTCCGCGTGCCGGTGTGGCAGGCAATGTGGACTCCAGGCAAGACGGAATCTAGAGTACGCCTTACCTAGACACCACGTACTCTAGAGTACATAGTGCCTGGCGGTAGGACGTACTCTAGAGTACGGCATGCCTAAACACAAGCTCAGCCATAGCGTACTCTAGGCAGGTAATTTGGACTCTAGAGTCCACAGTGGCTGAGGCTCTTGGCAGGCTAGATGTACTCTATATATTTTGAGCAAAATAAAGTAAAAAATTGCTGCTAATAAGAAATCTTAAGGAAACACACTCGACATTGGTATCAATCAACTAAAACAATTAGGAATATGCAGAAAAAAGTTGTAAATGGAAGGGGAAAACTAAGGAAACACAGTCAACATTGGTATCAATCAACAAGAAATTTTATAACAATTACGAATATACAGCAAAAAGTTGTAAATGGTGGGAGGTAGAAGGGGGGATAAAAGGAGGGGGCGTAAGAAATCCTAAGGAAACAGTCGACATTGGTATCAATGAACTAAAAAATTTATAACAATTACGAATATGCAGTATACAGTTGTAAATGCTGGGGGTAGAAAGGGGAGGGAAGGAAAAGGAGGGAGGGGACGTAAGGCTTCCTAAGGAAACACAGTCTACATTGGTATCAATCAACTAAAAATTTTATAACAATTACGAATATACAGCAAAGGTTGTAAATGGTAGGGGGTTGAAGGGGGGGGGGGGAAAGCAGGGGGGCGTAAGAATTCCTAAGGAAACAGCCGAAATTGGTATCAATCAACTAAAAATTTTATAACTATTACGAATATGTAGTATAAAGTTGTGAATGCTGGGGGTAGAAGTAGGAGGGAAGGAAAAGGAGGGAGGGGACGTAAGACTTCCTTTTTCCTCAACTTGGTAAGTGTCCGCTGGGCTTCCTTCAACACCTTGTTGCCACCCTCAACACTACCTTTCCTTTTCCTTAAGTTTATATATATATATATTTGTGTTCGTGTGTTTTACGTGTCTCTTCGACGCCCCCAGCAGCCTGCCAACTTGGTCCCCAACTTGGTAAGTGTCCGCTGGGCTTCCCTCAACACCTTGTTGCCACCCTAATCACTACCTTTTCTTTTCCTTAAGTTAATATATATATATACTAGGTGGAGTTACCCGGCTCCAATCGGGAATGAATCTTCTTTTAAGTAGCAAATGATTTTTATTTCTCGGGGCCCAGCGCTGTCGGTGCCCCCAAATTTCTCAAATGTGTTATTCGGAGAAGAGGTTCACACGGAATTTTAACTACCACCTAAAGAAACCGTTGAAAAATTTAAGTCGGGCTTGTGCTCGTGGGTGTATCTTAATAGCGAATCCATCATATAATCAAGGCAGACTGCTTTTCCAAGAATATTTGGCATAATCGAGCAGTTTAATTAAAATAGAAATTACTCCGAGTGCACCATAAGCCCTGAATTTTCCTTCCCCATTCCTTAATTAAGTTTACATTAACATTTAATATTTTATCTATTGTATTGTAAAGTTTTACTATTAATATATTTACGCATTAACGTCTTGCTTAATATACACATGGATAGATGCATCGAAGCCTTTAAAGCAGCCATAAAATTATGTGGATTATGTCAATAATATTAGCCAAAACATAAAAACAATAAACAGCATCTTAGTTACCGAACAAATGTAAGTAGATATATCGATTTATGTTGCTATAAATCTTTCAATGTTTGTGGTAAAAGATAAAAATACTCCTTAAAAATCATTTGACTCACTTTAAAAGTATTCATTTACTATATTTAATCCATTTGTATCCTTTATCTTGGCGTTGGCTATTCTTTCTCTACGGCGCACTGCAGCGTGGATTTTCCTTGCATTAATCTTTACCTGGTTATCTCCCTTTGAGGACAACAATTAAGAAATTTAGCTTTGTTGCTGCCTGGAAAATGTTAATAAATTTTGCGCTTAGAGGATAATTTCAAGCAATTTAACATGTAATACGACAAAACATGACCAGAATAAAAATATTCAGTCTTTCATGCGTAAAATAAGCTATTTCTTTCGATCGTAAGTTAACATTTAGGTATATTTATATCCACATCAGTGAAGGGCTGCATGGCAATTTGATGTTTCTCCACACCATTTCCCATGCATTCTTATGGGAATAGTATTTTGTTGACCCCATGGGGTATAAGAGACCCTACAGTCTGCAAACCTAGATCAAGTTCTTTCTTTTTTCCATAGGATGGCCCATGAAACTTTTGAATTCGATAGCTTCAACGGTATAAAACCTATAAGGGACATACAAACATTCACACATTCATTTTTACTTTATTCATATAGGTAGTATAGTATATTCATGAAAAAAATCGACTTCGAGATTTCAACGGAAATACACTTTTTGAGGTCCCCTGAACACATTTTGACTATTTTCTCGATGATATCTGTGTGTGTGTATGTGATAGTTTTTTGTGGGTTCTCTAACTCAAAAACTATTAATTAGGTCAACGCGAAATTTTATATTTAACTTAAATATTTTAAATTATTTATTATTTATTGTTATTATTATTATTATTATTAAATTATTTAAATTATTTAAATTTTCTACCACATAGAAAGCATTCCTTCTGAAGACAACAGGCTTTATGATTCAGAATAAACTTGAAAGTTAAGAATTTTTTGATCGGTGGCCGATTTCCGCTATTTTTTGGAAAGGCGGAATTGGTTTGCGGAAAATATATATTATAAATCTTACGTTAAAACGAGGGATAATTGAGGCTACATTTGGCGCACGTGAAACTCTGCCGCCTAAAGTACACTACGAAGGCGGTTGCACAAACCAGGGGTGGGCAACCTTTCCTACATGGCTGGCCACATAGGTGGTTGCAAATGCTTAGGCAGGCCGGATTCGAGTTTCAAGTCTAAATAAGGGTAAAAATTAGGGTAAAAGTTTCGATTGTAAACTATTTATTTTCAAATTTTTAATAGAAATATACGAATACGTTTTAAATTTATTTTTTAAATACGAAAATGAAACTGCCCGCGGGCAGCAGAAATTTATCTCGGAGGCCGCTGGTGTATTAAAAATAACGTTGATATCCGTAATCTTTCCCGAGCTAGGTGAAGTTTCTCCGTACTCTCATCTTTTTGGCGTTAAATTCTCGCACGAAAGCGTCATATCTTTCATCGTTTCTCATAGATTTTCCGATACCTTTCCATAAAACGAATTCTCTCACTCGATATTTTTAATTACTTATATGCAGGTTAGTTAGCTACTAAAGATAATCAACAAATAAATTTTGAATTAATTCATGAGGATCCCCTTATTAATGTGTGTACACAGCACGAGCGTATTAAAAAAATGTTTCCCTTTTCTGTAATGGTGTGGTTTAAAGATTAACAAGAAAAATGCAATCAGCTGTTAAACCTTTGGCCTTGTGTCACTACAAACGCGATTGTTTCAGATATTATAATTTTTCTGGCGAATGTTACCGGATCCCTAAACTTTATTTTGCCCATTTGTTCTAAAGGGTGTAAATGCCAAACAAATAATTAAGAATGCCACTTTAGAATTTAATTTTTTTTTCGTTTTATTGATTTTTAAAATCAGCTTGAAGTATCTATCCGAAATGTTCCTAATCGTTTCTTAATTCACTGAAAACAGAAACTCTCAAAACAATCACGCCGTGAAGCGATTCTAACTGCCAAAAATCTTCCCTCTTTCGTGGAATTTGGCATTTTTTCCCCAGAGTTGTGTCCACAAAAAGTTCATTATTACTTTCTATTTTCTTCTCTCCATAGCCGCCCTTTTTGCTGGGCTTCGGGTCAAATTCGTCTACATGAAACGAGATGCGTCCAGGTTTTCCGCAGTCCTTGTCGTTAAGTAAGAAGGAATGCGAAAAACCAAATAGTCGTGGAGCCTTCCCAAGTGGACTTTGTTGTTGCGCAAGAGGCCACGCCTAATGAAGCTAACACCGCACGCGACCCTCTCTCGCGCCCATCCTCCCTCGCCCGTCTCCTGTCCACTTCCTTCGGACATCTCGCCATCTCTCCCACTTCGCAACCCACACGCGGAATTTTTACATCGACTTTCTTTTTTTTCCTCCTCTCCCTCCCCTTTTAGTCTCCTCCCTCCTCGTCCACCTCCTCCCCCACCCACCGCGGCTCTCACACTCATTCTGCACGGGACTTTTTCCCTGGCGGCTGGCGTGTCAGTTCGATGGTGAGGGGGAGAGGGAGGGGGAGAAAAAGGGTAGGAGAGGGGGGGGGGGGGGGACCGTCGAGGCACGGTAGGAAGGCTCCGACGTCTGTGAAACCGAGAGTGCCACTTTGGAACTTATAGGGGTCGGCAGCTGAAGGAGGAGGATATCGTCTAATGTGATACACTTACTTAAGTACGCACGATCACCCGCGGGGGCGCGAGCGGGGCACACCACCACCACCGCCTCAAGAGGAGATGCCTGTTTCAGTGTCGTTTCTCAAGGGATTTCAGAACCGCGCTATAGAGACGATTCCCACGCCGCCTTGAAGGATTACGGTCTTCCTAGTGAGCCACATTCCCATTCAACCCCGTTTGTTTGTTTTCGTGGATTTCCGCCTCGTGTGGGATTTTCGGCATTCCTCAGCAGACGACCAAGGAGGTGTTTTGGCTGGACGATAAGGGTGGAAGGGATGGTCTCCGCTGCACCTTCGATGTCCCCCAACGTGAGGTGCTTGCTGTTCTTCTCCCTGCAGTGCCTGGCGCACTTCGGAGGATCACTCGGTGAGCCAAACATTGAATTTTATGTTCGTTTGACCGTATTTTCCCGCGAGGTATTTTATTAATGCGAACTAATTTAATCATTTAGTTCGCCATTCCACAGCACAAATATTATTATTTTTCAAGGAAAAAAATGATTGTGCAAATACGAGATTAGAACATATTTATTACAATTTGATGGTCTATGTAATTTTTTCCTACGAATATTAATTTCGTAACAATATTTGACTATTTTAATCTTGTTCTGGAATATTTCAAATCGCTAGACAACACGATGCTTTACAGCTATCTATTCATTTCGTCTTTTCCATAAGTGCTTGACAGTATTTTGGTATTTATGCTTCATCTTAAATATTGGATAATTAAACGTGGTATTTTTAAAAATGGGTGTGCCGTGAAATTATTAGACATAAAAGCTTTGAAAGTCAGGGAAAGAGAGACAAATTGATTTTGAAATTGACCTGACTCTTCTGGAGGATTTTTTTTGGGAAAAGAAATGGATTTGTCATTTAAAATTTTCATCCTGAATCAGTCAGCACACATCTACATGATACCTTGCAAGTCATCTTTTTGGTGGATGGCAGGCAGCAAGTGCAAAATAAAAACCCCGGAGTTTCATGATATTTGGCGAGGTTTTCATCGATAGATACTCACTTCGCACATTGGTGATATACTGTTTTGTTTTAACACTTTAGGAGTCAGAAATTATATACAGCAACCCGTCACGTTACAAAATTTCGCACGAAGACGTGTAACGGTTACGATATTATTAAATTAATATCTCTTTGCACTTACGATGTGACTAAATCGCAATTACGATTCTAGAGCCAGTTTTCGCCCCTGTCATTCATGCTACTCAGCATGGAAACTCTTACCGCTTTGTTAGGTCATAGTAGACAAAAAAAAGAAGACTCGAAACGCGTCGCGTATATGAGATCGTGGTTTCACAGCTTTCTTTCGATCAGACGTCAGGTTACGGCTCCTTGCTTTTCTTCTTCAGCTATATTTTTTTGCTCCAACTTAAATTCACCATGTTTGAAAAAATATACAGCGATTGTACGATTGCTTTCCCCTCACAATGTGAATTTATGGTCCGAGAATCTTCGGACACGCGCTATTTAAGTCATTAGAAAATTGTTACTATGTGATTATTCGGATATCGACAATTCGCATAACGAAGCATTTTTATGGACCGAATTGCCGCCGTCGTGCGAGGAATGTCTTTATATCATATTTAAGGGTTTAATAAACGTTTTAGAACACCTGACACACATCTGAATAATTTTATTCCATTCAATTTTAAGAGCTCCTTCTCGTGCTGGTTGTTGCTTGTCGGAAAACTGGTTTTTTGGCTAGCGCGTTGAGACCCAAAAGGAAGATTGGCAGTGAATTTGCTCATATCTGGCCTCACGGTCCATTCACACCGGATTCCTTTGAAAGAATTTCAGATATATTATGACCCACATAAGGCTGGCGCAATTGTGTATAGATACTCCAAATACCGTAGTTATAATATTGGTTTAAGTGTTCTTCAAATTTTTAAATACATCGACCAATCGAATCGTTGATTTTTTAAAAATTTCATCTTGTGATGTTTGATATCACTTTTTCCTACGTTGAAACGTACCTCTGAGTTCGATTTTAGATCTTTCAAATATCGGCTTTAAACCATATGATAGCTCTTAATCGATTATTCATTTCTCAGGAGATCAATAAAAACTATATTCTCGAAAATCATCAAAGGATATTTTCATGGAATTATTTCATATGGAAATAAGATAATTAGAAGAAAAAATATTTCACAGACTCGTAAAAGTCTTCAATGAGCTTCCATGGGAAATTTGACAGATAAAATTCCTCGCCCTGCGTCGAGAGAATAGATAAACGTTCCGATATCGTAACTGATTGGAAATTATTATTTCTTACGTGATGAGATGTTACACGGCAACCCTTTTGAGAGGGGTCAACGTACAAATCAGCTCAGTTCTATAAAGTTACGTAACCAGCTGCTTTAATGTTAACAGATGGACTAGATGTCTCCCGAATAAATGAAGTCCAATTTATTTCAAAGACAGCTTTCTCCGTGTATTCGCTTATGTAAGGAAGAATAATAATCACGCGTTTATATATTTATGAACAAGCATAAATTAAAATTGGATTGACTCTTATGATCGAGCTGGACAAGTTGGTATTTTACTTTAACTTCCACCCATAAATTTTCCGTGTTGAAATTATAATCAAAGGGCAGTACTATTTTAATAAAACGCTACTTCTTGAAAAAGTTTCGAACATTTTATCGATTGTTTTGAAATCATCATAATAACATATTATCTAGTGTATAATCGGTAGTTTACGAATTTTCCCCATGTCATCCAATATATGTATGCGGTTGATCTTAATGTCTATAACTCTCAGTATTTAGATAATTTTAGCCACTATTAACTGTAAACATTCTTAACGACGCATTTCCCAAGCGCATTTGGTGTCTATAGCTCCGTCAAATAATCCGCAGAATTAATCGCATTTCTTTCGTTTTTATGAGCGTTGTCATAGTTAACTAGTATTTACGGAAACCATTGTCGTAAACAACTGAATAACCTTGGAGTAATATAAGAGGTAAATTTGAGTGCTCATTTTATTTTAGAATAATGAAAAAGGAAATAAATTGAAAAAATTGCAAAATATAGTTCGTTGTTTTTGAAATGGCTTCATTATTAACAAACTATGTCAGTAAAATTAAAAGAAAGCGAATCCAGTCGCATCATATTTAAATTTCCTGAGGTGGAAGGGTTGACAGATTTTGCTAGTGAAATCTCTCTTCGAGGCGTGGAGTAACGGAATTTTGCGCATTCAGACAAAAAAAAATTGAATGAGCCAAAATTTCGCTCTGGGACACGGAAAAACTTGCGACCGCCCTAACGAGTTACGCAAAGTGAACTTTATTTTTAAGAAAATGGCAGTCAGGCATGCCATTTTTAACTTTCGCCATTCCAGTTATTGCTATGGTAGACGGTATTTTTTGTAGATTTTATATGTGAAGCATATTTCGTTCCATTTTAATACGTTCCTACCAGAGTTTTGAGGAGTATCGTGTCTAGTTTAGAGCGAGACGATCTATCTTCTCGAGTATAACTTAGAAACAACCTGTTTACAAAATAACGAATTTTACTGTTTTAATTGGAATAAATGATCCATTTCCCTCCTACGTGCCACGCGAGATAACACCATTTTCGCCCAATATATTAATTTGAAATAATATTATATTTATCAGGATAAACATTTAAGCTTAATTCAGAACTTATTTTATAGTATAGGTTTAAGCTACTGTGTATTACAAATAGTCGTGTTTCGTGTGGTGGAGTATTTGAAACTAATAGATATAGTTTGAACTAACGCATAATTTAAAAAGCGAAACACAACGACCCGATTATATCTCTCGGTATTCTATAAATGTTTTTCTTCTCCTAAGTTTGTGCTTTAATAAACGTATTTACGTCATCAGAAATAATGCCCAGGAAATATTGAAGTTTTTTTATTTACCGATTTATTTTCTAATCAGTTTTAATTAGTTTAACAATCTAAAACTAGTTAAAACTTACCTCAGTTGTTTAGTCGTGATATTTACGTTTTTTCTTCATAGATAATCCGCTTCCTTCCGCTTACAAAATGCTGAATGCACACGTAAGGAAATTAAACGTATTTATGTATATATAGCAGTTCTTGTTTACTTCATTTACTAGGAAGATTGTTTTAGATGACAACAATTGAGAAATCATGCAAAAAAATTCCAGTACACAGTAAATTAAGACGTTCTTGTTTGATTTTCTTGAAAACGGCTCCTCGTTTGATAAAAATATACAGTACAAGAAATATTCTATTTGACTAGTTTCACAAATATTGTTTAAAGACTTTTTAGTAAGATTAATATTTTACGAGATAGTAGCATCCCTTATTGGGTTATTTGAATAATTTTTATAACTTTCTTATTGCCTTTTTTATAAGTACTAAATACCAAGTTTCATGATAATTCGTCCGGTAGAAGCCGAGAACGAACATGCTTATGGACGGGCGGACATACCGAAGCTAGTAGGCGCTCACGCTGGATGCGAAACGCACCTAAAATGGCATTATGTAAATGTGGAATAGTGAAAGTCGATGCGAAAGTTTGTTATTGTAAAAGCCACAAAAATTCAAATTGTAATTTACATTTCGTTTTACGAACTGGTATAACTTTATTTACCCTCAGATATAGAAAATGTTGAGCCGCGGATTACAAAGGTTGGGACACCAGTATATAAAACAACTTTTAAGGCGGGTGTGCCGCGAAATCATGTTTATTATTATCGCGCCTACAAAAAGTTTGGAAACACCGCTAGAATAGATTAAACTTTGGTAAAATCAAGGCCAAAATATAAATTTTAAAAGAGTTACACCTAAATTATTGAAGCAATCTCACTATAGGAGGTGAAAAGAAAAAAGGTGAACATTTGTGAAGATCACCCAACAAGCATGACATTCAGTCGAATGCTTGTTAAACTTACCGGTAATATTTAAAACCAAACTTCTCAGCGATGATTACATATCCAAAGACCAGAATTAGCTTCAAGAATAAAGAAATCGAGTGAAATGATTCAGAGAGAAAAAATCATCATAGTGACTCGGTTTCCGCAATTATCGAATGCATTTGAGACTAAATGAATTTTGCCACTGATATTGTTGATTACATTAATCTCTCGGTCTCCGATAGGATATATCGGTCGCAAAATAAGAAAAGTTTAAATGCCCATGATTGGAATTTTCTCTGCGGTCTGAGAACGCTCCTAACATTTTGATGGAACCACTTAGATTCGCAAGCATTGCGTTTCCATTGGCTCGGTTTGAACACTTCTATGCCGCCACGGATTATAACTCTGGCGCCTCTGCTACGTCGTGGTAGAATGGATATTCAATATCTAACGCGATCAAAAACAAAGGATCGGATTTGACGAAAAAATATAGCTTCCTTTTGGCTCGTACGGTTTCTTAATTCGTTGCTTAATCTCAGCCTTACGATTACTTATGCCTTCTTCAGTAGAGAGTTAACATACGCTTTAATTGCGGCTACTTAAACAAGAATATTTGTCGATCGAGTTGGACCATTAACTAATGGATGCAGCGATTGCTCAGCGGAAGTCTTACTGTTAGGTGGCATGCAATATATTCACGCTCAATGCCACAAGATTCAAATCAGTTAAAGGTCAATTCAAATCATAAAATTATAACCGCTCTGTCTCGATTTGTCAAGTTCGTGTCCGGGATTTTAAGATGATCAAGAATAAATGGATTTTTTTCTTTAATGTTCTAGCTTCATTCCAGTCGCATGCCCTCAAATGATAAATATTCTGTGATGATTTATCGACCCTTCATCTAACAAAAAAAAACAAGCGTTCTCTTATACTCTACACCAGGGGTCGGTAACATACAGCCTGCGGGTCGGATGTGGCCGCCGAGAGCGATTTATGCGGCCCGCGAAGCCATAATGAAAAAGTGACCGGTACAATTTAACAGAAAATTTTGTATTTTTTCAGTAAAATTTTGGCCTCAAAACCTTTTCTGATGAATATTTAACGCTAGTAAATGATCTAGATATGATTTTTACTAATACGAGACCAAAGAATCTCCGGATGACTTCGGATTTAAACACTCATCCGGCCCGCCGAAGCTCTCGTTACTTTCAATGCGGCCCTCCGAAGCATTCACATTACGAGTGTTGCCTACCATGCAGAAAAGGTAGCCGACCTCTGCTCTACATAATGCCTTTTATGCAGCCTCGGCAGCAAAGCCCATAACCGATCATAGAATAGAATCAGAGTAATTATTAATCATAGATTTTACTTTAAAAAAAATTCTGATGCTTGAATTTCTTTTTCGCCGCTACTCCCCTCTATTCACATTACTCAAAAGACGTGACGTAATTGCTCAATTTTTAATGATTTGTTTTGTAATTTTGTATTGGTTACTTGATGACAGTTAAACGAATACGATTTTGTACGTTCCTTATTATACTGTGACAAAGGTAACCATATTTCTCTTGTGCTATCTCGGTTTGAATCTCCAAATAAATGTTAGAGAAGCGTAGAAAATAAAAACCGTTATTGAATTAAAAAATTTTCAAAAGTAAGGATTAAAAAAATACAGATTTGTCAATTGGTTCAATTTCATTTAGAATGGGATTTATCCATTTATTTATAAAAAATGCTCTTCGAGAAGTTGGATTGGCAATTAGGATGCATTTTTTTGTAAGGATGAATTTGAGTTTTTCACGATTGTTAAAACGGAGGTAGTCGTCGTGACTAGGGTTACCAGACGTCCGGCAAAAGGAGGACACGCCCTCCAGTTTCACTTTCTGTCCTCAAATTTTAGGATTTTGTCCGGCTTTTTCTAGGATGTGAGACTGTGACTCCCTTGTCACACATAAGACAATTCTGCGCACGTATTGAGTGTTAACCTCTTCTTTTGCTTCTTCATTTGGAACTCTTGGTTGGGTAAATCAGCTGTAGGACTTTTATAGGCTGCTATGATAAAAACATATATAAACTGTAGAAGCGATAACTTTTAATGGCGAACAACTGCGTAAGTAAGCGGCTCGCTGCCTACTCTAAAGGAGCGCTTCTTATATTCATAGATATAAAGTTAATTTGTAACAAAAGTGTGTGCGCGCAATGTTGTTTTTGAAATAAAACACTCCCTTTCTGTCATTGCCATATCGTTTAACTCCTAAGTGCACCGCGCTTCTTTTTTTAAGTAACGATGAAACGTTACTTTGTAAATAATATGTATGCTCCCAGCGTTAATTTTCAAATGAGGCACATTTGTCTTTGAAAAATCGTTTAACTCTGAAGTTTTGGTTTTTATAAGCGATTCGTTTAACTTCGAAATCGTTTAAAGCGAACTCGTTCAAAGCGAGGGAGACCTGTAACAGTAACTTTTGGATGCTTCTCAGTTAGTGTACTGAAGAGTCCAATCCTATCTTGTTCCCATTTTTTATTGGAAAAAGATCCTGAAACTAAATTACTGTGGTACGTATGTTACTGCTATGTAGATAATCGAAAATTACTATATTTATCTATCTAATATGACTACTAACGAGTAAAATAACTTCTTTTATTTTTGAATAGTGGTAACTCTTAAACATTCCAGAAACTCACCCCTTATTAAGAATGGCATCACTTAAAAGGAAGTGTAAATTCTCCAGTAATCTAAAATCAAAGTTTCCTTATATAAAGAATGAGGTCATGCTCAACCCTGTGGAATTGACTCATCGAGAAAAAGAAAGAACTTTGTCACTTCCACAAATTTATTTGGCACGGCCGGTTTCACTTGAAGGAACTATGATGATTGAGTTTTAAAAGATGTTTCGCAAATTGAGAATTCAAATTATTTAAACGGAAGTATCGCTTATGCTCCTTAATCCTCTTATCAAAACTCCTCCCCGTTTGGCCGATGTAGACCGCTCCACAATCATCACAAGCAAGTTTACATCTACAGTTTACCCTGCAAGCCACCGCAAGGGTGTGTGGCAGGGGGTGTATTAACACCAAGGGGAAAACTCCAAAATTAGGCCTTGGTTTTCGCCCCTACGCGAGGTTACTTTTGATCGCAAGTTTTATTCTGCTCGGCTATCGTTCTAGGGAAAAATGAGCCTTTGTATCTCTCTGTCCTACAGGCTATCTCTCTTATTTTACGAGGATGGTCCATTCTACCGATATAGGTGGGAGTTCTGATTATTTCTTTGACGTCGCTGGAGAAAGTACTCGTTCTAAATCTTTCAAGAAGTTTTAACCTAGCACGTGATCGGTGCTCAGCTAGTGATTCCCATCCAAAGTCCTGTATCAAGCCTGTAACGCTTTTATTTCTATCATAACAATTTTTGACGAATCTAGCAGCTTTTCGCTGCACTTTCTCTAACTCGGCGATTAATCCTTTCTCGTACGGATCCCATATGCTCGACGCATACTCTAGCAGCGGTCTAACTAAAGAAAAGTAACATGTCTCTTTGACTTTTTCTTCGCTTTTACCTATCCGTTTGATGAATCCCAGTTTCTGCTTAGCTTTCCCGGATATATTTCGTATGTGTGTGTCCAACGAGAGGTTACTTGTTAAAATGACACCTAAGTATTTGACGGATTCGGATAATTTTAGATGTACGCCTTCTATACTGTAATTCATCGCCTCAATTTCTTTGTTTCTCCAGAATCTCATGACGGAACACTTACCTAAGTTCAGCTCTAATTGCCACTCTTTACACCACTCGAGAATTGCGTGTAGGTCGTTAGAAAGTAATGCTTGATCAGAAGGACTGTTAATCTCTCTGTAAACTACCGTATCATCCGCGAATAACTTGATTTTACTTGTAATAACATTATCTAAGTCATTTATGTATATAAGGAATAATAGGGGACCGATGACACTTCCCTGTGGAACGCCGGAGGGCACGCTGACCGAATTTGATTTAAATTCATTTATGACTACCATTTGTTCACGATCATTGAGAAATTCCCTGATCCACTCGATTATCTTTCGATTTATTCCACAGGCTTGTAATTTTTTCAATAACTTAATATGAGGGACTTTATCGAATGCCTTCTTGAAGTCAAGAAAAACCGCGTCTAGCTGGGTCTTTCGATCACCGGATCGTAGTATATCATGTGCAAACAGAGCGAGCTGTGTTTCACAAGATCTTGCCTTCCTAAAACCGTGCTGATATTTACTGAGCAAGTCCTGGCTATCTAAGAAGTCCATCACAGAACTAACGATGATGTGCTCTAGAATCTTGCAAGATATTGAGGTTAGCGAAATCGGCCTGTAGTTTTCTCGGTCGTCTTTTTTCCCGCCTTTATGAAGCGGAGTTATATACGCTAATTTCCATTCCTTAGGTATAACGCCATGACTAAGTGACTTACTGAAAACTGTTTCGAGATAAGGTGCTATTTCTAACGCTAATTCCTTTAATACTCTAGCTGGTATCTCTTCCGGTCCCGGGGATTTATTTGCATTTATGATTTTGAGCTGTTCTGCTATACCTTTCGCTGATATAAGTATATCGTTCATCTTCTCTTCGCTTGGTTCGGGTGGATCGACCTTCCTTTTCTCCACTTCGGTCGTAAATACGCTTTGAAAAAATGAGTTTAACAAGTTTCCTTTATCAATGCTATCGTAAACTACCTCTCCTTTGTCGTTTCTTAATGGTGCTACGGTTGGGCGTCGATCTTGAACTTCTCTAACATAAGACCAAAAGATTTTGGGATTTTCGTTTAGATGTTCACAGAGAATCTTTTTCTTAAAGTTCATTAATGCCTTGCGCTTAATCTTTTTAGTCCAAGTCCGACAATTTCTGTACTTGTTTGAAATTGTATTTATTACCTCCTGTGACATATTATTTTTGGCGCATTTAAGTTTTGAGTGAAGCTTTCTTTGTCGCCTGAGAGCATATCTAACCTGCCGATTATACCACCTAGGTTCTCCATTATATACACCACTTCTTAATGACAACTGTATCGGGTATTTAGCATTAAGGAATCATTTGGAAAATGTAACTGGGGAGTAGAAAACAGGTTTAAGTTTAGGAAATAGGTTGGACAATTTATAAGAAAGGTTTTCTAAAAATGGGAGTCTGCGCCAACTAAGAGGTTTGGAGGTGAGATTAGACGGAAAAGAAACGATTTTTGGGAGGCAAATAATAAACGTTTTTTACAGAGAATTTTATCGATTAAACCAGTTTTGTAGCCATTATTGATAGCGATTTGTTTAATGGTGTTAAGTTCAATAAGGAAATTGGGTATAGAAAGGGGTACACTAAGAAGGCGGTGAAGCATAGAATGAAAAGAAGCGTGTTTGTGAGAAAAATGATGAGAAGAGTGATCTGTGTAAGTGGGTTTACGGAAAATAGCAAAGGTAGGTATGTTGTTCAGCAGAGACAAAGTGAGATCTAAAAAGTTAAGCAAACCATAGGTTTCAGATTCAACCGTAAAATAAATGGAAGGGTGGAGGGAATTTAAAAGGGTTAAAAATTCATAAAGTTGGTCATCTGTACCACTCCAGACACACAAAATGTCATCCACACACCTACCCCAAAATTCCGAGTAAGTTAATAAAGGATGGCCAGAATGAAAAAGGTTAACTTCTAAATTGTTGAGAAAAATGTCGGCAAGGAGAGGGGAAAGAAGGGACCCCATCGCGAGATCATCCGTTTGTTTATAAAAATTATTGTCAAAAAGAAAAAAGTTTTGCTCAGAATACGCTTCAAGTAAGTTAGAAAAGTCAGTTATCAAAATTGATTGATACCTGCTTTGGAAAGCATATATACAACCAAATCTACGGCTTCTTTAACGGGAACAGAAGTAAAAAGATTACAAACATCAAAAGGGACAAATTTTGAATTGTTGGGAGAAATTTTTCCTTTTAGGGTGTGCGTCAACTCTATGGAATTTTTAATACCAAATTTGGGACTAAAATGAGAATAATCACGAAGAAGTGTATTAAGTTTGAAGGCGAGTTTATGGGCAGGCGCAGAGGTACTGGAGACAACAGGCCTAATAGGGCAATCCTTTTTGTGAAGTTTTGGTAAACCATAAAGTCTAGGGGGAAGGGGGTTAATCACTAATAAGTTGCGTTTGTCTTTAGGAGTGAAAAGAAGAGAAGTCGAAGAAATAGTTTTTTGGATCGCAGATTGATATATCGAGGTAGGGTCTTTTTTCAAAACAGAAATATTGTTGTTATGAATGAAATCTTAAAATTTTTCCAAATAAACGTCTCGGTCCATCACCACCATGCCATTACTTTTATCAGCCTTTTGGATTATCAAATTGTTGTCTGTAATGAAATTTTTAACACTAGAAAGTAAGGCGGGAGAGTGAGAGCGGGATAGTGGTCTGGGTTGAGGAACATTGAGGAAGGAAGAAATATTACAAGCAAAAACGTCCCTACATTTTGTAGGGCCAAATCACAATCGACGACTAGATTCTTCAACACACGTGCAGAAAAAGGGAGGCTAGGGGCGAATTTCAGGCCTAAGTTAAACACGTCCAAAACAGAAGGGGTAAAACACAATTGAATAAATTGGTCACCCTAGGGTGGAACTTGTGGCCACTGAGTTTAGAAGGATTGGAATCACTACTACTGATTTTGAGGAAAGAGCAGCCAGTTTTTTTCCTAAGGGTAGAGAGCTTGGCGAAACCAACCTCACTTACACGTGTGTGACACTGTCATCAAAGGTTAACCATTCCAGCCAATGAAGAGCGTGGCACAATTCAGAATGGAGGAGGCACAAGTAATGGGAAAGAGAAGACCTCTTGGAATAACAAGATTTGAGTTCTGACTTCAACCAAGAAATCTTAGCCGTCTTGATGGTCTGCAAAGTAGCTGATGAAGAAGAATTACTCTTGATGCACACAAACCTCGGAAAAACACCAAGTCTTAAGCACATACTAATGAAGAAAATGTTTAACGACGCAAACTTGAACTTAATGGAACAATTTAAATACATCTTTGCCTTAACTAATGAAAATAATAAATCAAGTGATCGCTCCCCATACTATCGATTTGATTTTGAAGACAATGAGTGAAATATCTCGTTTCGGAGTTGCAACGGATGCCAGCAATCATGGCCCACTTAACCCTTGAAATACCAAGGTGTGACCATTTTGGTCCAAGCACCAGTTTAGGAATTTGTTTTTGGGATATCGAAGTCATAGATTACAGGTTTTTTCTGTCTTTTACACATTATATTTTACAAATAAATATATTTTTTTAATTTACCCATATTCATAGGTCAACGTTGGACCAAAATGGTCACCCCTTGGTCTTACTTGTCACAATATTTTAAAACTGGCAAAATTTATTTTTTCTTTTTGTGGTTTTTTGCTTTCCGAAACATCTAGTGATAACATAGATTATTGATTGGACTTGACACATATATCATTCGTGTACTAACTTAAAGTAAAAGGTTTTTTGTTTCAGATCAGGATTTTTCAGACGAGTATCTCTGGGATACTTTCATAGGTAGAAGGGAGTACTTTAGATATTTACCTAATAGTGAACCCCTTCTCTCACCTCTCTCATATGGTCATGGCCTTTAATTGTACTTTCGTCACTCCTAAGGTGACGATTGTAGTACATGAGTGTGGCGGTAAATTTCTATAAGAACTTAGTCTTTTAGAAAATAAAGTTTTCAAAAGTGAGGAGGGAATAGGGAGGCAGGTTTTAATTTTCCCAAGAAAGCAGTCTCTTCCTTGGGTATTTGATATTTACCGACAAGTATCGGTAAACTGTGATTAATATATGCCCACATTGCTTTGGCCTTGCCAATTGGGATTGCCGAGCAGCAAAGCCCCGGGATGCGCCTTTAGTGATCTACAAGGGTCTGCCTGAGCAATTTTGAAATAAAATTAATGTTTTGTGAGTAATAAATAGATAGTAAGAGTTTTATTTCATTAACGTCTATAATATGTAGTGAAAACATACAAGTGAAGTATAGACCAAAATAGTCCTCCCTTTTTGGACCTTGCTATTTCAAAGATTAGGATCTTCCCAATCCTTGTGCAGTATTTTGATTGGAAAGAGGGTGGAATACAAACAAAAGTGCTTGAATTAACTGCTACTCCCGATGAAACCTTGAAGACCATATCAGAGTATGTGTTGACGACTCTGGAGAGATTTGGTTTATCTTTGAAGTGTGTTTCCTTTACAGGTGACAATGCAAACGTAAATTTTGAAGGGAAGCAATGTTTTCTCATGTCATAGGGAAATGCTGAATAGGAAAATTGTTGGTATCGGGTGTCCTGCTCATATTCTCCACAACTGTATTCAACATGGTGAAGATGTTTAAAAAATTGATGTGGAATCTCTCGTTTTCAAGATATTTAATTATTTTTCGGTATATACTGTTCGAACTAAGGCAGTGAAAGAAATTTGTGAATTCATAGAAATTAACTATCAACCACCGTTATCTTCAACTAAGACCAGATGGCTTAGTTCAGCACCAGCTTTAGAAAGACTATTGAAATTTCTTCCTGCTCTAAAACAGTACTTCCTGTCCCTTACTCGACCGCCAATACTGATAAAAACCTTTGTTGAAAGTGAAATTTCTGAACTGTACCTTCGTTTCTTGGTCTCGCTTACGTCTGTTTTCCAAAAAAAATCGAAGCCGTAGAAAGAGAAAATAACTGTTTTAGAAATGGTCGCTTTGCTTAAAACATCATTAGTTTCTTTAAAAATAAGGATTCGGGAAAATGTTTTGTCATTATCAGTCAGGAAAATTATTGATACGTTACAGGCAAATGCTATGGGTGAAGAATTTCAGAGTTTTGTTGAAGAAACGCAGATTGTTTATCAATAATACATTCTTTATTTAGAAAAGTGAATAAATCAATTTGAGGAATTTCCATGTTTTGAGTGGATGGAATTAAAGAACAAAATTTTCAGATATGAAAATACGATACCGTGTCTGAGTTATCTCAAGGAAAAGGAAACTATTATTGATGTCAAGAAGTTACTCGATCTTAAGTTATTCATAGAAAACAAAGACGATCGTTTCTTTGATGTTCCATTTCATGATCAGTGGAGCTCATTTTCTAGAAGCTGCAATAATAAAGATTGTTGTTCTGAGCTTTTAAAAATATGCAAATTTGTTTTTTGCATTCAAGGATATAATGCCAACGTAGAAAGGATCTTTTCTCTAATAAATGATCAGTGGACCCCTGAAAGAAACAGATTGTCCGTGAAAATAATAAAGGGAATTATTATGATCCAGTATAATATGAAAAACTTTCTTGTAAAGATTTCTATTCTTACCTTCTTAAAAAGATAATTTATTTTGAGAATTATATTTGTAAATAAAATTCATTCTTATTACACTATATACGCATTTTGAGTATTTTGTTATTTCTATTGGTTCTTTGGTGAATTAATTTGTTGCTCCTTCACCTTTCTTACTGCTCTTTTTCCTCGGAAGTGAATGTCCGGCTTTTTACTCCTTTATCCTCAATTTTTTCCGCATATGTCCTCCATTCCACCTTTGGACATTTGGTAACCCTAGTCATGACAGAATCCAAGAACACCTAGGTTGCATGGAAATGGGCGAATGTTTTTTCGGAAGTATCTACATTAACAGCAGATTTGTTAATAACGCGTAATGCTCATTTCCGTCAAATTTTACCTAAACAAATAATTCACTTTGTCAATGCTGTCAATATATTGAATCTGTAATAATTTACATCGACACAGCTGACTCCGGAATGTAGAATGTCGTTATGTTGCTTTTTAAGCATAGATATTCCCCGCTGCGAATAATTCAATCGTCAGCAAGACCAGTAGATTCTCCATGCGTCCATTTACAGAAAGGTAAAATTCAGCAGGTGGATTCAGCTTCGGCAATTAATTCGTAACGGAGAACCTTGCCCCCGAAAACAACACGAGCATTTAAATTCTCATTGATGACAAGTTGCTTCGGAATTGTATATAATGGAACTTTTTCCTCGTTAAGAGCATGGCTGTCGGTGAATAGTGTCACAACCCAAAACCTGTTCTTCGGGGAGAGAAAACTTATTACGGAATCTTTCCGCCCGCATCGGTATTAAGGCCTCTTGAGTGTGTGTGCGCGCGCGCGCGTGCGTGTGTTTGGCCTTAATCGTGGACTTTTGTTAGCCACTTCCACGTGCGTCTTCCTCGTTTTTTATTTCTTCCGGTTCCTTTCCTCCTTTCTCCCTCTTAGTATCTACCATCCCTCATCTTCGTTTTTCTCCTTGTATTATCTTTTGTCTAGCCTTCCAATTCTGCTTTCGCCCTATTTATTTCCTCATCACAACTCTCTCCCACTCTCTCTCGCTCTCTATCCTTCCATGTAAAAAATGTTAATCAGCTAATTTTTCGTCTGGTATTCTTCTCCACGCTTTCCGCTCTCTTTCATTTTCTCTGCGAAAAAGGGTGCATACATATACGGCATTTCCATCCAAAAGAGCGTTATCGGGATATTTCATTTCATTCCGAAAAGGTGCGAAAATCCAATTCCAGCGTCATTTTTTTGTCTGCATAGGTTACCTTTCCTTCGTATCCTATCTTTTTGAGCACACGAAGAAAATCTTTGAAAACCCGTTCAAAAGTCGAATTACCCTCGCCGAAGAACGAATTTTCCACAAAAAATTAGGGGAAAAAACTCTTGACGAACGTAATCTAAAGATTTCCGGCACACACACATCGCAAAAAGAATTTTTGAGAAATTTTTAAATGCAAAAAAATTCCCTTTCGGTGGAAGAGAGATTGAGACTTCGACCAAATAATGAAGACTTTATAAGCCTTATAATCATTGAAAACTTCAGTTACCTTGTTACGCCATAATATTATTGCAAAATTTTGAATTTTCCGACGGACACTACTTCAAGCGGAAAGGTAGGAACGATCGGGAATGTTTTAATGCCTGATATAATGGACGTATGATTCTCGAAGAGATACCTTTACAAAAATATTCTTGAAATATTATAAAAGTTTTTTGGAGAAAAAAAACGAAAAGCTTAAGCATAAAAACACGCAAAATATCACCATCAGTGTTATTAATAAGGGTTCTCTGGTGTTCTTTGCTTTGAAATTAATTTATATACATTCAGTCTATAAGATCAATTTTTGTACGGATAAAACTTAAAATTCTTTCCTCATGCAGAGGTCCGTTATTATTTGAATGAGTTTCCAGAAAAATAGCTATAAAACCTCCTTATTTAACGTTATTGCTTAAAAACAATAATGTATTCTATTTTTGGTGCCAACAGTTTCCATATAGATGAGGGAAACAAAAGCTCGAAAGCTGGACTATTTTCCAATTTCATTTTTTAAAAAGCAAACCTATTCTAAACTAAAAGAAGATCGTCTAAAATCTTTCCTATAGTTTTTTACAACTTTTATTTTTTCTAGACTTAGTATTTTTGAGCAGAGAGAACCAAGTTCAAGTTATCAAATTCCTTGCTGGTATTTTAAATTCGTGTAACAACAATTTGTTTTCGTTCCCAGGTTCGTGGTGTGGCGTTTTGAATAAAGTAACTGCCATTTAAATGAAATCCAAAAATAAGGGCGGAAGAGATTGACGATGGAGAAGGGAAGCAATCTATTCTTGCCTGGAGGAGCATACACCAGACATTTAAACTGGTTTTCAAGTATCTACAAATGGAACTGTAGAGGGAGATAGAGATCGAGAGTTAACATCGCCATTAGGCTAGCCGCAAAATGTTCTCAGAGCTTTGAGTGTCGGAAGTATTTTCTGCAATTGCGAAAAACCATTTGTTTAACCTAACTCTTTCTGACTTTTTGTAAAGGTTCTTCCAGGAGTTTATTTATGTAATGTATTACATTTTCCTCTTCGTTCATTCAGTTTTTATAAAGGTTTACGCTTATTTAATAAAAAATATAGCCTTCCATATTAACTAGGGATATTTTTATAGTTAATGGTTTCAGGCGTCACTTGGTGGAATTTTTTTATAATGTAAAAATAAAGAGACTTATTGTAATTCCATATGTGGAATTACAATAAGTCTGTTTATTTTTACATTAGGGATATTCTTCATAAAATTTATACGAGATCACTTGAACATTGAATTTTTTACATTGACGCTCGTTCAAAAATGACTTAAACTCAACGTATAACTTGTTTTAAAAAGACACAAGTAGCTAATAGAGATATAGAATGTCAAATAAAGCTTTTACTCATTTCGCCTATAAAATAATCTCTGTCCTTGTCGATTCCGATAAGAATTAATGTGAAATGAAGAATAAAATATCCGTGACGAATTTTAGGACGGAGTTATACAGAAGTTCGTTTTTCTCTTGATATATTGATTACCCCAACGGAAGAATCAGGTGAGTTAGCATTGTCGGGGACAAGGACTTACCCAGGGGTAGGGTCCGGGGGGTCTGAACTTCCCCCCTCCCTCCGGTGTACAGGATTTGTGGAATCTGCGATAACTACGCTACAAACTTGCTACGTTGCCACTTGCTGCTTTGAGTTATGAGAACTAAAAGCGTTATAAAAGTTTATATCATTTGAATGACTTTTATTTAATCGATTGCTGGAAAGTGGTTTTTGGTCTTAGACCTCCCCCAAGTAAATTTCTGAGTACGTGCATGGTCGGGGATAGTTAGACGCATTGCACTTCATGCCATTTGCCAGTATGTTGAGTTTCGGGACATATCGACGTTCCAAACATTCCGATGGTTTATTAGACCTTTTTATATCTATAATAAATAGCTGCTTCTTACGGAGGATATATTATATATAAGGATATAAAACCTAAAGAACTTTTAAATATTTTACAGAGCTGAAATTTGAAGGGAACCTTGATGTTGGTCGAAAACCTTCAGAAAAAATCGAAAATTGTAAAATTTCCCCTTAAAACGGGGTCTTTAACACCCCAAAACGTTCATTTTCAAGTCCCATTAGAAAACCGTTTAAATCCGTACAAGCCTTTTTATAATTGCATTTTAAAATTACTTTTAATTAAGGTACAAACTCCAAATCTAAATTAGAAGACGGGAAAAAGAACGAAGATTATTTTTCCTGAAAGTAGAAGACGAATCCATGTCGAATGACTCCAATTATTTGATTTTTAATGCATAAAAACGGGATTTTATACAATTTATAACAATGGCCCAATATTTCTGTCATGACTACGAGACAATGCTTTTCTTCGGGGATTTATTTTACGTGTTAATAAAACTGAACGAGAGCTTAGTGCCACGAACTGAAAAGTAGCTTAATGTCATGACTTCACTCTCAGACCGTGACATTTAAAAGCAAAGGGAAAACTTATTTGGTGCGCAGACAATACTAAGAGGAATATTGCGCTGAAAATTTCAGGGTTTGTAGATGTCATGAGTAGGCCTTCGGATAATATGAGACATCTTATGTAGGTGTCCTCGGTTCGACTCCAGGCGCTTCGGAAGTTGTGTAAATAGCATTGCGGAATATTTAGCAATTAATTTAAGGCAATTTTCATCAAGTAGTAGGAATGAAATTTGGTGTGGTGGTTATAGGGCACCAATGCTTGCAGTATGCAAGCACCGATTACGCGTGTGTATATATATATATATATATATATATATATATATATATATATATATGGATGTCAACAAGGTGTTGGGATGAGGAAACCCAGTGAAAACTCACCAATCAGACGACTTCAGGTTGGCGAGGCCCCGGGGATGTCGAAGCGACACACGTAAAAGAACACTAAAACACAGAAACATCACAAACATATATATATATATATATATACACACACACCGTATATACTCGTGTATAGTTCGACCTCCGATTTATCGGCGAAAAAATTAGATTTTTTCATATATCTCGTGTGTAATTTGACCCTAGCTTTCTACTTACTCTTTTACCCTAGATTTCCGTCAGGATCGACTTTTTTTGTTTCGATATCTCGCAGCTCACAATCGAGGTATATAGAACGATCTTGGTTTTCAACAGCTTTTAGTATCATAATAATACTATACTAATAATAAACTGTAAACATCGTAAACCTATTGCACGATCTTGAGAAGAAAAATATTTATTACTTTTTAACTACCAGATGTGACAAACGAATGGTGGCAGAATTTCTAGCAAATAGACGAAAATTAAGCTTATATAACGAAAATTAATAGACGCATATTACTCGTAAAACCTTTAATAAAAGTTATGAATGATAGTTGAACAAGATTAAATAAACTCAAAAGTATTATTCGTGTATAGTTCGACCCCCAATTTTTTGCACAAAAATTTGGTCTTAAAAACTCGAACTATACAGAAGTATATACGGTATATACACACACAGAGAATTACACATGCCATTTTCTCGACGTCAGTGTTAAAATAATTTAAAACTGAAATCTGTCACATTACTTTGTTCAAGACTTAGTGATGTAAATGCTGTTAAGAATGAATCAACTTCGGTGTCTTCTTCCTCTTCTGCATTTTCTATCTGCAAGGACTGTTATATTATCGCTCTTTTAATTCAAACGTCTGAATTGCTCACTGAAGGAAAACAGCATTAGACAAATCATTCTTGAAAAATTGAGAATCGACTTTAAGATTCCGGTACTTTATATAAAAACATACCTTGGAACACCCTTTCTTTATAATGATAAATAAACAGGTTATCACCTAAGACGATAAAGAAATACAAGCGCACCCTGACCTTGCAACAGCACTGATGGTGATTTTAATGCGTACAGTGACGAAAAAATCTCTACTCTGAAGACCATACTTTCACGAATCCTTGACCTGTAAAATAATACTAAAATACAGTCAGAATGAAATTATTGATGATCCATTATGGAAGCCTTGAAATGTTGGACTTACATTTTAAGGAAACGAGAAAATTGACAAAAGAATGACTTCAGAAATAAAAATAATTTTGTAAATTCCTACAATACAAAAGTTATTTTTATTTCTGAATTATGGACAGCGGAAACAGTTGACTATAAAGAATGACGTGTTTGATTTCGTTTAATTTACATCGATTATTTCATAAAACTGTTTCCTCTGGACCGAGCGTGGAATTTAAAGAATAAAAGGAATTGTTTGCAAATGTCTTCGTGCCCTTTACAAAAATTTGGGTGTCGTTTAAACTTACGGACTTAAAAATTCGGAGAGAGATTTTTTGGGAATTCCTGTCCAATTGGTTAGCGCGAATTTTCTCCTCGGCATTAATTTAAAACCGGTATTCTCTCTGTCACTCTCTCTCTCTTTCTCTGTCACTCTCTCTCTCTCTCTCTGCCGCTCTCTCTCTCCCAACTTTGCGATTTTTCCTCTTCGCGGTCGGCGAAAACAATGCATGGACGTAGTCTCCAATTCAAGAGTGAGAAAACGATCGAGTTGCATCTGATTACACGTCGTCGTTAATTATGCAGCCGCAACCGAAACGGTATCGGGGAAGGAAAAATGTCTCTCCCTCGGTGGAACCGGTATTTACCTTCTGGTCCGACCTTTCCTACGTTTCGTAACTCGAGCGTAGACTCCCTCCCGTTCGACGGACACACGTAACGGCCGTCTCTATGGAAACCGGCTCCGACGCCGCACATTTCCTCCTCACTAACGAATAAAAAAAAATATACTCATGCCGTAAAGTTCGCGTCTCCGCGTTTCCCTTTAAGGAATAGGGACCGCGTGTTTGTGGGCTTTCTCTCTTTCTCTATCGTTCTTTTCCCCGACTCCTCCCTCCACATCCGTCTTCCCCCTCCTTCGCCTCTTTTCCAAGCTCCCGACTGGCAACGTCTTTGTATATCTCGCATTTCCTCTCCTCCGTTCGGGGCGTAAAAAGACTCAAATCGCCGGTTTCCCTTATTTCGAAGGGTGAAATATTTATGCCATACCCGCCTAAGAGTCGAAACGGTAAGGCATCCCTCCGTTTTGGAGACGGTGTGCGTACTGCGGCAGGCATATGCTATTTGCGCGCTGCCCACATGCGACGATTCCATTTACGCGGATGGTACGGGCGAGTTTTCTTACCTTTTAGAGTTGAAACTCTTTTGGATGAAATCAGGACATGAATGTGCCTAGGAAAAATTTCATTCTAAAATAGCGGAGAATTCGCATTTTCAGGATGCTCGAGGATGGATCAGGAGCTTGAAAAAAGTTGAATTGTGAACGGGACGGCGTAGGAAATTCGAATTAACATTTAAGATACAGAAAGTACTTAACGTCAATACGCTAAATGAATGAGCGCAATTTTCCGCGGACGTTTAATGCCTTTTAAATTAGCGAACGCTTAATCATTTCGAATAAAGAACAAGGCGATTTAAAACTCACGATGAAGAGATTAATCTTTATTTTCGTACGGAAGTCGCCGCGTCACCTCTGAATTAATGATTAAATGTTTATCTTTTTAGATTTTTTTATTTTCTCTCCCGATCGATCGGAAACCTAGATTAAGGTTTTTCGAAATCTTAGCATTGGAATGTATATATATATATATATATATATACATACATCGATTTGGTTTGGGATATTTAGCGGTATTTTATGCCGTGAAAGTTTTTCATAACAAGAATATATGTTTGAATTTGAAAAGTTATGGTCATGTCCTCAGCCAAAAACTAAGTGATTACAGTTGAAAAGTTCCATTTTATTGCATTATGCACTACGATCTCTGCACCTGAGGGTCCTTTGAAAAAGCGAGAGCTAGTAAATATTGCAATTTACAATAAAGTAAAATTCTAAAGCCGTAATCCTTTTGGTTTTAACATGGAGAAGTTCTAATAATATTCACCTGGTGATAGCGCTTTAATTAGTATTATTTCTCTAAAAAAATTATATTGTAAGGAAGTTTCTCAAACTCGAAGTAGCATCAGGGCCGCATTAAAACAATGGTTGTATCGGAAGAGCTGCATTAAGATTACAACGGTTTAAAGAGTTGGGTAAATAGATCTTTTCTCGAAGATTGGACGACTATTTTGCAAATAAAAACAATAATTAAGAAGCAGCTTTCTGTTGGACCTCAACAATTAAGAAAAATATCTTATGTTCTTTTTAACAAAAATAATATTTATATAATATTTCTAACTAATTAGTTGAGACAAAAATCCGCATTCGGGCCGCACTGGGGCAAATCAAGGACCGCAATTTTGACGTCTGCTATGGGGTGACTCCAGAAGTGGTCAACTTTCCGTCGTCATTGATTAGGCCAGCGATATTTTGTTCAAAAAGTAATCTCAGGACCAGAGGTCGGCGATTTACCATAAAGGATGGTTACTTAGGAGTTTTAATGTTCGAATATAATTTGTTTTTTTTTTTTAAATGCCTTAATATAAACTCGAGATTTGACATTATAATATTAAAGAAGTTTATTTTAAAAATGTTTGAATAAAAAACAATCAAAAACAGCTTCTCAGGAAGGTTTTAGGTCAATTACGAGGGTTTCCAAAAATAGATATCGTTCCTTCGCACACGCGGGCATCTTATAGTATGACTTGCTAACGGTTAGTACCGCGTGCGTCATTTCGAATCGGAAAATATTGGTCAAGTTTATTTTATATGATGAATTGTAGGGGAGGACGATTGGCAAGAAGGTGGTTCTTCTCTTTATCTCGCGTGTTAATCGAAGCAGGAAGTGGTCGATGCATTGCTCTCAGAAAAGGGAAAAAGTTCACTTTCAACTCCATCCGCACGCGTGGGCGCGATCACGGTTATCGTATGAATTTATAGAATCGCATTGCATAATTTCCCTGAAGAGTATAGAGAAAGTAGAAATTCGCCACTTTATATATATATATATATATATATATATATATATATATATATATATATATGATTTTATAGAAGAGAAAGAATGATAAAAATAACACGAAAGGAGAGGTTTAACTGAAACTAACATTTCCTGATAAGAGATTATGATTTCAATATGACCAAAGAAAAATATGAAGGTGAAAAAAGGGAAAGGAAGTGGAAGGTAAATGATTCATTTATTACACGGATTTACTAGGAAAGAGACGTCAAGAAATGGAAAAGGTTGCGGAATATGTGAAGAACCTCGTTTAACTAATAATCTGCGGATCGATTACCAGTGAGGGCTATTTAGTGTGATGAAAGTGATTGCATGAATATATCATAGCAAACAAATATGTACACTAATGTAGGCAAAATAATTCAAGTGGTGGCCCTTGTACTTTTCTATGAGATAAATTTGAAACTTCCATGGCAACGCTTTTATATTGGAAATTACGAATGAGTATCTTTGTATATAATCTTTATATATAACTACTCAATGTCTGTCCGCCCGTCCGTCCCCCCTTTTATCTCTTGAACAGTTTGTCATAAAGAAATGCTGTGAACGCAATTTTGTTTCTGCCAACTAGGAGGCCCCAGGAAAACTATTTTCGTTTACGGAAGTATCCCGGATTCGACTCTGGGAGACGATTATATTTTTGCATATGCATAGACAGGAGTTCCGATTTTTTAAGGTGCAACGTTTATATCTTTCATTCATTAAAATACGTAAATATGGACCGAATTTCTCCGTTTTTGCTTTATTCGGCGGCTAAAACTATAAAATATCTTATTCTTGCAATGTTTTGATGTTATACGAATATCTTTTGGAAATTTTATGACTTATTTGTACTCTTTCCGGGTGTTGCCAAGGCGACCCGCATTTTCGCCTTCGATTGAATTAGCGTCTACTATGTCTTCAAATAGACAAAATAATTGCGTTAACCGCTTCGCGCTGTTTATGAAGCATCGAAATTATAGTTGTAGCAATGTCAAACTTAATGGATTGCAAGGTTAATAATTAAAGATTATTATTATTCAGTAATCTGCGTGTGGGTTGTGGGGGATTTTTAACGATTGACCATAAGAAAAAAACCCTATTTCTTTATTTCAATACTGGAATGTGACCTTTTTCGTATGGGAGAGACAATTAAAATTGCACGTATAAATTATAAAAATCTGATGTGGCCACCACATGGCTTTCTCCATATCTATAATATTTCTAAAAATTCCACATAGGTTACATAATAATCAATATTTTAAGAAACTATGAGAAAAATTTAGACTTACAAAGAACAGAAATAAACTAGAATCATAGCCTTCTGATATTGGATATAGACACAAAGCTCCAACAATTAAGAAAAGAAAAAGGAGCGTTAATAAGACGTAACTAAGCATCAGTTGTTAACAATAGTCGCCGGTAGGAGGCGTGGTGGTGGCAGCTAAAAATATAAGATATCTCTAAAAAAATGCAGTATATGGAAATATGTTTCAAACAAAAGTTGTAGAAAATTAAATTTCCTGCAACGTTTATTCCAGTATATTTTTACATTTATCAAATATTAAAGCAAATATTACATAATAACTTATAAGTGACAAGAGTAAACACCCACTTCCGGTTGACCGATATTTATCAAAAACTAATCTGTTCTTGTGACTTCTATAGAAATGTTACGTATAAAATTTTGTTGGGAATAATAAATAAAATTTTGTGCTGACCTGATTAATAGTTTTTGAGTTAAAGCACCCATAAAAAGCTATCACACACGCACGCACACACATACATCATCGAGAAAATGGTCAAAACGTGTTCAGAGGACCTCAAAACGTGTATTTCTGTTGAAAACTCGAAGTCGATTTTTTCATGAATACAATACTTTCACCTATACTACGTATATGGAGAAAGTAAAAACAAACATGGCATTCAAAATATCAGTTGTCTAATTTTATAAGGAGAAATCGGCTATTATTACTTTTATACATGCAGATTTCTGATTGACTTCGCAAAAGTTTTTGCTGGTACCACTAGTACATATTATTTACGTTCAGACTTTCGAACTGCATGTATTAAGGATGATTCATTTAGTTATAATGTGCCTTTGTCATCTGATTTTTATGAAAGTTTTTATGCCATTGACGAGTTATAAATTAAGAAACACTATAGACATTGTAGTTACAATATTTTAAGTTTTTTCTCTCTATTGTGAGATAGCAGAAGACGACTTGAGGAAAATACTATCCGATTAGCTGACATACAACTTTTATCGGTTATTAGCAGCCATTCTTTCATGAACACCATTTAAACATTACTAATAATTTTCTCGCTGGAAAAATTAGATTAAAAAAATTGCCGATGATTATGAAGGGTTGTAATTTAAAAACTTCGGTTGCGTGCAGATAATTTTCTTGGAAGTATTTTAATCAGGCGCAGCTTCTTTAGAAGCGTTTTTCAACTTCTAATTGTCTTCGATTCGAGTAATTTAATACGCATTTCATTGTGTGGCGACAATATAAATTACCTTTAATATTTTTCCATTCTTTCACTTTGTATAATTACAAGAAAATTAAAACTTACGGCCACTAATTTCCATAGTTCTTTTTTCTTCCCGTCAGCCCCTCCATCCTGTAAGAATTTTAACGATTTGAAATCGTTTTAAAACTTTCGCCATTTATATATAATAAAGGGTGCTTAGATTGGAGGTTTTCGCAACAGCAAAACTGGCCATTTAATCTATTCTGTGCCGTTGGGCATCATTTGGGCACTAAACCACTTTTCTCTCATTTGGCGTCACACTGCGCGTTTTCAGTCATTCGTAGGAAGACAAAATCCTTTTGGGATACTTAGACATTTGTGCTTAAAAATAATAATTCGCATAAATGCTTGAATTGTATTCTTTGTATTTTGTTTTTATTCGCGATAATAAAGTCACGTTAACTGGTTTAGTATTTCAACGTTGTTTAAATTAATCTATATAATATTATGCAAGTTCGTCTTCGCACAATAACAAATTTTCCGTCACAGATCATCAGATCATTGTTTAACAAACATCTCGACTAGGTAGAATAATGAAATTTATTAGGAATACTCGATTCAGATATTAAAAGGGAATGGAGAAATAAAATTCTGAAAAATGACCCGAGTTCGATTCCAGAGAATAATTTCTATTTACTATAAGATAACACGCAACAAGATGATCTGAACGAAACCTATGATGCCTACTCTCCACATAATTATTTTAAATTAAATGTGATGCAGCAATTATTTAAATTGGCTTTAATAGCGCTAAAATCGCCTCGGATGAGTTGCTCTTTGCGTTCCCGAATTTCATAATTTAGCGTTATGTAACATTACAAATATATTCGAACGGTAAACTAAATTGATCACGCGTATTTTTGTGGCAAAAATAACCCTTGTATGTACATACTAGACTATGCCGAATCCTAGACCAACAATAGTCGTTGCAATGGCAATATTCTCGTAATGAGCGATAAAAACTGCAAAAACGCCAGTATTTAGGACAAGTTCGAAGAAATACGATCGATAAGCAAAATTCTACGATAAAATTAGAATCTTCATTTATTTCCTCAGAGAATAGTAAAACTCCCGCTCCGATATTACAATTCTAAGATATTTTAATACGCAAGAGAAAATTATTTTGCACGATGAATTTCAGATTTCTCATGTAAATGAATGAGAAGGAAAGTTCCTGGAATCGAACCCGGAACTTGCGATCTTCGCAACAGAAACTATCCTCGGGAGCTGGGCCCCAGTAGCAAGAGATTTCCACCAAGTTTCATGAAAATCGATCAATTGGTTCAAAGTTTAATAGGAGGGGGGACAGACAGACACAACAACGAAACTATAAGCCCATATCCATTATGGAAAGTAAACTAAAAGTCGATTTGTTGAAGTGCAAGCTTTTATTCATTTGAAATTTAAAATCAGAAAAAATGGCCTTCGATCATCGGTCCTGGACTGTTTTTAAGGGAAAATGAATAAAGTTTATCATTCTCTTCTTCTATTTTCGCCTTTAATTCGAAATATCTCAATTTTAACGTTTAAATCACACATTTTGAAAAACTCTTGCCATTGAACGATAAGTTGCCTTGCCGACCATGTCATTGTCTAACCTCGAGCTTCTACTGTATGAGTAAATAAACTTTAATTTTTACTGTAATTAAGGCACTTGGGTGACAAATGATGACTCTGCAATACGTACTGTCATTTTTATTGTTTATTTTTTAATTTTTTGAAAGGCTTTTTCGATTTATGTGCAGAAGACTCAAATTACAAAGGAGTTTCCAAAAACCAACGAGGTTAGTTCATCATATACGTATTTAAATATGTCATCATCATCATCATGCTTCTTTCCAAAGACAGGTTTTAACTGAATCGCTGCCTCCATTTCTCTCTCTCCCTAGAAGCCTCTTTTATACCTCTATAAGTATTATATCCCTGCTTTATATTATCTAATATTCCTATTCTTTTTCTCCCTCTTCCTCTTCTTCCACTAATTTTTCCTTCTAAGATCGTCCTTTGTAAACACTGTCTTCTCAATATGTGCCCTATCCAATTTGCTTTTCTTTTCCTGATTGTTTTTATTAGCATCCTTTCTTCTCCCACCATTTCTAATACTTCTTCATTTCTCTTCCTCTCTGTCCATTTCACTTTCATCATTCTCCTCCATACCCACATCTCAAAACTTTCTAAATATTTTTCCTCCTTCCTCCTTACCGTCCAATATGTACTTACTTTAAATAAATCTTTGAAAAATATTATAAATTAGGACTCATTATACCTCATCTTTATTTATTTTTTGATATTACCAAATAATCAGTAAAATGGCCGATGATCGCCAAAAACGATAAGAATATATCTATACTTATTGTTAAAAAAATAGGAAAAAAATTTCGCTACTAGATTATCGCTATCTAAAAAACCAGCAAACTATTCTTCAACTATGACAAGAATACCATTCTGAAAATCTTGAGCAAATTATTTTAAATCATTCTCAAAATCAAAAACAAATTATTCAACAAAGATAAAATTTATTCATAAAATCGGGAAGTGCAATAAACCGTGTAACTAATCGTCAACATATGTAATTTGCTACATTTGTTATTTTGTTAAATAAAGTATGCTTATGTTTATTAATCTTTGTGATTTAATTGTATCCACTTTTACAAATTTGATTTAGGATATATAGTCAAATAATGGTAAATTATGAAATAAATTTATTTTAACACTAATGATGACTTTCCAATTTTAAAATTTAAAAGCAAATGAAGAACAATAATTATTTTATTATTAGTGACGAAATAAAATTTTTTATACAATGCGAAGAATTTCACAAGCCCTATAGTAATAAATATTTGGATGCCTTGCAAATTTTGACCCCTTCGTCCATTATCAATAGTTGAGCTATTAAATTTTTTTGCTTTTATTCGTTATATTTATATACTTCATTAGAATAATAGTTGTTCTCTTACCGGCAAATCATTTCATAATTTAGGAAACGAGTTTTAACGTCAAAGTGTACGAAGTTGTTTGCAGAATGCCTTGATATCGAAAAAAACTAAAACAATATAACAATTTTTAAAAATTTTGATGTTTCTTTCACATTATTTGAGGAATATTTTGTACTGCAGGATATATTTTATGGCGTCAGCAATCACGTGGCACGGAAGAGGGTTCGCTATGCCATAGTGGCATCAAGAAAACATGCTCTCCATGCAGAAAACTTCTAAAAACTATCAACCCAACGACCATGGGATAAAAAGAATCGGTCATGGCATTATATTTTTCTCATTATCGAGAGCTTGAATAAATCGGCGTTCTTTTAGATTTAAAAGTTTTAATTTGGCTGTTTCTGGACGGATTTAAATCCCTTCCTTTTCCTGAAGGATCGAGTTAATGTTACCTTTCTAATAATTTAATAATGCATAAAAAATGTCCACACTTGTCCTCGTTTTAATACACAATCGATAAAATGAACGTTTTCTGGAATCAAGTCCTTGCCTCTTTTCAGGGAATAATTATCTTCTGTGCTGCCAAATATGATCGTCTGCGCCTGTGTAATATTTCATATCTGTATTCCATCCGTAATTTTTCGAAAAGAGAGAGAGGCGGAACCTGGGGAACTTAATCCTAACAGAATTTTCGTTCCTTGGCAACGGTTAATACCTATCATAAATTTTATGAAGAGTCAGGATGCACCTTTCAAAATGTTATGAACTTAAACGTTAACACATATAATTGAGATCTAAAAGAGGAGAAAATTGTAAGTTTCTAGAAAATTTTGCTTAAGATTCCATCTAAACATATAATAACAAAATCGTATGTTTGTCTGTCCGTTAACTCCTCCCACACTATTTTACCAATATCCACCAAGCTAGGCACCTACTCTCATGAGAAGTAACATGAAGGTGTCTAAATTTCCACCAGATTTCTCACAAAAGGTTATTTGATTTTTTTGTCTCTATGCATTTAATATATGTTCCTCCGCCATCTGTTGGTGAGTTTCGCGTCTATTAGTTTCCTTATACCATTTGGCGCTTACGGTGGCCACCGAATGCGCCAAAATTTGGTACCTTGTTGTTGTTTCTTTCTGGCTGAAAGGCACCAAGGCATTACTGATTCCCTAAAGCATGAGGATTTGAGTCCAGGTGCAATTATTTCTTTGTTTACGGCAGGGCATCGAACCGAAATTTTTTTCGCTCAGATTTTTGTTCCGTTTCACATAAAACAAAATATTTCGGTTCGGTTCCGGTTTCGCTCTCCTGTGCCCGTTGGTCTATAAATAAAATACTATTTATTGTTTGGTGGATACGGTGAATATAAAGTGTACTGATTATTTTTTTGTTAAACCTGTTTCAACCCGAATTTAAAAAAATGTAATGCTTTCCTTTCATTAAAACCCGATTTTACCCGAACTTCCTAAAAAATTTTAAAAACCCGATAATTACCCCCCGAATTCAATTTTGTTTTTAATCCGAAAAACAAATGCCCTACGCATATACCAACCTAGTAAGTAAATAAATGTCGATAACAATGTTATCAAATGACAAATGTTTCTGACATTCCAATTTTAAGCAAAATTCGAGTTAAGAATCGTGAAACATTTTTACCCGGAACACCCCACGGGTTAGGCTCAGAGGGAGGCTAAAAACCTTTCTTTCGCTCCTACTGTTTATGTGAACCGAAAAAACGGAACGAAATAAATAACGGTTTCCGGTTTCGGTCGGGGTTCAGAAAAATATTTCTTTTTCCGATTCGGGTTTGATTTCACTCCAGCTAAAATAACAGATTTTTAGCCTACTTTCCAAAAAATAGAAAGTAGTCTTATGAGATCGCATAGCTGTCCATTTGGTGTGTGTGTTTGTCTGTATGTGTGTCCCCCACTAACATCTTCATGCATGGACCGATTTTCATGAAATTTGATGTAAGGCTACTGCTCTCGGAGACTACCTCCGGGCCATAATCTGTATTCCGAATTTACAGATCCCGAGTTAGATTCCTGGTGAGTTCTTTTCCCATTTGATTTACATGGTTGATCTAAAATCCATCGTGCAGAGAGTTTTTTTGCATTTTAAAATATTTTAGAATTATGATATCGGAGTGGGATTTGTACGGTTCCAAAGGGAAAAAAAGGGAAGATTCTTATCATACAATTTTGATTTTCGATGGTATTTGTTTGAATTTCTCTCAAAAAATTTCGTTTCAGCGTTTTGAAAGCCATTTTTCTATTGGTTGTTATGGTGATGATTATTGCCGAACTCAGCTGGAGCATAGTCGAGTGCACATTCCACCCGTGATTCGATTCATAGCTATCGAGGTAATAATCCAGCCAGGGGCGTATCGGGAGCAAAAATCGAACCGGGCAAATCTTCTGACCTCGGCCCACGCATCTGAGTAAAATATTCCCCTATATTTTTATCATGAGACATATAATGTAAGCTCATATATAGTGAGGCTACATTCCGTTTAAGGCTTATTTTAAATAAACAAAGTTTGCATAATTTTTATATAATCCAATTGTTTATATGAGTAGGTTGACCAGATTTGTAATTCAATCGAGGAGGACAAACGTTTAAAAAAGCAGGAAAAAAAGGACAATTAAAAAAAAACAAAACGTGTAATTAATAATGTGATTCAAATTTAATGTTTTCACCTAAAATAGTGTGTATTATTTTCGTTTTTGTTTTTGCCCGTGAGTAGCGTGAACTATCAACTTCTTCTCCAGAGCGGCCCCATTTTCGAACTGAAAGACAGGCCCAGTCCGCGCCTGTGTAAGAGTTTGTCATACATTAAGTACGTATATTGTATTAATTCACACAAAGCCGGGTACTTCAGCTAGTATTAAATATAACTGAAATAATACCGGTCCTAGTCTAACATAAAATTTCAACATACCCTTAAGATCGAAAAGTTTTCCGCAGTTATGCAAACTAATGTATTACCAAAATAAAACACAGCATTTTGAAGTAATTTTTAGTGAAAGTGTCGCACATCGGAATTATTGATTAATTTAACAGTATACTAAATTTAAATCTTTATAGACTTTTTTAGTGGCCGTTAGGTTTTTTAAAGTTAAAAATGCAGGCATAGTGATTGAAAGCTGTTTTATATTTAGTAATTTCGAATTTTAGTATCGATTGCAGAGAAATGGTACTCACAGTGAGATCTTGGATATCAATAAAGACGATATTTTTTATTGTATTACTGATTCGCCGATAATTGGCCTCACAAAAAATGTGTCTTAGCGGTAATTGATCTCTTGTAATTAAACGAAAATTTATTCCAAAATTCTGGGAGTGCTTATAACAATAAAATTCCTTTAGTTTCTGATAGCAGTAAAAATTTCGGATCCAAAACCATTATTTAGTTCGATTCGGAACGAATTAAAATCCTGTTGGCAGACAATGTGAACTAAATTATTTTTCGGATATTTAATTAAAGAGTCTTGTGTGTCGATTCAAACTGTTTTAAAATATTGATGCCTCCCCGCAACTGTTTCCCATTCTCAAGAAAAACGGTTAGAACGGAACAATTTCACACGTGTCATAAAATCTTTGTCGTGAATTCCTCATCGTAAAAGATTGGCGACGCAAAAACTTTTTTTTACATTTATGAGCTCTCTTACGAAACATGATGAAATTTTAATTAGCTCCGTGTTTATAAAGAATTGTTCCAAGAGACGTCATATATTCGAAATTGCGGAATGCAAACCAGTTTCTTGGCTTTTACGATTTGGAGAACGTTTCCTCGATCGACAGCTTTATGATTAAAAGTGAGATTACAAAGGATGCGCTAAAATTTGCACGTTTTCATGTCCAAATTAGCGATGTAACTAACCACGCGTGACCACTCTCGAAAATGTCAAAATAAATATCGGATAGAAGGCGCCATATACCGTGTCTCCATTTTAGGCGTTCTTTACCAGCGAAGCGGTAATAGCGGAACGCCTTATGGGCACTACTGGTCCGTCCGTCCGTCGTGACTTTCATCTCCTAAACTGCTGGATGGATTTTAATTTAATTACGTATGAGTGATCGTTATTAAAAATTATCGCCCAATTGTGATTTTCAACTGAATCTGTCAATTAGAACTTCCACTTTACATAATTATATACATAATATCCTTATTCTGTTGGTCCGTCTGTCCGTTCGTTCGTTGGTCCGCCGGAACGCTCTATAAAAATCCCCATAAGGGAACACTTAAAAATACCTTTTTTCACTAGCAGGCTTTTATCTTTTGCAAAATTAAATTAGAAGTAATTGACTTACGATCTTCAAACCTGTACCATTTTAAAGAAAAATAAACATAAATTCTTATTCTTATCGTCGGATTTTGCCTTCGGTTTGAAATCTCTCAAGTTATACGTTTAAATCACATTTATTGGAAAATTTTAAGCTTTTCAAAGACATGTTGTCTTGCCGTTGTTAAACCTCGAGATTGTATTGCCGTCCTTATACTATGAGCGTAAGGAAAGTGTGTTTTGAATGCTTTAGTACGAGAGAGAGAAGGTGCCCGAATTATTTATAATTAAAATCGTGTTTTTCATTAATTTCTTTTCAGTTAACTTCCTATTGAAAGTTTTGGTAATTAACTATTTTGTAGTTATTTTTATAGTATTTTGCAGTGCATCTTATAATTAACCGGAGTTATAAATTCGCATCGCATATATAAATCACGCAAAAAGCCATTCCTTGACATGCAGACCTTTTTCGTTTACGTTATTTCAAGGATGAGGTATTGAACTTACAATTAGTTATGCGAAAAGAAGAATTTAAATCTCATTCGTAAATCTCCAAAAATTACGTTTTAATACGATTTTTCACGTTTTCATGCATTTTGTTTATATTGAACCACTGTTGTCCCAATTGTTGAATTCTATTCTTGTCCTCATAATAAATGTACCAATTTAGTACTTTAATCGGCTTTAACACGGGTCAGACTTTTATACATGGGTATAAATTATTTAATGAATCTATTAAGTAATTAGAAGGAAGGAAGGATAAGAGAATTGGAATGAGCAGAAATTGAGAAAGAGGAAGAGGACGTAGCAGTTGTATAGGATTAAAAGGAGCTGCTGTACAAAAATAACAATAATAAATTATAATTGATTATAAAAAATGTTATACTATTGAATCATGCGCCATTGCCAAATGGTGGGAATTCATAAAACTAAATATAGGTCACCTAATTTTCAATGGATTTATTTAACTGATAATACAGCAAATATTTCGAACCGAATTTCAAATAGGAGTGAAAAATAACATTTTATGACTTTTATTTAAATTTCTTTAACTAAAGTGATTTTTCTGGAAAATCTTCAAAACTAATATAGTTAAATGAAAAATGCCATCTTAAAATACAGTTAAACTCATTGCAGTTCATGTAAGTATTTAGTTAATGGTAAGTAAGTTACTACATATTTTTCCTTTGATGGTAAATTGACAGTTCGTTCGCATTTTATCCTGTTTTTTACGAGTAAATATGAGTAAAATAATTCTTTTATCAAGTTAAATTCTATGCGTTTTAAATAACTTATAATTTGCTCAAATATTTTAAGTAAATTTCAGCTACTTCTTTATGCATTATATCTTATTATTTCGATTTTCCTCTTATTTTCATCAAATATTTGGATACTCATTTGGCCTCTCTGCTAATAATTACTTAAACAGTGTAATCAAAACAATGATAACTTTGAAAAAACACTAATTTGATTGTGCATGAAAACCAAACCAGATCATAACATATCTTACTGATTTTTCATATCGAAATCATATATATTTGTAATACTTTGATGATAATCCCGTCATATTTGACGGGCATTTACGCTAGTTACTTCAATAAATTTATACTCGTATCGCGTTAAATGGTATCCGTCAAGCAACGATGAAATATCAAACTTTTCTCTCCCTAGCTCTTATATGGTCTGTAAGGTATAGATTAAAATAGTTATTCGGATAGAGAACAACATTTACTACAAGAAAGTCCCCAAGGCCACATAATTGCGAGTTATAGTTTCGGAGATATATTTCTCTTCCATTCTCTTATATGATTTGTGAGGTGTAGATTAAAAGATTTATTCGGATAGAAAACAACATTTACTACAAGATGGTTCAGAGACCACATAATTACGAGTTATAGTTTTGGAGATAAAAATTCGAGGAAATCCCTAGGAAAACCACATATTTTGTTTATATCGATCGCTAAGACGGTCCTCTCAGCAAAAAACAATTAAAAATCCATATATTTCTCTCCCATTCTCTTATATGATCTGCGAGGCACAGATTAAAAAAATTATTTGGATTGAGATCAACATTTACTAAAAGATAGTCCCCGAGACTATAGTTTCGGGGAAAAAATTCGAGAATCACCTAATCTTTTGATACCGTTCGTTCCATACGTATTTCCCATTAAAAACGCTTTTTAAATCTCGGTGTAGTCCATTTATTGAGTATACTTTTCCATCTTGTTTCTGTTACCTTTCAACGTGTTTCAAAGATACGCTTGTATCTCAATTTCCCTTATTTTATTTCTCATTCCAGCGGATTTTACTCACTTCCGCCCTACATTTCTCTCACCCACTTAAAACCTACCACTTTTAATCGAAGTCTCAATTAGTGATTAACCCGTTAACACCGAAATTCTTTCCACCGCGTAAAAAATTGCGAATGTAAGAGACTGTGTCTTCGCCCACCGAAAGCAAAATTAAGGGCTATCGATTAGCGCCAAATTCCGTCTTATTTTCAGTTTATAGCTAAAAATGTATGACAGTTGGTGTAGAGCAGCATTGATTGAATATAATGCAGGTTTGGTGGAGCCAGTCATTACCGCCTTCCTCGATCAGCTTACCAGCAAGGCTATAAAGCTGTCATTAGCAATTTAATCAATAATGTACGTTTTGCCCATCGGCAAGTGTTAGGCAGCGAGGCAGGCTGTGAAGCCGTTCTCAGTTGCCTAAGTCATCTGCATTCATAAGAGAGGGGAGGAGAGAAACACACAAATTAGAAGAAATGTTCTTGACCTGGAGTTTTTTTACACGATTCCATACACTTGATTCCATAAAATTTAATTTCACGTGACCTTGAATTGCTCGTTTAAGGCATAGAAAACGGTATGAAAATACCCGTAGGATAAAATTTCACTTGTAAAGTCTATGATTTCTTCTTACTTATGTTGTGGGGCTTAATATGAAAAATTACGTAAACATTTTCAAGGATATGCAAATTTAGTGTATTAATCACAAATTTTCTATTTGAAAACTTGTGACTTTGCACTTTTTACAAATGTGTACAGAAGGTGCAGACCATACAATACGGAGCGATAACAATGACAGTCGAAATTGTCAGCGATCATAGATACAGATATCTTGTCAATTTTCTTTTCCTTAAAGCATCGGTTATCGCTATAGTTTTTCCGTCGCGGAACGCACGACGGTCGATACTTAAGGGCGCGACACACTGCGCACTATCATCTGCCGAACAATAAAAAAGGAAGAGTGGTGTGTAATAATGTAAAAATAAAGAGTATAAGCCTGTTATTGTTGCTAAAAATGCCGCAAGAGAAAGGTAAAAAAAACTCTGCATTGTGTCGCGAAACAACCGTTGAGAACCGTTGTCTTGAAACACGTTCAATATTCTGATGGGTTTAAAACGAACGTGATGTCATACAGGAAAAGTTGTATTTGCCTTTCTAAGCTTATGGTATCTCTCGGTGGACCCAACCTACTAATCCAATTTGAAATCCCACTCACCAATTACTATTTATCGATCCGGAATTTCCACCTCGGCATTTTCACCTCCTCTCACTGTTTCCGGAAAGCAAAATACAGGTCTGAAATCTCACTTTTTACTGTTTTCTTTCTTTCCTTTCTTTCTTTCTATTCTTTTTTTTTTTGGTTTCCTTATCTTCTCTTATTTCTATAGGCTTTATTGACGTTATATCTGCCCTATTACATAGTACTTGTTATATTTAGTTTGATCAAAATTTATTCTTATTTTATTTGCCCATTGAACTCATTTCTGTGAAAAATTCAATTTAATAGGCCTAATTTCGACTATTTTTAGATTATATTAAAAAATAAATAAATGAAGTATATCTCTTTCACGCACACACACGCACACACACAATGCTATGGGTATACGATGTTTCTCTTTCGGTCGGAACAGGTTTAATGTTTTTAACAAAACTATGAGAGAGAGAGAGAGAGAGAGAGACAGAGAGAGAGAGAGGGAGGGGGAGAGAGAGGGCCAGCCCGCTTTACATTCCAACGGATGTTATGGAAAGATATTATTTGGCCCTAATATTTACATACCTTCTTTGAATATGACGAAGTAATTCGTTCCAGTGATGAATCATCAATTAGATGGGCGGCAATGCATTTGGATTGCATATATGAAATAACTTCTGGATGGTTGATTAGGTTTTTTGGCAGTAATGTTGAAATTATGTCAATAAGAATGAAGATCAGAATAGAAGACGAAAAAATTGGCTGCAAAATTTTAGGTAATATCTTGACAGATCTTGGGGAATTCGGCTGGAAGATTTTATATTTCATATAAGGCTAAAAATAAATTTCTGCATTTCTTAAACAAGTGAATGCGAATGTTTTTTTTTATCCAAATTTCAAATATCTTACGTCACGCAATGGTTGTTTTACATTGAAGCAATATAATCACCAGGAGCGCTACAATCGGTTCACATACAAAATATTTTCTGCGATGCTGAATGGTTGATTCGACCAATGGAGTAATTCACGTTGTTTACTATAATAGGATAATTTATGAAATATAAAATATTGAGTGATTTTTAATAAAAAGTATATTCGTCATTTGTAGCGATATTCTTTCGGATAGAAAGTCCGAGAATCGATATCTTATACCCTAATTTTAATAGAATTTTTAAAAATTCTGAGCCTTAAGGAACTTCAAGTGAAACGATGTTCAAATCAGTGACATAACGTATGGCCCAATTATGCGTCTGGGAGACATTAAATTACATAGCCCGTAATTCGTTTATGGGCAATTAATTTTATGTTGAAAAAACATTATATTCATTCATAATTTTCAAATTCTTTTTCCTATAATTTCGGAATCATTATTTTCAGACTTGTCAGATTGGGTAAATAATTTCAATTAAACGCAGTTTTTCTAATTTGCTTCTATTATCTACTATCGGTGAATTTCCACTGTTGATGGCTGCCTTGTACCCGGAATGCGAACTTAGTTTTCACAACCATTTAATGGTTTTTGGAGGATTCTGATTTCTTAGTTTGATCTTAGCCATAAGACGAGCTCGATAATTATTTCAATGTGAACAGATTTTTTATATATTAAATTTTTCCAATTAATTTTACTATAATTCTTTGTTTGTCTGTTATATACTCAGAATTGACTTTCGATCAAAATCCCTTGCGGTCGCATTGAGGATGCCAAATTTAAAATTTAGTTATGCGTATATGTAATTATATGTCACTTCCTGGCTTAAATAAATGTATTTTTCTTTAAAATCAATATTTCAAAGTTATAACGCATCGATTCTATCGTATTCTGCACAGTAGTTGTCGCGTGATTCCCATTTTTAACTAGTAGCAAGCAGGAACGATCCTTTCCCAGCGCGAAAACTAGCAAAACCACATCGATGTAAGCTCCGAAGGACGGGTTTATTTAGGTGAATAGATTGTGTTAACAAGCCAAGGAAACCGGCCACCCCTCGTTGCCAACGTAACTTATCACACCGCTGCGTTTACAACCAGGAAACGATTTCCCTAGAGACGTTATTTATTCAAGAGCTATGAGACCCATAAAACCCGCATAGGATACCACGACTCATTTTTTTTAAAAGCTACTGGTTCTGGGGAAAGTGGGAAATCTCACGCGCTTTCGTTATACTTACACTGAATTTTTTTCATATCTATACCAGTGGGGGGTACCTCACTTTCACAATTGATTTTGGTAGTGGTACAATTAGGGCCGGTTCTGGCAGGTGTGCTGTGCGTGCGCGCATTCAGGCGGCAAAATTCTAAGGCGGTCGCCCCGGCCGCTCACTGCATTTGCACCAGGATACGTTTATAGAAGTACAGAGCGAATCGGGGACATGTCGATTTAAAATAACCGCCATTTTGCCTGTAACGTTTCATAATCGTGTGTAATTGGTGGAAACATCAATGGCGGGATTGTAAATCTTGTCTTTTTCTCTAAATGTCACAATTTTATAACATTGAGTGAATTATCTATAGTCTTAAGGTGTTCCTACGCACGTGTTAACGAAAGGAGCCGAGTAGCGGTTAAAAAGAACCGAAATACATGCCTGGTGCAGGTAGGAAAATAAAGAAAGCCTTAGGGCTCCATGCGGCGGCATCCCCCAGAGCGGACTGGGCCGTCGCGACGGGGCGTCGGCCTGTTGCTTTAATAAAGCTACGTGCGATGACGGTCTCCGAGCGTTTAATAGACGGGATCTCTGGGCTGAGCGGTTGTAAAATATTATCCATTGGTTGTTTCGGTCTTTTCCAATTCTCTTAAATTTGCCCAATTCTCCGTTTTTCCCAGCTCGAACCCTCTCACACTTCCTCCCGTTATATTCACGGGGTAAGGAGGTCCAAGGAATGCCCTCCCTCCTGCTGTTTACTATGTTTCCATGTGCGCCCAGGCACGATCAAAATTATCGGATTATTGGTAGCGGCATCTTTTTGAGCACGAGCAATGTCTCTTTTTGGTTCCTTTAGCGCTTCTAAGTAATTGTCACGCCGTAGGTCTCATTGAGAACGGGGAATATGTTGAAACACAACTGTTTTCAACTCTCTCTTTCCCTCGTATTTTACATCTGTAAGATAGGACAAGAGTAGTTAGTTCGCATCAGTTCCAATACGTCCATCGTTTCAAAAACATCTTTTGGATAGTCTGAATTTTTAAGCATTTGAAGAGTGTTTCATCGAGTTATAGCAGGTTGCCTTTCCTTGGGAATAATTGATTTCTTTTTGCTTTTGCTCAATAAATGGCATCAATATTTAGTGTAAACACTATTCTTTTCCGAGTGATAAAAGGAAATTTTGCAACCTGAGTGTTTCCGTCTACGATAAACGGTGCTCTTCAAATAAAAAGGTACGCATATATATTTTTCGATTAATTTTGTATGGTAAATTCTTTTTGAGTTTTATTCAAATGATTAGAATTTTTGAAACAAGCCTTTACTAAGTAGTGTAGGTATTTTCTTTAAGATTTGAGGTCATTAACTCTGTTAATGGACATTTTATTTCCCTGTAAAAATTCATCGCGGTAGTCGTTTTAAAATTTGATTTGGTAAAAATCTTTACTGCCTTTGCATATTTTAGGAATATCAATCGCGACTTTAAGGTTGAGAAACGATAACTAATAGATACTTATAAAAAATTGTGATTGTATCCATTGTATCACCAGTTTTTAATATTTCTAATTATATTTAAAAATATAGAATTGTCATCAAAGTCATTTTCAAATCTTATAATATTATTTTTGGTGAAACCGGTCATTTTATAAAAATTGTCGATAACTCTCGCCCCGCTTGTTATTAGTATTTTTAATTTGTAAAATTGTTTATTAATATTATTAATTATTATAATATTATTTTTTGTTTAAAAAGATGTCGGAAAGGAAAACAAAGCGTCAATATGGTGCTTATCATCGCAAACGAAATAATGAATGAGATACGGAAAGAAAAAAATTGCATGGTTCGATGAACCAACAACATTGGTATCAGTTACTTTGGAATCCAGTTCAATCAGGAGGAATGAAATTGAAACTGAAATATCGCATGAAAATCATCAGCCTGAAGTTCGTTTGAATGTTCAAGAAATGGCACCACCTGCTAGCGACGTTGAATCAAGTGATAATGAATATAATTTTGTGGATAATTGTTCTTAAATGACAACAGATTTGACATAGTGGATCCTTGTTGTTGGCCAACTGTAATTAATAATCGAACAATAGAAATTATAATTCAGAAAGGTCCTGTAATGGTTCAAAATATGAAATTTCCTACAGACGACAGTGGAAGATCATTTTCTGTGTCGCAATATATGAGAATTTTACCAAACGGTGAAAAAGTACAAAGAAATTGGTTAATCTACTCCAAAAAATCTAATAGTGTCTTTTGTTTTTGCTGTAAATTATTTGGTCTAAAACAAAACATACTAATAGATAGTTTGGGATTTTCTAATTGGCGACATTTAGCCTCGCATTTATCAAGACATGAAATAAGTATGTAACATATGCAAAACTGTAAAAAATGGATTGAATTAAAAACACGATTGTAAAAAATCTGTACAATTGATAAAGAACAACAACGTTATTTTGACTCTGAAAAAGACGATGGCGAGCCATTATTGAAAGAATGATATCAATTGTACAGGTTTTAGCAGGTCAATGTTTAGCTTTTAGGGGTGAAAATGATAAATTATATATGGCGAATAATGGGAATATTTTGAAGGCTGTAGAAATGTTAGCAAAATTTGATCCAATTATTTCAGATCATGTTAATAACATAAGAAATTCTCAATGTCTTAAAAGTCATATGCCTCATTATGTAGGTCATACGTTTCAAAACGAAATTATATCTGTACTAGCAAGTGGTATAAAATCAAAAATTAAAAATTTTGAAAAACAGGCTAAATATTTTTCTGTAATTTTCGATTGTACGCCAGACATCAGCCACACTGAACAGATAGCATTTGTTATTAGAATTGTCAATATCAGTACTTGTGATGTTGCTGTTCAGGAATTGTTTCTAGGGTTTTATCCAATATTAAACACCACCGGGGAAGGTTTATCTAATCATCTTTTAAATGAAATTTTAATAGATTATGACTTAGATATTCAAAATATGCGTGGACAGGGTTATGATAACGGATCAAACATGCGCGGTAAACATATTGACCTACAAAATAGAATTAAAAACATAAATCAGAGAGCTTTGTTTGTACCTTGCGCTGCTCATTCACTAAATTTAGTCGTAAGTGATGCTGCCAAGATAAGATTTGAAACCGTTAATTTTTTTAGCATTGTTCAAGAATAATACAATTTTTTTTCTGTATCTCCTTGCAGATGGGATATAATAGAACGTAATGCCTCCAGATTAACATTAAAACCTTTAAGTGATACAATATGGGAGAGTAGAATAAAAGCAGTTCGGCCTCTCAGATTGCAGTTAAATGAGGTTATTAAAAGTTTAAATGACATACTAGAAGATAATTCCAGAGACAAGAAAACGAAACATACAGCTAATGTACTATTAAATCAAGTTGCGTCTTTTAAGTTTATATGTTCTTTAATAAAATGGAATAATATTTTATCAAAAGTAGATATTGTGAGCAAAATGTTGCAATACCCACAATCCAATATAAATGAATGTGCTAAAGTTTTGGACGAATTGATTACATTTTTAAATGATGCTAGATCCAATGAGGCTTTCAATAAATACATCAGTGTTGCTGAAGCTTTATCTGCAGAAGAAAATGTAGAAGCAGAATTTCCAACCACACGAAGTAGAACCAAAGTTCGTCATTGTAGTTATGAAGGTGTTGGTGAATCTATTACAAATCCAAAAAAATGTTTAGAATTGAATTTTATCTAAAATTTGTAGATACAGCTTTAACTGCCATCCAAGAAAGGTTTAAAACTCTAAATGAATGTAATAATTTATTTCGATTTCTATGCGAATTTTGTGAAATGTCTAAAGACGAATTGAAAAGTGCTTGTTTTGATTTAGATGTTGCTCTGCAAGTTGTTAAAGAAAATACGATTTCCAAGGATATTGACGGTATTGAGTTGTTTAATAAGTTAATGTCATATAGAATACTACAAAACGACATAATAGACCCATTGAAAAACTTGGAATATATTGTAAAAAATAATTTAAAATCATAATTTCCAAATCTATTTATAGCGTTGAGAATTTTTTTGACAATACCGATTGCTGTAGCGTCCGGTGAAAGAAGTTTCTCAAATCAAAACTAATAAAAAACTAGTGGAATAAAGTGATCCGAAGATCCTATGCAGACAGGCATAAGCTGTAAAGTTGGGAAATTATTTTGAAACGAGAAAAAAGTCTGCTATGACCGGGAATCGAACCCGGGTCTTCCAATTGCCGGGCGGATATTCTACCATTGAACTATCGTAGCAGATCATTTTTCTCGTTTCTGAATGCGGATGTTTTCTTGGCTGGGACGGATCTAGCCAAGCTATTTAAGTTCTTCTATGAGTCAAGAGAGGCTAAATGATTTGGGACTCCTTTCAATCGAAAATGAATTGTGTGAAAGTTTAGTTTAACATCATTGACGATTTAGCCAATAAGAAAGCTAGAAGGGTGCAGTTTTAATACAAAATTTTAAGTGCAATTTTTTAAATATATTTATTTATATTTTTATGTAGTTTTATGTTTCGCTTTCAATAAAAATTTAATTTAAAATTGTGTCATTGTGTTCATATTACTAATAAAAACTAAAAGTTTTATAAGTTTTTTTAGTAAAAGTTTTTTCCTTTTAAAAATACAATTTAAAGGGGCGGTCAAATATTTGCTGCACGCAGGCGGCCAACGAGCCAGAATCTGTCCTTGGTACAATTTTTCAGTGACAATCATCGGGTTTCGCCGTACATGATATTGCTTTTTGAGCATCCAGTCGCTCAAAAAAATGCAAAAATTTTAATTTTACTCAATAAACAATCAATGTGACTACATATATTGCGTCCCGTTGATGAGTCGTCAGGTCCCTTTTACTTTCGTTCCGTATCATGAAATTGCACGGATGTCTATTTGAATTTTTTTTTCGGAGTTCGCAGCAGAGAGGTCCCGCCGCCGGACGTTCGTTCAGTGGTTTTCACGGAATTTAAAAACATTTTCCAAATTATGCATCGGTACTTAAATGATAAGTTTGGATAAAAACTAGAGGTGGGACGAATCCAAAATTTTCTCGAATTCGAATCCTAAAAGGTTCTCGAATCCCTCGAATCCTTCATATAAGAATAATAAGAAGAAGAAAAAAGAAAAAACTTTTACTTAAAATTAACAGTTTTTAATTAAAGCAAAATTTGAAATCTGCGTTTAATGAAAAATAAATTTAAGAATACAGTTTTTAAAAATACACCTTTATTTATTAAGAAGATACAAATGAAATTTTGTTAATGAAGTACATAATTAAAACTCTTGAATCTTGAGGTTCATTTTCTCAACATAATTTGACAAAAATATTTGAGTATCAGTTCAAATTTTTTACATTTTTCCAAAACCTTTTTAAATCAAAGCAAGTGTAGAGGGGGGAGGATTATTTCAAGAGTTAACATAGATAAACACTAAACATGGAACACTGAATTCTCTCCAGAAAATTAAGAAAAATCAATAACTTGTTTATTTTAAGAGTTCATAAAAGTACTGAACACTGAACACTTTTAGGGCAATCTAAAAGAGCAGAAATCTTCAATGGAGATTTTTATTTAAGAAAACTAGCATTCGAACTCACTCTGGGTCGCCACGAGGTGATATTGGTGATCCGGGTACCACTGAAATTGCAACAATCGCGTTCTTTTTTAATGAACGCTTCAATTGGACGTCAATAAAACTAATCTTTCCAAAGTTTTGAGTTAAAATGTTTAATGGTTTTTAGGTTAGGATTCGAAAGATTCGAATTACGAAAAAAGCGCGAAGATTCGAGTTTTCGAATCACGAATCTTTTTCAAGATTCGCGGGATTCGAGGAATCGAATGTCCCATCCCTAATAAAAACCAATATTGCTCGTCGCTTGAGTTTCTCATCTTAAATGTTTTTCAGGATAAATTTCATCGTAACAGGGGTATTTTCATCTCTTGGAGTCATGAAAAGCTTTCCGAGGCTCGCGAAGGCGGAATTTCTTTATTTTATTTATTAATTTATCTATGGATATGCTTCAGATAAATTTATTTTTATGCAAATAAATATATATAATAAATTTGCTTTCTTCCATTATTGTATTCTTGTAGCTATAGGATATGCCTAACTCACACGGTGTGTTATCGATTTCCTATCCGTAATTTACACCAGGAGTGAAGTTTTTCTGCATGGCGAGCCGCATTTGTTTTGGTACCTTCACTGGCGGGCCGCACTGGAATTTGCCAATTCTTTGGCCGAATTAGAGTTTATTTTGGAAGTTACCTTGAGATTATTAGGCTGCATACATAAGCAAAAATCGATTGCAGATGAGGTTTTAAGGGTTTAAATCTCAACCTTCAGTGTTTTATAATCCTGATTTTAATTGAAAAATGTTAATTTGTGCGTTCAATTATACAGATTGCTTTTTCATCACTGTTTCGCGGACCGTAGGTCGTCCAACCCTGATTTAAGCAATGCATTTTTAATCGGCCAACGTGTCCTACTCCCTTTGGTCTCTAAAACCATGCAATCCGCCCCAGATTGGAAAAGCTTAAGGGTAAATTTACATGGTTAGCAACGCCTTTTTAAATGCTTTAAGAGAGGTGAAAAGGCAGAGGTACATCTTAATTTTATCTGCAAACGCGCGAGATACATAGTGACGAAATAGGAGGAAAGGAAAAGACTAAATGAGAAGGAAATGATATGTCTTCTCTGTCATTAGCTCAAGGTCTTGTAGCAGCTTAAGTTATAAAATAAAGTTTAAACACGAAAGCAAGCGTTGTAGGCCATGTTAACACAAAGAAGTAATCTGGCCAAGGGCCTTTTCTTCTTGTCTCTCCATTCCCATTAACTCGACTTTTGGCTCCTTCTGCTTTGTCACCTCATCAACTTCACCTTAAATTCTTCCATAAATTTATTAAACCGAAGACGATTCTTTATATTGGAAGCAATGCCACAGCAAGTGTCTGATAACATTGAATATTTTAAGTCCGTTCTTCCAACTATTTTGGAAATAAGTCAAAATAGAAAATATATAACAGCTGGTTGTGCTTTAATACTTTTGTTAATTTTTACACTAGTTACCTGAGATTTTGCGTGGAGAGGAATTTTTTAAACCACTCAAAATGGTGTTTTTTCCAACATCAACTTAAAATGAATTCGTGGTAACGTCCGTCCAGTCACAAAGACAATAGAATACAATTGAACGTCAGGAAGTCAAATTAACGGTTTTTTCTTGAATTTTTTTTCTAGATTGCTCTATTCCGATGATTTTCTTTTTGTTTCGCCACTTTCTAGCAATAGAGAATCGATATTTTGTTCTAATGGCGTCAAATCTTTACTGTTACCTTACTTTCTCTCCGAGAATATTTACGCCACACCTATAAAATAGATTTCACCATTCTCCCTTTCTTTGGTCAAACGTGTTGGGACAAGAGGTAATAGGTAGGCTGTTTTCGAAATGTGGCGTATAATAATAATACGAACTATATGAAGTCAGCGGTTATTGAGCTAGGTATTGAATAGAGTTGAAATGACTTCTTCATTTTTGTCATTTATCAAACGATGTATGCAGTGGCATACCGGAAAATTTGTAGGCTCCCCCGCCAAAACAAATTTGAAGATCCAGGTAAAGTCATTATAAAAATAATTCGATCCTCCATTGTCCATGGACCCCTCCGCCAAGCGAGGATTGCGGGGGCGTCCGGTATGACACTGGGCGTATGATATTGCATTTAAATTAAGTTTTTGAAAATCGATAGGAGCATGCAAAAAATGCTTTGCAGGAATTGATGAGTTGTATTGTCATGATCTGTAATTTTTGATCTATTTTTAGTTCATGGCATTGATATTTAGCGAAATTTTCGTCACTGCAGATATCTTTTGAGACCAATTCTGAGTAAAGCATAAATTTCGCATCTTTCTGGGATACGAGGTAAATGCATAGTGTTTGTTTGTCTATCCTAATTTCCCCCTCTGTCAACCGGAGGCACTTGCAGAGTTTTAAAGTAGTACGCGAAAATATTAAAAATTATAATGTTTATTAAGTACTTCATCTTTCATGAAAAATGGATTAGTTTTCGGCGTAACTTACTTTCATGCATGATTTGGGAATCATTGGTTATTATTTTATGACTACGAGTGACACAAAATGTTTTGGCGCGTTTTTACTGCCAGAGAATTGAGATGGAAAAATTATTTCACGATTTTCGCGCATCCCTTCAAAGAAGCCTACTTAGCAGTAAGTAAGTTGTTGAGAGATCGTAGGAGGTCGTGAACGGTCGTTAATTATACTATAATTGAAATATATTAAATCGGTTTTTATTTATTCATATTTGTGTGTAAACATTGTTTATGTATTTTAATAGAAATATCATTTCATTTTATTATATCTTTAAAATACATTAGAGGGTGCTAGTCTATTTTAAACAAGAAGTCCAAACCAGGACTGATGCAGGCTGGTTTCATAAAGTTGAGGTCCCGAATTGATTACTTATATTGACAGGAAATGTTTCAGTATGTGTTAGTCATTCCAAGGAATTCTCATACCATAAATACCACTTGTAGTTCAAAGTTTATAAATGATAGAGAAAAATTGGAAAACAAATTAATAGAGCATTATCAGGTTTAAAATACTAAAAGCAATCGCAAAATCTCTTTATGACATTATATTTTTCATGTATTTTTTTTAAATAAACGAATTTAATAAATTTTACTGTTTATATGCTAATATGTCTAGATCAACTGTCCATTGCTGAAAAGTAGTTGAGCGGAAAAGAAAATAACTCATTTGTTCACTCGTCTATGTTCGGTAATAATCGTCTCCATGGCAACAATCCGATAAAATGTGAATTAAAATGCAAAAATGCTGTTTTAGTAGAAATTCAAGAAAATACGATCAATTCTCAAATTTTATTGATAAGAATTAGAATTTACATTCTTTTGCCCATAGAACGGTACAAACCTCGCTCCGGTATCACAATTTAAAGATATTTTAATGTATTAAAGAAAACATATCGGCACGATGAATTTGAGATTTCCTATGTAAAAGAAATCGGCAAAAAACGTTCCTAGAATCGAACCCGGGACTTCAATCTTTGCCAAATAAAATATAGCCCAGAGATGGACCCTGGCACAATGAACCTCATACCAAGTTTCATGAAAATCGGTTCATTGTTTCAAAAGTTGTTAGTAGGGGACATACACACATACATACACAGGACCATTTCATTAGGCTATGTTTCCTTTGGAAACCAGCCTAAAAATGGTCTAACAACAGCAATAGGTTGAAGACCCCTGCTCTACCTCCCTCCAACCCCTCTCTCCTCCCTACTCCGTCCTTTCCGCTCCTCTTAATTCTTCTATAATTAACTATTTTTTCAGTCGTCCATTTTAGTTTCAACTAGATAGTTGTTCTGAAACTCATTAAAAATGCGATCTGTCTCACCCTGGAAAAAGAGATTGTGAAAGCTTATGGAAAATTCGTAGCATTTTATGTTGTAACCTTTTGGAAATTAATTTTTTGTTTTTCAGAAGGCCTGTTAACCTTTAAACGGGCAAGCGGGGTCATATTTGACCCCACTCAGTTGTTTAGAATATTATTGTGAAAAGTTTTACTTTATGCAACTTCTCGATTTTTGTATGTGTTTATTTACTACTAAGTTCCTTCTATGTGAATTAAAATTATTATAATTTGTTTTATATAACAAGATAAATAATAAATGTAGGATTGGGGTTATTATTGACCCCACTACTAACTAACTATATGTAATGAATGTGAGAATTTTAAATTGCTGCAGTATAAATGTACAATTTTGGAGATTATATATATATTATTGTAAGTGTAAAAAATGTTACATAAAAATCGTAATTGTATTTTGTAGTTACGTATTTTCATACCATTATATTCAAATTTGCCTCATTGTAAGGAATTATCAAAATCAACAATAAACAAATATAATGTTTAAAATTTTATGCAACAGTAATATTTCTTAACCATTTCATTATTAATAAATTAAAAAAACATAATCCGTACTCCTTTAATTAAATTTCTAACAATTTAAATATATGGGGTCAAATCTGGCCCCACTTGTCCGGTTACGGTAAAAATTAAGCTTGCCCGTTTAAAGGCTAAACCAATGATATTTCAAGAGTATGATAACATTTGAAAATGTAAATATGATACAGTTCTTTTTTCTCCAAATTGATTCCGATGAATGGTTCATGCTAAAAAATAAAAAAATCAAACGTTTCTTACGGTTTCGCAATTGGAAGGAAAATGTGACTGGATGAGAAATTTTTAATACTTTCTGGTAAAATTTTTGATAATTCCTGATATGTAGAATCTGATGAAATTTGATGTAATCATAATTAATATATCATTAAATAAAGATATTAAAAATCTGATACATAATGTCATCAGATGACAATATTCAAACAGTTTTCATTATTTTTAATTTATCTTTCTCTCCAGTAATATAACACCAAATCAAAACATATTATATCTTTTCCTTGGAAAAATAATGAATTTTCCGAAAAGAAATTTTTGTTTTAACAACAGCAATATTTCCCCTTAAAATCGCTTTCAAATTGTAATAATACTTCAGTTTCTTCATTCACGATAGTCAATCTAAATAAATACGGCACAATTTTTTTCAGAATCAATTCCTTTTAGAATATATACGTAGATATGGGCGTATTTGGTTTTTATATTTACAAATTTTCGTATTCAACCCTATAATTTGATCTTAATCCAATTCAATTTCCATCCGGCTAACGTAGTGAATTCTTTCTTTTCAGGCTTTAGTCTCTCATTGCTGAACGATACGTCGCTGTTGTTTCCCCTCGACATATCTGAAAATAATCCTGGCCTCTTGGATCAGTTAATTGCCAACGCCTTGGTAATTCAGCGCCTCGGAAGGAAGTCCGTGTGCTACGGTATGTTGCCTAGTCACATTTCAATAGATCCGCGTTTATCGCTTTCCACTCAAACCATTCCGTCTCCTCCGCTCATTTGAATTTAAGCTGAGTAACTCAAACAAATGGGCACGTGCTCACCGCCTTTACAAAACAGGCGCGAACGTTATTTCTCTCGACGCGACGCTATTCAGATAAAACTCGCGGTGCAAACGTCAATTTTCGGTCGTTAGGGAAATGTCGATCAAAGCTCAGTAGGAACTTGAAATAACATGAAAAAATGTTCAAATACAACTTGGACGAAGTGGAATACTAATGGATTCACATGGACATACATATTAAAGATGTTTAAGCCCTATTTTAACCTCAACTGATTCATATAATTTGCAATTTCTTCTTTTGCTTTTTTCGACAAAATTACTTTCAGATGTGTCGTTTAAAATACATTTATTTGTCGAGCTAAATATTCGAACTGAATATTTGGAAAAATTATTTCACCAGAATTTCATTTCAAAAATATTCTCGTATTTCTTTTTGAAACCTGTATTTATTAATATATTTTTGTTGCGTGTAATGCTACTTCAACTATCTGCGCCGTCAAGACGGTCGAATAGCATTTGGAAGAATACAATTTTAAAACTGCAGCTTTGGGAGTTCCACCAGTTAATTATTAGTTTATGACATCGCGTCTGTAGCATTTAAGTTCGATACTTTCCAGATGCAAATAAACTTAAACACGCCTCTCAAGTTATTTTTGACATCAGTGGTGTAAAAATCTCTTAGTACTTAAGTGACACCCTGTACAATAGCCGCTTTATTTCTTGGAAAAAACAACACTGCCTTAAAGCAGGGGCCATTGCGGTTTTTAATAAAAGGTCCACATGATGCATTATATATCACTGAGCGGGCCACATTCGACATATAAAATAACTGATTGGGCTCCGTGGAAAATTCAACGAGCTAATTTTCAGAATATTTTGGAATGTGTAACGTATCATACATCCATATTTAAAAAATCATATATCCATCAACCTAATCTAAAAATATTCTTTACATTTGATAATATAAATTCCTAATGAGACATCATGCTGGCACGGATATGCGCATTTTAAACAAATTGATGATGTGATGCGGACCGTAATTTAAGGGTTAATTAAGGACCACAGGGTATACCAACATATGTAACCCTAAAAAGCGTCTTTGAAAACCGGCGCCCAATACTTTCCGGAGGTCATTGCCCATCACTGCGCTGCAACTCTGCTCCATCCCTCACGGTTATCACAGATCAGCTGGGCTGCTTCCACGTGGTGGGTCGATTCTCCCACTTCCGCCGTGTTCCGGACCCTCCCGACCGCCTCGCCACCCGCTTCCTTCTCTGCACCCGTCCAAGTCCCGAATGCGACGACGGCACCGCCCTGAGGTACGAGGGCGTCGCCCCGGCGCCCCAAGACCAAGGCCTCCTCTCCTCCGGCCTAGACCTCAACTTGCCCATCAAGGTCATCGTGCATGGGTACAGCGGGCGGCATGACCACTCGGCGGTCAGAAAGCTCAAGAGTGCCTTTCTCAAAATGGTGAGTCGTGATCCTCCTCTCAACTTCCACGGTAGGTTTTCCAGTTCCTATCCATTTTCCTTTCTAGGCTTCGTAATCGGGCCCAGCGAAAGAATGCTGATCGTTGCATAAGTGCACGGTTTTTGCGAGTCCTTGAAATATCGTGAATCATCGGTTTCTTTTTTTTTTCGCGCCGAGGTCTTTTGAGAGCGGAATATTGCGAGTGGAGGTTAAAGATTCGGCATTCGTCGGATGACATTTTCGTAAGAATGTTTCGATTGCAAAAACTCCCCGATGCATGACGCATTACGTAATTTTTATTTTGCTCTTCGTCCACATATTTGTATTTTTCTCTGCCCAACCTATGTTTGCAGAAAGCTTTATGGCACTGGAGACTATTACCATCTGTTAAACAGCTTTCATAATTATATAAATTTAAAACAAACTGAGAAAATCCAAAGAAGCTGAAGGTTACGGGATAAATTGTACCTGACCTCCAAAATTTTGTTGACTGGTAATTGCAAGACTGAAAATAGTTACATAACTTGACTCGTACGTAAATTTATTTTTAACATCTTACACAATTTTCGCCAACTTGAAGTGATGGCTCTCACTGTTTTCAGGGGATTAATGACACGCGCATTTGGCGTGCTGAGTCGACGAGCGCGGCGGCACTTTTGCGGGTGCGCATAACAAATCGATTCGATGCAGTATAGCGTCCGTCATTTTTTTCGAATCGCTCGAAGAGGCGAGCCAAAAAATTCGTTGTAAATAAATTTTATATCACTACAGATGAAAGGTACATTTGATAAATCTATATATCATATATATACAAGTGAGGATATAAAAAATAATTTTGATAACCAACTTTTATATAGTTAATACTTTAATATGAATAAACTCTATAATGTAATTATAATAACCTTTTTGCCTGCATGTACGTAAAAAATTGCAAGTGTGTACCAGCTGTTGAGTGATGTGGGGGTCTCTCTATTTAAACTTGAATCCTTTTAAAGTTGCGCGAATGGCAGACAGAAGTAGAGAACTCAGTGACAAACGTAAGAATGTTTGGTATATAAGTAGTAAGAAGTTTGATAGTATCTTTTTTTCATAAATGAAAATATTGACTTATCCATTTATTGCTTAAAATTAACGAAAATATACTGCTAGTTCAGAGTATTTCAGCTTTAGATACTAGTAGGAGTGAAACTTGAGTATTTCATATTTTAGTCTCCTAACTTAAATGACAAAAAAATAATAAATTGTTTTTTTCTTAAAATCACATCAACCATCCATATAGAATCACTGTATAAGTATAGTTAGCTGAAGAATTGCTAAGCTACAACACAACACTTTAAAATGTTTTATTTAAATTTGTTCAAATTAACATCCTTTACAACAGTATTACCTACATTAAATACTGAAAAAAGGAATATGATACTTAAATGTGAGGGCTTTTAGAAAAATGCAAGAACAACTGGTCTTAAAGGTTTATAATTAGTAAAGATTTCATCCAAAATAAAAAATAAGCCAAGTGAACAGTTCCAAAGAATAAAATTATGTTCATGGCACACACAACATAAACAAATATAGTCATCTAAAGTAGTTTTCAAATGTATTTCCAATGTGAACGATTCCGAGAAGATCACATTTATGATTATTAATAGTAGAGCAATACGAATGTGATTATAATGAAATAATAATAAAATACATGTATAAGGCAATATTATAAGAGAAGCGATAAAGAATTTAATAATAATATTAAAATTCATCAAAAGCTTACATGTACCTTGATTTTCCAGACGTAATTCTTAATGAAACTCTCAGTAATAGTAACAATCACAATTCACCGAGGTTTTAAATGACCTTTCCATAAGGAAAACAATTTTCAGAATATTCTTAAATGAATAAAGATAAAAAGTTTTTAAGATAAATAAAAATTTACTATCAATAATAATTGCGATAAATAAAAACACAATTATTAGCAGAAATATTCCCTCAAAAAACGAAGGAATGATAATATCAATACAAATCCACATTAAAATAAAGAGACTTCTCTTACATCACCACCAACAATGATAATAGTTTATTTAATCTCGTTGCTATGATTGACGCTTGTCTATCTTCCCACGCAAATTTAAATACACATTTATCGCAGCGCCTAAATGCCAATATATATATATATATATATATATATATATATATATATATATATATATATATATATATATATATATAACGAGTGTTAGGATATGTTTTAAACTCTTATAACAGTTTTAGTGTGTTTTAACAATCTTTCCGAATATATAGAAGATTTAAATTTGGTAAGAATGCTTGATTCAGAGATACAAATGGAATGACGAAAAACCAAATCGCGAATTAAGACCTGGATTCAACTCCAGATGATAATTTCTATATCCCATTAGACAGCATGTAAAAAAAAACAAATTTTCGCAGTACAGGATTTTCGATATTTGGAAATTTAAATAAGAAAAAATGGACATACAATATTCGAACTTAAACTATATTCAAGAAAAATACACGTATTTTCTTATTATTATCGTCTTTTTTCGCCTTTATGTCGAACACGCTCGAATTAAACGTTAAAATATCAGATTTCGGCTAAATTTTGCGTTTTTGCCAACCGATGCCATTGTTGAACTCGAGATCCTATTAATCTAATGAATAAGAGCCTGTGTATATACAATCATTTCCAAAAGTATTCAAACAATTTGAGCGGAGTCACATTCGCGGTACATTGAAGTTTAACTTCATATCTACGTGAAAGTTAGGTCAGTCGGTGAATATATATTCCTGTCGTGACGACTCCTCAGACTTCAGGATTCATTATTGTATAAAATACGACGTATTCTTGCGTATCGACCGGAGTTAACAAAGATTATTCTGCATCTTGGACGAGCGTTTGAACGTATTATTATAATTCGCCATTGTTATTTAACAGTCACTCTTGCATCGTGATGATAACGATTTCATCGGTTTTATCAAATTACTCGGTTCGATAGTATTAGTTACATAACGGAAATAGCGAAAGTGGCAAGGCACAACTCTCAAAAACAGTCGAGATATACGCGTTTAAAAGTAAAGTAAAGGTAAAAGAAAACACTTTCCCCGAGTTTCTTCTTCCTTTACTTGCCATTTGATATAATTTTCCGTATGTATCGACGTTAAACACCGACGTAAGAAGTCGGTTTGGCTGACGGAATGCACGAGATTGTAATACGGTGTACCTTTATTATAATTCACTGAGTTAAATTTCTGCTGCAGCCATCGCAATTTTGTTTCACTTTGTTATTAAGTGAAGTCATTTTACAGACGAGTCGACGAGTCGTAGGTAATTTCAAGATAAATCAATCTCCGAACAATGTGTGACTGCTCGGTAAATCATGCAGATTTCCGACTGACTTCGAAAGATTTTTTTGCGGATACCACTAGATAGATTAATCATTTCGTGCGCACGCAACATTTAGAAAATGAAGGAAAATGGATTATCTACGACGAAGAAATGAACGAAAATACCTCTATTTTCTTTACGTATACACAACGTGTGTAAGTGAAAAGAAATGGGTAATTAATGACGAAGGTATTACGTGAACACGCAGATTATATTGAAACTATTCATGTAAGGTATGTTATAAGTAATAGTCGATTGCATTATTAATTATAATTGCTATGGAAAATAATCGGTGAATCAAAAATTCGATATTCCCTAGGCATTACTGCGGGCATTTCAGTTCGTAGACATTATACTAAGCCTTTAATATTTCCTATTTAGACATGATTACATAAATCGTAAAGAACGCCTCTGCCTCGCGTGTCTGCACGCATGATATTCCCCTGAACACGTTTTCACCATCATCTCGATGATGCATATGTGTGCTTGCGTGTATTTGATAGAAATATTATAGGTGCTCTAACTCAAAAACTATTAATCGTGTAAAAACGAAATTTCATATGTGATATTTTCGTTAAAGAGAAAAGAGTTGATTAGTTTTTGGTAAAAAGCTGTGATCCCAAATGGATATTAACGCTCGTCACATCGGATTTTTAGTTTCTCCATATACATACGAAGTATAGAGAAAGTATAGTTTTCATGGAAAAAAATAGAATTAGAGATTTCAACGGAAATACATGTTTTAAGGTACCATGAACAAGTTATGATTACATATTTTCTCGATGATGTCTGTGTGTCTGTGACCAGGATATTGTGGGTGCTCTAACTCAAAAAATGTTTATCAGATCAGCGTCAAATTTTAAATTGATATTTTTGTTAAAAGAAGACGAGCTGGTTAGTTTTTGGTAATGGAAAGTATTAATAACTACTTAAATTTCATAGTAGGTTTCTTTATTGCATATTTTTATTGGTTAGTAGCATAAGAAATGACAATTATTATGTTTTATTTTTATTATTTTATTTATGTTTAGTGTACATAACAACGCTTTCACTCATTATTATCTTTGACAGAATTGAAAACCAATTGCAATTTCGACAAGTTATTGTTTTTATTATCAGAGTTAATTTAATTTTAGTTAATGTTTTGTCAATATAATTTTAATTGATGGAATAATATGATCCGAAGATCCTATGCAGACAGGCATAAGCTGTAATGGTGGGAATAATTCTGAAACGAGAAAAAAGTCTGCTATGACCGGGAATCGAACCAGGGTCTTCCACTTGCCGGGCGGATATTCTACCTCTGAACTATCGTAGCAGAACATTTTTTCTCGTTTCAACACGAGAAAAAGTGTTCTGCTACGATAGTTCAGAGGTAGAATATCCGCCCGGCAAGTGGAAGACACGGGTTCGATTCCCGGTCATAGCAGATTTTTTTCTCGTTTCAAAATTATTCCCATATAATTATAGTTAAAATTCAAGGCAATAATAGCCCGTTATTTCATCAAACGGAAGAAAAAGAAGATATTATAGAGAATTAATTAAAATGTGGTCAGAGCAAGAAACAGAAGAAGATAAAAAAGATCGACGTAGACGAAATAGAGAAAGAGCGAGAAGATCAAAACGGACAGATAAACAATGGCAAAGAGCGAGAGAGAGTATAAACGAAATCAGGTACCAAAGAAGAAATGAAGAAGCTGAGGAAGGGGGAAATATAAGAAAAAGCCAAAACAGAATCGATGCAGTCAACAGCAGGAGACGGAGAAACGACATACATTTCAACTCAGCAAGAGGAAATGGATTGGCTATTCGACGAGATGATTCATATTTAGGAAAAATGGATAAAGAATGTCGATATTGTAGAGCGTTATTTACTAACAGAGAAAATCATAACAAATTCTCTAATCAAGGTCCGAGAATAGCACTTCCATTTCCAATGCTTCACAGAGGCTCGAACATAATTTTTGTGTATTAAGTTCCGGACCGGGACTTGATGTCCGGAGGGATCGAACTTAAACCAACGGACTTAAAATGTCCTAGTCTATACCATATATCATCATCATAGGTAGTCTGTCCGTAGACAGGTCCGTGATTATTCATGGTTAAACCTGGTTCTCCATATACTCCTATTTTCCGCTGTCCTCTTTATATCTTGATAACTCTCTTTCCCTTTCAAATCGTCTATCAGCTGAAACCTTTTCCTACCTCTTTCCCTTTTCCCATCTAGTTTTCCTTCTAACACGTCTTTAATCATACTCTCTCTCCTCAGGTAATGTCCAACCCAGTTAGCCTTCCTCTTTCTGATAGTCTGTATAATCATTCGCTTCTCTCCTATTCTTCGTAGCACTTCATCGTTTTTCATCATATCTGTCCATTTTATCTTCAGCATTCTCCTCCAAGTCCACATTTCAAAGCTTTCCAAGTATTTTATGTCATTTTTCCTTAGCGTCCATGTTTCTGCCCCATACAATGCTATACTCCATACGTAGCATTTTATCAACTTCTTGCGGATATCTTCCCTTATATTCCCTGTAAGTAGTTGTTTCTTTCTCCTGAAAGCCGCTTTTGCTTTTCCTATTCTAGTTTTGATCTCATCCGTACATTTTGCCTCTCGTGTTATGATACTTCCAAGGTATTTATATTCTGAAACTTGTTCTAATGGCTTTCCCCCAATAGTTATGTTAAGATTCTCTTCTTTACCCGATATTCGAATGACCTTGGATTTTTCTGTATTTATTTCCATACCGTATTTTCTACCTGTTATCACTAGTCTATTTATCATTTTTTGTAGCTCCTCTTCCTTTCTTGCTAGAAGTACTTGATCATCTGCGTATTTTACTGTTCTTATAATCCTTCCTCCAATTTTGAAATCCCCTGTGCCTTCTAAAGCTTCTTGCATTAGACTTTCTCCATATATATTGAATAGGGTTGGCGATAGGCAGCATCCTTGTCTTACTCCTCTACCGATATTTATTCCGCAGGTGTCCACATTCTCAAACCTGACCTTTACAACTTGATTCTCATATAGATTCCTAATCAGTCTCCTGTCTTTCCAGTCTACACCTATATCCTTTAATATCTTCATCAACTTTACCCAATTTACTCTATCAAAGGCCTTCTGCCAGTCTACGAAACATGCGCAGATATCTTGACTGTATTCTATTGCCCTTTCTGATATGATTCTAACTATTCCTATAGCATCTCTAGTTCCTCGTCCTTTTCTGAAACCGAATTGATCTTCCCCTATTATTTCTTCTGCCTTTTTCTCCAGCCTTTTATTAAGAATCCTCGTGATGATCTTCGATGTGTGTGACAGAAGGCTTATAGTTCTGTAATCTTTACACTGCATTGCCTTTGGCTTCTTCTTTAGAGGGATCATTGTTACTTCTAGGAAATCCTGAGGCCACTCTCCCATGTCGTAAATCTTATTAATTAATTTCGTGATCGCTTTTAGTCCTTCTGATCCTATGACTTTAAGTATCTCAGCCGGTATTCCATCGCTGCCCGTGGCTTTCCCCTTCTTAAGTTCCACTATCGCTTTTTCTACTTCGCTCTCCATAATACTTGGTCCTAAGTTGTCTTCTTCAATGTTTTCCTCATTTTCCAGTTCTATTTTTGCCGCTCCTGCCTGTTTGCTGTATAATTCTTTAATGTATTCTTCCCATACCTGTGCTACATCCTTTGTTTCTGAGACTATCTTCCCATCCGTATTCATAATTCCTTTACCACAAATTCCATTAGACTTCTTATCTTCTAATTCCAGTGCCCTAGCGTACATCATATCGTACCGTCCTAATTTCTCCATTTGTTCTATTTCATCACATTTTCCTTTTAGCCAATTTTCTCTAGCTTTATCTGTTACCCTTCTCAACTCATTGTTTATACGCCTATAGTTGGCTCTACCTTCTTCACTGTTAACGTTTTTCCATTTTCGTCTCTCATCCATTTTCTCCAGCATTTCCTTCGTGATCCATGGTTTTCTGATTTTCTTCTCTTGTTTTCCAATCTCTTTATCCAAGGTATCCTTGATACTGGTTTTAATTTCATCCCATTCTATATCGACGGTCTTCGGTTTGTTTTCCAACTTTCTTAGGTTATCTTCCAACTTCATGCTGACTACATCCTGCCTTTCTTTCAGTTTTTCTAGGTCCCAGGTCTGTCTTTCTCTTCTCGTTTTTCTTATTTGTTTGAGCTTTGTACTCACGTCAAGTATTAGAAGGCTGTGATCTGAATCAATGTCTGCTCCTTGCAATGCCTTGGCGTTCTTTATGCTGTTCCTGAATCTTTGTTTTACAAGGATGTAATCTATTTGGCATCTCATTCTATCTCCTGGGCTTTTCCATGTGTATAACCTTCGTTTATGGTTTTTGAACCATGTATTAGTCACTACAAGGTCATTATTGATGCAGAATTCTACGAGTTTCTCCCCTCCTCGATTTCTCTTCCCAAGTCCGTATTGCCCGACAACATTTTCTTCCTGTCCTTCTCCGACCATATATATAAATATATATACCATATATATAAATCTAATATAAAGTTTGAAAATGCTAGATACGATTATCAGCTGCCAAGCAGCCTTCACCAGTGCTGATTCAACGAAAATAGATTTTTAAAATCTGCGAATTAACTATATTAATTTTATTTATTGGCGATGTCCAACTTATTATTTGGATTCAAACCGTAATCCAAGCTCGCTAATTATTGCTTACATCATATAAGAAGATTACCAAAAAACGTACACTTTAATACGCCCTTTAAAAAAATTAGTCGTAAAATTTTAAATTCTTTCAGTTGCATTCAACGAAAACATTTTATCAAGGTCAGTTTTTGTTATATAACGAGATTAATTCAATTCTTTACTATTACGTCGCATGAGAACACTATCAACCTCGGGTGATTGAATCCCATGAGTTCCACGAGAACTTGGGAACTATTTACCCAGCCTTTACAAAGTTACTGATTTATAAAATTAGCGGGAATAAACTGTTAAATTATGATTTTTTAAACAATGCGTGGCAAGATGCAAATATAATTGTTTGTCATGTGTGAAAGGGATGCTGCATGTACTTACTGGCGGCTATTTTTTTAGTACAAAGTGGGTCTTTTTAGCGCGTGTCCGCACTTGGGAAATCTAGGATAGGTTACCACGTATCACACGGAAAAATCTCAAGTTGTTAAATGAAACGGTTTGGTACAAGATAGACTGCCGGTGTACTTTCGCTATTTAGACGTTCTCTTATGCTGTTTTGCTCTCCTTTCACTACTGGGCTCGCTCCAACTGTTTATCCTGGTCAATCGCCACGGTATACCACAAAGTACCCCGGTGAAATTCCATTCCTCGTTACGCAATAGGTTGCACTTACTATTTATGCCGATCAACGTGTTTGCCATGTAAATTTGAATTCCGTAGGCACGCGGAAATGTACGTTGTGCTATAATCTTATTTTGTTGAAGTTGTTATACAGATATCATTTTTTATAAATCAAGGCCCTGCATTTTAGTACAGTAGATGCCGCTTAATGTTACCGTATTGGGTTCAATTTAATTAACATCATAAATTAATTTGACTGAGATATGCATAACATTGTGAAATTCCATATCGAAAACTCTAAGACAAGAGTTGAAAAACAAATTTATTAAATGACTACGTACAAATTCCACTACAAAATGCAAGTAAATTAATAAATGCATGTTTCAAATTTTATCTTTGAGTTTTGATTTTACAACATTGAGTGACTGAAAACAGTAAACTGTAACTTTTCTTAAAGTAGATTTGGTTTTGGAATTTCACGTGTGATGAAAATAACCGGCTGACAACACTAGCCGGTGATAATAATAATCGACATATTATGTATTACATCAACACTGGGTCCATACTGATTGTTTGAGAATAACACATGAAAGAGGAACAAAAAGTTCAAACCAGTAGTTGAAGGGAAAAGAAAATAATCCATTTGTTCACTCATCTATGCTCGAGCCGAGTTCGGTAATAATCGTCTCCATGACAACAATCCGATAAAATGCGATTTAAAACGCTATGTTTTAGTAGAAATTCAAGAAAATATAATCAATTATCAAAATTCGATGATAAGAATTATAATTTACATTCTTTTTTCCTTAGAACAGTATAAACCTCTCTCCGATATCAAAATTTTAAGATATTTTAAAGTATTAAAGAAAACATCTCTTCACGATGAATTTGAGACTTCCTATGTAAAACAAAAAGGGGAAAAACGCTCCTGGAATCGAATTCGGGACTTTTTTCATGACGATGTTTTCAAACGTCCGAAAAAACAGTTTTTTTCAGAAAATAACGTTTTTCTCATATTTTATTAATTTTATGATGTGTTGTTTTGGATTTTACTGTAGATTTTTCTTACATTTAAAACTTTCATTATCAAAGTTTTATTTTGTCCCATAACATAATCTAGACCAGGAGTCACCAAACATTTTACTGAAAGGGCCACATGAGGCTTCATTATCCATTTTTCGGGCCACATACGGCATTTCAAATGTCTGATCGGACCGTGTGGAAACGTCGAGCAAGTTTTGAGAATTTTTTTCGATTCTGTAATATGTAATTCGCTTACATTAAAAGTGATCTTCACCCAAATATTCGGAAAATGTCGTTTAGATATCATAAATGATATCCAATGAATATTCTTGCTGATAAGGCGGGCCGGATCAAATCACTTAGCGGGCCGGATGTGGCCCGCGGGCCGTAGTTTGGAGACCCCTGTTCTAGACCAAGTAAATTTTCATACAAGCGTAATAAGAGAAAGTACTGGAATAGCCAGATGGCGATTTATTATTTGGAAATATTTGGTAACACCCGTAATGTGACCCCAAACTCATATTGCCTCGTGAATTTTAAGCTTAAATAGCCATTAAAGAAGGCCTCCTTGCTTAATTTAATATTTCTTATGGGTGCATAAGATGAATTTTCTTTCTACTCGAATGTCAAGTGTAAAATCCTAGTAAGCAAGTCGGCGACAATGTAGTTATGCGAATCACTGTTTCTCTACATTGTGCGGAGGAACCTTATCTCCGCTAAGCTAGCATAAAAAAGTGTATTAGGAAACTCTTTTAAAAGTACTTTTAAAAGTAGAAAAAGTTCTATAAAAGTCTACTATTAAAACAATCGTGGTAATTTTACGAAAGAAACGTTTTTTTCGCATTTTTTTTCGAGTCGAACGAAAAAAAACACGTTTTTTTCAAACTTTTTAAACGTATCGTTTTTTTCAAGGTGCACATCTCTACTTGTGACACAATATCCGTTTCCCAACGAATAAACGAATAAGAGGACAAAGAAGAGAGCCCTCCAAAGTGGCGTAACTTTTGATTTTAAACCTCTTAATGAGTATAATTTGTTCCTCCTCGTCTCCTACTCCAGATAAACCACGCGGCATAAAAAAGCGAAAGCGAACGGGGATTTTGCTACCGTGGAAAAGAGGAGGACGCGAGGAAAGACGAATAACTTTGTCCTTCCACTCATTTCCATACTTGGTTTTTTTCTTTCGGGAATATGCAGCCCCTCTTAGTCCGTTAATTGCCTGATACCATGCGAAGAAAGAACATTTCTTGAGGTAGAAGAAGCCTCACAAATCCTCGATGGTTGGAAAATTTCTTACTGGCAGTTTCTCTGCTTTTGCGGTAAACAAAGGAAAAGGTGAGAAATTTTCGGCTGCTCCTCTAGAAAGTTTGCTCGCTGCTGAAATGCATTGCTGAAATACGTTTCTGAAACGATTCAAGACGTTCCAAACAGGAAACAGCGGAAAAGAAAGATGATGGAAAGAGATTTAGAATTTTGCTGGGCGTAGCGATTCATGGATAAGGGGAATATTTGCAATTTTTGGGTTGGAATTCTTACCGAAAAGGTTTGACGAAATATAGCCTTCTCCGTTTCATTGCGAAAAATAAAGAATGTGGCGAAACTCTTCCAATTGTTCATTTGGCGGTTGTTAGAATCAGACGGTAAGCTGTAATTGAAATGCTAATGCCTATGGTCATAGAAGATAGATGAGTGATTTTTCGGATACGAGCCTAAAGTTGAGATCGCCAATTAATTTTGTAATCTACTTTATGAGTATTACTGTAGTCGGCGCGGTCTAACTTGAGCCATGACAGAGGAAGAGGAGGTGACGTTGGGAAATCCTACGCAATAAGAGACCGAAGGGAAAGACGGGGGGCAGTTGTGCACCACGTGTCAAAGTTGCTGCTCAAATATTAACTGGAGCTGTTTTTGAGGCCTCCATCCTAATTTTTTGTGGTTCTAACAGTTCCAGTCATATCGAGACGACAATGGGAGGACGCAGAACCATAGTATTCACTGGCGTAATAACCTGGTTTTGTTCTCGAAACAATGGAATATCTAATCTTATGCATTAAAGCTCGAATACATACATTTTTAAAGGCCATATTTGCCATTGAGTGATTGGAAGTGCTTTTACCGTAACTATCTTCGGCCTATCGACGACTTTAAAAGCAGCCGAAAATGGGCACACGCCAGATTCACAAAACTTGTAATTCACTCTCTGGAAATTATCTCGTGTTCTCAATCGTGATAAAAAAAGCGAGAATGTATATTTCGATAAAACAATAGAGTAAGGAAAAAATGACAAATTTCCGTGCAAAAACAAACGCGCAACGGGTATCTGAGAGGTAGTGCAATGAATAGCTGGTCATTTAAAAATTTTAGGAAGAAGGGAGACTTCCCAATTTATAATATACACTTTTCATCTGTCTTTGCGTCACGCATGGGAGAAAGCTATCGCATTCGCAGCGCTCCCGCTAAATCCGCGTAGGGAGACGCTTCCTACTCGCTAGAACCCAACCGGTACTTTCTGTAAATGAATAATTGCTTCCAGCTCCCCCCTTCGCATAAATCTCCGGTTGGACAAAAGTTAACTCACTCATGTCCGGTTTATTCTCCCGCACAGGCGGAGGGGACAACTCACTCCCTCCGTATATCGCCCAACGAAGGTTCGTCCTTATGACTTTAAAGATTGCCATACCTAGTTGGATTGAATATAATAGACAAAGCCATAACCCAGTGGCGTAACTACGCCTTTGCGGTTCCCGGTGCGAGAACTAATTAAGGTGTCCCTTGTTGAACAATAAATTAAGGATGCATGCAAAATAATTTTGAATCGCCATAAGAAAACGTAGTTTTATCGATTATTATTTTCATGCCATAAGTATTATTTCGTATGCGAATAAATAATTTTAAATCAAAATTTATATTTTAGGGTTCATAGTACTCCTTGTTCCTAAAGAGCGCCCTCCGCCGGTGTGCCCCTATGCATCGCGCAGGCTGTGTAGGCGTAGCTAAGCCACTGCCATAACCAAACAAAACCAAATACTCCACTTCATTCACTAAATACTTATTTTATGACGATTTACCAAAAATAAAAAATTAAAATTGATCATGTAAATTTGAGCCATAAACTCGATACAATAGAACATTTCATATGTAAAGTAGCTTTTGATCTGCTCAACCGCTTTACGGCTATGGCGATAACCATTTATTTGATTAATCCATCCGCTGATATCGCTAATTAATTATGGACTCAATTAACTGACAAACATAGCCTCGGGAGAAATTTAAAGTTCAATTTAGTCGGTTTTTATTGAGAAAACAAATATTGCTATATAACATCATTCCAGGAGGCATCGGAGCGTAGGAGTCCATTTTGACGAATTATCCACGAATAAAACGCCTCAGCTAATAAGTGAGTCAGGAGGGACGAAAAAAGATCACAATGGTGAGTACGTTCAAAATAGCATGTTTTTCTCAATGACAGAACCGGTTTGTTTTCTAGCCCGTTCTAAGCCACTTTTGAGGATCGACTGGACAGAGAACTAATACGAAATTACCTCGGAGCCGGGATAAAATAATCGAGGAGTGAAAGGGAAAAGATCTAAAGATTTACGATAGATATCCTTCCGCCATAAATTAAACCTGCGCGAGCTTTTAGCAGCAATGATCATTTCCTCCTCTTACTATTGAATCTAAACGTGCAAATTATAGTCTTTGAAAGAAATGTATCTGCTTTGGTTGGAATAACGTTTTGAATCGTCTAAAATAATGTTGCAATGAAGCTTGGATTAATTCTTAATTAAGCGTATCTAAGAAAAAGGGATTGCGGAAAATTTTTTAGTCCCGAGTCCAAGTATGTAACACTTGGGCAATGGAGTTACCGTATTGTCATTTCAAGAACAAGCTACTTAAAAAATCTGATGTGGCCACCACATGATTTTCGCCATACCTGTAATATTTCTAAAAATTCCAAATAGGTTAAAGGTCAATAAATATTTTAAGGAACTGCGAGAAAAAAGCCCCAACAATTAAGAAAATAAAAAGGAGCGTTACTAAGGTGTAACTAAGCGCAAAGTATTTACAATAGTCGCCGGTAGGTGGTGTGGTGGTGGCAGCTACATAATTAGTTTTTAAAATGTCTCTTTAACAGCTTCGGGACTATATCCAATATCCGAAGGCTACGATTTCTGTTCTCTGTATTGTCTTTACATTTTTCTCGCAGTTCCTTAAAATATTTATTATCAATTAACCTATTTGGAATTTTTAGAAATATTACAGGTATGGAGAAAGTCATGTGGTGGCCACATCAGATATTTTTAGCCTTGTTGTGGCTATTGGAGATACCTGGGGCAAGCGTATTTTTTAAATTGTTAGTTCTTGATTTTTTTCGTGCTAATACGAGCTCGAAACTTCCCTGTTGGACACTTGTGAATTTAATCGTGTTTTTCATGCGAAAAGTAAAAATAAATATTGAGTTAATTCAAGCTATTTATTATATAAATAGACGAAGACCTCGTAGTCGTAGGTATATGGTAATTATGATTGTAAATGATATTATTTTTATTCGAGATATGTTATAAGAAGCATTATATGGGCCGCAAAAGTTACTTCTAATTTAACCGTGCCGCGCAGAGAAAAGTTTTGATGGAAGTCATCAGGCGATGAATGCCCAATTAAGCTGAGAAAGGAATATAGAATATAACAATTCACTCACAGTATCTGAAATTTTTGGGAATCAAATTTGTAAAAGACAATGCTAAATTAAAAATCTTACAAACCTACGACTTAAGTAACAATAGGTAAAATGGCTAAGCATTAAAATTCATTCCATCCGTTATTCAATTCTTAGAATTTGGTTAACGCACTACACCACGTTGAAACCCTAAGCGTCGAGTGCATAGATGACTGATAAGGTAGGACAATCGGCCGAATTCAAGCGTAACTTTTTTATGTCCCTTCAAAAAACTTACATAACTGCTTATTAGGGCGTCATGAGATAGTTCTGGGTGTTATCGTTTGGATATCGAGGGCCGATTTCGAAATATAAGAGCGTCACTATCTTAATAGCCGAAAAATACTTATTTCTTATCTCTATGTCGCATTTTTTAATTAATTTTATTATTTCGATAAAGAGACACGCGCACAATATCTTAATAAAACTCAAGAATAGACGATTAAATGTTTGCATATGTAATAAACTCATTGACGTAATTCCTCTTTCAAAACTTCATCAGCGTTAAAGTTAAATTGATTTAATAATTCATTTCAAGCATCAACTACTAATTTAATTACATCGCAATTGAATATGAAAGAATTATTAATTATTATTAAAAATAAAAGAGATATATTCATCGATGTAATATTTTATGAAAAAATTTCATCATTAACGTTGATTCAAGAACAAGCACTTGAAAAAATAAGTATTTAAAAGTCTCCGGTATCTCCAATAGGCATAACATTGCTCTTGGAGATAACTAATGTAAGTACTTATTTTTTCAAGTGCTTGTTCTTGAATTTGTTTTCAGCCACAGGACGAGCTCGATAATTCTATAATGAATTAACGTTGGTAATTTTATTTTCGTCCCCTTACTATAGTTATTTACTCGCATTTGAAAATTTATATAGCAACTTACTGTTAAAGTGATTTCTTAAATTTCTACAATTTTGCACGTATGTGTAGGGCAGTGTTATGCTTAGTGGGGGAGAGGGACACAGCTGTGGCATTACTACTAGCGGTAGTGAATTTAGGCCTTATGAGGAGTCGAGGAAATGTTATCACAGTTGGCATAGTTGGCAAAACGCCTCATCGTCCTTGAAAAATATAAGGGAACGACGAATGCATAAATCGTACTTTGTACTCTAAGGAATTTCGAGCAAAATCGTTCTTTTTATGGTGCCCCTCATTAAAACTGCGTCATTAGCCCGGCTACAGTTAATACAATTGAGATAAGAGTGAAAATGATGACTTCGAAATGAGTACATAAGCGCAATAAAAGTTTAAGTACGCTTAAAGCCCCAATATTCTTACAGCTAAAACTTAAAAATATGTAGCTAAACGTCTTAATATCGGCAGACGATTCTAAAATATATTCAAAACAAATGCTTTTTCCCCATCTTATTCCATATCTTTCTCGTTTGATTTATTCGTAAGAGTTTTTTCCGCGAACCAAAATAACGGGTTTTTAGCGCATGGAATTCTCGCTACAAATCCTTAATAACTATAGTTTTGATGCAATACGCTTTGTGTTCCACAGGAGGACTGCAACGTGATTCTGGTGGATTGGGAAGTGGCAGCCAGAGGCCCCACTTACATGCGCGCCGTCGCCAACGCCGAACTGATCGGAAGGCAGGTGTCAAAGGTTCTCGGGGCCATAGTGGCCCTCGGGGCCTCTCCAAGAAAGATCCACATCGTCGGATTCAGCCTCGGGGCCCAGATTGCCGGTTTCGCGGGAGAGGGTCTGAAAACTCAGGGGATGAAGCTGGGGAGAATAACCGGTAAGGATGGTTGTATCGCGTGATATTGTAGGCCAGGTGTGTTCGAAGCTTTTCACGGTGAAGAGAAAAAATTAATTTTATGGAAAATCAAACGAACACCGCTATATTTTTGTAACAATTGGGAATGGTCATAAACAAAAACAAACTAATGTCAAACTTATTACCAATACTTTAAATGCATGTGGAAGGTAAATAAATGAACAAATTAAATTTATGATGACGAGAGCATAATTTTAAGTGTCTCAGAAGAGTAGTGCCAAGCTGCCTAAGAGCACAGCGGTGCTCGCGAGCACCAGTTTCGGAACCCTTGGCCGAAACGAGTGAATCCCGTTCACAGTATTCTCAATACGGCCAGTAGATAGGAAAATTTTATAGTACCTATCTATTTGTGTGGTAAATTTTCAGAATGAGAATAATGAGAAGATGCATTAGGAATTTTACAAGCGTTAGGATTAATCTGAGCATAACCCCAGGGAACAGTGATTGTGCCTTAGACATATAAACAAATAAATCACAATCTTGACAAATAGGTTTTGAGGGAATGTAAAACGCATTGCTTCAATATCTACGCGATGATAAATCCTTTCGAATTAGAATAGTACTGAATCTAGTCGTAAAATAAATTTCGTTGTTCTTTTTTGAAACCGTTATCATAGGTTTGGATCCGGCGTCATTCATGTTCGAGAGGTCGAACCTCGACACGACCCGCAAATTGGACATCAGCGACGCCGAATTCGTGGACGTCGTTCACACAGATGGCAGCCTCGTTTGGTCCGACGGTTTCGGAGTCTTGGGTCCAGTGGGTCACGTGGACTTCTTCCCGAACGGAGGACAGTCGCAGCCGGGTTGCAGCGACTCTTACGTCGATGCACTTGCTTTCAGCCTGGGTAAGAGAGACGCTTAATTATCTCGATGGAAAAGAATAGTTATCATGCTGGCATTTTTTATTAAAAAAAGGTTCCGAGAAAATATTGCTAGCCGGGTGTTATGTATAAGCCGTGTTCTTCGAGTGATTTTTCAAGATCAGTGGCGTAGCGAAATTATTCGGCCCCCCCCCCCCCCCCCCGCGAAGGTTCTCCGCCGCCCCCACCTTCGACACACACTGAAGATCGATTTACACCTCACCGTATCGTATCATTGCCGTCCGTGCTTTCTGGCACGAGTCTTTACACGTTTCCGCGCGTTGCCCATGTCGTATCCGTATTGTCCATATTTTTCTCGACTATTTTCACTTTGCACTCCAGTGAGTCCCTTATTTTATTATTCCCTTCAAATCCAGATTTTGCTAAAAATGCTAAGCAAAATTTTTAAGCGAAATCATTTGTTTTGTTCTGTTAAATACACTAGAAGTAGCACGATTCGAATTTTAACACAACGCTCGATTGAAAATTCACTGATAGTACTTTCCCGGGTGCCACACACATCGCTGGTTCGATGGGAATAGTACTGTCAGTGCCAGTAACCTGAAAAATAGCCGACAAAAACTTTCCGACGATATCTGAAAATAGAATATGTCATCGGACGCCAAGGCGCCGGTTGTGTAAATGCATTGGAGATACATTGGATAATAATAGTTTCAATACATAAAACTCGGAAAATTAACAGTTACATTTTTTTGTGGCAATTCTTTCTTACAAGTCTTATTATATCAAAACATTTCAACATTAAAATAGAAATGCATCATTTTTTATTCTCATGAGATGAAAACCTGAACCACTTGGTCACTATTGCAGTTAGAATAAGAAATTTAATTTTCTGAAATGCTTGACACATCAAAGTCTAAATCCAAAGGAAAAAAGTAATTTCAACTTCCGCATGCGTAATCGAAAATATAAATCCTGGAGCGATCTCTTTAATAGAGTGATAAATATTCCTACCTTAGTTTAATCGTTGTCTTCGTCTTGCGTTGACGTCGGCAAATTTTTCTATGACTTCATCAACATTCAGCTTAGATGCTCGTTCATTCTCAATGCTCAAAATTGCCAGGCTGCTTAGTCTTGTCTGTCTCATAGAGTTCCGTAAATAGGTTTTTATGAATTTTAACTTTGAGAATAATCTCTCAGCACTCGCAGTGGTGATTGGCAATGTCAAAAAGAGCATGAAGGAGGTACACACATCTGGAAGACTGGATGCTATCGCAGTGTTTTCTACTAATAGCAGACTAGCAAGGTCTCTAACACTATTTTGTTTTTGTATAGCCGATCTTAGTGCCATTCTAAAAAACTGCATCTGTTCTGGGAGCTGAGGGGAAAGATCATTGGGGTAGACAGACCATAATACCTTCGCATTCTTGTGTAATTCCTCCTCAGAGAAGTTAGCCAGTATTTTAGGGCATAATATTTTAAATCTACTCGATATATCTTTCATTGACTTAAATCCATTCTGGATTTGACTAATTACAATGTCTATTGTTACTTAAAAAAACATACTTTGAAGTGAAACTCTGTATAATTAATGATTCAATTTCCCACGCAGCAATGCTACCTTTACGGCATGATCTATTTTCAATAAAATGTGGTTCTATGCCCCAAACTTCAGCTAGCATTTTTGCTGATGATTTAGCTTCCTCAAAATGTCCTCTATAAGAAACTAGTTCATGCTGTGCATTCTCTAGAAGCACAGTGCTTTCCATAAGATCCACATAATCTGATTGCAGCAACTGAGACAGAATTGATAATTTCTAAAACTTTGCTGTGAAGAACTAATAGAAATACAAATCGAAAATTTTCCAGTTTTATTTTTAGATTTTCTGCTTCTTCGCGCTCATCTTTCTTTACGGATGTCAAGATTATTTTAGAGAGGCATTTCAAAACGTCCGCGAAACGATATCTGAGCGCTAATAAAGCATCGTGATGCGATGACCAACGCGTGGGAGTTTTTTAAGTTTGTTTTTGTCTGCTACTCTGCTGAAACAAAGTAAGCATTTCCCAGAGTTTGATGCTATTGCCGAAAAAACGTCAAGCTTTTCAATGATAGTGTAAATTTTTTTGGTTTCCGGAACACCCTCAACTGCATCTTTAATCACAAGGTTCAAGTTATGAGCTGCACAGTGAATGTAACAAGCAGTTGGCTATTTTCCTCTAATTCGTTGCAGGACACCATCATATCCTTGGCCTCGACATTCAGTCAGACTAAGACCACTTTGTTCAACCGTATATACAATTTCACTTTCTAATCCAGAGGCAGACCGATCTTTTACTTCATGAAAGCCTAAAAATGATTCCCAAACTTTTACTTCTTTGGCTCTGTTGTTTTCATCAACTACAAGAGTTATATATCTGAATATTTTACTTAACTGATCGGTTTTAGAGATATCTTGAATCGTATCGATTATCACGGAATAAACAGAAGCTGATTTAATTTCGTTCAGTATTTTGTTGTGTACCTCCTTTGAGAGTAATTCAATAATATCATTTTGAATAGAAGGGCTAAGGTATGTCACGCCACAGTAATCTTTTTGTAAGAGTTGTTGTAATACGGGATCATATTTCGATAAAAGCTGAATGATAGACAAAAAATTTCCGCTTCCTACTTGACCTATTTTCTCTCTGTGCCCCCTAAAAGCGCTACCACACATTGCAAGGATCAGTTTTACATAAACTACACGACGAAGGACTTTCTTCCAAATGCTTTTTTCAAGTTCGTTATCTAATCCGGAAATAACACCTTTCCCTTGTCGCCAAATTTCGTAGGTAACACAAGCATGTAAATGTACTGCTGCAATTTTTTGCTCTTTATTTTTTTTGAAAGTCCTTTCCAGTACCTTATGTCTTTACACCACGCTGAATTAAAGCCCTTTGTATTTCTATCAGCAAAAAGCCAACACGGTTCACAGTATGCACAGTCCAATTTTGGAGAATAACACAACCAAACTCACGGTATTTTTTGCCCTGTATGAGTCGTTTCATAATAATAATCTACACTGAAGCTACACAAGCGCTTTATTTAAAAATAATTCCTTTTACTTGATGCGCCAAGTTTTCACTAAACGATTAAGAAGTCAAATTTTAATGTGTTCGTTTTGTTCTTAAGCAGAAATTTGCTAAAATTTATGGGGTCAACCTCAATTCGTAAAATATGCCGATAGAAATTGACATATCTTCTGAACATATGATAAGAGTCATAAGATAAAATAGTGAGTTCAACGATAGTATCCGTTTCTTGGGATGATTCATTTGCGCATGTATTCAACGTAATCCGCAATAATTTTTAACTGATAACTATTTGGCGTAGTGTTGTTCATTTTCACGTTACGGGTATAATGAACCTCTCTCTCTCTTTCGCAGAAAGTTTAGCTCTAAAACAGAGAGTTGACGATTACACAGGTAATTTTTTGCTTTCATGAGTACATGTGATGATGTTGGTGTCAGTATTAAAGCTAAAACACGTTTGCGAACAAACGGAAAAAATATATAGCTGATGAACAATATTTTTAGGATAATTATGGAGAACATATGCGGACGAATAAGTCATTCATTTTCTACACAAAATTGGGTAAGGGAAAAATAGCGCGAGTATATACCGTAATGATGAGAATGTTTTCTGATTAAATAATTATTCGATTAATAAGCTATAATCGTATTGGAGCGATTGCAAGTTATACGTTGTTTTTATAAAGTTTTGAGTACTTTCATCCCTTAAGATTGATATAATTTTGCATGTATAAAATGTCTCAATTAAAATCATATGAATGAGTTTATAAAAGCGCGCTCTAAAAGAAACTTTCTCGTAGTTCAAAAAGTAGGCGGTAGGTGAGCTAGCGGTTGACATGCTACACTTGCGGCCTTGCGGGAACTTGATGAATCATCAACGCTGAGAGTTAGAGAGCGCTTATCGTGAAACGTTTGAAAATATGCAACTGATTTCCGACAATACAGTTAAAATTGGACTGCATTTATAATTTTTATTTATAGATGATTTATGTATCAATAAACTGTAGTTTTAATTTCCAATATTAATGCACATCTCCAGTTTTGAATTTTAGTAATGAGTATTAAATGGAAAAGGAATGTTGCTACCAATATTAGCGACAAATGAGGCGTTGGTGAGAATGGATTAAAAAAATAAATTTTAGCTTAAAAGTATTTAGCAGCGGGTGATAACCTCTAAGCAGAATATTAATGAGCAAATGAACTCGTTTAAGTGAATTATTTTTAAAATGCTAAATGTTTCGAAAATGTAAACATGGTCACTTGATTTATGTCTTATGAAGTTGCAAGCAGGAAACAAACGAAATATCTATATGGAGGATTTGTACTGATAACTTGAAAAACGCATCTTGGATAAAATTGACAATCAGAAAATCTGACCCGTATGTTAGTAATTTTACTTTTTCTTCAAAAAGATCATAAGATTCTTGATTTCGCCATAAAAATTCTTTTCTTAAATAGATGGAATTTGCTAGGTTAAGCCGCAATATGTACGGGAGTTACATATATCGTCTTGTGCGATGGTTTTCAGCATTTTTTTCTCGCTTATCATCTCCGTATATTATGTCCTACAACGTACTTGGACAATATCTGTTACCCATCACTACAGCTGTGCATAAGTGCACATTTTAAATATATTTACAAAAATTCCGTATAGCTTCTCCAGTCATTAAAAGACTGTATGCATAATAGTTCAACGCAAAAATGTATTGCCATGTAATGCATAAATAAAAATTCATAAGCATATTCAATTAAAATTAAACTCATTTTTATTTCTCCATATGTTGTATATTGCTTTCAAGAAAGAAAACTGAATTCGAGATTTTAACCGAAATGCACATTTTACGATTTCATTACATTCTCGATGTCCGTGTGATAGGGATTTTATGGATGCTCAAAACTCAAAAACTAGTACTTGACAAATCAATACAAAATATTTCATTAAAAATTTTCTTAGTAAATCAAGATCTGGTTTGATTTTGGTTAAAATTGGTCAACGTAAAGCGAAGTCATTTTTCTGCTTGAGAGGCACTTATCTTCTGGACAATGGCTGGAAGGTGAACTATATGATACATTTTTCGAAATTTCCACAGATCCGAGTCCAAATACGTCCCGTTCATGCAGCCATGGGCGATCGCTTGACCTCTTCCTGGAATCCATGCAGTCTGAGTGCAAGTTCGTGGGTTTCGCGTGCCCAGGCCTCAAGGATTTCGAACGTCACTTTGTCCACGGGAACTGCTTCTCGTGCGACAGCGGCTCCTGCGCCGTCATGGGTCAAATGGAAGGCGAGGGCCCAACGGCGGATGGCAACGACCTCCTTGGAGGGGTTTTCAAGGGCCGTGGGAAAGGACCGCTCTTCCTGATAACGAGGAACACGAAACCATATTGCGGTAAAAGAGACTTTTGGTTCAACGAGGAGAGTTTGGGTCGATGTAGACGCAAGCACTCAAATACTTAATAATGAGCACTGGAAACTTCTTAAGCTTCATTTTTACAGAACTCTGGGCTTAGTTAACCGGTAAAACACGAGGAAACATGGCTATTTTAACATATGAAAAAAAATCTTAGCCTTTAAAATATTCATTATGCTCTGTTATCACAACCCTGTTCGAGGGAAGATTTTGAGGAGGGAGTTCCCGATTTTTTTGGAAAATTCATGAATTGTTTTATTGCTATTATGCCGTAGAAACATATGTTGTAACGTGATATGCATTAGTGAGTGACATTTTGTTAGCATTATTATAGTTTTTTGAAACGAAAGAATGCAGGTATTGGACATACTGCCTATTAATTAATACCAGGACCCCCAAATGTTAAAAAGCACCACTCTTCCTACTTTAAGAACAATGCATTATGTTCAGATGAATTATAAACAATTATTTCATTTGATAAGCTAAATTAAGAGAATTTTTTTGTAGTATCTTACTGCGTGAAAGATTTTAAAATGTTTGTGGAATGCTTTGTGCAAGTAATAAAAATCAAACAAAATATGAACTGTAAGCAATAATTATACACCAAATTCCTCTTTTTAAAATCGCTGATTTATGGGTTCGCAATTTCAAAAATCAAAAAGAGGAAACAAAGACCTTTGTATATGAATCATAGTGAAATCCGGTCATAATGGAATCCTTAATTTTGTTTTGTTGAATCAAAATTCCAGCTACGGAACATAAGCATTTTTCTAAGTACATACTTCTTTATTTCCGAAATTGATCGCTGTCTAAGGGATTAAAACTTAGTAATCCTGGAAATATACGGAAATCTCTCTCAAAGGTGATGTGAAAAATGGGAAAACCGGAACTTGTTACGGACTTCAGGGTAGTATCGGGAGATGTCTAAAAATGAAGTGAGGTAGTGAGAAAATTACTAAAATGTTTCCTCACGCAGATACATTGTGTTCGGTCTGAAGCGGAAACGTAGTTTGGAGAGGATATGGAAGGTGGCGTAAGGATATTACGAGAGGAGTTATTCATCCTCTTGGATTCTTGCAACGCGTTATCCGACTATCTCCACATGAACCAAAGCAACCTATATAAAACATTGTTTGAATCAAATCACTTCCCAAGGTTATTCCAGCTAGCGCCACTGTCGTTTAATAATGAACTATGCATATAGATGTGTTACCTCAAAGCAACTGAACAAGTTCAAGTAAGCTGAATGTTCCAGATTTATATCGATTTTCACAATTTAACCCTATATCTTTGGCCTAGTTGTAGGAGTGGATAGATGAAACGATCCTCATTAAAGAGTTAATGGGTTTTATTACCGTAGAGATTGCAAGGTTGTGCCTGTAGCGTGACACAGTTTATCATACTATATACTAGGAAAAATACCTTCAACTCAACCTCGGCTTCATTTAATGATTCTTTTGCGATATCTTAATTGATAAATATAGGAAAGTAGGTGAATAACTTATGCTGCGATCTAGTCTAACGTTTTTAGATGAAATAGAAGCTAGTGTTAACCTCGAATGTTTTTATGCGGGAATCATGGCTAGATGAAATCAAATTGGAATAATGAATTCTCTCAGAATCCGATTTCACCCATAAATTACATAATTTGATTGAATATTCGAATTTATCTCTGCGCAAAGGTACACTATTCTATGCTATATCGGTATAACATAGAACTATGCTACATTTTTTGAGAGAATTCATTTTAGAAATATTTGTTAAAGACCAGCGCCGTTGCTGCAAAGGAAGGCGGATTCAGAAACTCCCCTAAAGGGAGACCAGTCTTAGGAATTTTCATAAGACCAATTAACCTTCGTCATGTGAAAGATTCTCGATGACTTATTTCATTTTAAATGAAAAAAAATAAATAAAAGGAAAAGTGTCTACACAGTATTAATTTTTTTCCAAATTTATATTGCATCAGGGAGTTTAGGGCGAAAGATTACACGAGAGGGTCTAAAAGTAATATGATCACCCCCTATTTCTGAGATCCGCCACTTCTGCTACCGATAGTTTTCAAAATTATTAATGTCAGCAGCTAGTAAGGGGCTGTTAATATGCTCTTTAGATCCATTTTGACAATGTAAAATTCTACTTTTTCATATTTCTTTCATATAGCAGTCAATGCTTTAGAGCAGCGTTGTCCACGGGGTTTTCGAGGCTCGCAAATCATGAGTAAAGCGGATTACCATATTTGCTACATAATAACATGTGTCAAATATTAATAAGAAATATGTTTTTTCAGGTTGTATTAATCAGTATTACTATCATTTTATATCATATTTATACATAAAAGCGTAAGTAACATCATACATGTTCTAAAAATAGACATCGTAATATACATTATTATTACAAATTCAAAATTTCAGTGTGGCACTTGTCAACCCAATTCTTTCAGCCATCTCTTGAATGTTGACAGAAACTTTTCAGAAACACAATGAAGCCCACAGAAATTATCATAACTGGTGGACTGTCTCTAGAGAGGTCTCTGATTACTTGATTGGGTAAAACCCGGTTCTTCAAGTACTCCTCGCAATCTTCTTCATTTCTTGATCGCTCTCTCTCCCTATGAAGTAGTCGATGAGCTGGAACGTTTTCCTACCTTTTTCTCCTCTTCGAATTTTCTTTCTGAAACATACGTAATCATGCTCTATTTCCTCAGACAAAGACCGATCAAGTTCGCCTTCCTCTTTCGTATTGTCTGTATAATCTTCAGCTTTTCTCCTAATCTACTTCGTGTTTCCTCATTTTTCATTCTATCTGCCCTTTTTATCTTCCTTCTTTACTTGGCTGTTGAAGTGAACGTACGTGCCTTTCACTTGCTCCTGCGAGCTCCTACGAATCTTCGAGCGACTAGAGTAGCAGTAGCATTAGAATAGCAATAGCTGTAATGTTAAGTAGAACTAACAATTTACTTTATTATATTTTTATCCTTCGTTAAATTTTATTTAACATTCGTTTAAGTTACCTAATTAGTTTTGTTATAACATCTACGTTATAGTTTTTATTTTCTCTACCGTAATAGTTAACTCTTAAGTCTCAAAGATTTTGTTAGAAATTTTATTCTCCCCTTTAGAAAATAATATTTATATCATAGTAGTTATTGTGTATTAGCATATTCTCGTTACATTTGTTAGGTTGTTATATTTTTACGCTCCATAGCATTTATATTTTTCGTTGTTGTGTACCACCATGCGTGATCTAACCTTGTTTGCGTCCCCGCGTTAAAACTTAGACCAAATTATTTAGCCTTATCCCATTTCAGCTTTTGTTTTTATATTGTGACTCTTTTGCGTTAGTATATAAATTAGGTAAGAGTTTAGGATGGCTTCACCGAGGACTCCCGTTTCCTCCTTCTTGTGCGCCGCTGGTTGCGAGGCGAGGACAATCACGGAGCTGGAGAGGATGGTTGCGGACCTCCTTCAGAGGGTGGAAAGGTCCGAGGCAGCCCTGGTTCGTGATATATATATATATATATATATATATATATATATATATATATATATATATATATATATATATATATGACGTAACGCAGAAACTGTTTTGATATATCCCCTTTTTTGGATCAGAAACAACAAAATATCATTTTCCCCATAAAAGGAAAGCAACACAAAATAACTTTGTCCACGATGGCATTTTAATTCTCGTTTTTACAGCTGTAAAGATTGGCATTCATTTATTGATTATTGAACTATGTTCCCGAGGATAGTTTCTGTTGAGAAGATTGAAAATCCCGGATTCGATTCCAGGAACTTTCCTTCCCAGATTTACATGGGAAATCCGTAATCCATCGTGCAGGGTAATTTTCTCTTGCACATTAAAATATATTAGAATTGTATATCGGATAGGGATTTATACTATACTCTGAGGAAAGGAATGGAAATTCTAATTTTTATTGTAGAATTTTGCTTATCGATAGTATTTCTTCGAATTTTGCGTAAATACTGGCGTTTTTGCAGTTTTTATCATTCATAACGAGTGTTGCCATTACAACGACTATTGTTGGACTTGGATTTGGTATCGTCAAGTACATACATACACGCGTTATATTTGCTACGAAAATACTCGTGATCAATTTAGTTTTCCGTTCGAATATATTTGTTATGTTTTATAATTATGAAATGTGGGAACACAAAGAGTAACTCATCTGAGGTGATTTTAATGATATTAAAGCCAATATAAGTAATAGCTACACAACATTTAATTTAAAATAATTATGTTGGAAAGTAGGCATCATAAGTTCCGTTTGGATCATCGTGTTATATTAAAATATCGCCTTGCTCGAAAAGATTTCACCTTCATTTCTTTTAGGAAACTGTGAATGTAACTGTTCTAATTTTATTTCAAAAATTATTCTTTAATGACATAATAGAAAACATTATTGCCCAAGTTTGGCGTGTATTAAAAGAACTAGCAGAAGAAATAGCTCCCTTCCTTCGGATAGTATTCGAGAAATCCCTTACCCTCTGTGAGGTTCCTGATGATTGGAGACTAACACACGTCACAGCCATTCATAAGAGAGGTGACAAAGAAAACCCCGAAAATTATAGGACGATTTCTCTAACATCATTATCATGTAAGATTTTGGAGCACATTATTGTTAGCAACACAATGCGTTATCTCGAGAGTAGATCGCTGTTAGTCAGCTGTCAGCATGGCTTCAGAAAAGGTAGATCCTGTAACAAGAAATGGAACTTAGAGAAACTCCTTAAGAACAAGGAGGCTACCATGACTGAGCTGGAGGAAAGGTTGGGGGAGAGAACTGAAGAAAATAGGAACAATGTAGATGAGAAGTGGAGATACATCCATAGCAACATTAAAGATGTAATGGAAAAGAAGGTAGGAAAGATAACGGGTGAAAGAAACAAAAAACCCTGGGTCACAGCAGCCATGCTGCAAAAAATGGAAGAGCGGAGAAAGTGGAAGAACATAAACGCTGAAGAAGGCCAAAGAAAGTACAAGGAGTTAAATTATGCTTTAAGAAGGGAAACAGATAAAGTCAGAGAGCAGTGGATAAATGAAAAATGCGAGGAGATTGTTGAGTGTGAAAGAATTTGCAGAACAGACCTCATGTATAGCAAAGCAAGGGAAATATTCAGGAAAAAGGCAAGAAAGATAGGACGTAAAGGAATCATGAACAAAAGTGGTAAAATAGTCTCGGAGACAGATAATATAAAGAATATCTGGAAAGAATACATTGATGTGATGTATGAAAAAGAAGGAAAGCCAAGAAATATTGAATTAAATGAAATAGAGGATGTGGAAAAACACCAGTTACGACCAAGTATTCTCGAGTCTGAAGTTAAAATAGCAATTGATGACATGAAAAGAAGGAAGGCTGTTGGGAGTGATGATATACCGGTGGACGTACTTAAGGTTTTGGGGTCGAAAGCAGTTAAGCAACTCACAAAATTCTTTAACCAAGTATATGATACTGGCATATGGCCTGAAGATTTTTTAGATGTTGTTATGGTACCACTAGAAAAAAAGGACAATGCAAAAAGTTGTAAGGATTACAGAACTATTAGTTTAATTTCTCATACAGCTACAGTTCTAACCAGAATAATAACCAAAAGAATTGAAGATAAAATAGAAAAGGAGCTGCAAGATAATCAGTTTGGTTTCAGAAGAGGAAGAGGAACTAGAGATGGTATAGGATGTATGAGGATGATGATAGAAAGAGCGCTAGAAGTCAATAAAGGTATGTATTTTTGTTTTGCAGATTGGGAGAAAGCTTTTGACGAGTGAAATGGGATAAAATGTTGGGTATTTTAAATATAATAGGAATAGATTGGAAAGATAAAAGACTGCTTAAAAACCTTTACTTTGATCAAAAGATTAGAGTCAGGGTTGAAGGAGAAGAAACAGAAAGTACTTCAATAGGGAGGGGAGTGAGGCAGGGTTGTCCTATTTCACCAGCGATATTTAATATGTATGCAGAAACAATAACAGAAGAAGCGTTGATGGAAGAGAAAGGATTTAAGATAGGAGGTGAAAGTATTACCACCATTAAATACGCAGATGATCAGGGCTTAATAGCAGAAGGCGAGAAAGAGCTTCAGAGGATGACAGACAGACTAGCTGAGGTTGGCCAACAATATGGAATGAAGATCAATACAGAAAAAACGAAAGTCATGGTGGTTTCAAAGGAACATAAAGAATTGAATATAATGGTAAATTGCCAAAAATTGGAACAAGTAAGTAGTTTCAAATATCTTGGCAGTATTTTAGCGCAGGATGGAAGCAGTACACAAGACATCAGAAGTAGGATTGCAATGGCAAAAGCAGCAGCACGAGAAGAAGGAGCTTCTCACAAGCAAGAAAATAAATTTAGAAACAAGGAAGAAATTAGCAAAATGCTACATATGGAGCATAGCTCTTTATGGTGCAGAGACGTGGACGGTAAGGAGAAAGGAGGAAAAATATTTAGAAAGTTTTGAGATGTGGGTATGGAGAAGAATGATGAAAGTGAAATGGACAGAGAGGAAGAGAAACGAAGAAGTATTAGAAATGGTGGGAGGAGAAAGGATGCTAATAAAAACAATCAGGATAAGAAAAGCAAATTGGATAGGGCACATATTGAGAAGACAGTGTTTACAAAGGACGATCTCAGATGGCAAAATTAGTGGAAGAAGAGGAAGAGGGAGAAAAAGAATAGGAATATTAGATAATATAAAGCAGGAATATATAGTACTTATAGAGGTATAAAAGAGGCTTCTAGGTAGAGAGAGATGGAGGCAGCGATTCAGTTAAAACCTGTCTTCGGACAGCAGCATGATGAATAGCAAATCGATTCTCAAAAAAGGCTGATCAATACAGCCTCGTTTTTACAAGAGCATAATTTCTCAAGTTTTACAATGACCCAATTTTTTTAGGAAGGAGATTTCCGCCTTTCTATTTGAAAATTTCTTAGAAAATAGAAGCATTAGTAGCAGGGTCCGTTTCGTCAGAGCTAATTTAATTTTTTCTCGAAAAGCGAATCTTTCACACTCTTTCTTTTGGTCACCTTTACGCAGGTCAGCAAGTCCGTGCGCTGGTCGTCTTATCTCATCGCACCCTCTCCACAAGGGGTTACCTGCAGCTGATCCTCTTCCATGGTAACACGTCGACATCCTTCGATCTAAATTCAAAGTAAGTGACAGATGCGTGTTTTTCGTCCAATTCGAGTCTTCTCGGGCAATATCGAGCCGGTTCGGTTCTGGTCGAGCAAAGTGAGGTTGGGAAGTAGAATGCTTGAGCACTTTATATTGGAATGAGCATCGATGCACGAAGTGTATATAATTTTGCAAAATAACCATGAAATTTGGAGGGCTGAGTAACATTGCACAGATAATGGAATAAACTTTTTATAAGTAATAAAGGTGAGTTAACCGTTATTCAGTTACGAATGAAACATACTTGAATGTGATTTTTTGCTTTGAAGGCAGCATATGTTTTTGTTTTTTAATTTATATATATATATATATATATATATATATATATATATATATATATATATAGTTTTTAAGTGTAACTGCAGAGGTGCATAGACAGCAAATATTCAAAACAACTTGGACGTAAGGTGTCAAAAGTTGATTTCTCTATCTTTCTACAAAATATTAAATAAAAGAGGAAAAATAGGGTTGTATCTTCCTAAGTTCAATAATGTCATCAAAAATTATTCATGATTCCCGTGCAATTTATTTATGTACAGAGGAACTTTAGATTTTTATCTTATTAAATTGTCATTAAAAAATTATGCAACAAAATATTAACGATGAAATAATGTTAAACGTAACAATGACGCTCCCTCGATTATAATTTACATCTTGTTCTAGAATTTTCAGAGAATAGCCATTACTAATATTCCTTTAAAAGCTTTTAATTCGCCTTGATTGATACTATTATTTGTTTTAACTTAGAGTTGGTCCCAGTAGCTATATACTAAGCTCTCTAAATATTAAAGTTGTAGTACGTGGGGAATCACAGCATGCGTATTCCCGGCGCAGACGACGTCAGACGGGAATGTACCAAATAATGTCGAATAACTCTAGAACGGCTGAATATATTCTAACCATATTTTCAATTTTAAAGACACCAACACGTAAAGAAGATTTAGGGTAAAATCCGAGTAATATATCTGCCCGAGTTTGATTCCAGGGTCGTTTCATTCCTACATTTGAATAACATGGGAATGGGTGCAGCGTAATGTTGATTTGCGTTTTAAATTTACTTTTAAAACAATCATACAACCTTGGGACATGAACCGAAGGACGCCTAAATTCATTTCCTTGCAGAAGACTTTTAAATACGCTTTGATCTGATGCACATATTTGTTTTGAACACGAAAATTTTACGTTTTTTGATATGAAAATTTTTCTTCGTCAAGGGAAACTCCATCATTGCTGATTCAGCAAAATTGCGTTCATATATTCCTTTGTATTTTATGGAAAACGAGAAATATTTCGTGAATTTATACCCGTGACCACTGATAGTAGGGTTTAACTGAACCAAGTATGAATATATAAAAGATGATTATAAGTTAATATTAAATTCAATCTCACTTTGAAAAACGATACAAAACAATGTAAAACAAGTTAATGTAATGTAATGTATAATGTATAACTTTAAATCGGTGCCCGAAGGTTAGAGGCGTTAGAGCGAAGCGATGACAGGCGGGTTGACGGCCGAAGGCCACAGGGGCGGAGCTCCTATTATAGGGATGACAAATCTATCTTTTTAACTCGCGTGCCAACATCGCAAAAAATTTGATGTGGCCACCACATGACTTTCCCCATATCTGTAATATTTCTAAAAATTTCAAATAGGTTGCATAACAATAAATATTTTAAGAAACTGCGAGAAAATTTTAGACTTGACAAAGAACAGAAATAAACTAAAACCATAGCCTTCCGATATTGGATACAGCCACAAAGCTCCAACAATTAAGAAAAGAAATAGGAGCGTTACTAAGACGTAACTGTCAATTGTTAACAATAGTCGTTGGTAGGTGGCGTGGTGGTGGCAGCTAAAAATTTAAGATATCTCTTAAACAATGCATTATATGGGAAAATGTTTCAAACAAAGGTTGTGGAAAATGAAATTTCCTACAACGTTTATTCCAATACATTTTATATATATTAAATATTAAAGCAAATATTTAAAAATAACGGATAAGTGACAAGAGTAAACACCCACTTCCGGTTGACCGATTTTTAACAAAAACTAATCAGTTCTGCTGACTTTTATAAAAATGTTATATATAAAATTTTGCGTTGACCTGATTAATAGTTTTTGAGTTACAGCGCCCACAAATAAGCTATCACACACAGACATCGAGAAAATGGTCAAAACGTGTTCAGGAGACCTCAAAACGTGTATTTCGTTGAAATCTCGAAGTCGATTTTTTTCATGAATACAGTACTTTCTCCTATTCTACGTATATGGAGAAAGTGAAAATGACTTTCCTTTTATAACTTACACGCCATTTTGTAATACATACAAAAATAAATAATTTTATAACTTATCTATAATCATTTATTCTCAGAAAACGATAGATTGGTTATATAAAATTCCATTTATAATCTAAAACGACGCATTGTCCAAGATTATTTCTGGCCGAACGACAATTATGGAGCTACAAACCTGTCATTCTCTGACAAAAAGTGACTGTTAGTCAGTTAATTTATCTACATTCTAGCAATTTCGCTAGAAATAGTCTTTTATGTGGTCAGAAATAGAAAAATATTAAGGAGACAGTCATAAGCAATTTTTTTCTATTGCTGGCCAACCAAAATCGTCTCGCGTGCCACTTTTGATACGGGTTTTCCACCCCTGCCCTTGTTTTATCACATATAGTGTAGAGTGCTTAGTAATAATGAAACTATAAGAATTTTTACTTTAGGTATTATGCGTACAAAAATTCATTATCGAGCGAAACGCAAAATTTCATGTATTTTTAAAAAACCCACCATAAAAAACGATTCACAGTTCATGGCAAAACTTGAGCGTTTTGAGTTTAAAGGAGGTCCTTCAGTATGTTAACAAGGTAATTTCTGTGAGCATGGCGCGAATTAACAAACTAAGTAAACGCTCGTTCGTATAGTTTGCATCACGACAGTTATATATTTAATAACAGCAAACCGATGGCAGTGAAATTTTGATTTCATTAAAGATTCTAAAAAAGTACCAAGCTCGATGCGTTAGGAGAAAAATCTAAAGATGGAGTAGACGATGCCTGTCTTCTCTTCTTCCAAAATATTCTCTTTCTCTACCCCCTCTTATGTTCTTATTTTGTTTCTTTGTAATTAACTTTTTTATACCATTTGCGCATTTGCAGAAGTGAATTTACTCACTTTGATTCCACTCAGGATGAATCATGTATTCCACGCTGCCCTCATGACTTGGGTTGGTTGACGCGCAGGAAATCGAGAATTATGATTGTGTTTATTTAAATTTTACTGAAGAATTTGTCAACGCAAAGCATTTATGAAGCTGTCTGTGCTTATCCGGTCATTAGCTCTGGCCTTGTAGTAATGCATTCATGTCAGCAACACAGTATCGCACGAGCACCCGTTTCCGCAAGTTACGCAAAATTTTTCTTTACGGTGCCTCTCATACAACATCTCTCTTTAAGGATTTCCACGAAAGGGCAGATTGTTATTATGGAGAAAATGTTTTGGCAATGGCTGTAAGTGTGGAGCTGGGGTGCTCACTCCGAGACATAGCTGAGTTCTCCGCCTCATGCTTAATTAAAGCCCTGTTGGAGTTACAAAGAACTTTATTATATTTTCTTTGCTATTCTAAGCCTTAACAATTTCCGAACCTACCATTAAAAACTATTTCTATGATAAATTTTTCAGCTTTACTTTAATTTTTCATAACCTTGATTACTTACGAAATATGCATTTCTTTATCATCTATCATCATTAGTTCATTTTCTCCCAAATGTTGACTTAAGTTCTTTTTTGATTTAAATTCAGTCTTGCAGATATGCACCTATTTTATACCCTTACGTAATTAGTGGCGATATTTAATAATTCAACTAATTTTTCCGGTACTATATCAATTAAAATAACAACTGCAAAGTGTGATAAAATTATAAGATCTATGTTTTAGCGATTTAGTCTTAAGGATCATACTTAATGTCTTATGTATTGATTCGTTGAGAGATAATTTCAAAGCGCTTCTTCCTCCTGATTGAACGTAAATACTTTTTTCCGCTTCCATTTCCCAATGATAAATTCCATAGCATCCATTTCAACTATTTAACTTATTTTATTACGAAAGGATCACCCTTGAGGTTAATTTAACATGACATAAATTAATGTGGTTATAAACCTTTGGTTGCTTCAGGGTCGTAATCGTGCGCTTACACTTTCCCCGTTTTTCTTTCTTTTTTCAATTCTTCCGTGGAAAAAACCGAGACTTCAAGGCGAAAAGCACTTTCCCTATATATGGGCATAATATTTGACGTAAGAAAAGGCTCGTGGTGACCTGATTGTGCCTCTATATCAATAGTTTACTTCGCCACTGGCTCTTACAATTCCTTACACTTCGCAAAACCGCTAGGGTATTCCTCGGGCTATATCAGATGAAAACAAAACTGCGTGAAGGGAAGGTCGTACTTTTATCACCTGTAGGTCATCGCTTTCCTCACTACCTGCAATCGCCGCAGTGTATTCCTTTAAGGTGCGTTCACCTTTTGTTCTAGGTAATAAGTAACGGTCGTTATCCTAGAGGCTTTTCGAGGGTTTAACCCATGTCTCGTCATCCGCGACGATTTCAGAATGCAAGATTACGCTCCTGTTATACCCTCGAGAGGTTTCACGAAGGTCGCTCCAAACTTCCGGAGTTGCGAAAACATGACCGAATCACGCGATTCCGGAAGGAGATGAGGTCCGTTCGAACGCACGACCCGTGATTCGGATCGGCGAAAACTCGTTACTAATACACAAATAAAGGATCGTTTTTCGGAAAATTGAGCAAAATTTACGAGCTCGGGACAAATTCACCTAAAGAAAAAATTGATCGATTTCGAAAAATAGGACACATTTATGTGCCCGAAAAAATTCAGGCGAAAACATTTGGCGTCATATGTTATAAAATGGAACCTATTAGAAAATAACAACCTTTAGACTATTTGCCCCACTTTTTTCTCTTTGTGTTAAAATATTTCCCCTCAAATCGAAGCGTGCCTGTTTGACGGCCGACTGATTTTAACGCAACTCCGCCCCGAACTAAATATTTATTACGGTAAATTCTCTGCAAGGGGGAAAATGTGCGGTTACGCCGCGAGTGAACTGAAATTCCTGAATAATTCTTTTAAGTTGTGGGTTCTCTGTAAGACCTACCGTCCTTGAACGGCGGAACGCAGTTCGCGATTTCACGCGCCAATCATCATATCGGTATCTGCTCGAAATTCTCAATCTCCTGAGAAAATGGGTTTTGGCCTTAGTCGGAACGACATCGATGGGAATTCGTCGACGAAAATCGAAGCGGGTGAATTTTCTTTGGATATAGTCGACTTTAGGCTCGTCGATTAATGTTCCTTGAACCGTGGTTCTTTTGTTTTTCAAACGCTCTCCTCCTCGCAGGTTGTACCCTCTGCGGATGACGGAGTTTCTTCACGGAGGGCGCGGCGCTTCTTCGATTGTCGCCCTGAAGAGCGGGAGTCTGTCCGCCAAGAAGGCTCCAACCCTCAAGGCAGCCATCTTGTTCAAGCCGGCCGTCGGGTTGAGTAGCCTTCGGCCTCACTACGTGTACTTAGACAGGGTCACGGTCACCAATCAGGAGGGAGAGACGTAAGTAATGAAGGGCAAGAACCTTTCGATTCGCGAACCATACCGAGGGAATGTTTTTTTTATCGGTATCCATTCAAACACCCGAGACCGTCATGCACATATGATTTCACAGCTCAACGCCCACGAAACGGCAGTCGGATTATTTCTTTTTCCACTCTTAAAATATTAGTGTTCTCATCGTTACTCTTTTGAATTGTTTGTTTCGTTTGACATATGCCCACACGATCATGATGATGAAATACGTGAGATCGATCGTAGGAGAGATCGTTATCGAGTCTTGATTTTTCTGATGGCAGTACGAGATCATAACGGGAGAGTCAAACTTGCGAGAGAAAATTTTCAAGTACGCTGAGGTGCATTGCCATTCACATCTTCAGTGAATTGCAGGGTAAAATGTTGATCTAATTGATGGAATAAAGAGATCTGAAAATCCGATGCAGACAGGCATAAGTTATAATGTTGGAAATATTTTTGAAACGAGAAAAAAGTCTACCGTGACAGGGAATCTAACCCGGATCTTCCACTTGTCGGGCGGATATTCTACCACTGGCTTATATCTGTCTGCATAGGTTCTTCAGATTTCTTTATTTCATCAATTTCTTGCTTGGCAACCTCACCATTTGAGAGGGAGGAGTTTTCTTCGATGTATCTCAGGGGTTCCCAACCTTTATGTTGGCAAGAGCGCCTTTGACTTAAAAACGAAAGCGGCGGGAGCCAAAATTTTTACCCCCCCACTCTCCCCCCGCTCAACACTGACAGCTCAGCTCATAGCTATATATATATTTATAATCTATTTTAAATATTATTAGTAGGAACATTAATTTTACTCTTAAATACCATTATTTATTAAACTTAAAAATACAAAGTATAGAAAATTTCAAAATTTCCATTTAACAATAAATAAAAATTAAATTATGAGATTAATTTAAGACTTTACTTAAATAAGCTGCGATACTTGTTTTGACATAATTACATACGTGATGAGATACATTATACATCCATTTTGTATAATAATATAATTCATTTTTAGATTCTCACTTTCTAGATTCTGTAGACGCTTAAAACTATAACTCAAAAGAGCTAAAAGTTTTAGATATGACACGTGAACAAACTTCGGCGGGCGCCATAGCGCCCGCGGGCACTGCGTTGGAAACCCCTCTTCGAGGACATTCGTTGATGTTGGTTGATACTAGCTTGGCCCCAACCAAGAAAACATCTGCGTTCAGGAACGGGAAAATTGAACTGCTACGATAGTTCAGTGGCAGAATATCCGCCCGTAAGTGGGAGACCCCGGTTTGATCCCCTGTCATAGCAGACATTTTTCTCGTTTCAAAAATATGTAGATCTAATGCTGCAAAAGCTGATTTCATGAAGTATATAAAACTGAAAATTTTGCTTTGTGTATCAAAAATTACAAATTTTGATTATAAAAAGTGGTAAAAATATAGTTTACCCCTTTAAACGAGAAGAGCTTTAGATGTCCGCGTTGACTTATTATTATAAATTGCGTTAAATTGTTTCTGATTTGGTTGGAAAACAACCCTTTCAAGAATGAGAAGAAATGAGTATATGTAATTAGCCGAAAAAACTTCAAGTAATCATTGTATTAGTATAATTTAAATAAATAGCTTATTTTAATTTTGAATGAATAAGTTTTAGAATAAGATTTTTATCTAACTCCTCTGACTTTAACATATAACAAATCGATCACATTTTAACTTATAATATTCATCTATATAAATAAAACTCTAATTCTGTTTGTTTGGGCATCACTTAAAAACGGCTGAACAGATCAGCACGAAATTTACATAGTGTTTACAGTCTAGCCTGGGGGTTTACACCGGACTATTAAAAAAATTTTCCGCTATCTTGAAACAAAATGGCGGTCATAAAACCTCCTTTTCTCTGGATAAACTCAACAGATTTTCATGGAACAAACTTTAAATAGCACTACACAAAAGTCGAATAGACATAGATCATTGTATCGGCCGACTTGAAACAAAATAGCGAACATAAAACATAATATATAAAAATGAATGTGTGTATATATGTATGTTTATATGTCCCTTATACGTTTTTACACCGTTGAAGCTATCGAATTCAAAAGTTTCATGAGCCATCCTATGGACAAAAGGAAGAACTTGGTCTATGTTTGCAGACCGTGGGATTTATTATACCCCATGGGGTAAAAAAAATACTATTTCCATAAGAATGCATGGGAAATGGTGTGGAGAAACCCCAAAATGCCATGCAGCCCTTCACTGATATGGATATAAATATACCTACATATTAACTAGCGATCACGGGAAATGGCTTATTTTACGCACGAAAGACTGAATATTTTAATTCTGTTCATAATATTCTGGGAAAAGCTGTCTGTCTTGATTATATGATGGATTCGCCATTGAGATACACCCACTAGCACAAGCCTGGCTAAAATTTTTCAATGGTTTCTTTAGGTGGTAGTTAAAATTTCGAATGAACCTCTTCTCCGAATAACACATTTGAGAAATATGGGGGCACCGACAGCGTGGGGTCCCGAGAAATAAAAACCATTTACTACTTAAAAGAAAATTCTTTCCCGAGCGAAGCCGGGTAACTCCAGATAGTTTATAAACAAAATACAAGTCGATAAATGGGCATTTTACTTGATTTTAATATAAAATGAATTAAGCGAAAGCCAAAGCATTAGTCCTTGCAGAATGACTATAATGTAAATTTGGAAGAAGATAAAATGCATTTTGAGCCTAAGTAGCAAATATTTAATGAAATTATTTCATTTAAAGAAAACAAAACGTGGTATCTCGAAATGAATTATCACTACTCAACACAGGTGAGGAAACTGATTCGAGATGATGACACGCAACTGTTATCCGCTGCGATGAAATCGGTAAGGTTTTATCGACAAGTTCACTTAAATCCGCTATTCTATAAAAGTTGCAGAAGCAAACCAGCCACCGTCATCCTTTGTTCGTTCACAATAAAAAAATCATTCCATGTAGTTTCGAGCTGTTTTCATAGATTTGTTCGCCCCCATATCTTCCTTACGTTCAAATGAACGTGAATTTTACGTGACACGAACAATTCAAACATAATTAAAACATGAAATATTATCATTTTATAAAGATATCTCTTGGTCACGTACTAGATCAGTAATGCCCAAACTTTTTTTACTGGTGGGCCGCATCAGTGGTTACAAATTCTTCGTCGGACCGGATTTTAGATTAAATCGGAAGTTATCTTTTTGTTCTAAGGAGCCATATAAGTGAAAACCAAGTCTAAAAAAGGTTTTTATGGTTAACATTCCAATATTAAAAGTTTTGCTATCAAAATGTTTATAAAATGTACGAATTTGTGTGCTAAATTTTTCGAGTAGGTTTTTCATCATACCCTCGCTGGCCGCGCAAAAAACCTTTGCAGGCCGTATTCTGGGTACCACTGTACTAAATGTTTTAAAAAATAAAGCAAAAACGAATCCCATCTTACCACAAAAGTTCGTATCACGTCTCGATTATCGTGATCGATGAAGGGATTTTGTTGTTTTTTGCTTTTATACCAAAGGATCTTTGAATTCTTGTCGGATTACTTCTTCACTTCTTTCAACGATCAGCAGTTCCTCCTCTCTGTGTTTTTATTCTATCCACGTCATGCGGATTTTTACCAGATATTTTCTTTTATTTTCTTTTTACCCCTTATGCTTACAATTAGAGCAGTAGCATTTCCTGCAATGTGTTATATTTATAAATCGCATTTTTTTATTTTAGAAAAATGCTTAGTAAAAAATTATAAGATAATCGACGTTTAGCTGATGTTGGTTAAACTTTGAGGAAAAAATCCTGCTCGTAACTTTCCCCTTCAGGAATCTAAACTGCATGTATACATACATTTTAAAGCTGCCAAAATAAGTCGGCATTTAAATTATTGCAATACTTCACAATGGTTTATCGAGTCTCTTTAGTCTCACTACAAAATAGAATAGAATAGAATAGAATTTTTATTGACACATTAAATTTACATGGTTTCAGTACAATTCTGTCAGTAAATATGTGTCTCGTCAAATACATATATACATTAACTGTTACGCGTTACACATACATTACAATATAAATGTTACATTGAATTATAATTCACAATATACTTATCATAACATCAATCAATCAATGCCACATCATTGTCTTCCATATATTCCCTTACTGAATAATAACACCTTTTTAACAAAAACTCTTTTACTTTCTCCTGGAAATATTTTACATTATTATATTATTCTCTAAATTTTATGGACAATTTATTATAAACTTTGATATCATTATAATATGGACTATTTTTCATTAGTTTTAATTTGTGCTGTGGTAGATTGAAGTTATCTTTGCCTCTTGTATCATATTGTTGCTCCGACTGAAGATTTTTAAAGCAATTTTGATTCTTATTGACATAGCTTATTAGCTCATAAAGATCAAGTCATGGAAGAGTTAAAATATTATATTTTTTAAATATTGGCTTACAGGAATCTCTGAGGTCTGAGCTGGTCATTATACGTAACATTTTTTTATTTAAAAAATAGTTTCCCAGCCAGAAGTATTTCTTCACAAAATTATGCCATATTTAAGTATTGAAAAGAAATACCCATAGTACACTGCTAATCTGATTGGCATGCTAGTTATTGATGCAAGTATTGACATATTGAAGCATTCTCTATTTAATTTTACTGCTAAATTATTAATTTGGTCTTTCCATTTCATATTCTCATCAATATATACTCCCAATAACTTGGTTGAGTGCTTGATATTTACATTAAAATTTTCATTAATTGGTTCCAAGACAGGTTTTTCATTTTTGGCAGTTCTAAAATTAATAACATTAGTTTTAGTTATATTTAACTTAAGTCCATTTGCAGAAAACCATTCCTCCATATTTTCTGTTGTTTGAAGCAAATTTTTACCTAGATCTGCTATTGTTTTTCTTTTAAGATTGCTGATGTATCATCTGCATATAAGATAATGTCTGCTTCCACATCATAGGGCAGATCATTCATATAAACAATAAAAAATAGTGAACCAAGGACAGATCCCTGTGGCATTCCTATTTTCACATCACTCCTCTGAACAAAAAGATTGATTCTTATTACTAATTATTGTTTTTTGTTTGCATTTAGAAAGATAAAATTCAAACCATTTGAGAGAATTGTTATGGACACCAGAGTGCTTTAATTTTCTGATTAATATTTCATGTCTAACACAATCAAATGCTTTGGATAAGTCACAGATCAATTCTGCTGTAGACTGTGATTGATCAATGGATTCAGAAAAATTATTTACAAAGTCTATTAATGCTGTAGTAGTTGAGTAATTCTTTCTAAAGCCATGCTGACTATTTGATAACAGGTGATTATATTCTAAGTGATTAGAAAGACGTCGTCATCCTCAAAAGAGTTAAAGAGATCTCTAGGCTGTCTATAAGAGGTTAGGAGCAAAATTAAAATTTGATTTAACTTTGCAGGGATATCGAAGTGCGGGACCCATAGTGTTCGACCCCAACTGCTGATAGCAATCCAATACAACCTTAATTGAATAATTCTAATTTTAGCGTCGGTTTTATCATTGATGACCACAACTTTCTTTATTCTTAGCTATTGTAGCTCACGAGAGAAAAAATATCGAGCTGAGCTAATGACTGAAGTTAAATTGACAAACCATTTTCATCGAAAGCTTTTCATGGCTGTTGCAGAGAAATAGTTTGTCAATTACAGCTTATATTTTTTTAGGAAAGTCGGCTTTGTTCTGATATAATTCTAATATGTCTCTACTAAAAATTTAAAAGAAAAATTTTGTTTTGTAGTAAAGACTGCTGGAATAGTTAAGAACAACGATATAAATTTGAATAGTTTTTAAAGAGAAGGCTCAAGAAAATAGTTACCCAATAAAAGCTTAATGACAGGGAAGAGATCGTTTAAAAATTATAACGAGTTAGCAATTTTCTCATTTCTAAAAATAAACTATGGGTAAGTTTACTGTATCATGATTTTGCAGAGATGGGAAAAGTTTGTCTTGCAGTAAAAGCTCTTAGATGTAAACTAATTCAATGTATTTTGTCATCCCAATGGTAGAAAAATGCAGAGAAAATGTGCTCCTGTGGCCCATTTTCCGCTGAAATGGCTGTTTCTCTTGCTCCAACGTCCAGGTCACTTTCATGTGATTTTCATGCACAACCTTTTTTTCCTCTCCCTCCCATCCATGTCACTGCCATTTGGCACGCATGGATTGGTTACAGTTGTGACAAAAATAATTTATCAAATTATCATACCAGTGGAACGTCTTAAGCATCACAAATTCTAACCATTCATTACTCCAAATTTAGCTGCAAAAGAGCATCTTAACAGGAAAACTGATGAATTTTTGTTCCAGGATCCAATTTAAAATTTTTCGGAAATATCACTTCACACCTTGGATCAAGGCATCTACCTATGCTTCCTTATTTTTACTTAATCTTGCTTATCACCAGTGTATCGAGTATCGAGCTCGTGTAATGGCTGAAAACAAATTCTAGAATAAGCACTTTAGTATAAATATTGAAAATTTAAGTTTTTTATAACTTTGTTATGGCTACCAGAGATTCATAAGACAAGTACTTAATTTTTATTTTGATACTCAATTGTATGTTCTTGAACTAGTGTTTTTGTTTATTTAATTCTCTATCATGAAACAGCACTTTCTATTTCAGACCGATTATTAAAAGGTATCATACTACAACTTTCGCAATAATTACACCAAGCATTTGCCTCAGCAGAGGTAAACAAACATTGGTTTAATGAAAAACACAACAAAAATAACTTTTACAATACCACAAATTTAATTTACAGAACTCAAGATCGGGGTTTCTATCAGTTTGATGCTGATGCTACACATCGAAATCCGGGTCATTAGTTTTGTAAATTAAATTTGTGGTATATTAAAAGTTATTTTTGTCGTGTTTTTTAAGATGAAATATCACCAAGGCCCATGCAGTCATTATTGGTTCAATGGTTTTAGAGGAGGCGTATGATTGGGAGGCAGGAACGCTAATTCAATGTTTCTCCGTTTGATTTAAGGAGAACAACCGAAAACCTTTTTATAACCAACGTCGAAGTTCTTGAGTCGTGCAGCGAAAATTTTTATATCTTATCCACGATTTTATTCTTTCTCTTTTATGCCTCATGAATAAATTGTGTCTTCCTTGTAGAGTACGCAGGCGACCTCGTCCATAAATATTTTTATAGCTTCCTGCTTTGCTTCAAAATGCGCTGCCTGCTTCTCTTCTTCTTCCCTTACATGGATAATTTTTCCTTACTTGCACATAGCCTGGAAATGAACCGTCTCCATTACGCATATATAGCATTGTAGATATCTTTTGAGCAGTTCTTTTCAAGAATTGACACAAAAACCTGAATCCATTGGTCGGCCATCCTGAAATATTAGCGGACGTAAATCTTGTAAACAGCGATCACCTATTGCAAATATGAATCTTGCAAGGAAACATAAGTTTCATTGAGGTTCCCCATTAACTTCCTTAATGTTGAGATCAGCTTGTCTAGTTAGCCGCTGATTGGCAGTAGCACCATTCCAAAAGCACTCCATCCAAATAGATGATAAGTAAGCTTTTATCTTATTCCATTTGAGTCAACCGTTACGTATTATCTGTTTCCTGAGACTGAATATAGCGTCGGTGGTTCTGAACCAACGTTGAAAACTTCATTCCGAATCTTACATGATTTATTTATACCGGAATAAGAAATCGAGTCCAAACGCTTCCTTTTCTTCCGCAAGTCTATCTTTCATTTGCAATGCTAACAAGCACACTGTTTGGCAGCACAACTATTAAATAACATCTGTAATCAGAGGGTACTCGTGCTGGCAAGTAAATACGTCCGTAACGAGGAGGATGAATACACAGGGATCTTTTTTCTGAGTGGCAGAGTACACGGAAATGGGAGGCTGGTTGCCTTGGTTGAATGGGTAATATTCTTGGTGCGACTTGCGAAGAATTGTAACGCATTGGCTTTGAATTTTAAAAATTTTGAGCTCGTTGGTCATTGCGATGCGATATGTTGTAAGGGCAAGTCGGTAAAGTTTTCTTAATGAAATCGTTTCGATATCACGGTTAATTTCCCCATATTTAATTCGATTTCATAAAGATAGAAGCAATAAGCGCCGCTAAATCTTTAACGGTTTTTATGCGTTCCGTTTGTCCGACTGTATGTTTGACGTGGTAACTCTTCCTAAACAAAAGCCGCTAGAGAATTCGTTTTTTACCAATCGATTCATTATTTTTTGTCATTATTAACTTTTTCTTGATTTGTCCTTCGGTCTGTTTAATTATTTTTAAACCATACTTGTTTTAAGCGGTTTTTAAAAATATCTGCTGATGCGTTCGACATGACTGTCTGCCTTTCTGACGGGCTAATTCCTAAGCGAAAGCAGCTAGAGACTTCATTTTTTCGCCATTCGATTTAGTATTCTGTCTCGCTGTGCATGTTTTCTCTTCTCTCCGTCTGTCTCTTACTCCGACGCGCTAACTCTTAAAGGAAATCACCTAGAGACTTTTTTTTACGCCAGTCGATTCAGTATTGATGTCTCATTATTCACATTTTCCTGTGGAGGTACTAGCGACTAGCAGAATGGAGGTAGAAATTTAATTTAAATTTCCTTTTTTAATAAATGTTTTGTTTTAAAAATTATTCTTCTCAATTATATAAAATTATCTGATATAATATTATTTCAGGCCAATCATACTAGTATACATAAATTTTAACATTCTTTTTAACAACTTCTTTTGAAAAACCGCCATTTACTGTCTGCTTCAGCAGCTCTTTCCTTACTAGTTTATATATATATATATATATCCGTTAATCAGATCATTAGAAAGAGGAAGGCAAACTGGGTTGGTCATTACCTGAAGAGAGAGAGAGAGAGTATGATTAAAGACGTGTTAGAAGGAAAACTAGATGGAAAAAGGGAAAGAGGCAGGAAAAGGTTTCAGCTGATAGACGATTTGAAAGGGAGAGAGAGTTATCAAGATATGAAGAGGACAGCGGAAAATAGGAGTAAATGGAGAACCAGGTTTAACCATGAATAATCACGGACCTGTCTACAAACAGACTACCTATGATGATGATGATATCCGTTAATGTGGAATTAATTACCCATCGTTCTCTGCGATGACCACGCCATTGCTTAAGGGAAATCAAGTTTGGGTGGAGGGTCTTGGCCCAACCTAAGTTTCTCCGGAGGGAATGATCAACAATACTTTCATGACAGCCATGTTCTATAACCTCAAGGTTGTGGTGTATTTCTTTCCGCATCAACCTTTCGAATGATATCGCCTTCTTTTGTAAATCTTCCCCTTCCAGTTAAGGATACCCTGTCGAAGCTAATTATAGTCGTAAAATTTTGTGCAACTAAACTCCCGAAGTCGGCTCTCGTAGGAAGTCGGGCGGAAATTGTCTGCGACCTTGTTTTTTGATCAAAACTATACCAGCGATAATACACTCGGTCTTCACAAAGGAAGGGCAAGGTAGTCTTTTGACATGGATGACGTTGGATCGCCGACCTTTGAGGTGAGATGAAGGGCGAAACCGCGAAGGACGCATTGGCCGAACTTGCGCTCCATACGTTTAGAATTCTCAAAACTGTTTGCTAGCATAGGGGCGATTAAAGGCCAAAAATTGTATATTCAGCGTTGTATAAGGTTTGGAACCTGGGGAAAGACAGGGAAACCTCGGCCCAAACTTTCACAATGGGGGACTGTCATATATCGGGAATTGCCGAAAATTTTATGAAGTTGTATTGTATGGCTACTGTTATAGGCAAATATAAAGTTTTTTCGTTAAATTTTTAACAGATATTTATAAAAAAAGCGATTTAAAACGGACGAGTTAATGCCGAACCCGATCACATCCGATAGGTAGCAGAAGTTTGCCGAGTGTTTAGTGACGTCAGCGCATCCCACGAACATCCTAGCCGTACTAGAAGCCATTGTACCCTTCTTAACTTCCATATTCTTCATTTTAGCTACGATATCAGGAAAAGCAACAGGACGAAATATCAAAACTGCGTGCTTTCAGTACGGTCGTAAGCGTCGTAAGGTATGCGATGACGTCACGTACCCCTTACTATCCTCTCTCCAACCAGGATGCCGTTTTCGCGGGATATTTAAAGGAGTTATTTTAAACATTTGTTTTTGCATAATGAAGACGATTTAACAAAAAAATGTTCACAGGGAGTAATTAAGTCAATTACAAAGAATTAAAAAAAATATAATTAAATATTTTGACAGTCCCCCATTGAGACTAATCATTTTCATCGCGTCCCAAATGAGCAAAATATTACCTATTTTAACGGGTATTGAAAATGAATATGCCAACAACAATATTTTGCGAAGTGTATAGAACAAAATATCCACTCCTTTTACCGTCCTTTCAATTCGGTGCTGTGGAGGTGGCCCTGCTCTCCACTCCATTGCTACAGTATTGCTTATATCGAATAGTTTTTGAGGTTGATCTCATATTCTCATGCAAAAGGTACGGTACGGTATTGCTTATAAGGAATACTTTTTAAGGTTGATCTCATATTCTCATGCAAAATGTCCATTTGATGTAAATTGAGACCACGGATACTGTCCGTCAGAAGACCTACTGGAGAAATAATTCGGTCTCTAGTAGAACTTATATTTAGAGAAAAATTTGCTTTTTTTAAAAGGTTTTTGGTAGCCCATCATTTGGCTGTGGGATGATAAATTTTTTACTGACATTTTCTCTAAGAAATCAGCCCAAAATAACGTCAAAATGCCTCTCAAAGCTGCTTGTTTCCGATGCTCGTTTTTGTATATAAAGAAAGAAGAATTTTGAACAGCCTGCACCTTATTCTACCTGTAAACAAAGAGGGAACTGTCCTGTCTCGGTTCATTAAAATTTTAGGTTACTATTCGTGTATTACTTACTATTTTTATACACCCTCGTAAAACAATTTCATACCTTTTTACAGATGGTACTACTGCGGAAATGATACCCTCCTCGAAGAGAAGAGCGGAACCACTTACCGACAAATAACTCTGAAGCTCGACATGAATCCGTGCTGAAAAATAAAAAGTGAAGGAAAACATATGACTGTCCAAGATATGGACAACTTTATAAGTTTAGTCTTCATGAAGTGACAAAGAAATAATGCCAGTGGAAGTGGTCACCAATCATGCACGGACCTGTGGTACAAATTATACCAAAAATAATTTGAAAGTTTAAGAAGGTAAAATAGATTATTTTGATCTTAAAAATATAAATATAAATCGTTACCAACTGCGGTGGACTTAAAAAATTATTCCCGAGTGAAATCCAAAGACAAACAAGATGATATCTGAAGAATTTCCCTACAATTACGAGGCAATTTCAAGTGAAACACCGAAAAGTAGTGCTATTTCTAATCAGTGAACTCAATGTGCAGGAGTAATCTACAAACGCCCTATAAAAAAGTCCAAAAAGATTCTGTTTTTTCAGAAGGATATTCTTTCGGCGCTCGCCTCATAGCAATGATTTTACCCGAAACTGCATATCTTATGTAATATATTATATTGAAATAGCAGTAATGCCACATTGTTTTCTTGGAAACTACATTTTTGTGTAAGATGTCCTCTACTTAAATAGTTGCTACCTCATCATCGTTTTCTGGAGTTTCTTGTTGAATGAAGATCTAAGACTAAAGGATTCGTTACTGATTACATGTCATTGTTTAATTTAACGAGTAGACATTAAATTGGGCGTTTTTCGAATATTTTTATAAAATAATTGCACCCACTATAACGCGAAATATATTTTTTTATTATTCATTGACCAGAACCAATCCAAAGGGGATGTGTTCATACATATAGAAATAAGTAGGTTTGTAAATTATGCTAAATGAGTATGAAAATACTTTTAGTGTTTTATACACAATGCAAATTTATAATCATTGAACTTTATTTGAGTAGATTGATTGAATACATGTTGATTCCATTAATCTTCTGGTCAATATTATGCTGGAGAATTATTTAAAATAATTGTATTATAACCTCCGCTTTATACTGTACTCATTCAATTTACAAATCTTTTACTAAGTTTTTAACACTTGACTTATTACTTTAATAATAACAGCAATCTCCTTCCTCAGTGTCAGATAATTTTGTGCCGTGAAAATAATTCATCTGTTGTTACATTATGAAACGTAAACTGATTTAATACACATTATTTTTTTATTTTCCCAGACGAATATGAAATGTATATATTGTTAAACTGTTTTTTACCGGCAGTGAAATTGAGTTAAAATTTTTACCCACTGCTATGTTGCAGGTAATACTTAAATTAAGTGAAACGATGATGTTGATAAAATAGATGTTTTGCTTAACTATGATAAGTAATATTCACGCCTATGTTCATTTTATCATGTCGATGGCTTAATGTGGATCTTATTTATATTTATACGTTAAGATACAGAAAGACTTACTCATTGTTATTATTATTCATCCTAATAAAATATTTAACCATGATGTGCATCACAATCATATTTTAGATTATAAAAAAAGGAAGTACACGGGTACTTATGCGTGGTTTGTTGATTGCGTGTTTTGTGCGTATGTTAGAAAAGGGTCCCTGGCGTGGAGAAGTTTCCCTTAAACCCGAAGTGTGTGATATTGCGTGAGTGTTCGGTCGTTGACGTGGAGTAATTTCTCCTAAACCGTTGTGTATTTATTATTTTTATGGTTATAATAAGGTTTATCCATTTTTCATTACTCTTCGATTATATTTTAAAACTTTTTTCATTCCATTGCGTTCTGAAATGAATCATCACGTTTAGCGAATGAATTCTATAAAAAAACTCCTATGGGAGTAACAGGGTTGAATAAATCATATGCTATAAAGTTGCCGCTCTCAATCACCAATACTAATACGATTAGTATTATCAGTATTACTATTCACGACCAATGATTATTTAATTAAAACTCGCATACGGTTCAAGTATGGATAGATTCGCCACAATAATATTTAACATGTCCACTGTTTTAATAAATAGGAAGGCAATGTAAATTGCAACCTACTAAGGAATTTATGCGATGCCAAATATGCTTGCCTCCTGATCAAATTCTTCTCAGGGCATAACTTCCATATGTATCAAACGCTTACCCAATATGTCCTGATTAGGAAATTGCTTGGAAACGAACCATTGATGCCTCTCTGACATGGCAACATGGAAACTAAATTCTGTTTCTCGACCAAAAGGAAAAGATTTGCAAAACGCATTTCTGCCGTATTTTGACCTATCCTGCGTCTTCCCAGCAGCAAACTGACGTCCAAGCGAATTTAGTTTGTGCGTGTGATACTCTCCTGCCAGGCGGAAGTGGACGAGAGAAGAAGAGAAACACAACCTTGGCCTTAGGAGGCTAACAAAACCATCCGCCCGATCGACCTAACTCTTTTTAATATATATATATATATATATATATATATATATATATATGAGATTTTTCCCTTCCTTTCGCGTCCCTCCCTCTGTTTCCTCCCCTACTTTACCTTCCTCATTTCCCTTTCCCCGCGTCCTTTCACCTCACTCCCTCTCTCCCATTGCCATCTCGTCACCTTTCACCGTTCTATAGACTCCCTCCTTTCTCTCCCACCTTTCGCCCGCCCACCTTTCTCTCTCCGGCTCGCCCCTACCCCCCCCCCCCCCCTTCTTTATCTCCCTCTCTCTCTCTCCTTCCTCCGTAACAGTAAATTGGATGCGCTTTCTCTCCGAGGGAAATCGAAAATGACTCATTGAGTCAGGCGCTTATCCCTTGAGAGCGAGAGAGAGAGAGAGATGTGCGTAGAGAAAAAGAAACGGATTTGGGTCTTAGGTTCTGTCTAGTATTAGGTGTCTCACAATATAAACATGACCGCGACCTTTCGGAACAACCCGTCCGTTTGCTCTTGCTCACTTCCGTGACGCGTACCTCCGCATAGCTCGCGAGTGAGAGATCGGATTGGTTTGGAAAGAACAAATTAAGGATGTGATTACTCATGGGTAGATGTACCTCAAAGATTGGGCGTTCTCTAGCCTGTCGAGGTTTTGGTGATGCGGATACGGTTCTGTTTTAAAAGATCCTTGAAGAAGCTTTACTAAAACAGAGGTGGGCACAATATCTAACAGGAATATTCCACGATTAGGGCTTTGAAAATGGCTTCAATTCAATAATCGTGGCAAAATTTCAACTTCATCTTCGCGTTCTGAAATGTATCTCTATATGCATTTATTTAAAATTTTATTTTAAGGAATTTTTGTGCAGTGTTATTACTGAGGACAGATTTTTCCACTTTTGTCCTCCAGACACACGGAAGAAAATTTTAATTTACTGACAAAGGAGTACAGGCGATTATAGAGAAAAATATTTGATTTTGCAAACGTTGGGCGGTCTTTAGCCTAGCTTCTTTTACTCTGCTAATTTTTTATTAGCGTAGCTCAATCATCTGAATCAGCAAGTTTGTTATGTTTGCACCTAATTTGGTATTTTTGATGTGGAGAATTTTTTGGGCATGTAAAGCGTGGTTTACAAGAACCATGTGGAGCGGCCATAACAATGCCTTAATACTTAAGAGTATTTTTATTGGAGTAAATATTCATTACATTTTTAAAAATTTGATTGTAAATAAATATAATAATCATTTTCAATGTAATATTGATTGAATCACTTACATAATTTTCTTTCTTCGATAACTCATTTTTTCTTTAACATTTTATAGTATATGATGGGTATTTTATTGGATTTGGCGTGACAAATATTGACAAAGCGGTTTTATATATTCCGTTTTTATACGATGCATTTTAAAGAGTTACTGAAGTATTTTTATACGTTAGCGACTGATTTGGCATTAATTGACCAGGTTGTGATAATCTCGCGTTTTAATTCTCCCTATACTTTTGCATCGCATGGGCGTATTTATTAAGTTTGGGAGTTATAATGAATCTGTATGAGGAAAATAGCTTATATAATAATCTAGTCGTAATATTTTAATAAAAAAAATAATAATAATAAAGAAAGAGACGAAAGGTCGATTATAGGTTAATTTCTACGTGAAAGCAATTTGTAAACAAAACCGATGGCCGACAAATGGCCGCGTCTCAGTTTCAAAACGAATCTTGTCAACAATCTGTTACTCCTGAAAGTCACCGGCATTATATTTATATGGCCAAAAAAGATAAGTAGGAAATTCGCGTTGAATATTTATATTCCACCGACGAAACTAATGCTCGGAGCCATAACTCAGGAGGGGAAATCTTCGCGGCCTCGGCGCATGTTAATGTGGAACCCGTCCTGAATTAACCTGCTTTACGTTTCGAATCCGAGTCGACGAAAAGGCGCGTGTTTTTCTCTCTTTCTACCTCTTTTCCCCGCAGACAGTTCCGTATCGGACCGCGAAATCGATTAATGTTCGAGATATTCCTTTGTTCCCAATTTTGAGTTTTTTCCCCCAAACACCGGCCACAACACCTAACACCCTCGAAGAGTCCTTGGCTTTACTCGAGGGCATCCTGTTTCCGAACGAAAGTTTTCGGAGAGTGAAAAAATTGAAGAGCCGTTGACCTCGTTGATAGGGCGCGTAAAGGATGAAGGAAAGAATCATCGCGAGAGGTTCCGGGTCCCGTGACGTCACTCTTCCTCTATTTTTTCCCCTCCTCCTCCTCATCTGCTCTGCTTGTATTCGTGCGTGTTTGAGAGCGTTTTATTTAAAAGAAAGGAGGGTGAGGGAACGAGATCACTAGGTGATCGACCCGGGAGGAGAATAAATGGGGGAAAGAGAGGATGGACCTTTCACTACTCATGACTCTGCTGCAGCTCTTTTTTCGAGTGAGGCACCGGAACGAATTCCCGACATCCCGGATGAGAGTTTGATGGGATCACGTGCTCCATGTACGCCATGAACGGATCGAAAAAAAAGAGGCGAGGGGAAACGCCGGCCTTGCAAGAGGGATGCTTAGAGCGTGCGGGGTCACTGGTTCGGATCCTGACGAAGGCGTGGTCGTCCGTGGTCGGTTTTATCATCGTTTATCCGCTCATATTGAGTACTTAAAAGAGCCGCTTACGAGCTTGTTAAAAAAAAGTAAATGAAAATATGATATTAATGGAATGCGTCGTAACTTGGTGGTGATCCATAATTAACACTTGAGTAGAAAATGCGAAGCCTCTTTTCCGAGCTTGATGATGACGTGCTACGCAAAAACCAGGTCGCTCACTCGATAAATTACTGTGGATCCTATATCTCAAAGTTGTTTCATTTCTTACTAAAGCGTAAATAAAAATAAATAAATACTCGAGTGCGATTTGAGTTTCGTGGCAATGGGTGAATAAAAATGGGTCAATCTGTAGGATATATCTGTTCTGATCCTGATTATCTACTCTGAATTTACACTCCTCTTAGTGCGATAGTTTTAACTCAATTCTGGTGCGTATCTTACGCCTTATGTCCGACATGTGGCTAATGTAAACATCAGCCGGATGAATTTGGTTAATAAAATCAACATAAATATGCTTCTTGCTAGATCACAATTTAATTTCCAATATTTTAATGTTTCTCTGAAAAAATGAACTACATAAAATTTTGAAGTATTTTTAGCCAAACACATAATTAAATTAAATTAAAAATTAAAATTATGTTAAATATTATTTTCATAATTTACTTTGCCTCTAGGAAAACTTTTCGTTCCCATCAAGATTCCTCCACAAGGAAAAAATCTTACAGGATTTTCTCATTCCTTCATCTTTAAAAAAAAATCCTCCCGCCCGAATTTCCTTCCTTTTTAATCGATCAAAAACGGTCTCGCATGATTTTATTCTGTTTATCGATTAGTCCCACTTAAATAACGGCCAACTTTCGCTCGCGAGATATTAATTTGAAGCCTCTTAGACCCCGACTCCACCAGAAAGGTGACGGCTACACCACAAACAGAACAAAATGCATCTTGGTGCGCGTGTGACCTCACGTGAGCTGATTTTTTTCCGGTGGCGGTAATTGTAGATCGCCTTTCAATCATGCTCACATTTCCATATCTGTCTTCCCAGGCTAAATTGAGGCCGGCGATTCGCAAGGCCGCTCGTTTTATAGCCCGTCGCCCGAAGCATCTTAGAAATAAAGAGTCTCCGCCCACCTCCCTCTTGTCCGCCCCGTTTCTCCTTCCTCTTCTTCCCTCTCATCTCTTTCCCCCCCTCCCCCTCCCCTGCCTTCATACGCCTCCACTTTCTTCTTCCGACCTCCTACCCGCTCTCGTTTTCCATCCCGACGAAGGGAGAGCCTGCGTTTAGCGCCCTCTTTACCCCCTCATCTCCCCTCCCTCTCTCTCTCCTTCCCTCTCACCTCACCCACGCCCGGATCTCCCGTCTCTGCGTCACTCTTCTTCGCCTTCCTTAACGCGCGCGTTTGTCCACACATTGCGGAAAGAGGTCCCCATAAAATTAAGCATGCGAGCACCAAGACGACTTTTTAATTACCCTGACATGTCTTCAGAAATCCAAATTATTTTAGTTTTTGTTTTTTCAGAGCTTTCTACAATCGTTACAGGAAAGTATCGGTAATAAAGATAAACCTTATACTAGCCATAAAGTTAATGAGACAAAGATATGCGCATTCCGACTACATAGCAGTCGTTCTCAGAGGTGATTTGTCAATCGTCTTGTTTTTTCAAAAAAGAACAGAAGAGGTTCTTTTTTATAATTATCGACTGATGAATTATTTTATTGAGGTCATGGTGTTAATTGTCAATTGGATCCCGGCCATAAGGTAAGCTCGATAATTCATTTTTGAGATATAAAAGGTTTGTTTTGGTTTGAAGGTCATATTTTTATAGAAAGATCCCATACTCTTTTTTCTACACTATTTCATTTTAATCATATTAAGTCAAGATGACATGAATAGCTTCCTCTAATATACATTCACCTAAGAAAGGGCGTGGAACCATACTCTACATCGGGCTTGTCCAACATACGGCTCGAAGGCAAGAGTCTGTCCGTCAAAGGTTTTCATCTGTCACCCCACCCTTGATAACTTGTGGGGATAAAATCCGTATTTACAAATAAAACCAAATTGAAAGTATAAATTCTTTTTTAGGATGATAAAATTATAATTTCTAGTCGCTCGTAACGCTTTAAAAGGCGCCATTTTAGATAACAACTGGATAATTCTGATTTGCCTTTCTAAAATTTGCTCACCGGACCGAGAATTAGGAAAAATTTGAAATTTGGTCCCCTATGCGAAATGTTGGACAATCCTGCTCAAATCACGGCCCGTGGGCTATATATGGCCCGCTATCTTCATCCGGCCTACCATGCGTTTAACTATTACAAGACAATGCATTATCAAATGAAAACAGAATTATAAAAACAATATATTTTGTCTTTATTATAAATGCACTTAAAACAATTCAGGTAATACATACCCACAACTAAACAGTTTTGTTTCCTTAAAGTATTCTTCAACTCTATTTTCGACTGGGTGTGGCCCGCGAGGAGGGCGGAACTGGGAAATGTGGCCCACGATGAGTGCAGAAATGGGTTATGTAGCCCTCGAGCCATAAAGTTTGGGCACCACTGTTCTACATAAATCCATGTATACGTATCTAGACAGAAAACATATTTCTCGTTATACGGATACGCTACGTTGTTTTGGGTTCTTCATGCCAAACCTTTTGAATCATGTGGTGAACATCCACCGAATAAGACCGGGTGGGTTTTTCAAGTATTTTTCTCGATGGTGGCGGGGCAGAGTTCTAGTCCAATAGATGAAAATCCCTGCATCACTCTACAACCTGAATTTGAATTACAAATACAGTACAATATTGGTAAAATTTTGATAATGCTAAGAGTTGCTTAATAATCGACGTGTTCTCCAGCGCTGCAGTTGTCACATTAAAACTGTACTGTTTTGTAGATTTGGCGTTCGAGTTTTGCCGCAACTAGTTAGCGCCTCATAACTTTGCTACATGCATCCATGACAAACGGATCATATAATCTGCATGGATGGAAAACATGAAGGATGGTGGGAGTCAATTGAGGATTGGGCTGTTATCAAAGTTATCTTCCTTCTTTCGCTCGTAAGCAATCTAACGTCGAGTTAGTGCATCAGTTTTGTATATGTAAATAACCAGATTAATAATGAGATTATTAATATACAATTTAGAGAAGTCAAATGATCTCAAAGAATCCGAAAGAAAGAAAGCGTATTTTCAGATATTCAGCAAAGAGAGTTTTGATACCATGACAACACAAATTTAGCATATTCGAGAGCTCATTATTGCTCGCACATATGCATCTCACATCTCACAATTAATCTAAGAAAAGCGACATTAAAGGACGCGAAATTCGTTTCATCGTAATGTTCTGTTTTTAATGCGCAAAATTGCTGAAACTGTCGGCGTCTCAGATTGTGGCTAATACATCAGATGGCGTGTCATGCCGCGGTAGAATATAGGCAATATCTCTTCAGCACCGGGCGCGTCGGATTCCAGGGCGCTCCGGAATTTCAGATGTGATTTCTTTCAGGTGGATGGGCGTCGGCTCTTGGCGCGGCTGCGATTCCAGATGGCGAGACAGCTTAAAGAGAAGAGGTTGGACGGTAACTTAAAAACTTTCGATTTTTCTCCTTTGCTACGGAATGTATGATAAAACTGCCAGGAAGGTTGGACGGCGAAATTCTTAGGACGATTAAATACCAGAGGCTCTGGCAAATTGCAGCATGGACAACTGGCGCCAGTGCAGCCAGGAAATTAATTTGTGGGTGGCAAATAACAAAGGCATTTTTTCATAAGGGCATTATTCACTTATTTAACTTTGATAATTTCCAGTAATAACTCATATATTACGCTATGAAATTAAGAAATCTCAACAGTAATTTAAGGAATATATTTACTTTGAAGTTAAAGTTGAAATTTATGCGAAAGCAATCGTAACCAAAATTATTTGCGATATTGCGGGGCATATGCCCCCGATTCCCTCTCAATCGGGTGCGCTACTGACTGTCGCCGACAGCGGAATCTTTTGCATCAATTGGAAAAAAAATTCGTCAGAAATACTTATTTTCTGAGCGTCAGAAAATGTTTCTAATAATAGTAGAATATGGAAGAATATTTTGGATATCTTGTTTCTGGAAAATTCTCGTCTATCAGCGATTCCCATACGTTTTCGCTTCTCGAATTTCTTGATTATTATTATTTTCTTTTGTGCGAACCCAATTTATAAAAATATTTCTGAGAACACTTTGTCATTTATCGTGTTTTTCTTTATTGAATAACATTTATTCTTCATTAATTTGATAATTATTGACAAAATACTGATCCCTAATCCTTCGTACCCTTAAATTAACGTATTTCATAGAAACAGGGTAAGCTACCATGCGCACCATTAAATACTGAATCTCCAATTTAGTTGCAGGTTAAAGAAAGTACTTTTAATATAGCTTAAGTTAAATAACATTTTATCAATTTAGTTTCTATTCGATGAATTTCTTCAGTAATTAATTTATTTTAAATATCACTTTTGATTTAATTTCTAATGCTTGTATGAAGTCTGAAAAATATGATATCAGCACAACTGCAACTGCGGATGGACAGAATCCTATGCATTTTCTGCATCTATATATTTGTCTTTAAATACAAAATTTTAAAATCATTTTGAATAAAAAGGATGCTGTGTCAATTTAATTATAGCAAAATTGCCATAAGTATATGCGCAAAACGATGTTTAATTATTATTAGTCAGCCAAAGAGGCGAGGAATAGAACATCTCTTTCGCCTATCATCCATCGAAGGATATCTATGCATTGCCATAGATGTTCGCAAGCCTCGTATTGGGAAACACTGGAGTATACCAATTAAAGTTTTTGCGAAGAAGAGGATAAAAAAAGATTATCAGGGGAATCATGCCGAATTTAATTTAGTTGATTTTCTTGATACAAATGTTTCGAAAACGTCAAAGAACTGCTCGAAAAGATGGATCCTTGTTACCCAGAATGTATCATAAATGTCCACAATTAAAATCTACTGAACAGGCCTTCGCTTCTGCTAATTATATAATATATAATTTACTTTTTTAAATTGAACCGCAGCATCTCATATATATGGTCCTGATGATGCATATAAAATTTTTTAAGCTGAAAACAATAAAAAATATCCAGCTATCGGAAAAAACAGATAATGGCTTAATGCAATCAGTAAGTTTTTTATTTTCAAATCTTATAAAAAGACCATTGAAATATATTTTAAAAGTCGATGAATTTCATTTGCAGTTGAAAATATGGTTTTGTGGCATTGTTACGGTAATCGAGATACCTAAGATAGGTGCTTATTTTTTCAAGTGCTTATTCTTGAATTTGCTTTATGCCATAAGACGAACTCTTATGTCTCTATTGTGAATTTGCCATTTGGCAATATTTCGACCGAAATCTTAGTTGAAATTACCCGGAAAATGAGAAGCTCCTGTCCAAATCCCGTCGGTTATGCAATTCTTGTTCGTATCCTGCCGATTTCGCCATAATTTCGCACGTTATAGTTCTCCTTTCGTAATTCTTAATAACCTCCATAAAGTATTCACCAGTCCTAGCACACGATTTCGAAATCTAACATCGCCGCGTGTATCTCATATAAGGCCAGTGCCTTGAAGCACCAAGCGTAACATGGATGCGATGAATGGTTTGAAAAATGATCGACACGCGAGAAAGAAACGTAATCTTCCACGAAATCGAAGCATCTTTGAAACAGGAAAGGTCTCACAGCGTGGTCCATGCGTCCTTGTTCTAGAACATGCGACAAATATGCATCATCATTATAGGTAGTCTGCCCGTAGACAGGTCCGTGATTATTCATGGTTAAACCTGGTTCTCCATATACTCCTATTTTCCGCTGTCCTCTTCATATCTTGATAACTCTCTTTCCCTTTCAAATCGTCTATCAGCTGAAACCTTTTCCTGCCTCTTTCCATTTTTCCGTCTAGTTTTCCTTCTAACACGTCTTTAATCATACTCTCTCTCCTGAGGTAATGTCCAACCCAGTTTGCCTTCCTCTTTCTAATAGTCTCTAAAATCATTCGCTTCTCTCCTACTCTTCGTAGCACTTCATCATTTTTCAACCTGTCTGTCCATTTTATCTTCAGCATTCTGCTCCAAGTCCACATTTCAAAGCCTTCCAAGTATTTGATGTCATTTTTCCTTAGTGTCCATGTTTCTGCCTCGTGTAAAGCTATACTCCATACATAGCATTTAATGAGCGTCTTGCGGATATCCTCCCTTATATTCCCCGTAAGTAGGTATGTCTTTCTTCTGAAAGCCGCTTTTGTTTTTCCTATTCTAATCCTGATCTCATTCGTAGATTTTGCTTATCTTGTTCTGATGCTTTCAAGGTATTTATAGTCTGAAACTTGTTCTAAAGGCTTTCCTTCAATACTTATGTTCATATTCTCTTTTTTGCCTTTCGAATATCAGGCAAATAAGAAATATGCATATCTAAATTCCGTGGCGGGCACCAAATCCAACCAAATAAGACGATTCCTATTCCGAACCTTCCGTATCTCTCTAGTCTCGACGCTCATGTGAGTTGTCGTTCGGAACCTTGGCCCACGCCTACGAATCACGTCAACCATAATTTACCCATCGCCACGTGCATTCTCCTCGTAGCATTGCCCTCGCAGTCCCATATCCTTATTTTCATTGTTCTCTTCAGCGACCACGCGCTTCTCGAGATTAAGGTCAATAGTTGCCGTGCGAAATATCCTTGATCTACGCTCTTAAATAATGGCGGAAAATATTTGACGCTTAACTGAAAAACAGGAGTATTTTGAGAAATATTTCGAAACGTTTTATGCAAAAAGAATGTGTGAACTGTCGAAAACCACGATAATTTTTTCACAGTTTTTGCACTGGTTTATTGAATGCATTATCTTTTGCGCGCTGTAATTACGAAAAGAAATTATTGCGTGAATTGGTTTTCACTTCTCAATGTTTTAATTTGGTCTTCGTATGTAACACTCGAATCGGATTTATATAAGTGAATCATTTGGCAGCGTTGACATGCGTTGTGAAATTCAGTATGCATAATGTATGAGGCGGATTAGAGGAGGCGTATTGGGTTTCACAATGCATAATTATTGGGCGCTACTTATTCTGACCGACTATACAGCGCAAAACATCGCATACAAACCAGAAGTGGTTACAATCGATGCTAACTGAACTCTAGTGCCCATTGACGACACTTCGAGTCAGGAATGACCTCTTTCGTTCAAATATAAATTAGCGAACCCATCTGAACCTCAACTGTCCTTTTGCTAAAAGAGTGAAACGTGTCATTTTTCTCTTTTTGAACGTAACCTCAACTTTTCCAGCACACTAAGTTCTTTATGTATTATTCCGGATATGTCAAACACCTTTAAATTTAACATGGGTTGGCATTCTTCGATTTAAATGTCAAACGTCGCGGTGGGTCGGGGAGTAGAGCACAAAGGCAGAGTGGAAGATGATCATATTCCTTGCGTACAGTCCCGTTCACCGCACGATCTCCTCTATGGCAAATATCTGTATAAAATATATTCGTAATGGAAACGTGGAATCCTAGACTTAATTTTTACTTTCTTACATACAAAGTATGCAGGAAAACTATTTTGATCGCAAAATATTCTATCAAGATGAATATGCACGTTTTAGGTGCACACGAATTAAAAAAAAGTGATTTTTGCGATTCTGTCTCTCTGCAGCCTGACTTCTGTGCGCGGTTTTTACGGCCTAAACGGTTTCACAGAATCTGATTAAGTCATGTATTTATGCTGGGTATTACCTGGAATAGAAACCTTGTTGATATGAGCCATGTCGCACAACAACGGAGTGTAGTTCATTGTTGACGATTTTCGCAAAATGTTGATTTACTCAAAAAGTGGTGGTATGGATTTTTAAATTAATATGCAAACGTCCAGTTATAAAGCTTAGTGTGATAAACAATATACATAAGTCGTAAGTCTAAAAAAATAACTGATGCATAACGTCCAGTGGCATGTAACATATCGTGTTATACGTCAAGCTACCAACAAACTCTCCCAACTCCCAACAGCAGCGGCATTGGTTAACAGTTTTTAATTTTACGATTGATGTTATTATTTCGGGTATGAGGTAGTTTGTTGAACGTGTGTGGCGATGGTGTTTTTTTGCACTTTAACTTATTCGAACCTGATCTTGCATCGAAATTTTATGCCATTGATTTGTCGAGAATGTTCGCATTTTACACAGAGAGCCTGAACTATCACGCGATTTCCTCCGGGACAAAATATAAACCGAGGTCACGAAAACAATCCCAACCACGCGGAGGAAGTATTCGCTAATCGCTCGTATATGCACATATATATTTGGCTCTAATGGGGTTATTACGCAACGTCTCGACACGTTTATTGAGTGGTTTGTTTCGCTCAGCTTTTATTTATACGAGCGGAAAAAAAGGTCTATCGTCTGCGACAACTCTACTCGCAAGACTACATCCGAATACGGGACAGTTTTGAGATTTCCCTACGACTTTTTCGTCTCGCGTTACGAAATTCCCGTTTGTCTAAGGAATTACGTCCAGTGTTTCCGTTAAGTCGTGAAGTAAAATTACGATCCATTTAACTTAAGTAGATGACTGCGGAAGCTTCGAAACAATGGCGTTACATTTCGGTAAGTTTTCCCATATTCCGCCTATTTGGATCTGAGTTTTGAAAGTTTTTATTTAGCAGTAAAATTTCAGCATCGAAAAAACTGTTGAAATCGCTAAAACACCTTTTTCATTTTCTATGCACGAGGTTAGAACATGACTGAAAAAGTGGATAAGGTCGTTTTTAGGATATTTTTAATTAATGTCTTTCTCGAGTTGTTTTAAATTGAGGAATTGAATATTCATATTGCGTCAAAATTTAGGCATGAAATGACTTCAGGAAATAGTAATTCAGTATTTAAAATTATGTACTACAATTTGTCAATAAAACAACATTAAGTAACTCATCTATGTTAAATGTGAATGATTATATCTTGAATGGACGCCAGCAGCGTGTGTCCATAGAAAGTTGGGAATTTATGACGGCATTATTTATTGTAGGAACCCCCTTAAATTTTAAAATCGTTCAACTTTTAACAAACCTTCACCTCACGCCTTCGACAGTTTACGACCCGTTATTCTGTTCCATCGGTAAATCCAACCGACCATTTTTTCTCTAGCTTTCCTCAAGAAATTTATTCTTACGCTCATTTTCACTCGCTTGAAGTCGTAATTAGGCAAATGACCCAGTCGCTCAGAGACGTAAGACGTTTTCCTCGCGACTGTGCCTCAGCGATAATAAAAGAGTCGCGGTGATTCAGGATTAGCTGACGCAGGGTACCGTAAGTAAATGGCCACTTAAAAAATAAGAACCCGTGAGGAAACAAAGAACAGAATAGGAGTATGCATCCCAGTTAGCCTTTGTTGCCTGCGCCTCTAACCTTTCGCACTCCGAGCATCGTTATGCCTTATTATCTCTGTTTTACCCCCTCTTTCTTCTTTTACTCATACTTTCTCATTAATTCTCTTTTTCTCAATCAAAACTTGCAGAATTGATCTTTATATATTTAAAAAATATAAACATGTTTATTAGGCCATATGGACAAAGCATTTCTTGTGGGTCAGTTCAAAACGTGTAAACGTTGCAACCAATCAAATCGAATTTCAAATCATTCGAACAAAACGCGTCTCTTGAGTAATTAAACCCAATCCCAGAAGCAACAAAATTTATAATTTTGGAAATTCATATGAAAAGTGAAGCTGATTTGTGGAATAGGATGCTGAGAGTGCTATTTTGTAAAAAATTGGGAAAAAGTGATGAGGTTTCTTCGAGGCGAGTAAATACTCTTAATCTATATCATTTTTCCCTCGTTATCATTACCAACTTTACTATTTTACTGCAAGTTGTAAGTTTTAATTGTATCAAATACGACTTACTTTCAAGAAGGAATCATCGAGTTTACCTAATGGCAGGAATCAAACTGAAAAACTATGCTCTACAATTACATGAAAATTGGTTTTCTCTACCTTTTTATGACTATTAAAGAAACAGTTTTAAAAATACTAGCTTCTTTGTTTAAATTAAAATTTTGTAAAACGTAGAGTAAAATACGGTGTATATCCTCTAGGTAAATGGTAATGCAGCCACCAAGCGTTTAGGAGTTGAAGACCAGTCATTGCCACTTATTAGTCAAATATTCCTCAGTACAGTACAGTACCGTATAGATCTGTAAGATTTGGATATACGACGAGGAAAAGTATATATGTGACATGAAGTCCGGGTGAGGTTTTAAATAAAAACTAGCGGCTCTGCCCCTGCGGCCTAAGACCACCAACCCTCTTGTCCTCGCTTCTCTCGGACGCCTCGGACCATCGGGCCTTTATTTTAGGATTGCATATATTGTACAATAACTTGTTTTACATTGTATTGTTTTTTTAGCGGCGAGTATGAACAGATCATCATATCTGTATATATATTTGAGATTGGATTTAATATAAAATTCATAATCATCTTTTATATGGAGTATCTTAATTCGTTATTTATATATTCATACCTTTTCCAGTTAAACCTTACTATCGGTGGTCACAGGTATAAATTCACGAAATATTTATTTTTCCTTATAATAAAATGCAATGTACGCAATTTCGCAGAATCAGAAATGATGTAGAATTCCTTGACGATGAAAGATTTTCAAATAAAAAAGTAAAAATTTCCGTGTTCAGAACAAAGATGTGAATCAGATCGACGCGTATTTAAAAACATAATGTAGGAAAATTAATTTTCATTCTTTTAAGCCTCCTTTGGCCCAAGCCCCAAGGTCTTACGATATTTTAAAAGTAATTTTAAAACGCAAATCAAAATTACGCAGCATTCATTCCCTTGTCATTCGAATGGAGGAATGAACGGTCCTGGAGTCGAACTCGAGGAATTATATTATTATATTATATGTGTTACTCCATTCAAAGCTGAAAGAATGGTTAAAATGGATTCAGCCGTTATGCGACTTTCGGCGAAGGTGCTTTCTCGTCGAGTGGGAGTGACTTCCTGGTTCGATCGCGGAAATTCCTCAAGTCTGTCGTTTTCACTCGCATTAATCTGTCACTAAGATTCTCATATTATCCTCACATCCGGGATGCAATTGTGGAGGCGGAGAGCACTCTCCCTCTCTCTCTTCTGTTAAATTAACTTTGCTGCATCCCTAAGAGTTTCCTCATCTGCCTCTCAAACCCCAGACGCACTCAAACCGCTCCCGTCATTTCATTACTTTCGACTTGGCTTCAGATCCCGCGACGCAGTTTCCTCACTCACGCGGATGATAGTTGCGCTATTTTCCGCTTTCTCTGCCCCCGTCCCGCTTCTATACCGTTTTCGTTCTGACCCCCTTCCGCACTTCCCTGCTCAGAGTGGTTTGGCTACGACAGCGCCGAAAATTTTTAATCAAGGAGATTTGAGGACGTTTTATTTGAATCTAAAACGTGATTAAGCATACATTTTATTCCTATTTCCGTTCAAAGCTCTATGTATGAGTTGGATGGTTTAGAGAAATTATTGGTTCCAGCGCTTTATTGTTTTTCGTAGAGTCGGCATTTTTCCCTTCAGAGAGGCTCATTGTTTAGAAAATTCAAAGATCATCAGTTTGTGATGATACTATTTTGAAAAAATTTCTGACAGTAGAAGATTAAAATTTTTGAGGTTGGTTAAACCTAGCCGGTACTTTTAATGGGAAGCTTCACATAATTAATGTCCAAGAGAAAATGAAAAAAATGGACTACTTTGCGTTTATGGAGTTTACGACTGCGGAATGGGACAGTTCGACGCGACAGATTCGGCGACGGGACAATTCGGCGCCGGGATGATTCGGCGCCTGAAGGAAAAAGCAACAACTTTTAGTTGGGTTGAGAGGTTAGGGGTTAGATTCGTTCTATTCCCTCCCCCGGGTCGGGTTGAGAGGTTGAAGGTTGGATTCGTTTTATTCTCTCCCCACGGGTTGTGTTGAGTGGTTTGGGGTTTTCTGTTTCCTCCACCGAGTTTGGTTGAGAGATTGGGGGTTAGTTTCGTTCTATTCCCTCCCCCGGGTCGGGTTGAGACGTTGGTGGTTGGATTCGTTCTATTTCCTTCTCCCGGGTTGGGTTGAGTGGTTGGGGTTGGATTCGTCTTTCTGGCGCCGAATTGTCCTGTCACCGAATCGGTCGCGCCGAACTGCCCTATATCCTCCGGCAATGCTTTTTTTGAACCAAAAAAAATTGTCAATTATTGTTACTTGTTTTCAGATAGTTTGTAAAAGTAGAACTGTAAGTTGTTATCTTCAGAGATGGAAAACCTGTTTATTTTAATATTAAGAGATTCTGTCAATCAGGGCAAGATTAAGGCATAGGCCAAGCAGGCCATGGCCTAGGGTCCCGCGCGAGGCGTGTGCGGGGCTTGCCTAGCATGAAAGGGCGGCGGGACCTTTAGGACCTCCAGAGAGATAATGTGTTTACCGTTCCCCTCTTGATTAATTCTAAATACAATGGGGAACAAATTGAAAATTTTTGTCTGGTTCTTGCATATAATGAGGTTATCCTAAATGATTTTGGCCCGCTGAGTTTGAATCTGTAGTCAGAATTCGAGTAACACGTCTATATATGGAAAAAACGTATTTTTATACTAGAAGAACATATTGTGTTGTAGTCATACAAACTCAGAAAAATACATGTAAATACATGGTAGGTTAAAGATTTAGCAAACAATTTTCTTTTGTATGATGTACCAAGAGATTCCATAATTAATAATGAACAATTATCAGCAAGAATATTAGTGTTCCATCTGCCTTGGTATTGTTTTTTCAACGTTAGAATGTCCTGATGAATCCGCTCGTCGTGCTCGTCACTCACAGCTCGCAAATTCTCAGGAAAGAAGTCCAGGTGTTTGCGAAGGAAATGAATTTTAAGTGACATGTTACATCCCATGTCATGGTTTGCTTCCAGCATTTTATTAACCAAGTCTTTATAGTTTGTTGTTTTGTTGTTTCCTAAAAAGTCCATGACAACTGCTTTGAAACACGACCATGCTTTTTTTCTTTTCCTTCAAACACTGTATCGAATCCGTCATCGTTCATGAGTTCACCTATTTGGAGACCCACAAATATTCCTTCCTTAATCTTTCCTTCGGTAATTTTTGTTAATTTTTCCTTAAGATGTAGATATCCTCTGCCATTTTGATCGATACCTTTTACAAAATTCTTCATGAGTCCTAATTTGTTATGTAAAGGGAATAAATAAATATTTTGTGGATCAACAAGGCTTTTATCTACGTTTTTTGACCCTGCACTAATTGTTTAGTTGGCCAATCGCGAACAATGTACTGCTGAGACTTTAGCACGACTGTCCCACTCAGAAAGAAAACAGCAATATTTTGTATGCCCTAGCTGCAATCCCAAAGGAAGAGCTATAACTTTGAGGTCACCACATATGTTCCACTTATGCCCGTTATCTTCTATCCTGTTTAAGAGGTATTCCATATTCCCATGTGATTCATTTAGGGGAACTGAATGAGCAATGGGAATCGATAGAAATATATTGTCATTATACAACAGAAATGCTTTTTAACTCAACTTGGAAGAATCCATGAACAACCGCCATTCTTCTGTTTTGTGTTTGTGCCTCAGTGATGCCATCAAAGCATTTACACCATTGCAATAGCACAGATAATCTTCCATAGAATAAAAGTCAACGAATTGCTGTTGATGGTTACAAAAATGGCTAATGATGGTATATTCTGCCATTGTTTATATCGGTCTTCTACCTTGCATCTGAAGCACAACTGATAAGCTTTTTTGATAAGAGGAGTAAAGCACCTTTTCTGATGTTTCACAGTAAATTCTCCGCAAACGAAACAAAAATTTTCGGCCGCATTAGCACATTTAGGAAACATGCTGTTTGGAACACTTCTTTAGCACCTTCATCTGCTACTGAAAAACACAGAATGACGCTGTTCAAGATGTGTTGCAAAAACGAAAAAGGTAAAAAATGAGTTTGTTTTGTATTGAATCCTCTTTTTTTAGAATATGTTCTTTCCGGGGTTTATTCACTATAATTGGAAATGTCATATCTCAAAATATATACGCGATAGGAAAATTTTAAAAACAGATTCGTAATCTGCGTTACAAGCTACATCGGGACCATCTATTCTTTCTTCGGAACCAAAAACCTTGTTCCTCAGTGTTACTAGTCACCGCTAACTGTTAGCGATAACTAAGGAAGAGTAATATTTTAAAATGCACATTGTTTTGTGAAAACGGAAGAAAAATCCCTTTAAATGTGGTATGGTTGGAAAACACGAACTTTCGTGAGGGTGCAACGGGTCTTTATTTTTTTCTCAAGTTCGTTGCTTCGGTTCCTGACGCGTTCCATTTTTCTATTTGATTAACATGTGACATGTAGACTTATGGTCATAAACATTTTGAAATGTCTCAAAATTAGGATATCATCCTAGAATCTGCACTATTTTACGCAGAAAAGAATGTAGTTGCTTATTCTTATCGCCTATTAACTTACCCAATTCGAATTCGCTCGAATTGTAAGATTGCAGTAGAATTTTCCAGATTGTTGTCATCGGTGTTTTCAGTGCATTTACATATAGCTTAAACTCAACTAGGAGTCCAAACCAGGACTAATGCAGGCTGATTTCCCAAAGTTGACGTCCGGAATTGATTACTTATATTGACAGGAAATGTTTCAGTATGTGTTACTCATTCCAAGGAATTCTCATACCATAAATACCATTTGTAAATCATAATATATCAATGATAGAGAAAAATTGGGCTCCGGCAGCACGAGCCTCATACCAAGTTTCATGAAAATCTGTCCGGTCCATTGATGCAAAAGCTGTCAGTGGGGAATACACATATTCACATACACAGACACGACCATTTCATAATGCTATGTTTCCTTTGGAAACCAGCCTAAAAACACGCATGAAGAACAATAATTTTTGAAAATTAACGTAAAAGCTTAACTTTTTGAGGTTTACCTTTGACTTTGAGATGATATGATATAAGGAACTTAAATTTTTGTCTTATAAGTAGGGTGGTTCGTATCGAAAAATTTTAGTATTATAATTTTCATACAAATAAAAATATTAACTATATAGAAGTGGTTATAAATATTCATTTTTAGGCGTTTTTTTACCAGCGAAGCGGTAGTAGCAGAACGCCTTATGGGCACGTCTCGTCCGTCCATCCGTCGTAACTTTCATATCCTAAGCCACTAGATGGATTTTAATTAAATTATGTGGGAGTGATCCTTATTAAAATTTATTGCTCAATTGTGATTTTGAATTGCATCCGTCAATTAGAACTTTCACTTTACGTAAATACTTTAATAAATTTTAATAAACTATACTCGTATCTCGTTACATGGCATCCGTCAAGCAACAATGAAATACCAAACTTTTCTCTCCCTAACTCTTACATGATCTGTAAGGTATAGATTAAGAAAATTATTTCGGAGAAGAAGACTTCATTTGCGATTAAGAAGTCCGCGAGATCGCATGATTACGATTTATAGTTTCGGAGATAAAAATTTGAGAAAATACCGAGCAAAGCATCGCATATGTTTTTGACATCCATCGCTAAGACTTTCTCTCGGTAAACAACAATTAAAAATCCATAAATTTCTCTTCCTAGCTCTTATATGGTCTGTAAGGTATAGATTTAAAAAATTATTCGGATAGAGCACCTAATTTACAAAAAAGAAGACCGCGAGATCGCATAATTACGAGTTATAGTTTCGGATATAAAAATTCAAGAAAATACTTAGCCAAGTATATTTTTTTACATCGATCATTAAAACGGTTCTTTCGGCAAGCAATAATTAAATACCGTATTTTTCTCTTCCTATATCTTATATGATCTGTAAGTTATATATTAAAAAATTATTCGGGTAGAGGACAACATTTTCCACCAAACAAATTTTAATTTCGGGTATAAAAATTCAAGAATCTTTCGTTGTTGTGTAGTACGTATTTCCTATAAAGAACGCCTTCGAAATCTCTGTATTCCATTTATGGAGTATACTTTTCCATCTTGTTATGTAATCGCTTGTTCATAAATTTATCATAAAAACTCCGCGGACTCATTGCGCGGGTCTCAGCTATTTTGGTATATTTGGAGGTCATGATAACTAATATTATAATCCTGTCAAAATTTAATATTTACAGATATATTGGGCATTAAATCATTTAGTTTAATTTAAATGTACTCACCGTCCAGTCATAATTTGGGTCGTTAACAATGAAAACAACCATATAACAAACTATACTTATTTTCAAGTGCAAACGAAACTATAATATGTTTACTGGGTTAAAGAAACCTTTCAAAAGCAGAGTTGGTTTTACCAATAAGAACTCGATTTTTTATTTTGTATCTGTTTTTATAATATAAAAAATAAATGTGTTATTCAAAGTCGTTTTAGCATTACATAAAAAAGAAAGTACCTAATTCACCCCACCCCATCCCACATTTTTCGGTTCACTAAGGCCCTGCACTGAGCCCTGGCCTAGAGCCCTGCTAACTCTTAATCCGACTCTGCTGTCAATTAATATAATATCGTCGATCTTTTCCAAAAAATTCCCATTTGTTTGAAACTTTCAGGTCCGAATCTATTGTAATGGTTTGATGTGAGAAAAACTGCTCCTTTTATCGTGGAACAGAATTGAAGTCTTTCATATCGAAAGAATTAAACTGGGGTAAAGTGACGGAAACGGATTTTCTTAGTCACTCATAGAAGACCAACCGTTCAAAAGTCACATCTGATTAACAAATCTGGAGATACTTTCCATTAATTTAATTTTGAACCACTACATGAAAGAATAAATTTAAAACGATGAATCAATCCAATCGAAATCAATTAAATCTAGGATAAGTAAGATTTGAAATCGCTTAAAAAACTAAACATTCCCAAGCAACTTATTTTTGGTATTATTTAGTATAAATGTTTGTAAAATTTGTTTTCATAGCAGAAAGTTTTGGCAAAAATTATTGCATAAGCTTCACTTTCCCTGATCACTATAAAACCCAAACATTAGTGACGTCATTGTTGTCCCAATTTGAAATATCTAGGTCGACTTATGGCTTGTATCACATAGATCGTGGTTTTTCTAAGTACGGGTCCATTCCCAACGGAGGTCTTCGAAACATTCAAAATTATGCGGATATAATACAAGAAATTTTTCTGTAACAGTCGCATTAAGATGTAACCCTGAATGTAAATACAACAAAATTGAATTCGAAACAGTAAAGTAGTAATCAGTAATGACATTTTTTAATTTTTATGCAGTACACAGTACAATACACATCCTTTATATTTTACTATGTGAAATTCTGGCTGCCCAAAAGACGTTATTTTTCAGTTTACTGATCCGCTTAAAAAATATCGCAAAATCCTGACATAGATGATGCATATAATATTATAAGCGGTTTAGTGAACCATACATTCATTACAACTGAATCTAAAACCGAAACGTAGCTGGCGTGAGTGGTAATTTACCCATCACTGACTGATAAGATTAATACTCTTTGCTTAGCGATTTTAAAGCTGTAGAAGCTCTTTTCGGTATTACCTCACGAAAACAACCATCGTGATTTTTAATAACGAGGTCGTTATAATGACGCACAGTTATTATAAAGTAGAATATTATAATACCATTTATTAATCCATTTCGTCAATTTTTCTGGCACACGATTTACTCCATTATGTTTTCGTTTCTACTGGCAACAAATTGACTGGTATCGGTTGCACGGTACTTGGGACATTTATTTTTACATCTGCAAAATTGACGTCTTATCGAATCGGTACATCTCGTTAGCATTCTTGGACTATTAAGAAAGCGTTCCATCCTGAATATTTCATGAGGATCTGTTTTTTTCGCCATTTCTTCCTCATTCTTGCACCGAGAGGGGCTCTCTTCCTCCGCCACTCCTGGCTCTTCATCTATAACGGAGACCAGATGTCATAAGAGTCTGTCGAGTGATGAAATTCTTTCCTACGCGTCCAGCGGCTCCGTGAGATGGCGTCAGATAATGAAAGTCCAGATGCGATTTCTCCAATATATATACATGCAACCTGTAACCTGTTTTTCGGAAGTTGAAGCAGATGCATTTTTAATTAAATTCTTTCAAAATCCCGAAAATCACCTAAGAGAAAAAGCAGGAGCTGATTTTCTTTTATTATATGTTTTCAGACATGGAGTAGTTAATAAAAGTCCCATAGGAGATTTTTGTCTTTGTGCGGGAAAGTTTTGTTGAAGATAAAATAAAATTTTTTTGTCGGTTTAGAGTAAATATTTTAGGCTATTTTTCTCTAACAAAAAGCGTTGCATGTGATGAAAATTTGAATACAAAATAAACGGCGCAATATACATTGCACAAACTTTCTTATGTGCCTATATACGTTTGATCTCACTACACTTTTTGCCCCGAAATTAACTCTCCCCTCTGACGCGTGCGCTGAGCGTCTTGTACAGAAATATTGCCACTGGATGATATATAGTAACTTTTTTGGGACATATGGCTTAGTTAGTATTATTTCTGACATCAGGCTGTACGTTTGAATGCATTTTAAACGAAATCCTTAGAGCCATTTTTGAGTAAATCGAATTTTGTTTCGAAATATCCAAGAATAAAGTACCCTTAATTGTTGCGCAATATCCTTTATCTCATCAGAACGTCTTTTATGGATGATTTTATCCATAAATATGAGATATAATTCGATTTAGTTTAACCGTAAGGCTGTAGTAAGAGTTTGAATGGATCGCGGCGGAGGCGTGACGTCATACGGCTTAGGTAAGGTAGCTCGTAATGTATCTGGACAGCATATAGTGTTCAAGAGATATATGGCTTACGTTAGTAATATTTGTGACATCAGGCTCTACAATTGGTATGATTTTAATCAAATTCTCGGGAGCCATTTTTGAGTAAATAAAATCTTTCAAAAATCGCCAAGAAAAAAATACCCTTAATTTTTGGCGAATCCTGAGATTTTTTGGTACGGAAGCAATTAATTATGATAATCAATCTTACCTCGTTATTTGAAATGCGGTGGAATTTTTCTTTCCTTCTTTGCTAATTCTACAATGTCGTCATCATAGAACACGGGTTTTTGAGAAAGTTCTTTGATGAGGGCTTTTTCGAGTGATAGAATTGATAATTTAGAGTCTTTTTTGATTTGTGGAAGTCTTCATAAATGTTTTGATAAGTTTGAGAGCTGAAAGCCCCCTTTCAGTTGAGACACTGGTCGCAGATGTTGTCAATACTAATTCACATAATTTTGCCACTTGAGAGTAAGCTTTGTCTAAACCGTTTTCTTTAATGAAATGATATAAATCGCTAACGCTATTTTATCAATATTTTCTATTTGATGTATGTATAACCGAAAGTTCAGAACGCAAAGCAGCTATGTCGATATAATTTTTGTAACTGTTCTTGAGGGAGTTTAACGCATCTTGTTTAATTTTTTCGCAGTGCGACTTGGGCAACACAAGAAATTAAATCATTCTATATTGCACTGAACGTGCCGTGAAACACTGTGGAATGTTCCAAATGGTTTCACAAAGTTTCGTCATATTTAGCAACCAATTCGACCAACTCCACGTAATTACCTTTATTTACAGATTCACTGGATTCGTCATGACCACGAAAGCCAAGTTCGTGCTCTCCCAAAAAACAAACAATATCAAAAAGTCTTTTTAACATTTCCCGATTTTTCGTTACTGCTTCGTTATGCTGGCGATGGGTAATTTCCAACTGCTTATCTAAAACATGTCCTATTCGAGCTCTTCCAAATGTTTTTTCTTGAAGAATTGACTGTAAATGTTCTTTACTTATCGAATGTCTCTTTATTACCTTATAAAGATTATTTAAATCAGAAAATCCCGTTTTAGTCCAAACATTTTTTTGTTCGTAAAAAGCAAGCACGGCCAACAAAATAATTTTGCTTTGCTCTTACATGCAGTAAACCATTCGACACTATTATAAATATCTACGTTAAAATGTCTTGTGCATGATTTAATTTTTATATTTAAATTTTGGCGAGGTTTTGGCCTACCTGTTTGAATAATTTTTCTTTTTGCCTGAAAATTTTTCGACGAAAGACTTTTCGTTAATAAATTACACACTGCACAACATGAAACCTCACCAGAGCTGCTTGAAAGCACAACAGAAGCATTTGAGGCACTCGGTTCACTCATGTTTGCAATTTTCAAAATGCTTCCACTCCGTACTATCTGAGCCAAAAGTTTTGGAAATAATATCTGTTAATGCACTACTATGACACAAACACTTCTATAAGAATGAAGGTCCACGTGAAACGTCAGAATTCCGACTCATTGAAACTGTAAAATAATTTAAGTTGACGCCTAGTCTCCGACCGTGTACTACAGCGACGTGTACGCAATAATATTCTTTCTTCCTAGTAGGCAAGTAGTGTTATTTTCGGCCATTGTATGGCGCCAGCTTTTAAGGTGGATTTTTTAAATTACGCGCAGTCGCACGGTTTTACTAAAGGTGTGCTTCTAAAATTGCGCTCGTGAATGAATAATTTTTATTGTTATTACTATTATTATTATTTTAATTCCTAATTTGGAAGCAATGCTTCCCTTGCTTCCATGGCCCCTGATAAGTACATATATACATATATGCACACACACACACACCCACATATCTCTCTATACAGTGCCGTAACTAGGGCGGGGCGTCTGCCCCGGGCGCAACTAAATAAGAGGCGCAAAAATTGTTAATGGTAAGTTGTGTGAGGTTGCATGGCACAAGAACAGGGGCGATTTCACTACTATACTTGTTCCAGACATACGCATAGCAGAAACTCTAAATTTCGATGATGTTATTGATGAGTTTACTGCATTAAAATCACGTAGAATAGCTCTTTAAATTTAAAATCTTTATACTTTCTGTATTTTAATTATGTATGTGTAATTATGTACATGCTTAATTATATTTATAATTATGTACATTTATAGTGAGAAATTACGTCATTTATAGTTTATTTTTATTTATTAATTATTCACCCAAAATCCATATAGCAAAAAATATAGGTATTAGAGAATTTTTTATAGGGGGCGCATATTTGATATTTTGCCCCTGGTGCTAATATAGCTAGTTACGGCGCTGTCTTTATATAATAAAGTAGTAATGGTCATCATCATCATCATGATGCGTAACGCTCTAATTTCATGAATAACTATATAATTAATGAGGTCAGGCTCAACTTTGTGGAATTTACTCATAATGAAAGGATAACTTTGTAGTTTCCGCAACTTTAAAGTTGTGGAAACTACATAATTATCCTTTCATTATGAATAACTCGCTTATAAATTAACATGGAAGCCTGAAATTCCTCAGGATTCCAGTGTTAATGAATCTCTCTACGTTATGACTAATAATAATTTCGAATGAGGTCACGAGTTTGACTCCAAGGGATGAATGTCGTTTCTCATGAGATAACACGTAAAAATCACCTTTTTGGTTTGAAGCGTTTCATTCTTTTATTCTTTAAAATATCATAAAAATAAATTATCCACACGAAATTTACGCTAAAACACGCCAAAATGAATGTGTATTCTTATTCTTACCGTCGAATACTCAATCTCATGCAAATTCGCTCACATTTTGAATTTATATTTGACTTTTGGGAAATTTTTTAATATTTCAATACTAAGATTACATTGTTACGGGTATTGTTGTCCCCGATATTTTCAGTGTATATGCACCTATATAAAGTCTTAAATGCAAATAAATCGGCCGCAGTATTCATGTTATTTATATTGTTTATCTATATTACTAAAATCCTATTTCTGGTTGTCTCTCTCTCTCTCTTTAACGCTCTATACCTCAGCCATTTTTAATCTCCGGGAATTTCAGCTATCTTTTTTATCGAGTTATTCAACTAATTTTTTAAATTTAATATTTAAAACCAAACATATCCCTAGAAAATATATTCATTAAACTCACGTCGTCAGAATGTGAAAATAAAAATAAATGGAAATGATAATAGAGCATAAAATCAAATAATTAAAAATTAATTTATAATGAAGTTGGGAATAATTTTGAAACGAGAAAAAAGTCTGCTATGATCGGGAATTGAATCCGGGTCTTCCACTTGCTGGGCGGATATTCTACCACTGAACTATCGTAGCAGATCAATTTTCTCGTGTCTGAACGGATGTTTTCTTGGTTGGGACGGAACTTGCCAAGCTAGTATCAAACTGCCCCAACGGATGTCCTCGAAGAGATACACCGAAGAAAATTCCTCCCTCTCAAATAGTGAGGTTGCCAACCAAGAAATTGATGAAATAAAGCGATCCGAAGATCGTATGCAGACAGGCATAAGCTGTAAAGCTGGGAATAATTTTGAATTTCTTGGTTGGCAATCTCACTGTTTGAGAGGGAGGAGTTTTCTTCTGTGTATCTCTTCGAGGACATCCGTTGGGGCAGTTTGATACTAGCTTGGCTAGTTCCGTCCCAACCAAGAAAACATCCGTTCAGACACGAGAAAATTGATCTGCTACGATAGTTCAGTGGTAGAATATCCGCCCGGCGGGTTCGATTCCCGATCATGGCAGACTTTTTTCTAGTTTCAAAATTATTCCCAACTTTACAGCTTATGCCTGTCTGCATAGGAATTTCGGATCGCTTTATTCCATCAATTTCTTATGATGAAGTGTTAAATTAAATGTCATTTAAATTTATCATTTTTGTTAATTTGTAATTAAAAAAAGAATGTACATTCTGTATAATATACCCATATCTCATATTCAAAACATATTCACTTGAAACTAATCTAAATTCAATAGGTATATGGTAGGAACAAAGAAACAGCGAGCAAAGGGGAGGGGGGGGATGGCAAGCGTCATACATACAGACGAATGGAGAAAGTTTCAGTTTAATAAACGGCACATATATAGTACTCAGAAAGTTTCATCTTCCAAACCCTTTTTGTTCAGCGACATTTTAAAGTTAATGACTACAATGCGTGCGGATATGCTGGCGGAGATATAGAAAAAGTCGAACATAAATAGTGTCATTATTCTCGCGTGCTCTGAAAATTCCTTCCTTATAAGCCTCTTGATTCAGCTACAAAGCGAAAACTTTAGCGATTTATAAAAAGGTAACCCGTGGAAAAGTAAAAAGGAATATTGCATTAAAGTAATACTTTTTCTTTTCTTAATTCATTTTTATGAATCGCTTTACCTTTGGTTTAAAAAACGGATATTATGAACCGATCATAAGACATATGCAGCCGAGGGATTGGATCGTGTGGAATAAATAGTGGAGGATTTACACCTTCTGGGGCCCCTGGTACTAAACATTTAGAAACCCCTGGTGCTAAACAATTGGAGGCCCTTGGCGCTAATCAGTCGGGGGCTATGCAAACTAAATATGTGGTGAAACTATTTTTTCGGGGCCCCTTACTTCAAGGGGCAAGTGCGACCCCCCTTAAATCCGTCACTGGGAATAAACGCAGTCTGACTTCTGCAACTCGAATTTTCGTCAAGTCGATAAGATTATTTTTCACACCCGAGTAACTGTACCTCAATGCGATGTTTTTTGACTAGAGTTATGCATAACTCGATCTTGTTTTCCTTAAAGCTCGAGAATTGGAGGTTCGACCTCCGGCCGCTCCTCGCCCCCACTGTTCACTCCGCTCGGACCACTTTTCCTTCTGAGATATAAAGCCTCTCTTAATTCTTTTAAGTCCCAAAAATACAAGCGAAGCGAGATGGACCTCAACTAAACCGACTTAAATCGTGTGACATTCACACGCATGCGCTCTGTGTCGGCGCGACCTTTTTTCGGAGTGATTTATCGCAGACCGCATGCCACTGCTCCAGGGACAACTCTGAAAAAAGAGAAACTACCGCGACACTTCTTGCGGATATATTCTAATTATTGCACTCACGCTTGCTTTCCCATTCCAACTGCCGTACGATACACACGGGCGAAAATCGACAAACTTGACGTTAATAGCCAAATTGAGACTCTAAATACTTTTAAAAAATTAAGGACATGGCTGTAAAATGCGGTCAGATATGGGAATTAGAAAAGAAACTAGAACGATCCGATGCGAATTCTTAAGTGACCCGTTGAAGAAACTTTTTTCTCTGAGGGTTATTCCTAAAAATGTGAATCCTCGCTTTTCTCTTTCCGAAATCAAAACCGGTCCTCTTCTCTCCACTTCTTCCATTGTCGAAACATTTCTCTCCTCTTAGCCTGATTTTTCGGAAGCATAAATGGGACCTTATTTCAAAGTTCCTCTTCTTCCGATGTTTTTTCGTCTGGGTTGTAACGCGCTTGAAAAGTTCCCATTCAGCTTTCTCCGATAATTTCCCCTCGACCATTGATGCAATTTGTCAAAAAGACGCTTGAGAATCACATATAGCCTTGTCTTGTGATTAAATAATATCGGAAAGAAAATTTGCATTTGAGAAAAAACGTTATTTACCTATAAGTTTTTTGCCAATAAGATTCACTCGATAATTACCTCGTTTTGTGATTTTTTTTCATGATATTCATTTCACTAGCGAGATATGGCCATGATGTAATAATGACTTGCTGTCAGAGGCGACATAACAAAATCCCACAAAGTTCAATGCACAGAACTGTAGATAACCGAAGGCAATAGAGTAATGCCGACCTCTAGGAAAGTGCCACTTGAATCGGCTGCCTCTCTTACTCTTCATTAAAAAAGGAGGTATTCGTATTGTTAATGATCATTCAAGAATAACCACCAGTAGCCAAAAGAAGGTTATAAAGAAATACCTAAGATAAGTACTTATTCTTTCAAGTGCTTATTCTTGGTTTACAGCCATAAGGAGTGTTCAGTTATATCTACATCTACATTATACCCTGCAAGTCACCTTTTTGGTGGATGGCAGGGGGTGCAGTGCACCAAGGGTCCATAGTTTTCCTACGTTATCTTTTCCTATTATGGTCTCTTATCGTCCTAGGGAAAAACGATCCTCTATATCGCTCCATTCTACAGTCGATCACGCGAATCTTATCCTCACTGTCCTGCCTTCCGAGATACGTCGGGCTTCTGATAAGTCCTACTACCTCATTCGCTAGTCTCTCCGACATAAATTTTTCCAGCAGTTTAAATCTAGCCTGCAGCCTACGTTCCTCTAACGATGTCCATTTCAGATTTTCTATTAATGATGTTACGCTTTGTTTACTATCGTAATTCCTCTTTACAAATCTAGCTGCCCTGCGCTGAACCTTTTCTATCTCGTTAGTGAGTCCCTTTTCGTAAGGATCCCACACAGCTGAAGCATATTCGACCTGCGGTCGAACCAAGGATAAATAACATCATTTTTTTCACTTTTTCGGAGTTATTCCGAACTATTCTCCCTATAAAGGCCAGCTTTTTGTTAGCGGCACCTATCAAACGGCGAATATGGGTGTCCCACGAGAGATCACGATGGATCGTGACTCCGAAATATTTAATCGAGTCTGAAACTGGAGTCTCTACTCCATCCAACGAATAATTATTATCCAACGAGATACTCTTGGTTCTCCAGAAGTTGATGACGTAGCTTTTCTTTTGGTTGATCTCTAACTGCCATTCCTTACACCATTCAGAAATAGCTTCTAGGTCATTTTGGAGATACTGGTGGTCTTTCGGATTGCTTATTTCTCTAGAGATGACGGTGTCGTCCGCGAAAAGCCTAATTTTACTTCTGACTACTGAGCTGATATCGTTTATATAAATTAGAAATAATTACGGACCAATTACACTACCCTGCGAAACGCCAGAGACAACCTCCACTAAGTTCGAAGATTTCCCATCTATAACAACCTTCTGCTTCCTATGATTTAAAAATTCACGGATCCAACTAACGATTTTAGAATTGGTTTCTAATTTTATTATTAACTTCCTGTGAGGTACCTTATCAAAGGCTTTCCTAAAATCTAAGAAGATGGCATCGACCTGCGTATTCTTTTCTCCGCTTCTCAGTATACAACTAACAAAAAGACCGAGCTGAGTATCACATGACCTACCTTTCCTGAAGCCGTGTTGACAATCATCTAACAATAAATTACTATCAAGAAATCGCATTATGTTGCTAACGAGTATATGCTCGAGAATCTTACACGATATCGAAGTTAAAGAAATCGGCCTGTAATTTTCTGGGTTCTCCTTGTCGCCGCCCTTATGAATTGGGGTAACGCGCGCTAACCTCCAGTCGCTAGGGACCTCTGCGCGAGAAATGGATTTCTCGAAGATTATCCGAAGAAAAGGTGCTATTTCTTCAGCTAATTCTTTTAAAACGCGAGCAGGAATTTCTTCGGGGCCAGTGGCTTTGTTATGTCTGATGGAACTTAATTGCTTTGCTATTCCCACCTCAGGAAATACTATATCGTCGATCAGGTCCCCCCTTATTGCGGGTGCATAATGTACGCAATGGTCGCTGACGGCTGTGAATGCTTTTACAAAATGACCGTTTAACAGGTTGGCTTTCTCTACGCTATCATGAATAACGGCACCCGAGTCATTACGCAGGGAAGGTATTGTTCTACCTTGGACCTCTCTCACATAGGACCAAAACGCTTTAGGGTCCTCCTTCAAATAATTATTTAATACCTTATTCCGGATGTTAGTAAAAGCCTCGCGCATAGTAGTTCTCGCTTTAGCGCGGGATTCCTTATACGTCTTAACTTTAGTTGCTCTATATTCATCGAATGATGTAGACGGCATATTTTTTATTTTCGCGTGGCTTATTCTCTGACGCCTAAGCGCACTCCTAACTTGCTTATTGTACCAACGTGGCTCTTTATTGTCGACCTTCAATTTAATTGGAATGTACTTATCGATACCCTCTAGCATTATACCCTTATATATATAATATCCTTATTCTGTTGGTCTGTCCGTCCGTCCGTCCTTTGGTCCGCCGGAGCGCTCTACATAAATCCCCATAAGAGAACACTTAAAAATTCCCTTTTAGTGCTTTTCGTCATTGCTGAAAAGCACTATTATCTTCATGATGTCCGTCCGTCTGTACGCATATATCAGGGAAGAATTGGCTTAACCGATTTCAACCAAATTCGGTACATATAATAGTCACATAAATTAATGACCAAAATGGCATATTTCGACCGGATCCATTCAACAGGGGTGCCACAATTGCAAAGTTCAACTTTTCGGTAACTGTGAATTTGGAAGGAATTGGCGAGACCGATTTCAACGAAATTTTGTATGGAGGAGGTGTGAAACATAGAAAAACAAAATCAATATGTTTAGCGTAGATATGGAAATCAGTGCTCCCACAATAAAAGTAAAAAAAAGTTCTTTTTACACCTGTTTGTGTAGAATTTTCCAGATAAATTTTAACGAAATTTAAGATTTATAATGAACACATATATAAAAAACCAAAATAGCATATTTGGACTGCATCAGCCAAAAAGTGGTGCCACAATTACAAATTAAACTCTTTCAGTAATAATGGATTTGGAGAGAATTGCTTGGACAGATTTCAACTAAATTTTGCATACTATAATCATGGTACTACTAAAGGAGGTAGATCGTTCCGGTGGACGAAAACGCGCCCAGTTCGCGCATGACGTCACGTAGCATAAGCTTTGTAGCGGGAAGCTTAAAATTTGTATAAAAATTAACGTAAATCGGTTGCTGATATCCGTCTTTTTATTTCTTCACCCTTCGTTATTATAAATAATACATTTATAAGTCATATAAAATCCCGGGACGTTAATTTGTATATACAATGATTTTTTAACGAATTACCGGAATCGGAAAAAGTTCAAGTTTGTTAAGAACATTCGGCATCAAGTGAACTTCGAAGAAGGGAAAAGACTTCTAAGAAGGGCTTCATTTTCCGTATGATTCTCACTCAAAGGCCGATTTTTCCCAATTTAAATTTTAGTTTTTTTGTCATTGATTTCTTCGAATTTCGCGTAAATACTGGCGTTTTATCACTCACTGGCGTAATTGCCCTTCAAAAACGACGGGTATGCGTGAATTAAATTGAAATTGAAATAAAATGATTAATGATACTAACTTTTAGATACACTAAAAAGTAAACAATAAATATAAAATTCACATAATTGAGTGTTCCAGAGAAAAAAAATGGTTATGGGTGAATGGAAATTGCATGACAAAGAAATACATCATGATACACAATTCTTTTACGTCCAAAATTATTAATTATAATTAAGATGGGTTGCAGGGAAAATAATTTAAAAGCAGAATAAAATATTTATTGATAAATGCAAAAATTTGTTGGATTCAGAAATTTATTTTGTAATCATAAACAACACATCTGGTCCAAACATGGACCATATGTTACATAACAAAATATGGTACAAACTTTCTTACCATTAACTCCATTGGCATTTTGTCACCGATATAAAATCAATATTAACAATATTGTGACCAAACATTTACTTGTAAAAGCTAAGAATGAGTGATGAGAATATGAAAACCACTGATGATGCACAAAGCAAATTCGTGCTGCAAAAAATTTATAATTAATTAAATAATTGATACATAAGCATTTGATAATGGCTAATTAATTAATGGAAATGATTGTAAAACGTCAACAGTATGATGGGCTAAGCCACAGAGTCAAAAATAATTTTATGAGCTACCTTTAAAAGCACAGTCTGGCCAACAGGTGGGAACATTACAAGAAAATACTTTGGTGCAGGCAAAGTTTAATGACTGAAGCTTAAACTCAACTAAAATATTCACCGATCACGGAAAAATGGGCAAAATCGTAGCTTTATATTTTTCAAAAACTTAAATCGATCAGAAAACACACTAAATTTCATATTTAAATAATAATTCGTTAAATCATATGATATTTAAATTTATAAACACTGCGCATGAACATATGTAGGAAGAACTGGTGCTGTATAATTAGAAGACACATGTTTGTAAACATTGCTAAATTTACATAAAAATGGTCATTAACGCAACAGTAAAATTTTGTATTTTAGTAACGCTTATGATGTTAAGTAGGTACGTATTGTAAATTAAATAAATAATGTTTCAGATCTTGTTAAGAGATATTTAAGAATTATACAAAAAATACAACTATTTTTTTAACATGCTATTCTCTGAACATGCTGTATTTGTGACAAATTTATATTGCACCAAGCACTTTCATTCTAAATATGCATAAATCTACCAAAGAGACACTGTATAAATCGATTAAGCAATAGTTAACATCATAAGGAATGAATAAATTTCATAATATTGACGCTTTCACTATTTATATCGACATCACTAGTTTCACTATAACCAGATCACTGAAGTTCAATTCACCAGCAATAATTAAATAAATAGATATAGATTAAATTAATAAGTAGCATATTTAAACCAAAGAATACCTTCTCTTACCTGTTTTCACGTTTATGTTGTCTCTTCTCCGGCATGCTCGAATCCGTGTTTCTTGGGGAAATCGAAAAAATCTCACCCTATCATTATACTTTTTGTAACTGTTGTTACAATCAAATACCGCACAAGACGTCATTTCACTGAGAAAGCCACAGTTCAAGAGAAAAGATAACAATTTCCAAACCAGCGACCACAGTCAATGGTAAATCATAGGCGGCAAGCGCAATATATATGCCATGTGACGTCACACGCTCGAAGCGACGCTCGCCTGAGATGCGCAACGACCTACCTCCTTTAGTAGTACCATGATTATAATGAAATCAAGATGTTTAATGCGGAGTTAAAGAGCAGGGGTACCACACTAATAAGTGAAATAATATTATTTTAATGGTATTTCTAGAGAACTGACCTCATGGATTTTAACCAAAGATAGCATATATAATCATCATATAAATATATAACCAAAATATTAATTTTTAACCGGGTCGACTAAACAGGGCTACCACAATATCAAGGTTAGTGTTTTCTGTAACTATGAATATAGAAAGTATCGGTTGAACGGATTTTAAAGAAATTTCGTTTGTAGGAAGAGTATAGAATGGAAAAACGAAATGAACATGTTTAGAACGAATCTAAAAATCAGAGCTACCACAATATAAGGAAAAATAATTTTCTGATTTCATAGAAAATACATTAGTATAAGATTCTACTACGGTGAATTTGACGAAAAGCACTTCTGTACCACGGGAAACCCGTGTGCATCTCTACTTGTTTTCACTTTCAGGCTTTTTTCTTTTGCAAAATTAAATTAGAAGTAATTGACGTACGATCTTCGGACCTAAACCATTTTAAAGAAAAATAAACATAAATTCTTATTCTTATCGTCGACTTTTGCCTTCGGTTCGAAATCTCTCAAGTTATACGTTTAAATCCCATTTATTGGAAATTTTAAGCTTTTTAAAGATATGTTGTCTTGACGACCGTGTCATTGTTCAATCTCGAGGTTGTATTGCCTTCCTTATACTATACGCTTGAGGAAAGTGTGTTTTGAATGCTTTAGTATGAGAGAGAGAAAACGCCCGAATTATTTATAATTAAAATCGAATGTAATTAACTATTTTATAGTTATTTTCATAGTTTTTTGCAGTGCATCTTATAATTAACCGGAGTTATAAATTCGTATTGCATATATGAATCACGCAAAAAGCCATTCCTTTTTCGTTTACATTTTAAAATATTTCAAGGATGAGGTATTTAACTTACAATAGTTATGCGAAAAGATGAATTTAAATCTCGTTCGTAAATCTCCAAAAATTACGTTTTAATACGATTTTTCAGTTTTCTCGCATTTTGTTTATATTGGACCACTGTTGTCCCAATTGTTGAATTCTATTCTTGACCTCATAATAAATTTAGTACTTTAGCACCGGCCAGATTTTTATACATGGGTATAACTTATTTACTGAATCTATTAAGTAATTAGAGGGAAGGAAGGAAAAGAGAATGGGAATGAGCATAAATTGAGGAAGAGGACATAACATTTGTATAGGATTAAAAGGAGCTGCAGTACAAAAATAACAATAATAAATTATAATTGATTATATAATTTTTTATACTATTGCAGCGGTGCCCAAACTACGGCCCGCGGGCCTTATTTAGACATGATTTTCACTTAATGGCATCTCAGAATATATAGAAAATTTCCGATTTAAACTCTAATCCGGCCCGCCGAAGAATTGACAACTTCCAATGCGGGATTCGCAACCATTAATGTGGCCCGCCATTAGAAAAGTTTGGGCACCGCTGTACTATTGAATCATGCGCCATTGCCAAATGGTGGGAATTCATAAAACTAAATATAGGCCACGTAATTTTCAATGGATTTTTTAAAACTGATAATACAGCAAATATTTCGAACCGAATTTCAAATAGGAGTGAAAAATAACACTTTATGACTTTTATTTAAATTTCTTTAACTAAAGTGATTTTTCTGGAAAATTTTAAAAACTAATACTTATAGTTAAAAGAAAAGTGCGATCTTAAAATATAGTTAAACGCATTGAAGTTCATGTAAGTATTTAGTTAATAGTAATTAAGTTACTACACATTTTTCCTTTGGTGGTAAATTGACAGTTCGTTCACATTTTATCCTGTTTTTTACAAGTTAATAAGAGTAAAATAATTCATTTATTAAGTTAAATTCTATACGTTTTAAATAACTTATAATTTGCTCAAATATTTCTAGTAAATTTCAGCTACTTCTTTTTGCTTTATATCTTATTATTTCGATTTTCCTCTTATTTTCAGCAAATATTGGGATGATCATTTGGTCTCTCTGCTAATAATTACTTAAACAGTATAATTAAAACAAAGATAACTTTCAAAAAACTGATTTCATTGTGCATGGAAGCCAAACCAGATCATACTGATCTTACTGATTTCTCATATCGAAATCATATATATTTGTAATTCTTTTATGATAATCCCGTCATATTTGACTGGCATTTACGCTAGTAATTGAATAATAAGTAGTTGTAGATTCTTCGTTCTGCATGTACGCATGCGCGTGCGGATATAGCAATCGTAAAAGTGTTATGGTTAGTTAGTGATCTCATCTAAAAGCTTCCATCAAATAGTATAGGTACCTCCTATAACCATTATTAAGTGATTTACGGAACCATATTCATATTTTAAAAAGTATAACCGATGTCAGTGATAATTTACCGAGCGTTAATGAAATTCTATTAAATGCACCTATATACGCAGAACTTGAAACATATTTTCATGGCTCAGTATTTACTTTTGTCGTTTACGTAATATTTTATCTATACCTACGTGTAGACCCGGCCAAGTGAATGGAAGCTCCCATCAAAACAACTTCAGAATCTCTTCTCGTCGGATCTAGTTCCTCTGCTCTTGGGTGGAAAACGACCGTCGACCTTGCCGTTCAATTAGCACTCTTTAATTAGGGTGGAGCAGCACACAGATATTTTCCTCTTGCCGGAGGAGCGTCTCTCAAAACTTTTGAGAGTCGACTCACGTAATCCCCAAATTCTGTTTGTGTACATTTACGTCATAAAGAGACGAGCGTTATAGACCGAAATAAAAAATTGAACTGGTCCCGCTGTTGTATATTCATGGATGTCTAAATGAAGTATTCTCGCTCGTCCGTCCTTCTTCTCCGCCTCGAAGGCATTTGGTCGTCCTGAAAGGCTGCCGCCCACTCCATGTCCGACTGACTGCTGCCCCTCATCCGCTTAATTACAAGGAATCTGGAACGGCCTCATACCACGTCGCGTGTAGGATGAAGGGAATATCAAGCGTAGAACTTGTGGATGATATATTTTTTGTTACTTTTAAGCCTCCGATAAGTTTTTTTAGCAACCTTCCTACATTGAGATGGAAAATGTTATCCTCTTTAATTTTTCGTGTTGGTGATGGCGCGCGCATTGTGTTTAGATAGCGCTTCTTACGGTTACCACCCGTTCGTCCTTTGTGCGCTTTTAATAAAATGAAATCATGGTTGAATAAAGAGGCCGAAGAAATCTGCGTAGCGGTTTGATTCGAGTAAGGACGCAATTTAATAATATGTGTATTTATTTGCATTAAATGTAGTTAAAACTGCGGATGAAGCAGATGGTGTACAATTATTAAAATTTCAAACAAGAAAGTTTTTAAATTATTTAGTCTTCCCTCTCGAAAAATGATTGACTCGTGCGATCGTTGTTGCTGTGGAAATTTTACTTGTAGTATTGACAGTAAATCAACAAGTTAGACTTATAAAAATAATGTATTTTTGTTCTTTGTCGAATAATGTCTGCCACTGGAGAAAGTGTATATCTGTAGACAAGAAGCTTTCTTTAAGAAATTTTTAACAATTGTTAAAAGAGGCATTTATGCCCATTATATGGTCGATTGAAAACGTGTTAATCTTTTTAGATACTCCGAATAATTTTTTTGGATGTGTTCAAGATAATGACCACTACAGAAAAATATTTTACGAGCTATTTCATTATATTGTGCAGAGATTGAGTAACTCCCTCCACTAGAGATTGAGTAACTCCCTCCACTACGGCAAACTTCAGGAAAACACAAACCGTCCTTCATCAAAATATTTCCGTTAAAAACCAGCTCGATTATCTTTCCCATCAAATAATGAAGACATTTGGATGGGGCTGATGATATTTACAAGGCTAACGAAAATCCTGATTGCCTTGTGAGAGCGGATTGACCTTGGCAAAACCTTACGGATTCACCTTTTTCCCAACAGGAGATTTTCCAGCGCGTCAAGATACTGGAAGGTGAAGGTTTTTCTTTCGGCCCTTCTCTTCCCGTTTCCTTTTTGCAACTCGTGAGAAAAAAATAGCGAGCCCTGGTCGAAGGTCCTGTGAAAAGCAGAAGAAGCGAGACGCCCCAAATATCAGGCAGTGCTCGTGGCTGCCGAAGAACTGTCCGAGGAGCGGAACGGAGAGGCGCGGACACGTCGCCGATTTTGTTTCTTTAACCCTCGCTGGGTGGCGCCATTAGCTCCGCTGCCCCTCGGGGGGAAAAACTGAATTTATTTTTTCTAATTTTTGTGGACTTTGCCAACTTTAAAATAATGACTGTTTATCCGTTCCACCAGCTTTTATAGGCGTGGCCAACAAGAAACTGGCTTTCATAGGTAGAATAGTACGGAACACTACAGAAAAAGTACGCGAAACATGTTACTTATCACTGGTTAGACCACAAGTGGAATACGCCTCATGCAGATGGGATCCGTACGAGAAGGGACATATGATTCAATTAGAAATAGTTCAGCGCAGAGCAGCCAGATTCGTGAAACGAAAGTACGAACATAAGGAAAGCGTCACTTCATTATTGAAGGATTTGAACTGGGTACCACTGGAGGATCGTAGATTGAACTCAAGGTTGCGGCTTCTGGAGAAATATAGATCGGAATGTAGGCTGCAGGCTATAATTAAACTACTGGAAAAATTTATGTCGGAGGGACTAGCGAATGAGGTAGTAGGACTTATCAGAAGCCCGACGTATTTCGGAAGGCAGGACAGTGAGGATAAGATTCGCGAGATTGACTGCAGAACGGAGCGATATAGAGGATCGTTTTTCCCTAGGACGATAAGAGACCATAATAGGAAAAGATAACGTAGGAAAACTATGGACCCTTGGTGCACTGCACCCCCTGCCATCCACCGAAAAGGTGACTTGCAGGGTATAATGTAGATGTAGATGAATGTCTAAAATACGGGGTTGTAGGAATCATTGAAGCACCAACGTATATAGGTAGAAACGACCGTGATGATATGATACGTGAGATCGATTGTAGGATGGAGCGTTATCTAGGCTCGTTCTTTCCGAGGACAATACGAGATCACAATAGAAAATTTCAACCTGCGATAGACAATCTTTAGGTAGGTTATGGTGCATTGCACCCCCTGCCACCCGCCAATTAGGTGAATTGCAGGGTAACATGTAGATGTAGATGTTTCAGTGGTCTATTGAATGAAATGTCTGTAATACCGCTCTTTAGCTACGGATTTTATCCAACAAAATGTCTTTCTTTGTGAAAATTATATTTATTTTTACCATCACAAAATACGCGTATTACTTAGTGTTTCCTAATCAATAGCTTTGAGAATATTTAGAATAATGACGAATTAACCCTCTCATTCCAACTTAAAATTGGCTGACGCCATACGACGGGATAACGGGCTAGGAGATGTTCTTCAAAATTGGTTTTCTCCCTTTTGGGAATGCCCAAGATAAGGATATACGTTGGTCGAGTGCTTCAAATGATAAGAGAATTCAGACCCACTTAAAAGTCATGTTTCATATTCATTTGCTTATTTAGTTAAATCACTCTTTTAATTAATTAGATTGAATCTATGAATTTTTTTACTCAATCCATCGGTTTCATTTTTTCATCTTTTTTGTTACAGTTTGTATTTCATCAGAAAATTTTATGCCTCTTATATTCAACATCTATAATTTAATGATAATGTTTGTATTTGGAAAATATTTGTTGAACTATACTTAATATTATCAACAATATCATAAAAATACCCTAAGATAATTTTGAATAAATTCATCTACTATATGTTTTAAATAGAAAAACAGGGTATAAAGGTAACTCGAATTTTTGATTGTTCAAAAATGATAATTTCTCCATTTTATATTGTTTCCACAATCCATCGTTCAGTTTATCATAATTTCCTCTGGTGGAATATTTTCTGCCTTTCTCTGTGGGCTCAACTGATTTATTTACATATCAACGCTTCGTTATTATCTCATAATTCATTCTTCGCTCGTCGTAAAGGCACTAGATACTCCAAAAGAGCCATTTTGTACGTCGCGCACTGAATTATATCACCCTTTCCAAATCTTTCATCACAAGTCATTTCGGCCTAAAGCCCTCCCCATGGATGCAAGGGTGATGTCCGTGCTGAGCACTCAACGAAACAAAAACCGGTTTACGTCATGGAGTTCATCTTTCAAAACGCCACCGAGGGCACTTTGTACGTTGTACTTCTCTGACCTTGCCGTGTTAAGAACCTTTGAAAGGAAGTTGGAGATCATCGGAGCATTCTTACCCATTTAAATTCCACGGAATGGGATCTCGTGCAGCTGTATTTTTTGACCTGGAGGAGGTCGGTATATTTGGTAAAGGTGCTCCTCGTGGAAGATTATGCCTTCGATATCCTTCCCGAAACAAAACCTGCCATCCGACGACGGATGGGGGTTTTTAAAAAGAGATGTTTCTTTTTTAACGATTGTTTGACCTTTTTCCCCAAAAAACGTTGACCCTGACAGACTCATCTTGGGTGAACGACCCAGGCGTCCCGGGTCCCTTTACAGCCACCTTCGGAAATTGTTTCATTAAAGGAAAAGTTGTTTTGTTGCTTGAGAATTTATCGTTCTTTTCCAAGTTTTTACGAGGCATTAACCGTGTTTCTAATGAATTTCCCCAAACTTTAAATTATTACTTCGTGCATCTAAAAATGATGCTTCAATATGTTTTTTAGATAATGTACAAAAAATCAAGCGTAATATGTGATATATCCAAAATAGTTTTTAGTAGCTCGTCCGAAATCTATATATATATATATATATATATATATATATATATATATATATATATATATATATATATATATATATAAGGCTTAATGATAGATGAGTTTGAAAGTTTGCAACGCGAGATCTACTGGACCGATTTTCACAAAACATTTACGGAAAGATTAAGTATAATCTTGAAAATGTTTTAGGTTTAATTTTATTCTTCTAACATAAGCCGTTTTAAAATATATGGCGATTTTTCCGCCAACACCCATTTTCCTAGGCTACATTATGACGAGAACGAGTGAACGAGGGACGGGTGCAATCCCGAATCGCAACCGGGCAACGCCGGGTCACACAGCTAGTAGTAGGTGAAGCGTGAGCTTTAGAGAAGTCAGGGATTGTTAGGCTGGGCGGTATGCGATTGGGACTTATGTTCTTCGTGACCGAATCGGTCTAACAGAATAAGCTATTAGCCATTTCTATAAAACAATTTATTTGTTAAACGCGTAGCAATTTCGATCTTCCGCTAAGTTTGAAGCCTATGATTTTTTTCTGCTTTACATTTTCAGAATAAACTAATACCTTAGTATATTTTATTTTCTCAATATTAATCGAATCATTACGGGGGCTGAAACGTGCTAAAACAGCTTAAACGGTTCATCTTTAAAGGCTCAACCCGATTCTCGTGACACAGTTCACTTGAACTTGGTTGACTAACGTCCGACACTCCCTTAGATGGAACGCGTAACGTTAGAGTGCGGTTAGCTCTCACGTTTATGAAAACGGTTCCCACGTCACCGCTGCTCGGGGAATCGACGCCGATATTCTCTCTGCAGCGCGAGACGAATACGTTTTTCGCTCGTCCGTTAGTTGTCATCTCTACAGCCGCTGCAAATCGGCTCCGTCTACGAATTTACTATTTCCAATCACATATGGCGTCAAGTGTTTCTCCTCGCAAAATAAATGCACTGTCGATTTTCTTCTTTTTTTAAAAAACACATCCAGTGGGATAAGTTTCCACGTCTTGGTTTAGACCTTCGATACCGCAGAAAGTAAGCTGAAACACATTTGCTTGGTTAATTTCCCTGCGGTCATAATGTCATCACTTAACCTTGGACAGATCGATTATTTTCCGTCTGGCGTTCAGAAATTCCATATAACGCTCTCTCCATTTCGATGGCTTCTTCTATGGACCCCGATCGCAGAGTCCTCGCCGTTGAATTGTAACGAAATCGTGTGGAAGACGATGTTGGATATTGGACGACCGGAAAGCGACGACTCTCGGGTTGGAAAAAGATCCCGAAAGATTTTATACATCTACGAGAATATTAATTGGTGTTGAAAACTGAACGCCCCGGTATCTTGCAAGTTTATGTAGAATTTCTCGTTTAGTTTATGAGGAGATAATGAGTACGAAAATGTGGAACGCGCAAAAGGCTATTCTAATGAAAAATGCCATTGATTAGCAAATTTGGGCCACCTGTCAGATGCAAAGGTATTTCTGCCTTGCTTTCCATTTCGTTATTTATATATTTCGACATTAGAGGTAGCTTACCCTCTTAAAGATGACTGGCAAATTGCGTGGTCATTACAGGTAGGTGTTTATCGGAACCTCATCAATAAATGTCATCATCAATGGAATAAAGTAATGCAATTACGTTTGAGATGATGAAGTTGATTTTGGATAAATGTGGACTAGAATAAAAAAATAGCTTTCTGGAATTTTATGTGTGTGTAATTAATTATCTATCGATTGTGATTTATTTGGTGAGAAAGCATATGTATGTAGCGATTTTAAATTTCTTTAACCCTTTAACTGTTACGCCCAGACTACCGTTGCAAACCTTCACTGCTGCACATGGATAATAAACCTGGTTTGAAACAATTGCATTTTAAAAATTTTCTTAGATTCCTGTTCAATGCAAGCGATTGTTTCTGTCTGTGCAACCATCTATGGAGACCTGGCCTTAAATGCTTGTAATGGCTTTGTTTTGTTTAGAAGGCAATAAAAATTTTATGATTTTATAAAACTTTTCCTAAAAAACTGAGCACTGAGGGAAATTAACATTGCGAAAAATTCAGCAGTTAAAGGGCTAATTTTTATGTTCTTTCGGAATGAAACACTTTTAATCGCCGGTTGCTATTATTTGTTCATTGGGTATCATTTTGTGAGGGATGGAGTATTTTGACTATTTGTCTGTCCCAAACTCAACATACTGTCGCGGTCAGCTATAAAAACAACAAAAAGGTTCGAAACTGTGCTCAATTCACGAAAGGGAGGCGCTGCGACCTTCCCTCATATCGATACGTTTAGAGGATAATGTATTCCTCCGTCATGAGATAATAAATACTGACAACTTCCTGATTAGCATCGATGTGAATATATGAATACGGAATATCCTGTTGTAATTTTTATTACTTCTCTGATCTAAAAAATGCACAGCCAGATGGTTGATGTCACGGACAAAGGAAAGGGAGGAAAAATCTTGTGTATTATCGCTTAATTGCTGTCTAAATATTTTAAAGTTAGATGAGAAATGAGAAGTTTACCTTTATAGGATAATTATAAGTAATTTATTCGTTATTTGTAATTTTCAATTTTTTTATCGATTGAAATAAATTTAACACAATATTATTATATTATATTATTTTAGATGCACTACAAAAATGAAATAATTCAAAACAATATCCTTGTTGTATCAGTAAGATGTAACAGGTCAGCTAGCTTTTTTTTTATTTGCAGGCACTACTTTGAACGAATAATTTATGTATTTAATGGATTTTTTTGCCACAGATTTTTGTACTTCTTGGTAAACGCATGTGGAAATATTATCTGTGAATTCTTAATCTTCTGGTAAATCAAATAAGGATTTCTTTGAAGAATACAAATCTTAAAGGGGCATAGATATTTTAATTAATACTATATATTTTAGAGTTCTGGCGTAAGGTATTATACAAAGGTATTCCTTGACTTCGAGTCAGATGAGTTTAGGGGCTCCCTATACATGCACTTTAACATCTGAACATCCTATAGCTCAGTAAATTATATGTACATATAATGATTAACTTCTCGCAGTTTATTTATTTCATTTATTCTTATTACAAAAACTATTAATATTGCGACAACTGTATTGTTACCGAGTAAAATGACTCCTTCCCGAATTACGTAGTATTGGATTAACGCTTTGGAGAACGTTTACTGAACCAGTTGCAGCAACAATAATTAAATAAAAACAAAGACCGTGGCTCAGGCCACTTCTGTTACCAGGCCGCCCAGTTCTCCCGTATCCCTGTCCGGCACTTTCCTAACCTCATTGTTAATTTAATCAAAGAGGATTGAAATAAATATGAATCCGGTTCAATATATCATAACATTAGTTTTACAGCTCAGGTTTCATTAATTTTGATAACGTTATCACGAAGGGAAAATCTGGATTTTTTAATTATTGTTTGCCGATTGAGTTGACGTTTCGACCGATGTAAACAAAATATGCGATGCTATGCTTGGAATTTTCTCGAATTTTTATCTCCGAAACTATAAGTCGTAATTATGTGGTCTTACGGACTTTTTTATGGCAAATGTTGTCCTCCATCCGAATATGTTTTTAAATCGATATCTCACATATCATATAAGAGCTAGGGAAAGAAAAATATGGCATTTGTTGCTTGGCGGATGCCGTTTAACGAGATACGAATATAATTTTATTTAAGTGCTTATATAAAGTGGAAGTTCTAATTTACGGATGCAGTTCAAAATCACAATTTGGCAATAAATTTTAATAACGATCGCTAAAACTTGATTCAAATCCGACCAGTAGTTTGGGGGATTGAACATGCGGACGAACAGACGGAGGAGACGTGCCCATAAGCCGTTCCGCTACTACCGCTTCATTGGTAAAGGACGCCAAAAAATCTAAATAGCGCAATTGAAATAATAGAAATTTTAATTTTGATGGGGAATTTGTTAATGATTTATAAATAAAATTTTAAAATTTTATATTTCTTTGTCATTGATTTAAAGAATGGAATATTGATTGTTCGAAAGATCAACAAACTTTAGACCAAAGATCCTAGAGAGCATTTGATGTTTTGTAAATGTGTCTCAAGTTTTGTTAACACACACTTGAATATTTAGTTACACATAAGCGCTTGATATTTTCTCTCGGACGCGTTTTCATCTCAAATAAATATCAGTGGTTGTTAGGAAAATATTCATTTTTGCTTCAGCAATTACACAATATTTTAATTAGCTTCATCGGAGAAAATTCATTGATGCCTACTTTGAGCGTCTCTCGGTATACCGGAAAGCTAATTTTTAGGGATAGCGTGAAAAACATTGTTTGCTGAATAAACCAGGAATTTGGACGTGTCGATTGGCAATTGCGGCAATAATATTTCCTCTAATAAATTATGATTATGGTATAGCACCAACAAATGGATGCGCCCTAAGGTTGTAATATCCATATGTCAAAATGTAAAAACCTCATTTCAAAGCTGGGATGCCGCGAAATGCTGTTTATCCTGGAAAGGATTCCGCGCCTGTAAAAAGTCCGGGAACCGCTGTTCTCGACCCTCGCCGAAAACCCCCCATTCGAATCCGCGCCGCGACTCGCGTTCCCCTGCTGGCGGTCGCCCCCAACTAAAACCTCGTTTATACCTCCCCCGATCTCCCCTTCATTTTCCAGCCCTCCCTCGAGAGCCAGCCTCCGTGACTCCACTCGCTGTAGCGCCTCCGAAGCAAACGGTCGACTCATAAAAAACTCGCCGTCACTCGAGCGCTGCCAGCGAGGTATCCGCGATCGCGAAAACTCTCGAAAGTCTTATTGCGAATAAACCTCCGCCTCTTGTCAGTTCGACTGCGCCCCCTTTTCAAAAATAAATCCGAAAAGAATATATTCCACCTCCGCGGGCTCTTTTCGGACGCCTCCGCTTGCGAATTCGGTCTTCTGGACCTCCTCCCCGGTGGGAGGAAGGGCTGCAGAGTATCCCGCTCGTCCATTGAAGATAACCTTTTATCGGTCGAAAATGTTGCGTTGAAGGCTTTTACAGTTGTGAGAGGTTGACAGCTAACGGACCCGCGAGTACCGTCGAAACCGAAGCCGAAGGCTCCCGCGGGAAGACGTCTCCGCTCTTTCCGCGGAAAGGTGGTCGTGGCGTAGAGAGAGGGAGTAAATCTGCGACACCGAAAATTACGCGGTCTAAGGCGAGGGGACGGGCGAAAAAAAGGGGCGTGGACCGATGAGATTTTTCTCTTGACATTATTTTCCCCGTGAAGAAGCCGTCGGGAGAATCGTCCTTTTGGATGCTTCGTCGCACGTTTTCCTTTCTTTACTTTTACTCGTGGAATAGGCGGAGTGCGATGCTTGTAACTATTATTTTGCTCCTATAAAATCCTCCCCCTGTTGTACCCTTTAAGCCGAAGAAGACTAGGGTTAAAGGGACAAAGAGGGAGAGATACACAGAGAGAGAGAGAGAGAGAGCACGGTAGAGGCAAAAAGAGGATACAGAGGGCGAGAGGAGAGGTTGGAGAGAGGGAGGGAAGGCTACAGACGGAAAAAAGAAGAGAGGAGAGAAAGGAAGAAAGAAGTATAGCGGGTATAGAGATAAAGAGGGGATACACAGGAAGAGGGTAGAGGCAAGGGAGGGAAAGGGTGGAAGAAGTGAGGAGAGAGCGAGGAGAGACAGACGAACAATCAAACTATTTTGGGAAAGAGATAGAGAGCAAAAGGGAGAGAGAAGGTGAAGAAGGGAGAGAGAGGTAGATAAAGGGAGATCGAAGGATAAAGAGGAAAGGAGAAGGAGAAAGGAAGGGAGGGAAGACAGGGAGGGAGAAAGAGAGGGAGAGAGAGAGAGAGTCAAAGCCAGTCGGTCTTGGAAGTCACGGAGAAGGTGTGGCTTTGGCCTCCTACCAGAAATGTAGGTTAGAGTCTCCCCAGTCGGTTCTCAGCCGCGCTGGAGGGCGGTCAGTGTGTTGTGTGCTCCATAGCAGTGAGAAACTTCGGAGAGAAAGGTTGGTCGGCTGCGTCCTAGTAAAACTGTGCTTTCGTCGAGAGAGAGAGAGCTGGATAGAAAAATTAATTGATCCAGAGTAAAAAAGAGGGATGCAGATAGTTTGAATAAGTTATAACCCTGCTGGAGAAAGGTGTTTTTGGTATAGCTTGACGTCAGACGAAGTGCGACTCCTCGTCTTTGGCAGAGAGAGAGGAGAAAGCCTTTCCCGACGTAAGAGTGTACAGTGGGCCGTGCGTGATCTGCATCGCGTGTTGCGTTTTAATTGGAAAACCCCGTACGAGGCTTCGCCCACTGGGTTCTCCCAACTGGAACGCCGTCAACGGAGGAAGGTTCAAGAGGCTGCCCAAAAACAAAAATAACGAAATCAAAAGGTCTCCCCAAAAATCGACGACGCAGGATGGACGCGAAAGAAAAAACACTGCACGAGTTTTAAAACGATTAAAATTCATTAGAAGGGATCTCCGAAAGGAGCCTCATTGAAGTGAATTCGAACCAGTCATCCGTCCCGCCGTCTGTCGGAGTGCGTCATTTCCGGGCGAGTGCGGACAGAGGGAGAAGGCGTTGAGCGGAGTTGGAACGGAGGAAGAGGGAAGGAGAGAGAGAGAGAAAGGGGGAAATCCGAGAAACAGGTGAGTGCCGTTAACTAAGAGCTGCAGTGGACGGGTCGCCCGCTTCGAGAGTGCACGGCGCTCTTCTCGATTTAAGCTTGTTGGTTATGCGACGGGATTGTGATACCGTAGCGCGAGTGGTATGTCAAGACGTACTGTTTTTGCATCGATGTCCGATGTATCGCGATGTCCGTACGAGTCGATTGCTGAAGGTCGGCCGCTAACCTTTTATTCGGTTTAAACGGAGTAAGACGGTTTCGGAACGGTTTATTTCTTCCCCTCCCCCACCCTCTTAGCGTTGCTACGGTAACGAATGTGCAACCAAAAAAATGTCTATTGATTTCGGTCATAGAACATATTTGTGAAAAGTTTTCTTTCAAATTTTGGATGCGTTTCATTGAAGAATTATACCGCGATTTCATCCCGAAATTCTAGCGCGGCAATCATCCGTGCGGAAAGAAAATTACGGGGTGAAAAGATTTCTTTTTCGATTGTTGGTGCTTTGTGTTTATGCAAGGCAGTAACAAATTTCTTTAGAGTATCAATTGCTCAAAAAGTTGCCTATTTCAATTTAGTCGCACATATCGCTTGGGGGATGATAACTTTGTTTATATATCATAAACTCTAAAACGAATCGCAGCTTATTTGGAAGTACATATTTCGCGTATGTTTAACGAATCTGTTTGGGATTTATTAGTAATAAATTATTTATATAAAGTTAATATCTGTGGACGATGTAAATAATGCGTCAGAGTTATGTCCTTCATTTTTAGGCGTTCAAGTATTTCTTGGTTTTAGAAAAGCTAGCAATATTTAATGAATGTTTTTCCTTTGATACGTTGATTTAATTTATTAAAAAGCACTCTACGTCAGTCAGGATGGAGGATGGAAGTTTATCCTTTTTACTATTTTCTCCTCGCAGAAATATTGACCTTGCGGAATAACTTCCCACACACATTGTAGTAGAGGCTAACTGGTGATTATTACACTCTTAGGATGATGTCCTCGACTGCCTACAAGGAAATGATACTCTCGCTACGTTGCAAACGACTAAGACTGAAATCGTAGCGAGGGCATCGCGGTCTCTACTGTATATTTTCATTATAAGAAATGCACTCGTCCCTGTTGCGGTTTACTGTATTCCTAAAAGATATACAAAGTAATTATATAGAAAAATTTGGTGACTGTTATTGTGTTACAATACGACGGCAACCAATAGATTATATTTTTAGTGTTCTCATTCGAGTCCGAAAGGCATGACAAGTTTTCAAGATCCTGATTGCTCAAATGTCTCTGGTAACTGAAAACAAAGCAACTTTGCTCTTTTTGAGCCGTAAATTTGATATTCAAGCCCTTATCTCAATCCGTTGACCAAGTTGGAACTCGTAACGATAGAGTTGAGGTGAATCGAGGTCATACGGTTGGTGACCACGGACGAAGAGAATTATGCTGCTGAAGCAAGATTCGGGATATTTTTGTAACCATTTAGAACGTGTAAAGTTTTGAAAATTTGTGCAAACGAAGGGATAATTAATCTTTAATAAACCTCTCAAAATCCAATATCAGACCGCGAAGGCCGAACGTATTTTTACTTCATAAGAGACAGCGGGGAGGTTTGACAAAAAAGTGTGGGTTCAGGATATATCTTGTCTGTCTTGTAAATATTATTGTACTATGCTGAAGAGGTTTACGATTCGCGCAAAGGACTTAAAAATTGAGACTACTGACTGCATTTCCCACAGTTGGCACCAACGAAAATATGGTCCATTTTCATGGGATTTCAAAACTTAAAGGACATGGTTCAGCGCCATTGTTTTTGCTGAAATAGCCTTCAGGTCCACGGGTTTACATAGACGGAATGAGTCTCGACAAATCTTGAGTACGAGTGTTAAATGAGGTGTAAATTAATTCGCTAAAAGATTTGCATTATTGAGGCTTCAGCTTTACATACCTTCGCAACTCGTGTGAGGTATATGTGGATAGTATAAATAAAAACATTCCGGAAAAATAAATAAAAATGAATTGGAGCATCCAAGAAAAAGAAATTTTTCTGAAGATTAAATAATAAATCCTATCAGATTTGAACGGTTACGCAGAGTAATTTCAAAGAGTAAAATGTTTTTTTAATCGCACCCATTCATTTTCATGTATAGAGCGAATTATTTGCCCGTCTCATATTCGTCTAATTGCGGTTTTATTTACAAAAAACACTATCTAATACATAGGATCGTTTTTTCCAAGGTTCTTCATGAAAAAATCTTTCGTAATTCTTTAGGTGAGTTTTTTTTTCATACTTCCGTCTTCTTTCCGAACGGTTCATTTTAAGGTCATTCCATAAATCATGCCAAAACGAAAAGAAATATAACGTGATTTATTTGCTCGAAGTCTGAGCACGCATTATCACGTTTCGTCCAAAGAGAAGATTCACGCAGTTAACGTCACTCCTCTGAGGAATAAATAAGAATATCCAACGAGATGAGAAATAGCCGATGGATTGTGGAAAGAGGGAGGGAAAAAAATGGAAATGTCGATGTAAGTTATTTCATACCACCTCAACCTAGTTTCCTGTTACCAGTATCCCCGAGAAGCTCCACAATGGACATCGGATTCGCGCAGTTGCTCACCGTTACGGCTTCTTCTTATCTCTTATAAGCGAGCCGCTGTCTATCGGTCTCTCCAAAGAGATTTTCTCACAGCGCTCTCATCGTCCGCAGCCGTGCGACTCTAATTGGAGCCTAAGAGAGATCTCGTCAGCTACGACTCTTTCGCTCGTAATCTCTCTCTCCCAAACGGATCTTACGATCTCCCGAGCGATGACGCACGAGGTTCCTGTCGGCTTTTAGAAACAAACGGAAACGGAAAAATTCGCACCCAGATGGGTTGCGCTCGTAAAATAAAAAAATATCGTGTCATTTGCCAGTCCATTGTCAGAAGTTTTTCTTGTCGACGTACCGTAGAGGGACAAACGAACGGTGGCCATGCGATAAAAAATATAAAATGAAATTTATATTTTTTTGGGTTTTGTACTCACGATCGGAAAGATCGACATCCGAACGCGAAACGATTACGTTCTTTTTTGGAGAAGGGATTACGTGGTCATAATTAGCTCCAGAAACCCGCCTTAGAAGAATACGAAAGGAACCGTTCTGCGATAAAAAGTCGTCCTTTAAATTGAAAAACGCACACACATGTAAATTTCTGCATCGTGAGGGCTTTAATGTTAGGTTTGGAAGTTGATATTCGAGCAATAAAGCGAAAAGAGCAGTCCGTTATTTTTCCGTTACGTTGAACTACAGGTAATAGCAATCATGCGGGTCATGACCGAAACAAAAACGCCCGAAATTAACATTGTTGCGCCGTTTTCTTTTTTCCATTGGCACGAGCCGATTTTTTTTATTGAAATCGATCTTCCCGCCTCGATACAATCAGAACGACCATTGGCCTTTCGAAGAATGTTTATTTTTGATCGTCGTTCGATCTCGGAACGAATTTGTTTTTGATATTCATTTCGTGATTATTTTTTTTACTTAACCTAAATGTAAACCAAGAATGATATCAATAAAGATATCAATTAATTGGAAACGGGGAAATCCGCGACCAAATTCTTGGAGAGAGGTTTTTCTCGATTTTCGACGAAAACGAGTTTAAATTTCTACCTGATTTTATTCTACGATAATGATTTTCTATCTTTGATCTGCGTGACCAGAGAATCTTGTGGCAAATCATAGGGCTTTACGACAATCAGTGATTTCTTCGTAATCGTCTGTACTCAATTTACTATGGAAGAAATAAAGTAAGAGGGATTCATTGTTCCGAAAAGATATGAAGCCAACGGTCTACATCTGAATTTTAAAAGCTTTACCGTTTCTTAATTTTCTTAAGTTTAAATATTTACCGGCGAAAGAATACTATTCGGTTTGGTGTGAAAGCTACAGTTTTCCTTCCTATCTGTCTTTACTGGTAAATGAATTCTTTATCGCAGCGTTTCCCCATTTGGGATCCTCGAGGTCGTCCTAAGGCAAGGATCGGGAACCTGTGGATCTTGAGTCACATGTGGCTCTTTGAAGACTTTGATGGGTCTCATTAAACCTACTCTTTCTATCGGATAAAACATTTAGAAAGACATATTCGCTCGAAAGCTAAACACCAAAAATTACACGATAATTTATAATAATTTCCTTAAATATGAGATGAATTTTTATGTACAAATTACTTAAGTATTCACATGCGCTGCGGCTCATGTTATTCAGAGTTTTACTCTGAAATTAAAAAAGTGACCTTTCTTGTTAATTCTGATGCTGAACTCTGTCCTAAATGTGCCCGCGTTGCTATATCGTGCTTAAAAAGATATGTCAAAGTTTCTCTTGGACATTTTTGTATCATATTTCACCGTTTCATTATAATTGATTGTGAAAATTAGAAATGTAATAATTAGACCAACATATTTTGAGTGATTGCACTGCCTGTATGGCTAATCCTTGTTACAGTGGTGGTTATTGGGAACGGTTAACTATAATCTCAAAAATTTTAAAACGAGTTCGTGAGGCATATTAGGATAACTTCAAGGTTTTTTCATTGCTCGAGAACTTACACGTAATTTAAACTTCTTCGATTTTTGAAAGGAGTCATATTTCCTAATATTACCCTTACATTACAGTGTGTAATATTTTTAGGGTAGGAGATTGTGGACACATCAGATAGATGCGAAAACCATAAAATACATAGGAAACTAATAGAATCTATTACCGTTGAAAAACGGCCGACGACGGCAGTCTGCGGCAAAATGCCTTTCCGATTTCCCCAAACATTTTGGTAGCTATTCTATCAATTGAATCCCAGCCATAAGGCGAAACCGATAATTCTTTCAAATAGCAGACAGTAATAGTCGGCATCCGGTTATGAGTCCGCTTCGGTTTCCATCTCGTCTTTGATCGCAGTCTATTTTTCCCTCGATGCGCCCTCTTGCGTCCAAAGTCTTCCGCCGCCGACAATCTGCCGATTCCGTTCCCCTCGCGATCTGTTACCAAGTGATGATCGGAGCGGCCTGCCCGTGGCTCGTCTTTAGTTCACGGTCAAGGCGGCTTCCGTCCAGTATTTGGGTCAGTCTTGGAAGGATTGTGGTGGAGGCGGGATTCGCGAATCGAGAGTGGCGCACGACAAAAAAAGGAAAAAGGCGAAGAAAACGTGGAAATTTCACAAAATGAACGTGATTTGCGTCGGTGGTCGACGACTTTTCTCGCCTCGATCAATTTAGATTTTTTTGTTTTCCATCTACGTCGTCATTCCGAGAAGGCTACGCTAGCTTCGTAATTAGATCAAAGTATCTGCAAAGGTATTTCGAACGAATTTCTCCCCTCATGTCGACTATTGATTAATGTTATGTTTTAGATTAATTGTTTTAATGGTTAATTTTTATATTTCGAGTGACGTAGGAAAATCTATGAAGAATTTTGTATTTCACTCCTATCTTCAGGTTTGACAAAGAACGAAATGAACTTGTAAATCGTTATCGTCGCATAAAAAGCTTAATGCTTCAACACGAGAAGGTTAACCAAATTTTGTTGTTAATTTAAAATTAATAATAAATAGTGTTCTGCATATCTGCAGGTTCAGGTGCTCCTCCTCAACCTTTTTCTATCCTGTGCCCATCTCTTCATCTCCCCATACCCTCCTCCCTTCCTTAGAATATCCAACATTTGAATTCTTCTTCTTCCTCTTTTCTTTCTTCCCTCCACCGTTCCTTCGATAACTTCCTTCAATAATCCCTCTCTTCTCAAAACATATCCTATCCATTTCTTTTTTCTAGTCACTATCGTGTCCATTAAACTCCTCTCCTCTTCTACTCTTCTTAGCACTTCCACATTTGTAATCCTGTCAGTCCATTTAACCTTCAGCATCCTCCTCCACACCCACATTTCAAATGTCTCCACCCCTGTCTATCTTCTTCAATGTCCATGTCTCCGACCCATATTGCATCACACTCCAAACATAACACTTTACCAATCTCTTCCTCAATCCCAAATCCATCTTGCTGTTAAATAGCTTCCTTTTTCTATTGAACGCTTCCTTCGCCAAACCTATTCTCATCTTAATTTCCTTCTCACATTTCCAGTCCTCTGTCAACAACGTACCAAGATACCTGTACTGTTCCACCTGCTCTATCCTCTCCCCCTTCACCTGCACTTCCATCCTTTCCTCGCCCCCTATTCACATTACTTTCGTTTTCTTTCCATTTATTCTCAACCCATATCTGTCCTCCACGCTCACCAGATTCTGTAGCATCTCCCTCAAGTCTTCCGTCCTCTCAGCAAACAGTATCAGTCGTCAGCAAATCTAATTGACGCTGTAAATTCTTCCTCCAACGCTTACTCCTGTGCACGTCTCCCAACACTCCTTTATCATTTCTTCAGTATAGATGTTAAACAGAGTTGGTGACAAACAGCAGCCCTGTCTAACTCCTCTCCCAATCTCGAACCACTCCGTCCTGCTTTCCCCTATCCTCATGGCCGCCTCCTGTCTCATGTATAGATTCCTTATCAACCTCCTATCTCTCCAATCTACTTTCTTCTCCTTCAATATCTCCATCATCCTTTCCATCCTCACACAGTCGAAAGCCTTCTCCAAGTCCACAAAGTACAGACTGATACCCTTGACCCGTTCTAAATACCTCTCTCCAATCGTCGTTACCACCCCTATGACATCTCCCGTACCCATTCCTTTCCTAAATCCAAATTGTTCTTCTGCTACATTCTCTTCCATTACCCTCGTCAACCTTCTATTCATCACTCTCAACATTATCTTGGCCGCGTGAGCTATCAGACTAATAGTTCTATGCTCCCCGCACTTCTTTGCCCCTTTCTTTTTAGGTAGTGGTAAAATTTCCATTCTGACGAATTCCTCCGGCCACTCCCCACTCTCATATATTGCATTGCACAAGTTGGTCACCTCTTCAATGCCTTCGTCTTGCAGACACTTGAACAGTTCTACAGGTATCCCATCTACTCCTGCCGCCTTTCCCTCCCTCATTTCCTTCATAACTTCCACTACTTCCTCCCTCAGTATTGCCTCCCCCATCTCCTCCCTATTCACTTCCCCTTCTTCCTCAATTTCCAGCTCTGCCGGCTTTTCCTTCGTCTTATACAACTCCTCCATGTATTCTTTCCACCTGCACATAACCTCCCTTTCTTCCTTCAGTATCCTACCATCCTTGCTCTCAATTTCTTTTGAGCCTCCTCCTCCAGATCTCTGTCCATCCCAAGTAATACTCCTGACCTTCTGATACTCTAAGTCGTACCTTCCCCTCTTCTCGAGCTCTTGTATCTCCTTGCACTCCTCTTCCAGCCACTTTTCCTTCGCCCTTTCCGTCTCCCTCCTCAGTTCATTGTTCAACCGCCTGTAGTTCTTTCTCCCCTCCTCTGTGTTTACATTCCTATATCTCCTTCTCTCATCCATATTTGCTATCATTTCGCCTGTTACCCAGGGTTTCTTAGCTCTCTTGCCTTTCCTGTATCCTATTTCCCTTTCCGCCACATTTACTATTCCATTCTTAATTTTCTTCCATTTTTCCTCTACTCCTTCGTTCTGTGTATTTCCTCTCTTCATCTGGTTTGCCATATCATAACCGATTTCCTCTTTCTGCCTTTCTTTCAGTTTCTCTAGATTCCATTTCTTAGCCATCTTTGCTTTTCTAACTATTTTAATTTTGATCTTCATTTCCACCATTAGCAGCACGTGGTCGCTTGCTATGTTTGCTAATTTAAAATTAGGCTTGGTTTATTTCGAGATAATTTATTAACCTTATAAAGCATTTTTTTAAATAAGCCGAAGCGTATCTAATTCTAAAAAATGAAAGAATAACATACTCTGCGTGAACCGTAAACCTCTTCTGCAAAATACAATAAAATTTACATTACTATTAGTAAAAAAAATGAAGCTCAATATAGGGGACAGTATGATAAAACAGGGTACCAGTTATATCTTCTAGGGAGGCGTTGTCACCTTCCTCTAAACGGTGTAACTCCTTGCCTCCATACCTGGCTTCAGTCTGCAAGTAACTCAAGTAGAGAAGATTTTGCTCACGTTTTCTACAGGAAATTATCTGTTTTAGTGTAACATTACTGTAAAAATTCATTGAATATTCAGTGCATACTGCTGGATGAAGGCAAAGTGATATTTTTTAGGTAGGCATTCTTTAAACAAACTAGTATTTAAGCTATCCATTCATATGTGTTTCATAGTGCATGCTTTGGCGTTGCCTTAAGGAAGTCAGTCATCTTGTTTGTAAAAGGTGACTGACGTGTAAAACAGGGTACCACTGGGTCGGGCACAACGGGGTACCATACTGAGTATTGTGCTTATACCATTATCGCATGCAGCCACTCGACGTCTCCTTCATGGCTACTCTTAGTCAGTAGTACTACAAAGATGCTAGGAAGTGGCTACATTCTCACCCTGAACGAGTGATCACTATCAACAACATTTGGAAACTCTACGGAGCAGCTTTCATGAAAGTGGCGTCCATTGAAACTGCAGCGAATGGTTTCCAAAAAACTAGGATATCTTGATCCCAATGTGTTACCCGATTGGATGTTTCAGCCAGCAAAGACAACCAAAAGATCTCAGCAGAGAAACACGGACTTCCAAAATTTGGTATGTACTGCTACCTGTGAAGTGTCTACAAGCAATGAACAGCTAGCATAAGAAAAATCTGTTGTATCATGTAGAACAATTCCAGTAACTTCTGGTGTTCAGGAGCGTGTATCTGCACCATCAGTATTCGAATTTCTCCAAAAGAAATCGAGACCATCCCCAAGGCGAAGAGAAAGGAAAATAGGAACAAACAGACGACGCGGAAAGGCAGTAATACTCACTGATTCACCATACAAGAAGGAACTTATCGCTCTGATGGCATAAAAAAACTCCCAAAAGAAAATTAAGTCTATCCAATTAAAGTGATGCCATACGGGAAGAGATAAAACATGACACAAGAAAGAAAATTGATAAAACAAGGAGTTTTGTGGCAACGGAAGAGGAAGGGTCTGAGGTGTCTGAAGAAGACAAAGATAATGCAGCATGCATTTTCTGTAAGGACCTGTTTTCAAACTCAAAATCAGAGGAAGGCTGGAGTGGATGGGCTTATGAGACATGTTCGGGGATTGACGAACAAGATGGTGAACCGTACTATTGTGACTTTTGTAAATGATATGTGGACAAAAGGCCAAGTTATGTTGTGCATGTTACTTGTTATGTTGTAATCTAGTGCTATGTATTAAATAAAATGTTCCTTTGGCCTTAAATTCCATTTCCTTGATGATTTATTCATGTACCCTGTTTTATCCAACTGGGTGGGGTAAAACAGGGTACATGCATTAATTAGGAAACACATTTCTTTCTCCTTGATTATACAGAGGAAGCAAATATTAACACAAGCATCCGAAATAAAAATGTTAATAGATTATGTGATTAATTAACATGCATTATGCTTTCAATATTGAAGGGATTAGGAGCAATTTTCCGCTAAGTACCCTGTTTTACCCTACTTTCCCCTACTTTTCGAATCCAATTAAGTATAATTTTTAGAATTTTTCTTCCGTCAGGCAGTTTGCCATTTCGTCTCTTTATTGACATCGAGAAGTTACGCCATTCTTATGTTGCTCAATGTTTTCGGGCAAAAAGAAACTTCTTATTATTTATAGAAGACAGGACGCACGTAAAAAAACTTTAGAGAACTCATTATTCTTTTAGCATGTGAAATATCCAGAAGAATTATTGCGCAACCGTTAATTTTCATGACTTTAAGCAGCTGAGTGTATGTTTCACTACCGTGGAAAATTTAGGAATTGAAGATAATTTGTTACGCTTCTTGGTTAATGCAACGAATTCCTGAAAGTTTTTCGAATATGAATTTTGCAAGTTGAACGGTCGTTCTGCCAAGATGCTCCCATTCATTAGAGAGATGACGTGGAATATCAAGAGAGGATTAATTTTTACCTCTGACGTCTTGAATTGATGACTTTTTTGCGAAATTTACGAAATAGAAATTTGATATTAAATTCACTTTCAAAGATTCGAATAATGACAGACTATTGGAATTTGTTCGGGAACTTTTGGTCAAAACTCTATTATTTAAGCTTTAAAGTAATCTGTTTTATTTCAACAGTTTTAAGCAGAGATTATATTTGAGTTCTGGAAGTATTTCGCGAAACGCATTGTGACTGTCAAGACAACGCTTTCATTGAATAATGTAATTTTAAAAGAGCTAAGATTGCGTCTGTTTCTCTCCGTCGTGAACAGAAGAAAGCGATTTTTACTCGCGAAACATAAATGAGAATCTTTATGTATTTTTCATCCTGCTGTCACTCGAGGAGCCCACGCATCTCAACCAAAGGGTACGCGAGAGATTTAGTTTGTGACGTGTCAGTTCCCATCCTCTCCACGTTCGCATCAAGGAAGTCGGGAGACAAACACGAACATTTACGAGCGCGCGAAAATATGCCGCCGCCTCATGTTTGGTCTTCGATTCAATCGTCGGCACTTTTCAAGCCCGCGCTCATTTATTTGAGCAAAGAAACCTTTACAGGGAAGGCACGTCGAGCGTCGTCGTTTGGCCGCATTTCATCAGCATTACCATTTTACTTCGGTGCGGTTGAAAATTTCCCTGAACCTACTACCGCCAGTTTTCTCCGCGATCTCTGCAAATGTCATTCGCGTATCTTCACTTTCTTGCCGCGAGCGGAATTCCTCTGCTCGCAATTAAGATGCACGCTCTCAACTCATCGCGTGCTACCTTGCGAATGGAAAAATGTAATTCTGTTATTTTTTTGAAATCGAATCAAAATTTAGTTTTAGCATTCCTAAAGAATAATATTTCCCCGTTGCATTTATAAGCTCAGTTTCAAAGGATGTGCATATGAAATTTATTAATGCGATTGAAAAGGCGCAAATTTTGAAGGCGTGCTCAAATTGGAACGTGTTTAGCGGACGTGAGAATTCAGTTAATCGTCGATAAAGGTGAGAAAAATGCGCCTTTTTTGGATTCCAAACCTATTTGAGAACTTTTAATGGATGGAGTTGAATGAACTCTACTTCTCTATAATGAGACACTAGCTGTGCCGGTGTGAACAATTCGCACGAAAAGACAAAGTATTTTAATAAACAAAATTTTATTTAGATTTTTTTCCTTTATATTTACAATTTTACAATATTTCTTTGAATACAATATTTGACATTATTTTATCATTGTCCATAATCTGTCGTTCCGTAAACTAATCCTTTACTGGAGTTTAAATTTCTGATCAACATCACAATAGTTTTTAGTTCGTTTCCAAGGTTCAGTAGCCATTGACTAAATTTTCCAAAGCCGATTATTCTTTACACAGGCTTCAACGATTGATGTTCGACTAACTTGTCTAACGACAGGAAGTATCTGTCTCAAGTCGCCGCAGAAAACAATGCGGGTTGTATACACAACAGGGATGAACTTAAAATGTTAAAAACTACCCTTTGGTAAGGGTTAAAATTAAAAAAGGACATTCGCATCAATGCCGAGGCCTAAGCTTTCTAAAAATGTCAATTCTTTAAAAATCGGTTTGGTAGTTCACCAGATCATAATGGCGCAAACAGACATTACTGTAATATTATATAAGATACGTACCTCATCCTGTTAGCACTGAGCAGGTTTGTGCACCCAGTGTGTATCTCGATTGAAATATTAAAAAGGCAATTTATTTACAACGCGCATTAAAGTGAACGAGATAGCTTTCCAAAGCTTCTATTTGTGACGTTTCACAACCTCGCGGTATTCTAAAACGCGATTTAGGGGACCGTGATATTAGAGGCTCGCGCTACTTTTTGGCTAATGCAAATTTAATGCAGTCGCTGGCCTGAAAATTTTCGCGATGATAAAAATGATCGCAATCTTAGCCTTTCTAATATTTTTTTACGCTTCTGGCGATGAGATAACGCGATTTTTTTTTAAACTTTCCCTTGTAGTGTTACTTTTAGCTTGTTAGGAGAAAAAAAACGCCGTGGAAGGTGTGTAATTCTTTCGCAATTGATTGCTCGATTAATTGGCACAGCGGTGCGCTGTCAAGTACCTGTTCAGTTAAATTGCGCTTAATCAGTCAGCGCGAACATTTGTAAAATTCATCCTTTGTACTGTAGCTGGTAAATCTTCGAAACGTTGGATATGTTATTCATTACTCCACGGTCATGACGAGGTACCATTTTGTGAAGTTACACCGCAGCTTGATGCTTTGAAGAGAAACAGTCGAAAACGTAGTAATTTACCAAGTTATAGAATGATTTCACGGTAACAAAATATTGTAGTCCGTCCGAATTTCAAACCGAATTAGCTATGCAATGAAAATAGAAACATTGCTGAAGAGAAAACTTTTATATCCTTTGCAGGAAGGTCACTACGGACTGCGTAAGCTGCTTGAGCGTAGCTGCGCCACTGTCTATAATATTCATAAAAATCAACATAAAATTTTTAGATAAACTCTTCCAATAAATTTTCGATACATTCATATCGAAAACTTCCTGAAACTCTAACCGCCACGTGGAAATATATCTCTATGAAAGGAGAGTGAGTCTGCAGTTCCGTAGATCACAACACCGGAGAGAATTGATAGGGTGGAGCTAATGCAGAGATATTTCATTCTTACTTCTCTATGGAGAGTTCTCTTTTTCTCCATCAAGGTTTAATGAGACTGCGAACATTTCATTGAACGCGAGAACCTCTCGAGTGAAAATGTTTTGCTTCTACGACGCGTAGCATGAAAGAGCGTTGTGCGGAAGACATTCTTTTCCTCTCACCCTTCTCCAAAATCGACTCTTAATCCGCCCTTTATTTCACGCGTGCAAAATTGCAAAAGAGAGGGATTGGACAGACGTCTTCGCGTGTTGCGAATAAAAAAGGAGCGAATAAAAACTGTTCTCATTTATTTCGCAACTCTTCTTGCAAAGCCTTAAATGAGTTGAAGGAACTACCCTTCTCGATTGTAATTCTGCAAATCTCTTCCAAACTTTTTATGTAAAGGAATTTTGGTCATTCAAATGAGTCGGCGCCTCAGATCTTAATGCTCTCGTCCTAAATGGAAATTTCATAATACACCAGACGATGTTATGCAAGGATGGCGATTCAAAAATACACTTGGAACGACTGACATTCATGCAAATACAGTGGAACTTTCATAAGTCGAACTTCAAGGGAAACAATAAATATTCGTGTTATAGAAAGTTCGACTTATGGAAATACGTTTTAAAGATAGGGATTTTTCCCGGTAAAATTAATTCACTTCGAGTTACAGACGTTCGAGTAATGAAAAGTTCCGCTGTATTACGCTTTTTGTGTATAGGTGCCCACTATTGTATATCGTTTTAAAACTTGCAAATAGTATACATATGTAAATTTCATGAACTACACTGTCTTAATTGCTCGACGTGTAATTATAAAATATCATCAAAGCTTTCTTTCAAGATTTTCCTTTTGTGTTTCCTTTCAAAGTGGAACATAAGAACCTTGTAAGTTTCGTTGCGGCTTTTTTCAAGAGAGGTCACCAAAAAAAGTGGAATGCAAAGGATTTTATTGCTTGCTACCCACGTAGAAGTGGCACATATTTCAGATAGTGAAAAAATTGATTGGAGTCAAGAAGATTGCGTTCAATGAGTTTCATCTCCAAGGCGCGTTGCTGTCCTGTCAGTTGGCGATTGTTCTCCAAAAGTATCCGCTCCTGGGTTTCAATCGCCAATGTCCGAATTTCTTCCCGCTCGTTTGCTGCAAAGTATGTCGGGGAAATCGAGCGTTACATTTTTTTCTATCACTTTTCGAGATTTGAAGTTAGCCAGAGATTTTTCACAATCTCGTAAAAAGAGAGGTAATTGGGATGTTGGGGAAGTTGACTGTTCCGTGGTGAAAGGCAGTTTTACAAAATTATTCCCTTTTATTGCCGCCATGTAAGAACTTTCTATACAATGATGTCTGAAGAATGAGTTCCTACCCCGGAAAAAATATAGGGGAACTTTAATTGGGGGAAAATATGAGTCATTATTCGTCGAAATGATGAAAGCCATTATTTTTAGCTCGACGAAGAATGAGAACCGGACATAAATAATGACATATTGATAACATAATAAAACCATTTCGTTAACGAACCTTTTATGGATCAATAAAATGCCCATATTATCAAAATTACTGCAACTGCTGATCGCATCTTCTTGCCGATTTCAACGTATCGATTTATCAAAACTATCTCGATGACCCACTAGATAAAATGAATATAAAAAGCTTTAAAAATTTCCCCTTTCCATTTTGATTTATTCTTACGAGTTATTAAGGCCTATAATTGCGATATTATTCTGTTTATATTTATGTCGTAGAGGAATAAAAATTGTCCAACTCCAAATATATTACAGCAAAGATAAAACGTGTAAATAGAATTACCTCCTTTTGAATCGCAACCTAAATTTTAAGCATGTGTAATTTTCATAAAACTGGACAAATAAAGTAAAAGAATGCTGAATGAAGTAATGAAAACTTTTACAATAGAAAAATTCTGCATAGAGTGTGTCGAATTAGTTTGGCCATTTCATCCGTGCCTAATTAGAAATTCCCTGAATAAATGGCAAAACCCTTTATCATTTAATTAACTATTCGTTATCCGTGATGATCGAGGTTTTGGCGATCCAATTATACAAGTAACCGAGTCATGTTCTATAAATATCGCAGGAAAGATACTTAATGTTACCAGATAATCTTTGCAAAACTAGGTATGCGTCCTTATAAAGCTGTCATGAGACCATACAAGTCAGAAAATTACCCTGCTCGATTCAGGATGATTTCCTAACAAATAAAATTTCTTTAGCATTTTGATAGATTCAAATCGATAAAATTTGTCAAATTAAAGTACATTCAATTCAAGCAAGAAAATAATATATTCTATCTGCACGGACAGTCCGTCGTGACGGCGTAATCGTACCTGTATAATAATATTCCACTGTTCAGGCCTTAAATAAGTATTTTATAAACCGTTTATTTTCTCGTGTGGTGACTTGCGTCAATTTTAAGCGTTTTCCACTGGAAACTCCCATCGCCGTTACTCCATTCAGTCTCACGATGGTAGCGTTCTCACTGCCCACTTCACGTGCCCGGCCCTTTTCCCGCGTCTTTTATACCCAAACATTGGGAATTTTTTTCATTACATTTCGCTCGCGTCTTCCTGATACGCCCCCACCTCCTCCCTCCACCTCCTTTCCCCGCCTCCTCCAGCCATCGGTCGATTTCGTTTGAAGCAGCTGTCCTAACATCCACAGTTAATAATTTCCTCCATTCGGCGACAGCAGTTGTTATTTTTTCAAAGGAGAACCGGTTTATGGCTCGTACCGGGTCTTTATCGGAGGGGGTTTGTTATGATTCGGGCGAAAAGCGAGATTTACGCCAAGACTGGTGTGTATCAAACGAGGAATGACGCGCGAGATCGGAGCGCGGAACGAGTGCGAAAACGCTCCCTCGCCGAGAGCGTGCCTCGTCAGCGCGATTGCGCGTAAGGACAGAAATTGCGTTCGAAGAATGGCGAAATCAAACCGTTGGAAGCGTATGTGTCGCGGTGAATGTGCGTAGTCCGGTAAATGTGTACATCTCCCGGATAATGTGCACATTTACCACCAAGTTCGGTAAATGTAAGTATAACATACTTTTACCGATTGGTTTGGGAAAATGTACACATTTACCTTGAGACTCTGGTAAATGTGGATAAACGTCACCACACAGGCCATAACATCGCGGCTTCGCGAACATCTGCTGCAGTTAAGAAGTACAATAAATGTGCGTTATCCGGTAAATGAGTAAATATTCTGGTTAATGTGCACAACTAAACTAAATTTGAACATGAAGGAAAATTTTACTCGGCCCTCCGGGTTGGGTAAGTTAGTCGAAGTGTTTTGGTTCCTCCTCACGTTCACTGTGTTCCCCCTCGGGTTGGGAAGCGTTCATCTTAATATATACCAGTGGAGCCGAACCCTCGATGATTTTTGTTATAAATTAACGTAATTATTAAAGTGGAGCATTTCTCATTCTTATTTCCACATTTACCAAGGTACGTCAGTAAAAGTGCACATTTACCGGGAAATGTACGGATAATACGTATTTCTGGAAACTTAAACTTATATTTACCGAGCTTGGTGGTAAATGTGCACATTTACCAGTAAATGCACACATTTCCCGATTACGTACCTTTACCGTGACAAATGGACTATTAGGCGAGAAGTGGCTCGGGTATAGATTCCATCGGGTCATTTAATTTTTTTTCGTCAATTTCCATTAGGTCCTTTTGAGAGTTTAATGTCCCCTTCATTGAAGCTATTCATTATTTTTATCGACATATACAGTAGGCGCCGCTCATTATTATTATCACTAGTCACTGTAATCAAAAGAAGAATTCCGAAACGAAAACGGATTTAAGGAAGACTGCCGTTTATTGTTACCATCCGCTTAACATTAGCAGTTAAATTGAACACAGAGTCATCGCGTTGCGCACACACTAAAATTAATAGCCTGTGCCGCGACAATCTTTGCTAAGTAATCAACAATTTGGAAATATTAATAGGTTATTAAGGCATTAATGTTTCCTGTAATAAATTGATTATGGCGTAGTATCAGCATATGGATGCGTCCGAACGTTGTGATACTCGTATGCAGGGGAGGCCCGAGAAATTTTGGCGCCCCGGGCGAGAAACCGCCCCAGCGACCCCTTCCGCTAATTTTGGTTAAGATGTTTAAAAAACTTGTTCATATATTCATTGCTCCGCAAAATAATTTATCATGAAAAGAGGAATTTCATCTAGATTGCCGCCTGTTCCTTGGTGTAAATTGGTATCCAATATTTATTTACTAGCAAGTAATTAATTAATTAGAAAGAGTGCAGCGCAGAGCAGCCAGATTCGTAAAACAAAAGTACGAACATAAGGAAAGCGTCACCTCATTATTGAGGGATTTGAACTGGGTACCACTGGAGGATCTCAGATTGAGCTCAAGGTTGCGACTTCTGGAGAAATATAGATCGGAATGTCTAAAAGACGAGGTTGTAGGAATAATTGAAGCACCAACGTATATAGGTAGAAACAACCGTGACGATAAGATACGTGAGATCGATTGTAGGACAGAGCGTTATCTATGCTCGTTCTTTCCGAGGACAATACAAGATCACATTAGAAAATTTCAACCTGCGATAGACAATCTTTAGGTAGGTTTTGGTGCATTGCACCCCCTGCCACCCAAAAATTACGTGAATTGCAGGGTAACATGTAGATGCAATGTATAGATAGATTTTCGGGTTAGCTCCCCAATATTTGGGCATCTCGGGCAGCCGCACGGCTCGCCCATACCTCGGGCCAACCTTGCTCGTAAGCCTAAATACAAAAACCTTGTTTCAAGACCAAGCTGCCGCGAAATTCTGTTGATCTTTGAAAGGCTGTCGCGCCCACAATACTTTCGGGAACCAGTGCATTAGCGGCTTGAGGCGATAGGTACGAGGTAGATCATCGCGAATTGGTATTGTTCATCAGTGTTCTTCTGCAGTCTAAAACCTATAAATTTGCCGTCGAATTTGATTTTTAAATTTTAGGAGATTCTTGCATAAACTGTGCCATTCATAGTATCATGTCTCTGAATTTAAGATTCATCCGCAAGTCCATCTTAGTAGAAACGCGGTAAACAGGTTTGAAGATGTTCATCTGGAAGAGGACCTTCTTTTCTTAATAAATATAATATAATTCATTAAAAAATACTTTCACGCCTTCTCTTGTTTATTTATTTTTGAAAGGAATGCCCTAGCCGCCGTGCATTATCAATCGGCTCTTTAAAAAACCACTTCTCCGAAGAACTGTTGTGCTATCTGCCCTTTGAACTTCTGCTTTCTTTTGCTTTATGTAAGTTTGGATCCTGTCCCACCAAATTTTTTAGGACTCTCCTATTTAATTCTTTGAAAAAGCCTTGGATTATCTGGCAATGGCCTCGAGAAAGTAATGTTTATTTTTCAAGAACCGGTTCTTCTTCCTTATATCGCAATGTATTTTTTATTTGCCCTGAAGACATACAGGTCCAAATTTTGAACCAGAACTCATATAAACACACTATTTGTCCTAAAAAATGTAATAAGTTATATATATATTATGCTCCGTTACTAAGGTAATTTTTTTAATAGCTATTTTTATTCGTAAAATTTTGTTTCAAATGATTTGATTAACTCGTACTGACAATACAATCGATAAAAATCATACGCCGTTAAAGTATTCAAATTATGTATTAATATGAATACATTTTATATCTTCTATAAAAATGCAATTAAATTTATTATGCTCAATAAAATTCATTTTCCGGAAATATCCAAATATATCACATAATTCAGAATCATAATGTTAAACCCCTTAAAATCTCAATCAATAATTTTCTGCTATCCTAAATTACTCGGCAAATTACAAAAGTCAAATATTGACCCAGTATTAATTAACTCCACTCCTGTACCGTTTTCCAAGTCAGTAAAAAACCTTGGTGTTATTATGAATGATACACTCTGCTGGTCTAAACATGTAAACGAAATTTGCCGAAAAATCAACTACTCACTTTATTCACTTAGGCTACTTAAAAACATTCTTCCAGTAAAACTAAAAATTTTACTTGTAAATTCGCTTGTAATTCCTCATTTCGATTATTGTGATTCCGTTTTTCTAGATCTAAAACAAGATTTGTTACTAAAGCTCCAGAGGACTCATAACTCTTGTGTTAGATACATTTTTAATATGAGCAAAAGTTGCCATATAACAAACGCATTCAAAGAATTGGGCTGGCTGTTCTTGGAAGAACGTAGGAAGATGCATATCCTAACGCAACTAAGAAGTATCCTCACCTCTTCCTCGCCTAAATACCTAAGCTGCAACTTCAAACCCCTTAATTCTGGCCTCTCCCTGAACACCCGAGGATCATCCAAATTACTCATTCCCACTCATCGTAGCAGTTACTATAATAAATCCTTCACCGTTACCGCCTGCAATCTTTGGAACTCTCTCCCCTTTCACTTTTACTCTGTCAATGGTATTAACCAATTTAAGAATCATTGTGCTAAATACTTAGCCAGCATTAGGTCCTCATAAAAATGTAATACTTTCCTCTGTATTTTTCCTTCTAACTTTCATTTAAATATCAGCACATCACTATATCCATCAGCAAACAGGGCAGTGATGATGATTTTTATTATTTTACTTTGTGTACATTTGTGCTGTACTATTCTTATTTTTTTATTATTTATGAATACCTTGAAATGATTTTCATTTCTCTATATTGATTTGTATTGAATTCTGTACATTTATATTTATCATATTGTGTATCATAATGGTTAGGTGGAAGAAGGGGCCATATGGCCTCAACCTCGCCGTAGTAAGAAATAAATAAATAAATAAATAAATCAGCGCATCACGAGCATACGAAAATTGTAGCGTAATAACTCCCTTCAGATTTTCACGCTTTTTTTATTTTTCAAAAATAAGTTCAGAATTACATTTTCATCCCAGTTGGATCGGCGTGGAATGTTTCTTTTCTCCTGATCCGACCAATCGGACGGCAGGCAGGAGGGAAGGAATTCAAATCACGTCACGGGTTCCCCAACATTCTAGTACACTCGTGTGCCGTTCTGTTACCTCTTGACTTTCATGGCCTCGTAGAAAGGACACAATGCCTCATCTAAATGACAATCACGGCAATCCTCAAACGTGGGGCTTCAAGTTATATTCCTATGGGATTTTCACCTTTGCTGGAAATCCCTCCGATATGTTCAATGGTCAAGCAGTGTGAAGGAACTGTGTGAAATGCCAATCGTTGTCTTTTAACGGAAGTTGTGATCGGGAGTGGTTTACTCGATCTCAAACGGAGTTTTGGCTTCGCGCTTACAAAGTTTCGCGGCCTTGAGCTAACAGCTTGAATTATAACGTCAGAAAATAAAAATAGGTTTGTTATTTCGTTTTTGAAGTCGAATTTAGCGAGGTGTTTTTCTGCAATAAAATATATTTATACTCCTAATTTATCAAATTATAGGTTTTTACTTCGCCGAATGCTATTCTGCAATAGAATTGCTATAGCATTACCTTGAATTCGTCCATGATGAATAGTTCAACCAATAATAGTCATTTTAAGGCATTCATCCTAACACGATGAATAGCACACATGTAATCATGTATCGAAATAATTGCTTAACTGGACTTGTTTTGGCTTATGATATCTAAAGTTTATCAAACATTGACCAAGTTTTGTCGATAATTTTGCATAGGACAATCCATTACAATTTAATTTAATGCCGTCTCTTGCCAATAATAATATATTAATTTCATTCATTATCATAGCAAATATAAATCCGTACAATTTAAAATTTATCCATTATCAAATACATTAAACAGTGTAGTGTTTTATTTTTTGTTACCCATTTGTTTAGCTCTGAAATTATGTATGTATAAGGAAAAGACAAGATTCTGCGATTAAATTTGGCACTCATCTTTTCTCGACAATTTTTCTATTTAAAAGAATGTCCCTTAAAATTATTTTCAATGCTGTTTGATTAAAACTTTTGTATAGCAAACGCATTAAAAAATAAAATATCGATATCAGTACGTAAAAATGAACGCGATGAATATACTGAGCCGCCAAATAAAATAACCTCTCATTAATCGATTGTTGTATTCGTACCTGTAGGTATGGTCGCAAACGAAGCGTTTTCAATACCTGGACATGAATGATGGCCCTCCCTGCTGAAAAATAAACAAGACAATGAAAATTCCTATATTTCCGGATACTCCCAACCTATTTATTTTTTTGCGGACGTCTTTCTTAAAAAAAACACGCAAGGTTTGTTGTAGTGTTACGTCAGATTTTTATTTTTGCTAAGCCTGTTTCTTCTCAATGGTCCGTCGAATTAGTCTGTCTCACAAATCTCTCGGCCCACAATGATAATCGAGCCGTATACGAGTATTTCTGCTGTCTAACAGACGTAGTTCCTGCTTCACGCTTTCTCGTTGCAGTCTGCTCGACTCGCGTTGCTGTCTTCCTCTGATTGTGTTTGTTTTTATCGCTTACCATCTAAGGATGTAGAGAGGCAATAAACTAACTGTAATGATTATATTGAAGAGCGACAGAAAGTTTATTAGTTCCATCGCGAGGCTTTGAGCTATGGCTAGTTAAGTTGCGGTTTCTCAGCGAAACAATGTTTCCGCTTTTTATTGATTTCATATTTAACAGACATATTAAATATCAATCTCTCAAAATAAATACATAATACTAATAATATAACTCAGTGAATTTGACGTGTGTGTATATATATATATATATATATATTTAGTTAAATGAAAAACAAATGTAATATTTTAATGAGCATTTACATCTATAGAACTCCAAAAGGGTATTTTGGTGGCTACCTTTAACATTTGGTGATTTTTTTTAACGAGGATACCAGCGTCTTTAAATATTTCCCGTAATGAATAGACCAACTACCTAAAAACATTACGAATTTTCTCAACTGTTCGTGACGTAACTTTATGGAATAGCACTTTGTAATTTTCCACTATAGTAGAATTTTCTTTGTCAATGTGGTTTCTCACGCTCATTTGATAGATAATGGTGAACGTTTAAGGAATTCATTTTAAATATTCCGGAATTCGTAGTTGTTCTGTATATGCTATCATTAGCTCTGCAAGCCGGAAGTCGGAAAGAAATTTCACCCTTGTTTCCGAGTAAAAAATGTCTCGTTCCACCATTTGCTCTGCTAATGCATTCTGACATTTTTTTAAAACTTCTCCTTTCTCCAAATAAGTCTGAAAGGACTTCACTTTAACTGCTAATAGAAAATACGGTCTCTTTAAGTTCTGGTGCGTTCAAGAAAGGGCGAAAAACGCAGCTTAATGCGCCCCGGTGAAATTTTACTTTCACTCAAGAGCCTTTCTAATGGCTTCCTTCACCTACAATATATACTTTTCTAGCATCTCATTCAAGGAATTGAGGATAACAAATAGAAATCTGTCTAGGTTAACGAAGCATAGTCGTGTCTAGCGCTAAGTTAATAGAAGAATTTATACACGAAGCGAAATGAAATTTGTTTTGATCCATAAGCCATCTTTCCAAGATGAAAAGTATAAGTCAGTCAATCCTAAAATTCTTCATTCGTGTGCTGCTGTGGAAATTAAAAGAAATCCGTAAATATTAGATGCGAAAACTTGGTAGGTATCCACATGAATACGATAAGCTCTCCCATTCGTTACTGGAACGTGAATGTATAAATTTTATTTCGAGCTATCGACTTCTATTAATTCTTTCGATTGTCGTGAAATAAAGTGTACGAAATATTCTGTTAGACAGGTCGAGCATATTGTACTTTAGACTATAAAGACTGTAGTGCTGAGTAAAATTTCATCAAGAAGAGTAGAAATTACAATTTTGGCCCAGATTTTGCTCATACTATTAAAAAGCCTGGGGGATGGAACTTTCTCCATTGAATTTGTATGCTTTGTAAGACATATAAGATATTTTATCGCACGACTACGAAGTCAATTAATGTATAATAGGGATTTTTTAAAACAACAATAATATTGTCAATTACAAAGCCGAATTTTTGAGTGAATTTATTATATTCGCATTTTCACTTTCATCATACAGACGGCTCTTGAAGATGGCAAGACTTTTCCGTTTAGCCATTCATCAAATTGAGAATGTGATAGGAGAATAATAATAAATAAACCCTTTCGTCTTTTTGAAAAGATACTCGAGAAGATAATGAAGTTTCTGATGGCCCATTCAGTTGAAAAAATCTGGGCTGTCACCGAACCTCAACCACTCAGCCCGTCTCAATTGACAGCAATATGTACTTCGGCCGCAGTGTCGTCACTTTAGAATCTCGCGAAAACAGATGATCGGTTTAACGATCTCTCGTGGCAGTCAAATAAAAAAAATGAAGTCGCGAGTGAAGTTTGGTTGCCAATGGAGGAGCGGTGCATGCAGAAGTGGGTCGATGACCATTCCGCTCGTTTCCACGATCACATCCGGACCTCGGACAATGGAGATGACAACGAAAAGCCCGGTGAAAGTGCGAGGGCGCTCAAAGGCCACCCTCGCGGAGACGTGTTTTAATGATAATGAAACTTTCACAAACTCCGCGGCCTGAGGGGACAAACATAGGAGCCAACATGCATAAAATAGATACTAACGTATGCGCCCCACCGACCTCTCCTTCTCTTTGGTGCGCGAGTATTCTCCCCTTAGCGTTTTAAAAGAAGGGCGCTCCTAATTAAGATCCTAATTTCCCATCTGCCTCTCTCTTAGCTCTTTCTCTTTCTAAAGACGGCCCCTGCCAACAACAACAATCGAAGAAACGAATGGAAAATTGATCATTCAAAAATCGCTGGTGATGTGCTATGTATGGTGATGTATCTGCGTGATATTCTGCAAAGTCATCGGGTTTTGTGTTTGTGTGGGACTGTTAATCAGAAACTCGACAAGTGATATTGCCAAAATCTCAGCGGATCGCCTTTGGCAAAATGAGACAATCGAAACGCATTTTCCGCTTCTTCGATTTTATCGTAAATTATGCCATCGAGTGTTGAAATCGGAAGTGAAGTAAGAAAATGATTCCCAACAATTTACTCTCTCGACACCTTAAGATAGCTTTTTGTTGCACAACCACCTCGGAAAAGGATAATATACGTAGAATTGTCACATTTAACGTATGGACACATTCAGCCACCAATATATTGGAGTTAAAGTTATTGCATTACATGCATCAAAACTTTCAAATACAACGATTAGCTTGATTAAAAAACTTTTTCACGGCCTACTAATAAACACCCACGACACTCCCTAGTTCCGGGGCACCCCATTTAGGAAACAATGCCATAAGTTAAATCCGACATGTCTTTGTTCATTTCTAATTTTGTTAACACTATACCTTGACTTTTTTCCTTTATTGACGTTCAACTCGACTCATCCAGAGGGACCGTGACACTAATCGCTCTTTCGATCTTTACGCAACCCATTGCTCCGATTCTTCTGTTTATCCGAAGGATTTCTGACGCTGATCACATATTCAATCGGTGGTGTCGCTAACGACGAGAAACAAGTTTTAAGTGTCTTCTCGTTAGCCACTCTGAGAAACATTACATCTGTAAAATTCCACGCAATAGTGCGAATGCGCAATTTCCGCAGCACATCTCGGTTTAATGTAAACTAAGGAGAAGAAAGCCTTGCGATTCCAAAGTCATTTACGCTGTGTTAGTTATTTCACGCTAGTTACACAATCACCCCTTGCTATGTTTGGGAGTACAAGGATATTTAATCGTAGCAAATTTTAAAATTACACATAGCGCTACAGGCTTGATTTTGGGTTATTTTGGTATCCGGTCGACCTTGGAGTTCCATAATCAAAACACTGCGCAAATTATTGTCCTAAGTCCTATTGTCCTAAAACCAACTGTTTTTCGTGATTTTTCATGTATGAATAGTCTTGGTGCAAGGATATCCATAAAGTACAAATAAAAACGAACTGCTATCGAATAAAACCACTGAACGTTTCCGATTAAAAATAAAACACGTTTAGTAATTTGAGTTGAAGGCTTTCGCAGCGTTGCTGAATGCTGGTGGAGGTTTTCGCCAACGCAGCAAAACCCGAAAACCTCCACCAGCAAACACGTTTAGTAGACTATGAATTTGCGTGATGTAATAATGTGAAAATGTGTTTGTATGTTCTTTTATTGATTTAAAAATCAACAGTTGGTGTATTACCGCTTTGGGGGTAGTTAGTGGCTGAAATGAGCATATCATTTCGTAAAGTGACATAAAAATAGAGCTGGATAATTTAGCTTGGAAATTTCATTTCGAATTAACAAAGATAGCACTAACTTGAGGTAGAACACAGGTAAGATAGCGATTCATAGCATTGCTAAGTAGAGTAGCAATGACAAATCGAATATAAACGTTATTATTGTATCTCTTGATCACGCAAACCGAAACGTAAAACGAAATCTGAAAGTCGCACATTCCCTCGCACACGATCGCCGTTTTAGAGAGTCTTCGAGCGCTAGAGAAAAGTAAGCAGAAATGCAGCTCTCTCCACCTCGCATGTAGTCTCCCGCACCAACTGCTACACGAAACAATTTTTTCCCAACCTTGTCCCAATCTTTTCGACCTTTCACTCATGCTCTCCGCCGACCGACATAACCGACCGGTCGATCGGAATGGGGTTTTAATAAAAACCTCGAACAATCCGCCGCCACGCACGCCTTCAGCGCGTTGAGGAAGTCGCCTCTCTGAGATATCGCCCACACACGCGCACGCGTTCCTCTCCGTCCCTCCTCTCTATTCTCCCTCGGTCCGTTCCATTCCTCTCGCCCGACGTTCCAATCCTCTCGCCCGACGTTCCAATCCTCTCGCCCGAAGTTCCAATCTCACCCCTCCCCCTCGATCCCCCCTCCCGGTTGCCATGCGGCGAGATTCAATTGAAGGATGAGGGAGAAGGGAATGGGGAGGTTGATTGTAGGAGAGTGTGTTGACCTTCGGGCACTTTCACGTCCTGCCATCCGTTTACACAGCTCATCTATTAAACGCCCTCTTCTACCCTCCCCTATCTTTCTCTTTCTCTCTCTCCACCCCTCCCGCTGTTTTTTTTACAATCCTTGTCTCTCCTCTCAAAATGGTCTCTGAACGCATCCCTGACTAGGTGAGCGAAGCCAGCCACCGAATCGGAACTGTGCACACGTGTTAGAATAATTAGGGCCAACGGATCTGGAACTTTCTCGAATTTTTGTTCAGGCTTTAGGCGCGATTGTAATTCACAAAGGTTTTTCACGAATAAAATAGAAATTTAAGTTGTTCGTTTCGCTCTGACCGCAAATAATTTGAAAAAAAGGATATGTTTCTCTCAATCCGACAGGGAAAAAATGCCATAAACAAATAACATATGCGTTCCTCAATTTGATGCAGACGTGGTAGTTTAAGTTGTGAATAAATGAAAAAACTGTGGCATTTATGTAGGCTAAGGCCAGCACCGTGTATTACTCGACGAAGGGCATTTTATAATTTTTGTTTCTTTTGTTTAAACACGTTTATAAAGATGACAAAAAACGAAAAATTCTATTTTGTGTAAGTTATTTCTGGTAAATATTTTTATTTAATAAAAGTTTATAATGTAAGTGACAACTTGGTTTATGTAAACTTTGATTTCTCTATCTGTTTTCCCTCATTTTACATTCGACGTCAAAAATAGTGACCGTATTCCTAGCTATCACGAATATTCAATCAAATATTTTTACCTGTGCTTTTTAGCTTGTATATAGTAATTTGACACCAAATGAACTTTCTTACGTCTCATTATTTATTGCACGCCTGTTACTTACATTTCCACAGTTTATCCCTCCTTTCAAAGATACAATTTAACGTTGTTTCTGTTGAAATATATCAAAGTATCCTTTCTTAAAATTTGTCTCGCTTGAGCCAATGATTTCAAGTGTTTTTTAAAAGTGATTCAAATTTTCCAAAAACAGCTTTATGTTTCTTATATAAATAATTACATACATAATATAGAGAGAAAATACCTCAATAACTACCACTGTTTTGATTTAGCTTTTCCTCAAAAACATTTTAAAGTTTTCAATTTTATAAACCTGTTCTTCTTTTGGTCAGAAAAACTTGCTTACACACAATCATATTGCAATAAAATTCTTATATAATAATTCCCAAGTGTCCGTCTGTCTGTCTGTCCCGGTATTTTTGGACATTTCCCAATGGAATTAAGAGCTGAAACTTTCACAATCGTTAAACTCCCATGAGGTGGTCTATAGAAAAATCAAACATCCCAGAAAAAGTCCCGGATTCGACACCGGGAGACAATTATATTTTCACATAAGTTTACAAGGGATTTTCGATTTTTCAAGGTGCAAGGTTTATTTCCTTCATTCATTAAAATATGTCAATATGGACCGAATGTCTCCATTTTTATTTTATTCGACGGCTAAAACTATAAATATTTTACTCTTGCAATGTTTATATGTTAGACGGAAGAATTTGTCAGAAACACGCATTTATTTTCTAAATTTTATGACTTTTTCTTACTTTCCGGGTGTTGCCAGGGCGACCCGCATTGTTGCCTCCGATTGAATTAGCGTCTATTAAGCCTTCAAATAGACGAAAGAATTGTGTTATTCGCTTCGCGCAATGTCAAACTTAATATATTGCAACGTTAATAATTGAATAATATTATAATTAATAAACATACGAAGAGGAATAATAACGGAGCCAAAGAGTGGCAAATCAAGTCGTATATTGATGCCAGAATGTAATAAATTTCAAGCGCTTCATTTTCTGGGAGAGTTCAAATGATTGTCAGGAATTTATTAATTAATTAAAAAATTATATTTACTATATATATATATATATATATATATATATATATATATATATATATATATATATATATAAGTTTTTAAACACACACCTCAGAAGTTATATTTTAATCACACTACAAAGTCCCGTTGATGTTCAATGGGTAATTCCGCTCGTTTTATTATAAAAATACTACGCATCTCCTTTTATTCAACGAAATTTTTTGAAACCGACTGAAATTTATCTGAATATTTTATGCCGTTATTAAAAACTATAACCAAATTTGTTCCGAGGCAGAAAGGCCACAGTATTTTCTAGCGACTTATTAATCATTGTAAATCAGGAAAATTCTTTTCAGCGAATGACAAGAAAGTTGGCAACACAAGTGACCTCGTTCATAGCCTCGGTCATTCGGGCGTTGAAATCTCTCTTGCATTTCCTCTCCCTTCTCTCGTCTTCGCCGTCCTTTCTGCAGCCAAAAACTCGTTTAATGGCTTACACGCAGCTGTCAGAGGAACCAGATGTGTTTTAAACTTTTTCTAAGCGCAATGCGTTTGGGGAAATCGGAGGTCATTTTCGAAGGTGAGTTCAATCGTTTCGAAGATTTAAAAAGTCACTTTCACCGCTTCCGAAAGAAAGATACACAGTAGCATTGGAAGTAGGAAAAAGATTTCCCAGAGAAGTCGAAAGTGTTGGGGTTTACCCATTATGCTTTTCGTGAGAGTGGGAACTATCACCTAGGTGTTAAACAGAAATTGTCCTCCATAATCGAACCTGATTTCAAACGTGTGGGAACACGCACCGAAACGAATTCAAGCTGTCTCTTTTTCTCGATGTCAATTTCTTCCAAATGACAGATATAATTAAAAACTTTTATGAGCAATGCAAATTTTTAAAAATCTTCCCAGGATACGTGCTTAATCCTGCTTTCTCTTCGTTAAACATGAATCGCAACTTTTATATGCGGAGGGGCAAGGATGCAGTAGTCTCCTGAAATTCAACGCACTTAGCCTCTTTCCACAATCTATAAATGCAGTTAATTTTTATAAATTTCAGGGACTCAACAGCATTAAGGGATTTTTCTTAGATAATCAAATTAGAAACACACAATAGTTGTAATCATTTGACCAAAGAAACTAAAAGATGTACCATTTCATTCTGTTCAAATCATTCAAACTGCCTTTTATCCAATGTAATGCAGTAAAAGCGGATGAAATGTAATTTTAGTGCCGAAGAAATACTGTGCGCATTGCTCGTTTAGTAACACCCACATATGAAGCCAAACCGTTCTATGAACCTGTTTTTCCACTATCACTAATCACGAGCTTCAACGGCTAGGTGATCAATGACGCAAGTTACTCGTCCTGCGAGCATAAGGCCGCAGGCTCGAATCTAGCCCCGAGCTCTGGAGTCCTGTTACCTTATTAGCACACGCGCCTAGCATATCCAGCGGAGAAGCCAATGACCAAAGATGATCAATGTAAATAAAAGATGTAAGCAGAACATAAATAGGTGAAACTATATTGCACCTACACCTTTCCCTTCCTGTCTTGAGCTCTAAAAACTCTAAAGGGATTAGGAGATCATATCTCGTGTACTACTTTCACCCACTCCGAGACACCACCAACCCATTTTCCCTCATCCTTTTACCACCCAGCAATCGCATACCTCGAGTCGCAGTCGCCGATCCAATATCCAGACTTTCTTCCATTACGACGGACTTTTTCCTCCTGTTTTGCTAGGGAAGACGCGGCTAAAAGTTTGCCATTCCATCCAAATCAGTGCAGAATTTGTTACCTGTTTTCTGGTTTTTCATAAAAATATTTGCAAAGTTACTCTTGGCGGCATCAAAGGTATTCGAGGCGTGTTGTTTGTTCCATTTGGTCTGTCGTCTTTTAAGTCACGAGTCGCATGCAAATTGCAGTTCGATGTCCCAATCCCTAAAAGAAAGTGGTGACATTTTCGATTAGGGTGGACCACAGAATTACCTATAGACGAAAGTGTGTTCGAGTACTCAATTTTGTTTTCTCGATAGCGTGATATGAATATTTATTGCGTTAGCTTAGACCCATAACGCATAAATTCAAATATAATTTCGTCGTAATGAAACTGTTGCTAATGAATTTTGCCTTGAGAATTTATTGCTGGGTATTATGAATCGAGTGAAGTTTCCATGCATACATTATAGTTTCTGGATATGATTTATTTCAGTCTCCCTGATGGAAAAAATATTCTCATATTTTTAAATTTAAGGTTTCAATATTATTATAGAAAATGTCTATATTCTTTGAGTAATTTTGTATTTAACACTTGCAAATATAGGGAAGCCTTAGTTGTAAAGGAACAAATTCAGTCAGTAGTAAGAGTAACTTAAATAGTTTTGAAGTTTTTCATGTTATCAACCCCTTTAAGTTGTCAGATGGCAGGTGCTATTAAAATAATTTTCGTTGGCTACCTAAAAATGCCCTGTAACATGTCCTATGATTTGGTGAAAACTATGTTGCTGCTCCTTTGAAAAAGGGGATATGTAAGGCTTAATTTAGGTACATAGTGCCAAAATATTAAGCATATTTGAATGAAATTTGTTTATAATATCTTATTGATTTCATTGCCAATGGAACTAGCTGAATAAAATAAAATATATGCCTGTAAGTTTGATAAAGCATATTACCACAAGGAATTTTGGAACAGCTCCTCATATCATTTTAGGAACAACAGCGAATATTTTTTCTCAGCCCTACTGTTCAGAACTGCAACAACAGAAAATTAGTTTATTTCAATTCTTCCTCTGTTTGCGGATAAACCAGCCTGTTGATTTGTCGACATAAAGAAGCGCATCTATTTCTTGTGAAATCAGTCAGACTATAATAAAATTCAAAAGACTATTTCATTCTTGAACTCGTGTTCCCAACCTAGGATAAGAATGGAACCCCAGAATGAACGGTATTCGGTCTATATCGAGACTCAGATGTACCGAGAAAACGCGTCGTTGGCCACGTGTATTTCGTTGTCACGGAAATGAAATTAGGATTTAGGTGAGAAAGGAGGAGTGCGGCTTGCTTCCAGAGCGAAAACAATGCCTGGAATAACAGATGTTTCGCCTGTGTCAACTTGCGCTTAAATATTTTGTGTTTGGAACACTCTCAACAGTTCAAATCCAACAACCTTGTCTTCCGAAGTCCCGATGCGAACCTCGCTTGGCGTGACACACTTCCCAAGGGATGGAAACCAGACAAAAGAGGGAGGGAAATAATGCACAAAGCCTTTTAAATATAAAAGCATAATAAGGGCGTTTCCTCTTTTGTTTGACTCTTCCCTGGTTTCTTGAAGTGTGAATATTTACCGGATCCGTAAGGGAACGGTATTATGAGGTGAAGAATGGTATCCACAATCTTCCGGGCTAGAGAGGCCCTCCTTTTTCTGGGCTCGTGTGCCATTGCACTCCGATGCAAATACAATAAAGTATGTTCATGTACAAAGTTAGTTTATTCATACTCTTAACACATAACACAAATGTGCATCGATAAAGTTTCTTTTCTGTACCTTTAGTGTGATGTCTGCCATTTGGTTGAAAGCTTTTTTATGATGGTAATGCCTCGACTTTTTCATTGCCACATAAAACGGCACTGGAATCAACCGCATCTCTGTTTCACTGGTCTGAATTTTTGAATGCTGAAGTTACGTCAATCAACGAGTTTTACATTATTTATAGGTGTTTAAAATGCGACGTAAAAATAAAATGTAACTTTCGTCTCTATGTGCGTGCCTTCCTTATTTTAACGTTTTGGCGAATTATTTTGGGTATTTTGGTACGTTGTTTTTGCATGAATCGTTTTAAAATTTACAAAGGCGTCGTATAAAAGTCTGTTTCTTTTAGCTGATTCTTTTCTTGTTGCCATGGTCAAGTTGTTAATCTTTAATTCATTTAGTTATCAACAAGAAAAGGACTCAAACCCTCGACTTTACAATTTGAAATCAAATATCCCACTATCATATTATTAATGTAGTGAATCAAAAATTGGAAGTCCCGAAATTAACCATAGCTTGTCAATCTGCTCTAAAATGGATTAAAATGCACGTGGGAGGGAGATTACTTAATGGCTTTTCTTCCTGAAACCGAAACTGTCCTGTAGCAATGCTTCGTAACTAATTAAATTTCACGGCCCACTTTCGGGTTCTCAGCAACCGAACCAAATTTTATAAGATCGTGCTGAACTATTTTATCACGTTTTAGATAACAAAAACATAATAAAATAATCACCTTTACCACACAGTCGAAGAAAATTATTGGTAAAATCCAAATTTTTTATATCATTTAAACATTTAGTCTGGATTATAAAATAATTAGATGATAAAAATTGCCAATTCTTCAGTTACGAAGCTTCTAGGTTTTGGTTACAAGTAAATGGAGCAGCGTAACAAATACTATCATTAAAGTATCGTTCTTTATGAGAGATTTCTTTTCTGTGATCTTAGCTTGTTGATAATAAAACAGCGTTAATCTCATAGTTCCACCAAATGTACCGCGGCACACCAAGTATTTGGGTACTTTGTCGCGGCGCAACAATGTGCCGCGGCACACCGGTTGCGGAGCACTGTTGTATAGTGGTAAACTGATACTACCAATTTCATTTAGTCTTGATAGCATTTATTACGCGTGAGTGATTTTACGATTTAATTTTCCGCATCCGCCAACTTTTGAAAGCAATTTCGATAGATGGAAAAAATGTACCATTAACTTCTAAATTTTTTCGGGGGACGACTTTAATTCGTGTTTATCGACGTGACTAAAATCGATTCGAACAAAAAAAAACCTCCGCCTTAGGAGCGTAATGGTTTTAAAAGTAGTTTTCGCAGGCAAGCACGTCTCCAACCTGTCGTACGTCTCAAACATTACGACACGGTAAATTTAAGCAGGTAACCCACCGCGTGGTGCGAAAATATCAGATATTCTAGCTCGTGTAAATAAAACATGCATTGCCAGGATTGCTGTTCTCCATTCTCCCTCAGTCGCCGCGATATCTCTGATGGCATAAGAAGAGCAGGAGGGGGAGTTTCGAAACCCATTATGAAGTTTCATAAGGAAGTACGGTCCATGAAGAATCATTGTTCAACTTTTTACCGCTGCTACTCCCCCTTGTGGGAGAGGAATACGGAGAGAATAATGGCTCTCTGGGGGGTCGTTACACCCCCGTACCAATCAATCTCCCCCCTCTTCGCCTCGCCTTCCTCGCCCCCCCTTCCACCATCCACTGCCAACCCAAGATCACGCTCGCTCGAACGAACCGAATCAGAGACCAGCGATTGCACCCGACGAGGAACAACCCACGTTCTACGGTCGACCGTGACCTTTGAAGCTCATCGGCAAAAAAGAATCTGGCCAAGGATCTTTGAAATTCTGATTCAGCGACCTAGAAATGGAACGAGAACCTCTCTCTCTCTCTCTCTCTCTCTCTATCTCTCTCTCTCTTTCTCTTCGGATCCCTTAATTTTTAATAACCGCGCAGAATAACCCACGAACAAGGAGGCTGCGGTTTTAAGTTAGTGACAGTTTGTTATTCTCGGAGATTGAAACTGTGAAGAGACGTGAGAGCGTATGAAAATTACCGCGCGTGATTTTTTTTTACAAGATCGCAGGAGAAAATTGATATCGAGTTCTTACCGTTTTTATCCCAATTATATGGCCATCCGGAAATTAAAAAGACAGGAAAATTCAAGAATAACCATTTAGATATCAAAATGTAAAAAATAAGCATTTGTCTTAGATATCTCCAATAGCCATTACGAACTAATGAAAAACCAGATGAACATTTCGGGTGCAATTCAGTCGTCTTCAGTGTTAGTGTAAGAATTTATCTACTCATCAACATGCCTTGTTCATTTAACCAAAGGAAATTTTTATTACTTTCGCGCGTAGTTGCTGAAATTTTCAAATCTTCTCCCATTCGTATCATTTAGATCAGGGATTCCCATAACATACTTCCAGCGGGCCTTACCTCGTCAATTTATTTAAGATATTCATATCTGTCGGCAATCGTCCTTAGATATAATTTATGAAATCTAAACGATATTTTTCGAGTAGGTTGATACAGTATACGTTTAATATAGGCGTATGACACACAAAATTCTCAATTTCTCACATATTACTTTGAAATTTACAAACGATTTGTCATCTAAAAGGTGGTATGTGCCCCGCACAGTGATATATAAAGCCTCATGCGGCCCATTTGGTAAAACGTTTAGTAACCCATGATTTAGATTATCGCAATTATTTCGAGTACTCGAGCTGTCAGAAATCTTCCCCCATTTTCATTTATTTTTTACTGGTGCTGTCTCTTCTTTGAAGACCTCGGCTGGTTAAACGGAGGTTATGGAGCAGATGTCCACGGGGCACATCGAGCCGAATGCGGAAGGAGGATAATGCGTACCCGCGAATAAATCGTGTGTTGCAACGGTTTTCATAATCGATCCATCGCAGGGTAGCATTGTCTCGCGTAACGGCATTTGGAGTTATTTTCTCTTTCGAATACGAAGTTCGAAAATGACGCCTGTAAAGCTACTACCATCGACGTATACTACTTATTACGTTAGTCAAAATCTCTTCATTTTTTATTTACTTACAGCTAGAGGGGTGTGAAAGACTACGTTATCACGCTCAGAAATTTACTTTTAACTTATAAAAATCGACGAACACCTGTATACGTAGAAAATGTTAAGGTAGAAGTTATATCGTAAGAGGAGTTTTGTATTTTATTGATTTGAATGCATCAACCAGTTTAACTCTCTCCCATCTCAATTTAAATACCTACATAACATTCCAAATTTGAATTCAAGAAATAAATGTATACGCGTAGCATTGGGAGACTCGGCAATATAAAAATTAAAATTCCAGTAGATAATGAAAACCTTTGAGAAAGTTTTCGGGTAACTTACAACAGATGTCAAATTTCATGCCTAATGCTTTAGACGGGAGAGGGTTATTTGCACGTTACTAAAAATCTTTGTGTTGCTCCAATACATAATAAGTTAAAGGACATAAAACTACCCGTCTTCTTCTAGTCTAGTCGAAAGTGCCATTCCGAAATTTCCGAGGTTCGCGCCCAACCGAACCTTACAGAACAATACCGAAAATCTCCAGACGGGATACATAACCCTCTGTACTCACATAAGCGTTGGTTAACGTCTAAGTAACCATCACTTCTCACTCTCCTCTGTCATCGTAATTATCTCCATCTACGCAAAAGGTCATTCCTTGGAAAACGGAGGTTTTAAGTGCCGCGAAGCACCGCGCGATTCTTTTATTCGGCAGTCACACGCCTCGTGGCGGTACGGGTCCCTTTATCCCTCTCTCTCTCATTGAGTTGACTCATAACAATTTTCTTTTACCCTCTGGACTCGCTTTCCGTTTACTTCTCTTGCTATCATACCGGTTTCGGCGCGACAGCTGCGCCACCCATTCAGACCCTTAAGGTTCGATCGCTCCGCGGTACAAAAGGCTTCCGCCGGTATGAACGCTCCCTCTATAAATCGTTGCGGAAGGCTCACATTACGGGTTCCACGCTAACCTAAGTGGATGTGGTTTCGGCAGTTTATCAAAAAAATATATCACCCAGCCTCCACCCCCTCGTGTGAATATATCCCCGAACCTCCGCCGTGCCCGTATACGTTAAGCGCCTTGCGCTCCCGACACATATCGCCCTATCCTGGACCTACCGGTAAAATAGGTAATCGCTACTCTTCCCCATCCTTCTTTTCTCCTGTCCTCTCTCATTGTGTTGTCCGGCACACCAATTTTATCTCCCATTATATAACTCCCTCTGATTTATTCTCATACTCCCCCGCCCACACTCCCGTCTCCTGGAGCCCTTCCTACTTTCCTATCTCTCCATTGCCACCCCTCCCTCTTATCCTATTCTCTTGTCTTCCCTTTTTCTCATTTTCCCTCTCCACCGACTCTTATTTTATCCTCTCCTCCCTCTACCATGCCACTGTATTCTTTCTCTCCTTCGTGCTGTTATCCTCATCTGTTTTTCTCGCATTTTCCTTGCTATTTTCTTCCCTGACGCTTTCTTCTCTCTTCCTTCACCTCCACTCCATTCTCTCCTCACGATTTCCTCCTCTCCTCAGCCCCTCTGTAATCCATTCCCTCCTTCCTCCTCTCTCCTCACACCACCATCACCGATTTCTTACAGATCCGGTCCAGCAGACCTTTTTTGGTCCATCGAAGTCGAACGAGGATGCAACGGAGGATGAACGAAAAAGTCTTGCCGTCGATCACGAAGAAATATGTATGCACTATATAAAAAGTTCCGTGGGGGGCGTAAAGAGGGCTTTTCCTGCCGCGGTTTAAAAAAAAGGCGGGCACGATTTGGAGCATTTTTCTTCTGTCAAATGTATACGTGTGTTACGGAGGAGGTATTTGGGGTATGGTACGAGTGGATTTATTACGTTTTTTTTGCTACGCGTTCGAAGGAGGAGAGACCGGATGCTTGGCGGTTTATCGTTATGAAATGCCGCAATCGGGTGAAAAAGTTTTATTGGTAACAGAGCAAAACACTTGCGTTTTTTCCGCTTTGAGGTAAATGTTATGCGGTTTACAACGCGTGACTAGAGAACGGGACTTTTGGTACTTCGCGACTTTTTAAAAAGTCATAAAGCTACGCGCGAAACGTTTTTAGTATTACGCGAAATTTACTAAGAAATGTCGGATTTATTCCAAGATGTCATTGCATCATTTACTTCCTTTGAGAAGTCTCTTTATATTATTGTCTAACAGCAGTATCTTTATTAGCTCATCTTTAGTTAAAATATTTTATCTGTAATGAAATGGATGGAGGAAAGAAGATGGAGTAAGAACCTGCATTATGTATTGAGCAAGGTAGTTTTCAAGAACAAGAAATTTTAAAAATGTACTTTCCTTAGGTAACTCCAATAGCCACAACAAGGTTAAAAACCATATGTGCATTTAGGCCTAAAAAGAGCCGTCTTCAGTGGTAATTCACCCAAAATCTATAGATTCTAGAATCTATTTTCAGTGAATAACCGCTGAAGACGGCTGCTTTGTAGCCGAAATGCACGTATGGTATTTTAGCCTTGTGGCTATTGGAGATACCTAAGGCAAGTACATTTTTAAAATTGCTTGTTCTTGAATTTTTTTCAGACATAAGACGAGCTCGATTGTTCCCTGTTGAAGGTGGTTTTGCTTAGTCTTGATGTTACATATGCATTTCTATGCTGATTATATTTAAAGAGGCCATTGTCTCCATTCTAAGAAGGTGGCGTATGTTCTCTTATAAATGAAAAAAATATTAAGTAGTGGCTGGTAATATTTTCTCCCATCTGAGTAATCGCAGCCTGTTACATGCATGTCATTGATATTTCATGCCGACATAATTAGGGATACAAATGGATGTTTTCCCCAGGCTACTTCCAGCAAGCGGTATCATACTCTGTTGCATGCTTTAGGGAAGAGGATACTTTGAATACATGAATAAGCCGAATTATATTAATTAAAATAAGCATGGACTTCTTAAAATATTATACGAATAAATAATTATATTTGCTCTTAATTACCTTTATGAAGCATTAATGTGAATTATTTAAAATAATTTTTAATGGTGGAATAATAAATTTAAATTAAAAAACTTGGAAATGTGATAGCCATGTTAAAAACTGCATAACATGTTATTTTTTCTTAAAATGTACACTTAAATAACGAATACAAATAGAAGTACTCACGCTAATTGTAAGCTCTTTGTGACTAAATTAAATCGCAAAAATTGTGCTGAACTCTTGTTATAAAGAATATTTTATATCAATATGAGAGTGAATGAAGTCTACAAATTAATTCCTTTTGTCAAAGTTTCTTCACAGCTTATCCTGTAGTTTAGCTACAATACAGTTGGCGAATATTTGGAAAAAATCTCACCTTTTATTTTTCTCGAGCGTTCGCTCAAAATTTACGCGTTTTTTATGTTATTTACGGTAACTGAACTCACAAGCAATTATATGGTGTACACCAAATTAGTATTAGTTTTTCCACCGAAATATAAAGTTCATTTTCAGCCTTATAACTGTGAGATAACCTCAAACCTATCCTCGATTTTTTTCTTAACAGGATTACATATGTTGCATCATCAATCACGTCCCGTCGTAAAAAGGCGAACCACATTCTGAAAATAAATCACTCTGGCAAATAATACCTCCGATCCATTCCCATACTCATCATATTGTTAGTCCCATTTCCCTTTTGAACTCCGGGGGGTAAAAAAAACACTTTTACCGTTATGACATCCTACTGAAAGAGATAATACGCGCGCTTTTGGAAAAAAATTAAACGGAATTTCAGTTCCCAGACTTCGCCGTCTCCGTTTTCTGGGTCATCTCCATTGTTGAGGGTTCGAATTTATCCTGGCGGTATGATGCTTCGAAACATAGGGGCGAACGATGGTCGAAGGGGCGGGGAGTGGGTGCGGGGGTGGGAGGCGAGGGTATCTACTTCGTGATTGCCGGATTGCAACGTTCGTGGCCGAAGCACCAGTGATACCCATCTCTCTCTTTCTTCCTACCTCGTGATGTGCTGGCGATGAAGTGGGCGTCACCCCACGAACTTGGTACCTTCTTCGATCTAGAAAGAGGCCCAAAAGAGGGACCGCCTTTGAAGATGGACGATCGTGACTTTGGGCAAAAAATATATATATACACACGTGTGGAGAGGATGCCCGTGGCTTGGAACGTGGAAGAGAAGAACGGGACGTCGCCCGAGATCGTTCCATTATGCCCTCGAAAAAGGGGCGTGTCCTTCCTTTTGCGGACGTAGAACAAAAGTTTTGCAAGGAGCTTTTTTATTTCTCTTTTCTTTCTCTATCTCTCTTCATGGATCTGTGTCGCGGACGCATTGGCACTAGTCCTGACGCATCCTCTCGTTTCTGCTCCTCCCTCTTCTCCAGCCTTTTTCCTCTTCCGGGTTGGAAGAGGATCTGGTCGCGGATGGGCGTGCGTTTTCGAGCTTCGTCCTCCGATGCCCCGGAAAAAATGGCGAGTTTTCGCAACTTCGATTAGGCGAAGGATTGCACTTTGCCGTAACCGCTTTTAGATTCGCTCGTGCTGGTCGTCGTGTGCCGTTCGAAATTTCGTCTCCTTTGAGAGGTTTTTGCCGTCGGTCGAGTTGGTACTTTTACGCTCTTCCGTGTTGGATGGCACACGGCGAAACTTTCGAAGTGCAGATCGCCCTCGGGATGCGCTCATTGGCGATGCGTCGTTTAGACGTACGCACCTTCGACTTTTAGTTTTTCTCATTGCGTGGCAAGAGAATTAATGGCGCAGATTATGGACGCTTGGCTTTTAAAACACCGAGAAAATTTATATAAATAACTTTTCAAAGTGCTCAAAGCGCTCTTCGAACTCGTGAGAGGAGCGGAAACACGAATAAAGTAATGTTTTGGTTAAATTTTCCAATTCAGGGTGCGATATCTTAACGATCATTAAGGTCGCGATTTCGGCTGTTCTTGCATTTGCATGTCTCTTTCTCCTCTGTTGCTCGGACAATAACGTTAGGTGCCGCTAATTTGAAAAAAAGTGTGAAAAAACTGCGCAAATGCGTCATTTTTGATTGAGAGTACCCATAGTGAATGCAGTTACCTAAGATCAGGGGCGTCAAGCAAGCGAACCGCCATTTAAAATAATTCAGCCCTCTCGTTACTTCAATTCTTCGTTAAGTAGGTTGTGGACGAGAAGAGATATAAAACAATTTTTAAATGAATATAATTCAGAAATAGTACGATAATTTAAACATTTTATTAATATATCCATTATTGTCTTTAAGTTTCAACAATATAATTAGGCGACCCAACGTGTATTTCAAAATTATATATTTGGAACTCTTACAACTGCAAGAACCCCGTGTAAGATTGTCCGCGTGTGCAAGGAGTTGTGGATAATCCTTCATCTCCTCGTTATACTCACTTTAACTATATATTCCCCAAACCCTCCAGCCACACTAGCTACTGCATCCCGTTTGACCAATATTTTTGTCATGTACTCGTTAGAATTGAGCCATTTTTGTACATTTAAGCCTAGGAAACATAAGAATATATCAATATATGGTGTGGCGGCTAGGTTAAAAGTTTCCTGCTCGAAGGGAAATCGCAAAAACATTCGGTCTTGCTATAAATTGATAAATTTCGCTTTTTCGATTCATACTCATTTTCCTTGAAATAGGGTTGCCAGATTTTAAATGTCCAGAATACGGGGAGCTGTCTCTTTTCTGCAGGTGTGACACTGAAAACTCGATGGGAGAGATATTTTAGAAGCTACTTTTATGCGGCTTCTAAAATTGTAGGAATAAACATAATGCAAATATATTATAAAATACGCTACACAGATATTTTCGTGACAACGGTACATGGCAATAAAATATGCGACAATTCCGTACATACGGGACGACCGGTAATCTTGCCAAGGAATGTATCTCGAGAGAAACCTACAATTTTTCCATGCTCGAAATCTTCAGCGATCACCATGTAGTATATCTTGCCTTTCGCGGCAGCAGTTGCACTGTTACTTCGTCCTCTTTTTTATTTTATTAAAAAATACCCGATTTTCCATCGATAAAGTTCAAGATAAATACTTTTGGTGTAATTCTTTATTTTATAAAGGTGATAACTGATATATTAAATACGATTATCAGAATGGTTAATTTTTATCTTTGACGAAAAGTAGTTTCAAGTTCTGTGATTTTTACCATGTTAAATTTCCAAGTAAAATATCGTCATTATTCCTTTTTTTAGCTAAATATTAATAATCTTCATTTAAATGTTATTTTTTTCAAATGTCCCTCGAAGTATTCGTGTATGTGCCGATTCCAATTCCACTTAAAGTATAAAAAAATGACTTATTGTTTTCACGGTGTCTTATAAACATTTTCTTCCGAAGAATGAAAATAATTCGAACAAATAAATTATGTTCTCAAAAATGTGTGCATGTAAATTCTATAGTTTTAAAACAGTGTATAGTTATATTAAGTGAAAAATAACCGTGATCACCCTCAATTCAGTGGTCGTTGTAACGTGAAAAATTCGGGAGCATAAGCCCTGATGTAATTTTTATTAACCGATTTAACTTTTATTGAAAAATTATTAAGGTTTCAACCTAAGATTAACTCAAAATATGCCAAAAGTTACTTGAGCTATGTAAAATAATCACAGCCAATGGAATCTGAACCAAATTTTAAAAACTGTTTAAGCTATCTTCAGTATTTAACAAGAAACAAGTTGTTAAAATGAAGTATTATGCATGTTTGCATAAAGCTGAAACTAAAGTTTGGCATCTGAGAAAGAGAAAAAATCCTGTACATGACCGCGAATCGAACACGGGTCTTTCCACTTGCCGGATAAGGTGCTTTAACCAACAAAGCTATCAAGCCGTCGGCAGGCTGGTTTGATAGCTTAGCTGGTTAAATTACCTATCCGGCAAGTGGGAAGACCCGGGTTCGATTCCCGGTCAAGTACAGGATCTTTTCTCCTTCTCAAATATCAAACTTCAGTATTTATACCGATTAAAATATCCCTCGATCAAAATTGCTCGCCGAATGTGCAAAGCATTACAACTGGATAATTGATCTAAGGGCTATTGCGAACGCTAGTTTAATATTCGTAATTTACGACAACCTTAAAAATAGAAATATATCACTTCTCCACTTCAGTCTTCTTCGGGAATTTTTTTACCACATTCGGCTAAAAAAATATTGCATCCGCTCCTCGAGTTTCTCATCATCTCTATAAAAAAAATATTACTCACGGATTCCGTCCTCTTGGCATCCAACGAGTTTTATCCTCTTCCGATCATAAAAAATAACCGGATGCCTTTCATCCGGTAAACTCCGAAACAAACAAATTCCATTCCGCGTGGAGTTCATCCACCTGTGTTTGGGGCCTAAAAGGCCGTCATGTTCGTCGACGTTGTGTGGCGTTGGGAAGTGGAAACGGTCGGCGATAGGTCACGTCCCTTCCTCCTCCCTATCTTCCCCCTCTCCTCCCCTCCTCTTTCCCCCGCCCATCGCATCTGCATTACACGCACGAGATGACAACCGTGTCAGAGGAGCACGGGACGGCGTGGAATGCGCCCTAGGCGGCGTACGTCCCACCGCGTGTCATTATTGAGGCTGCATAAGATGGGAGGAGTGCCGCGATGTTACATACAGGATTGTACAGTCCATGGGTGACAAAACTTCCTGGACCTCGGAGCCGCGTGGGACACTCATCACAAGCTTTGGAGCCACAAGAACACACATTTTGTTATAAAATAATATTGTTTATTTAAAATTAACGCACACATCCAGGCTATTTTCTATTGGAAATAGACAACCTCTTGGGTTTCTATTTCGGTAGTAAGATCTTTAAAATTTTGTCAAAAAGTTGCGGGAGCTGAAATAAATTAAACTTCAGGTAATGGATCCCATTACTTACTTTACTTTAAGTATCAAGTGAACATAACGCGTACTCTATTGAGGATCAATGCAATGACCGCCTATTCGTTTAATATGCACACTTGGAGTATTTGCGTGTGGTGTTCTGAACAATGTTGCTATCAGCCATTTTCAATTAAAAGAGCTAACAGTGAGCAGCTAGCCGCATTTGGAAGAGAAAATAACCGCATGTGGCTCGCGAGTCACAATTAAAATAAATGGTAAAAGACCTGAAAAATGGGTGCTATGTTAAAATATTTTAATACTCTACCACCTTTATATAAGAAGGAAATATCGACCTTACCTTATGAATGAAGTCAAATAGACAAACTCTGTATATCCAATAGTGGCAAAGAGTAGAGAAAAACAGATGCGCATTTTAATTAAGTAGTGTCAGTGATAATTATTTTAAATTTTCACATTTTTTTCTTGTCTGTAAGCTAGAAAGCATTTAAGAAGGATTTGTCATTAAGTGGAGAAATGACTTGTTTTTTTGGAGCATAAATCTTTTTGTACAAATCGATTCTGTTAAAGAGAGTGCAAATTAAAGTTACCAAATACTGTCTGAAAGCTGAAATTAGGTAAAATAACTATAAACTGATATAATGACACAAGAACGATAGAATCCTATGCAATAAGTTAAAGTAAACTGCATCGAATGACATCCTTTATGCAATCAAGTGGCAGCGAGTAGATCAAGTGGCAAAACTTGTGTGAAACGCTTTCCAGTAATAATTTAAGTAAATAACAGGAGTAAGTTTTGACGAGGACAAATTTCTCTCGAATCCTCGCATTTCGAGGAATTGTACAATTAGTGATTATTACAATGAAAACTTAAAATCGAGTATCAAATTTTTGAAAGACGTCTATGTCAAAATGGTAATACCAAGAATACTGAAGAAGAACGAAGTATTTTTAGGTACTCAAGTACATGAACGTGGTATCTAAAACGACACAAAATTCATCTCATAATATTAGTAATGAATACTATTCGTTTTCTTCACCATTCACTAGCTTAGGTTAAGTAAATGTAACGTTAGTAGCATAGCATGGTCATTTTTCTTTTTTATGCTTATCAAGATGGCGTTAACATTTCCGATATCGTTTTAACATGTACTTTAAAATCATAATGCGTAGTATATATCTTCGAAAATCTAAATAGATATTTTGAAATTTAGTCCGTTTCACCTTTGAGCGAGTGGGTGAACTAGTATCAATTTTTTGCCGTCCTCCATATTGCAAAACAGACCAAAAGTCCTCCTAGGCGCTGAAGAGTCTGCCATTCCCATAAATATTCATAGGAGAAGGTGGTTTGATGAAAAATCGCATAAGTTTGCCGTCAAAAGACTGTGACACGGCGGAAGAAATTTGCACTCCTAAGGATGTTGCCAGAGAGATACGTAATGCAAAATTCTATTCAAAAGATACATAGCTTACTTCTGAATTGAAGCCGAGTGATTGCATATGCCATTATAATATAAATAGGGCATTTCAAGGAACTAAGGAAACCTTTTAGATATGTTGCGCTTAGTTGTTTAACAGAGGGTCGTGGTCCATCCGTTTTTTAAAATAGTTTTTTTGTGGTCGTAATAGCAACCTCCTCTCGGATTTCATCCTTTGCCTCTCGCATCCCGCGCCGACTCATCCTTCACTCCCCGCACCCATAACCCCAAAGACAGCTAAGGATGGGGCTCCTGCAGGTGCTTCTTTTAAGACTCCGACATCTCCTCTCTACTAGAGGATTTCCTTAATGACCTAACGGCCGCAAAGAGGACTATAAGGAGGACAACGAGATATACAGAGAATGGAAAGAGATATTGTATAGCCCGTCTCCCTGAGCAGTATTTTCGTGGGACCATGTCCTCTGGACCGTTCGTCTCTTCCGCCACACTCGCACAAGCACATGGGTACACACGTTCTTGGTCTCTCTCTCTCACAAACACAGGCACACTTTGTGTATTCGCAGTGTTTCCGCTTCACGCGAAATGTCAAGGGGTACCCGTTCCAATTTCCTGAAGCTTTTAGTGCATGGATACGTCGGGTGTTGACAAGGCGCTGAGCAAAAGAGAAGCATGTTCACCTAACGCGGTTTCTCACGGATTTGCTTCTAACGGTTAGAGAAATAAAAATGGAAAGAGATTTGCGTTAGGGCTACTCCTTGTTTACCGTACCTGACCTGCTTCTTGGCCAAACGCGACATTTCTTTTTTGATTGTTTCTTGCGTATGGGGTGGAAGGGGTGGGAGAGATTGGTTTTACTCTCTGCAACCTTAAAACCTCTCGATTGCCTGCCCTGTGTGATTAAGGCAGTTTTCCAACCTATGGTCCGCGGACCATTTGTGGTCCGCGAAGGCTTTGTTGGTGGTCCACGGTTTCCAAAATTGGTTTATTTTTAGGCCGCACCTCATATTTTGCTGGAATTTTTGTCTGGGAAAAATTAAGAAAGTTGTACACTATCACAGGTATTGGATATTTTTATTAATGGCGTTTTTACTTAAACATTTTCCCATTCCTTCATATCACTGTAAGTAATGAGGTGGTCCGCAGAGGCTGAATGGGTTCCTAAAGTGGTTCAAAAGATTAGGAAACACTGATTTAAGATAAGGTTAATTTTCCAATTTCGAAAGGATAGATGTTATTTTAAGGTAGCTAATATGTATTGAATAAGGAATTTTTTAAAAGCGTGATAATCACTAGGTATATCAGTTTCTAATATTATTAATTTCAAAACCCCACCCAGCGTTTGAATTAAATTAGTTGCGATCAGATAGTAAAAACTTCAAGTGGGAGGAGCGAAGAGCTTCGTTAAAAGAGCTCGATACGCAGTAATGAGGGAATTGAGTTTGTTTCTCCTAAAGCATTCATTGCGTGATCGTATTTAACTTTGTAATTTGACCCCCGGAACGCCCATATCCCCGACATCTCCCCCCCGTAAAAACAGGATTAATGTAATTATCGGCGTTGCCCTTTCTCTGCGTGATACACGAGCACGCCTTTCGTGAACAGAAGCGCTCGCTTGGGGCGCTTATTACCGAAAATCATTGTTATTACGGAAAAGTTCGTGGCAGGCCAGTGTGACGCCGTATGACAATCTCGCACGCTCTTAAGTGGCGTATCTCTGGCGTTTCTTAAACCGGTTTGAGCCGTAAAGCAAGTCTTAAGTATTTTCTTCAAAATTCGAGAGTATCCCAGGAAACGCTTAATTTGCATAATTTCCGTAACTATGTTTTAATAGCTCGGACATGACAAAAAATGTGCATACATTCATTTTTATTCGAGAGAGTTGTTGTATCTTTCGGGACCTTTGAGGTCGAAAAATGACAATGTGTTAATAAAAAATACCTGATAAGAAGGTTCCTGAATGTTAGGAATATCTCACGATGTAGATTGGATCTAGTTTTTCCCCATTGTGTTGCGTTCGGATTTAAACGAGTCGAGATATCGCGCATCTCTCTTCCGCGTTCATTCATTTTGGAAACTCGTCCGCATTTTGCGTGAACCCAACAAAGTTCACCATAAGAGCATGTAGAATATCTCAAAAAAATGAGATCGGTTGGTTTAGTTTTTGTTTCGTCTTACAATTGTTTTAAAGCTGCTTGAAAAAATAAAAGTTCCTCTTCTTTAATTCAAGCCGCACAATGAGAAGGCATTTTTATACTTAATTAATTTCAATGTGGCGTCAAGTTTGTGTAACTGGTCTAAAAACATCTTTGTTTGAACGAAAACGTTTCAATGAGTAAAATATGAGGTAATTTTATGAATGAGAATAAACATTTTTGCCATGAAAAAATTAGATCCTTATTTTTCGACTCAGCTCGTATACTACCGCAACATGGATTTCATCCTGCTCTCTAGAGCTGCACGAGGCAGCTTAAGTTCGCTAATTTAAAGGGTTGATTGCAGTTGTACAAGGACTTTTGAGATGATATCGAAATAAGAGGCAAAATCGAAATAGCAACGATCGAAGCATCAGAATATATATCGTTAAAAGAAGTGTCGTTTTCGATTGATTTAATTCTAACTTATACGAGTGCAGAAAGAATAAAACTAGAATATCATACGGGCAAGGTTCATGAATAGAAAACTAATAAAGTAAAATAGAAAGTTCTGAGACTAGATTGCAGATGGCGAGAGATTTAATAGTGATATTGAAGATAAAGCGGACAAATCTTTGATATCGGACGAATGTTGCATTGATTTGAGGATTGCAACTTGGACTTTCGAAATGATGGTATTGCTCGGAATGGTGTGAATAAATAAATGAAATAGGAAACGACAGTGTTTCGTATGTAGTTGTGGAAAAGAGAAATTTAATCGATGCGATTGAATGGAACGTTGAAGGGAGCCATGCGTATTTACACTTTTCATAATAATCCTTCAAGAATTACCCTAAGTTTTCGCATCTCTCAGCACAGACGTCGTCATCTTCCTTTTGCATCGCTTCTTTCAACATTCATAATCATTTCTCCTCATTCGGTTAATAACGCAGATGTATAATTACTGAGGCGCGGTCTGGGAGACACCACCTTAAAGTTATTGTGTCATATTACTCAGCTGCTTTACTCTCTGCTAGCTTACATTTTACAAGGAAATAAAGTGAATATTAAGTTTTTATTTCTTTGAATTATGAACTTCTTAACCTCATCTAACTGATTATTAAACACGGAAATTATAAATATAAATTATAGCTAAAAACAATAGCGGTCTAGGAAACGACACTTCGGTTACAACGCCTTCATAACTCACTTGGGTAATTAAAGATTAATGGCAAAATAAATTACGCTATAAACTCACATAAACACCAACCCCACCTTTTAAAATAATTAAATTTTAAGCACTCTGTTGGGAGAAAATTGGAAAATTACGCATTTTTACGCATCACCTTCATATAAAGTCTCTTAACTCTCCCGTAATCGTCACGTTTCATTGTCAACTGTCTCGTTTGCGATTTTTACTCTTAGATATGACCTCCTTAATAACTCTTCCGTCTTGAGCATTCCGCCTAAGTGCCCGCATTTTTGTCCCTATTCTAGACCTTTTACTTTCGATTTCATTCGAGTACGACGTTTCACTCTCCGGAGCCACTGCACGACTTTCATTCGCCGCTGTTCATTTCCACCTCGAATTCCTTTAACGCGACTGACGACCTCCAGCCAGAGTCGAATCGCAATGTCACATGGCGGTGGTGGACGATCGATTTTCAACGGCTGACAATGAATTATGTGTCGGTGATGACAACGGCTGCTACTAATCCCCTTAGTCTGGAAAAGAAAGTTCATTTTAAATTTTTTCGAGATCGACTTTTCCCAATCTCGGGGCCACTTTGCGCTTCCACCGACCTCTTTCGCCCTGAGATGCCCTAATATGTAGTTTCCGGAAAGATCGAACTAATTACACAACTAATCCTGATCCTCCCGCTGGATTCTCTTTAGAAGAGATGTTCTAAGACTCGAGGAAACGCTGTACGAGATGATGGTGAGATGCGACCCAATACCGATTTCTTCTATTCTCACCCTCCTCCGCGTCTGTTCCTTTATTTTCAGTTACCTTACGGTCTCCCGCTCTCCATTCTCTCTAAATGGCCAAAATTTATACATTACAATTTATTTCTACTCAAAAATTATACTTTTGTCTTATGTTCGTTCATTCATAATTTCTTTTTAGCGCTTAAAAAAACTGCTTATGTATTAGGTCTTTCTGTCCATCCGTCCGTCTGTTTGAGCAATATCTCTGGAATCCTGCAATTTGGGGAGGCCAAATTTTTATGATAAGGTGGTATACATGAGGGCTACATATGGTACCAATTTAGTGGATCTAGGATGAGCCACTGAGGAGTAATCGATGTCTTTTTTCTTTCTAATGGCCGCTAACTAAAAACTAGTTCGTTTTATTAGGTTTTTACATCCTCGAATTGGATTTTAGTTTGGTGCTTATATCGCCAATTGCATTAAAATTGCTACTGTTATATATGGTGCACATGTTATTTTGTAGGAAGTGCAGGAACCAAGGACATAGAAAATGAAATTAAAAATTAAACTGATATGGCGTGCCATTACACCTGTCAAGTCTTTTTGAGTTGTAAAATATTTAAAAAACATGTAAAAACGCGGGCGAAAGAGATCGCAATTATTTTCTTCCATTCCATCGGCTCGACTGTTCTGTACTCGCAAACCGATAAAACCCACGCAGAGAGCACTCCTTCCGCCATAGAGTAATACATTGCGACCGCATTCACATGCTCATGGGGAGGTGGATTTGGTTCATTGCACCTCCTGGCGCCATTCGGTAGCCGCTTGGGAACTTTCTCTTAGGCCCATTCGACGCAAATCTCGACACGCGAGAGATTCCCTTCTTGCACATAACTCTCCCATTCTTTGCCCACGCGTGCACATAAGAGCCCCCTCCGCGCCACTATCTCACCCTGTTTTGTTTTCACGCGAGACCCAGGAAACGGAAAGGAAAATATTTGGAAGCGGTCCGCTTATTACTTTACATAGGTCATCGTCTGCGATCCTGCATTCCTCGAGATCTTATTGTGTTCAGACGGGATGATGATAAAACGGCGAACCGAGCGTAAAATTTCCTCCTCAGGGCTGAGAGCAGCGCGTCGTGCGGAGTTTTCCACGTATCCGGGACTTCTTACCTTATGCCGGATGCCGCAATTTGCTCGCAAAGAAAGGCACTAAATATAAATCATTGGAGGGTGCTTTAACGTCCTCGCGCAGGATGCGAAATTAATTTTTAAGGTGCTCGGCAATCTCGTTTTGTCGAGGTAATTTTATATACTAGGTTAATTAAACTTCAACGCTAAAAAAATATTAAGTTTGACGAAAGGCTGGCTGTGAAAAATCAAACACGATCTTTTGTATGGGAGAAATTGAATTCGCCGACTCTTAATTAATTAATATTTTGAAAACACGGAACTCTCTCATTATTCTTATAACACAGCCTGACTAGTGACCACGATTTGTTCTGTGATTATTTTTTGAAACGTGTAAATTCAAATTAACGCGGAAAGTGGACACACAAAGACTTCCAAAAAATAACGAAGTGTTTTACAAAACAGGTTGTTTAAGGGAAGGTTCTTATTGCGGTGAACTTTGATTATCGTCCAGATTCGAGAATTTGGAAGGATAAAGAAGAAAAAAGCGTATCGTGCTCGCTTTTCTCGGCTCTAGAAAACTTTCTCTGTGTCACATAAAAAAACACCTCCGCTTATTCCACCAGTTTTTCCCTGAAAGGTATGGAATTTTATCGGCAAAAGATATTCAGGTCGTTTGCAAGTTTGTCCGTATCTAAGGTTCTTCCGGCTTCGTCACAAGCTCAGATTAATTACATTAAAAAAGGCATCCAAAATTCTAATGTCTGCACATTTCTCTTGGTTAAAATGTCTTTGTATTCTCGGCAATACAATGGGATCAAGATGAGTGAGTAGAAAGCAGAAGTAAAGGTAAAGCAACGCCTGGTGGACTTTTTCGACATGGAAGATAATAATTAAGACAAATTTTACAATGATTTAAAATAGATCGCTTATAATTATTAGAACGGGAAGTAATAGAGACTAGATAAAAACAGGATAGTAATGAACATACGTTAATAATAACACTGGAGAACAAATTAAAACTTTTTGTCTGGTTCTTGCATAGAATGAGGTTATCCTAAATGATTTTGGCCCGCTGAGTTTGAATCTGTAGTCAGAATTCGAGTAGCACGTCTATGTATGGAGAAAAACGTATTTTTATATTAGAAGAACATATTGTGTTTTAGTCATACAAACTCAGCAAATACAATTTTCTTTTGTATGATGTATCAGGAGCTTTCTTAATTAATAACCAACAATAATCAGCAAGCATATTAGTGTTCCATCTGCCGTGGTATTGTTTTTCCAACGTTGGAATGCCCTGATGGAACCGCTCGCCGTGCTCATAACTCACAGCCCCAAAATTCTCAGGAAAGAAGTCCAGATGAGAGTGAAGGAAATGTATTTTAAGTATTCATTTCCTTCTAACACTGTATCGAATCCATCATCGTTTATGAGTTCACGTATTTAGGAACCCACAAATATTCCTTCTTTAATCTTTGTTTTGGTGATTTTTGTAAATTTTTCCTTAGGCTGTATAAATCCTCTGCTATTTTTATCCACACCTTTTACAAAATTCTTCATGAGTCCTAATTTTGTATGTAAAGGGGTAAATGAATATTTTGTGGATCAACAAGACTTTCATGTAGGTACGTTTTTTTGACCTTCCACTAATTGTCTAGATGGCCAATCGCGAACAATGTAGTGCTGAGAACAGGAAGATCTGGATCATGTGTGACAGATTTTATTGCTGATGGCACTTTAGGATAAAGAATGCGGTTTTTGTTTTTTCAGAGAAGCATTTTAGTCGTACAAAAATAAAGTCGTTTACGTGATTTTATTGTTCCCTCAAGATCATAGGAATTGCAAAACTCATAGAAGAACGAGCGCCTTTCATCCACTGTCGGAGACGGTTTGCACAGGATGCGAAACAAATATGGGTTTATATTGGTCTCCATAAACGAAGGTTATACACATGGAAAAGCCCAGGAGATAGAATGAGATGCCAAATAGATTACATCCTTGTAAAACAAAGATTCAGGAACAGCATAAAGAACGCCAAGGCATTGCAAGGAGCGGACATTGATTCAGATCACAGCCTTCTAATAGTTGACGTGAGTACAAAGCTCAAACAAATAAGAAAAACGAGAAGAGAAAGACAGACCTGGGACCTAGAAAAACTGAAAGAAAGGCAGGATGTAGTCAGCATGAAGTTGGAAGATAACCTAAGAAAGTTGGAAAATAAACCGAAGACCGTTGATATAGAATGGGATGAAATTAAAACCAGTATCAAGGATACCTTGGATAAAGAGATTGGAAAACAAGAGAAGAAAATCAGAAAACCATGGATCACGAAGGAAATGCTGGAGAAAATGGATGAGAGACGAAAATGGAAAAACGTTAACAGTGAAGAAGGTAGAGCCAACTATAGGCGTATAAACAATGAGTTGAGAAGGGTAACAGATAAAGCTAGAGAAAACTGGATAAAAGGAAAATGTGATGAAATAGAACAAATGGAGAAGTTAGGACGGTACGATATGATGTACGCTAGGGCACTGGAATTAGAAGATAAGAAGTCTAATGGAATTTGTGGTAAAGGAATTATGAACACGGATGGGAAGATAGTCTCAGAAACAAAGGATGTAGCACAGGTATGGGAAGAATACATTAAGGAATTATACGGCAAACAGGCAGGAGAGGGGAAAATAGAACTGGAAAATGAGAAAAACATTGAAGAAGACAACTTAGGACCAAGTATTATGGAGAGCGAAGTAGAAAAGGCGATAGTGGAACTAAAGAAGGGGAAAGCCACGGGCAGCGATGGAATACCGGCTGAGATACTTAAAGTCATAGGATCAGAAGGACTAAAAGCGATCACGAAATTAATTAATAAGATTTACGACACGGGAGAGTGGCCTCAGGATTTCCTAGAAGTAACAATGATCCCTCTAAAAAAGAAGCCAAAGGCAATGCAGTGTAAAGATTACAGAACTATAAGCCTTCTGTCACACACATCGAAGATCATCACGAGGATTCTTAATAAAAGGCTGGAGAAAAAGGCAGAAGAAATAATAGGGGAAGATCAATTCGGTTTCAGAAAAGGACGAGGAACTAGAGATGCTATAGGAGTAGTTAGAATCATATCAGAAAGGGCAATAGAATACAGTCAAGATATCTGCTCATGTTTCGTAGACTGGCAGAAGGCCTTTGATAGAGTAAATTGGGTAAAGTTGATGAAGATATTAAAGGATATAGGTGTAGACTGGAAAGACAGGAGACTGATTAGGAATCTATATGAGAATCAAGTTGTAAAGGTTAGGTTTGAGAATGTGGACACCTGCGGAATAAATATCGGTAGAGGAGTAAGACAAGGCTGCTGCCTATCGCCAACCCTATTCAATATATATGGAGAAAGTCTAATGCAAGAAGCTTTAGAAGGCACAGGGGATTTCAAAATTGGAGGAAGGATTATAAGAACAGTAAAATACGCAGATGATCAAGTACTTCTAGCAAGAAAGGAAGAGGAACTACAAAAAATGATAAATAGACTAGTGATAACAGGTAGAAAATACGGTATGGAAATAAATACAGAAAAATCCAAGGTCATTCGAATATCGGGTAAAGAAGAGAATCTGAACATAACTATTGGGGGAAAGCCATTAGAACAAGTTTCAGAATATAAATACCTTGGAAGTATCATAACACGAGAGGCAAAATGTACGGATGAGATCAAAACTAGAATAGGAAAAGCAAAAGCGGCTTTCAGAAGAAAGAAACAACTACTTACAGGGAATATAAGGGAAGATACCCGCAAGAAGTTGATAAAATGCTACGTATGGAGTATAGCATTGTATGGGGCAGAAACATGGACGCTAAGGAAAAATGACATCAAATACTTGGAAAGCTTTGAAATGTGGACTTGGAGGAGAATGCTGAAGATAAAATGGACAGATAGGATGAAAAACGATGAAGTGCTACGAAGAATAGGAGAGAAGCGAATGATTATACAGACTATCAGAAAGAGGAAGGCTAACTGGGTTGGACATTACATGAGGAGAGAGAGTATGATTAAAGATGTGTTAGAAGGAAAACTAGATGGGAAAAGGGAAAGAGGTAGGAAAAGGTATCAGCTGATAGACGATTTGAAAGGGAAAGAGAGTTATCAAGATATGAAGAGGACAGCGGAAAATAGGAGTATATGGAGAACCAGGTTTAACCATGAATAATCACGGACCTGTCTACGGACAGACTACCTATGATGATGATTGGTCTCCTACCTTGCATCCAAAGTACAATTGGTATGTTTTTTTGATAAGACAAGTACAGCACCTTCTTTGATGTTTCACAGTAAATTCTCCGCAAACATAACAAAAATTGTCAGCCGCATTAACACATTTAGGAGACATGCTGTTTGCCATACTTCTTCACCAACTTCAACTGCTACTGAAAAACAGAATGATGCTGTTCAAGATGTGTTATGAAAACAAAAAAAAGGTAGCAAAATGAGTTTGTTTGTTTTGTATTAAATCTTCTTGTGTATAGAATATGTTCTTTCTGGGGTTTGTTCGCTATAATTGGAAGTGTCATATCTCAAAATGTATACGTGATAGGAAAATTTTAAAAACAGATTCGTAATTTGCGTTACAAACTACATCAGAACCACGTATTTGTTTGGAAACAAAAACCTTGTTCCTCAGTGTAATCAGTGGCGTAGCAAAATTTATGGGGGCTTCAGAGAAAAGTTCTTTTTGGCGCGTCATATTATTATTTTTATGTACAAAATAATAACCTTTCAAAGAGAAATCAACTTACTATCAATCGATAAGAGCAAGGCTATGCAACTCTCAATACGATACGATGGTTGCAAATTATTTTAAATTATTTTGATGGCTCTCGCCAGAAATATTGCGAGAATCGAAAACAATTGCTCTCCCAAAGAACAGAAAAATAACGAACACCTCAGGGATACCCCGAATTACAAGTTGGAATGGTTAAAAATAATTTACAGAAAATAAAGATTAAAAAAATTAATATGACAAAATACAAATAATTTTTGATGAAATGCTACTTTGTTTTAGGGATCCCCTCTACTGGTACGCTATTAGTATGCTCCGCCACTGATGACAATTTTATATTTGAAAACGAAACGATAAATGAGTGTATCCTTGATTGAAGGTATCATTTTTTCGAAACCAAAGGGAATTCGTATCTTCAAAACTTTTATTTATTGTTTTCGTTCATTATATTCCGAAGAAGTGGAAATGTATTTGGATCGAATAATATGATTCATCAAAAGCTTTCTTAGACCGTAATTGTATTTATCTCCACGTCTTTTGAAAAACTTTAAAAAATAGTTCCTGTTTGTGAGAGCAGTACCCAAATATCTATAATAATTCATGTAAGTGATCCGGTCAAATTAATCGGCAGTAGCCCCATGATAACTCATATTTTTATTGATTGCTGACATTTCTATTAATTATAATTTCTATTTTAAAATTACTTAAGAATAATGGGTGCCCATGTATACACTTATATGCACCTCCAGGAGGTGTATACGGCGTGAACAAAATAACAATTAAATGCAAAGAATAAAAGTTTATTGATGTATCTTTGTAATATCTCTACATCTACAAGTTGCCATGCAACTCACCAAGTTGGTGGGTGGCAGGGGGTGCAATGCACCAAATCCTACCTAAAGATTCTCTAACGCAATTCGAAATTTCCTATTGTGATCTCGTATTGTCGTCGGAAAGAACGAGCCTAGATAACGCTCCGTCCTAAAATCGATCTCACGTATTTTATCGTCTCGATCATTTCTACCTATATACGTTGGTGCCACAATTATTCCCACTACCTCCTCTTTTAATATCATTGAATTGTTGACACTAATCTTATAAGGAATAATAATGTAACCCGAATTTACATTTTAACAATAATAGATATTTTCTGTTCCATCTGCGGCCATTAAAATTTGATGCTCGTTAGTGCTTTGAAGAGCTCTTCAAAAAACGTTTGAAACCTGTTATTCCGGGTTCATTTAGAAGCATGTTCATCATTACTGCTTTTAACGATTTCAAATAAGAAATTTTTTATAAGAAGGGCTTCTAACGCTTAAAAGTTTCGGATATTTTTATTTGTAACATTACCATTGGTATCATATGTACTCGTAATAAAGAGATCATTGTATATAAAAGATTGCGTCAGAAAAATTACATCAAGTAGAATGATTGCTTCAGCGTCTACTTGAAACCCATTTTTTAAACGGTGAATAGCAGAGTAAAATTTATCAGTGTAAGATAAATATATTTTTAATCTGTTCCCGCAGACAAATATTTACTCCTATGAAATTATTGGCACATCATATCAGGCAACTCTTTTATGATACCAAGCTGATTTAGCAAAATTTGTGTCACATAATGTTTTAACAATCCTCAAGAGTAGGGCAGTTCATAAAACTATTTAGGCAGACTTACTTTACAACATATGGAACAAATATATCATTTAAGAACAAACAACATTCACCTGCTCACCAAATTTTATATTTCCGTTCTGGAAAATCCTCCAGCCAATGGAATTCAAGTGGATCGCCCCGACAATTCAAAGCAATTTCCAGAACACCAATCGATCGGAAACATATAGACGGCGCCCGAGCAAACAAACTAACGCAAATCCGCCCAAATTGACCCGTATCTTTCTCTGTAGGAAAAAACTACGCCGTCAAACGAAATAGAATAAGGTAGGAGGCGCGCCTCCCAATAAAACCGACGCCTAGAATTTTTATCTACAAACCGCGATATTGGCTCTCGGACTCCGCGATATCTATGCGTCAAAAGTCTCGAAGAAGTCAGGAATTTTGCGTTTGGACACGATAAAAATGTACGGACGGAGGTGGGTTTCCAGGAAACGAGGAAGGAGGTGCGGGGGGAGAGTATCGAAGTGGCAGACGGTACTAAAAGAGGGGATGAGGGAAGGGAGAGAGAGGAAGGGGTGGAGGGGATAAAAAGAGAGGGTTAGACTGAGATGGGATGGGGCGTGATCGGACGACTGCGGCTGGGTGGGATTGGGAATGGGAGGGGGGAATAGTGTGGGAGGAAGGTAAAGTGGGGTGTGAATGAGAAGGGGATTGCGCGGGAGGACGTGGAGGTATAGAGAAAGAGAGGTGCGCTCTCTCGTCGGACGAGAGTGCTGCTGGCGAATGGAACGGGAAGAGGGGAAGACTTTGGAAGTTGACGGATCGTGCTCTGGAAACCAACCGAACGGGGTTGCGACCCACATTTCAAACTCCACCTAGCTCCCTACTCCTCTCTTTCTCCGCCTTCCACTGCCCTTTCTCCCTCCTCTCTCTCTCTCTCCATCTTCCCCTCCGTGCTCTCTCTTCATGACTCCCTCCCTTAACCTTCTCTCTCCTCCTCCCCGCCTGTATGTTTCTCTCTCTCCCTCTTTCTCCGCTCCGCTAAAAACCTTTTCCCCGTCTCACGAATCTGCCGAAAGATCGACTCGGGTGAGATAAGGGAGAGAAGAAAGCTCGCGATGACCATGTGTTTCGTTTCGTCGATCTTTACGCTGGGTTATTATTTTTCATCTTCCTACCCTCTCTATCGCGCGTCGGAAAACTCCCAGTCAAGTGCGTGCATGTGCGTAATTTTTGTACTTCATTCGTTATTTTTTATTTATGGATCGTTCGCAATTCTTCAGAGTGGTTATATATGATGTGGAATGGTTCCCGATTGATGTAACGGGTAATAAAGACGTCGGTATGCACCTGCGGCCTTATTGAAGCTGGATTGAAATTCCGAAGCTGTGTGGCGATGCGGGCGTGAGATACGTTCGAATTGCGTCGCTTTGCTCGAAGGGAAGATGTTTCTGTATGGCACATAATTGAGAAACGTACGTTTTAAACACCTTCGGATTTTTTTATTGGATAAATCATTGTGATTTGATTAAAGTGGAGAAAATTCTTCGTCTGTTCTCACGCTTCGTTTTTTACTGCTCATTTTCCCATTTAGGTTAAATTCCTGACTGTCTCGCAGTTTGTGCATTCGTTTTGACTGACTGATTTTTAACAGAAAGTATTGTTTGCCTTAACTTTAAACTACTGAAGTGCGGTCCGTGAGATGCCAACTAATTAGTCTGCTACTCTACTTTCCGGTAGTTTACATTTTACAAAGAAATAAAATGAATATTAACTTAATCCTGATGAAAGATAATTAAACACGGAAAATAGAATTATAAGTATAGCTAATGGGCAAATAATAATAAAAAAATATCGGCCTGGAAGACTCCACCTCGGTTATATTGTGATCATAATTTCACCTCACTAGTTAAGCTTAAAGATATTTAAAAAGTTGTGTAATTTCTTGGAACCGTGATAATTTAAATCCATGTGTGAATTTTAATTTTGTCCTTCACACAACGTAATCAATGTTAATACGACTAATTTTCTTGTAAATCGCTGGTTTCTCTTTTGATGCCTAATTTTCAACTGTTCAAATGATTTTATACATATGAGCAATGATAATTAAAACTCTAGGAAATTGGCACATCCAACTTTACCAAGCGCATATTTTCATTTCCGTCCTTGAAAATTACATTTCTCTTTTAGAAACGCGTTCACTCACATTCCATTATTTCCAATCCAGCCATTTCAAACAACAACGAAATGAGGTACAATAAAAAACATGGGGTTTTCATATTCTTCCTCGGATAGGAAACGTTTCCGAGCTCGTAATAAAATGCTTCTGTGCGAAATGCAAACAAGGTTCTTTGCAGTGGTCACGGAACGAGGCGGTTGGCCGCGGAGGACGCCCAGTTGGCAAACGAATGATCTTTGACATCATCTGACCACCAGATGACGTCGCGCGGTTTGGATGGATACCGCATGCAAATTTTTCCTATCCCTTCTGCCGCTGAAATTTCCAAGCACTAGATGCTTTCCGCCGATCCTGTGCGATGGCGCCACGTCCACTCGATTTGCAGAACTTACCCCCCTCATCCCCCTTTTTTTCTTCTTTCTTTCATTTTTCCTGGAGACGTCGGCGAAGGGGTAGGGATGAAGGGGAGGCCCTGTTTCTTTTTTAAGGCCTTTTAAAAACGTGACCCCCTGACCTCTAATTCCGACCGAGTTGCGGCCTTGTATGTCTCGCCTTCCTGAATTCGATTTCACGACCGCCGAAGCGCGCTAGTCACGCCATTACACGCACGCGTCATAAAATTTCAGCGGTACTTCCTGTGGACGAGTGGACAGGTAAATGAGATGGCAATGCTGTCTTTTCCCCATTGCTTCCTTTAAATATTGTCTCTCCTATGAAAATGGAACCTCTGCGAAGTACGCATAATATTTGACAAATGGACATTGCGATATTTTAGGGAACACGGATTTGGAGTATTTCATCAACAAAATCTATTGCTCTAACCGAGTCCATTTGGATTATGAAATAAATAGTAAATTTTAAGGTTAATTTTGCGTTTGGAAATGATTTACATTGAAATTTTACAACTTAAACAAGCAATGCACATAATTATTAACTTAAAGCCTATTCGCTTTTACCAACCAATAGGAAAAGTTGTAAATACTTTTTAAACAGCGCTTTTTCAATTTAAAACTCAATTGGTTTAGCAAGAAACAAATTAATTTTCCACGAAAATACGGCTACTTCCGTCATATTTATTAGCACGGTAAAATTACGGGCATGCATAGATTTGGACGGCCGAAATACTTGGCAGCGATAAAACGTGGCAGCATTTATTACATGAGTGAAAATGTCGCCAGGAAAATTAGGTCGAATAATTGCCAATCTGCTCGTCGTTGAAAGTAGCAAAAGCGTCCGAGAAGCGGTTGAAGTGAAAGCGTCTACGCTTTGCCTATAAAAAGACAGAAAAAAAAACAAAAATTCAATCGTTTTTGCGACTTTTTTAATAGCTTTAGCAAAGTCGCGTGTCCGAGTCAGACGTTCCATTCCACGAAATAAGCGATAGCAATACCCCCTCGATGCCCTTTTCTGAGCACAGAAACTTGACTGATGTCTATCGGAGGAACAAAACATATAGTACTCGATGATCGTCCCACTGCATCCAGTACGAGGACGCAGTTGCAGTTCATGGCGCCGGAGACAATCGCAAACGTGGCCTATAAATAAATTAGCACTTATCATTTTTATTCTTCTATAAGAGGATTCCTCTATAAATTCGGTTTTAAATGATAGCGCAATCTAGTGATTTTGTTTTTCATCTGGGTTCGCATGAATGTTTAAACGAATTAATTGTCAGAAAGAGCCTTTTTACGCCTACCGCAGTTCGTAATTTAGCTTCAATTCACGCATTTTTGCTGTATTTAAGCCCGCGGACTACGCAGCATTTCACTTCATATATTTTACTATGGCAAGCATGAATGTTCACCTTTTCAAGTATGACGTTATATTAACAAAATAAATGAAGATGCTTGTTCCTCTGTTGGATTATAAGAGCATATATATTTTAATCTTCCGGTTATAAAAGTTTCATCCTACATGATTACGTGGTTGCGTTGCATTGCTACGACAGAGAAAAACTTAAATAAAAATTGCTAGTTAATCACATTTTAAATTGCGCGATTTTTGGCGCAAAGTAAGCACATTAAAAAAATGCCTGTGTACTGCGAAGTCAGAATCTTGCTGTTATATCCATCCTTATAAATGTCTGCCCATAACAATAATCTTTATCTACCTATCTATTTTTTGTTAAAAATGTTGTCTATGCTGCTTATTTTGAATTGAAATACTCCGGCATCATTAAATACATCGAATTTACCTTAAATGGTCTGGTTTTCAGAGCATTGCATTGCAATTTTTTTGCAATCGCTCTTTCGGAAACTGGGCTATTTACACGTCATTTACTTTTCTGGATCCATTTAACTTTCGTCAAACTGAGAAATGATGGGACGCTTATTTTTTCACTAATGAACACCTGTGTCACTAAGGATAATTTTCAAACAAAATACATGATACTTATTCTTAACGAGTCGAAAGAATGCTTGCACCCATTTTTTAAATGAACAAGAACTAAGTTGTTTAGAGGAAAAATGGAAATGTCTTATCTGTGGGAATTTTTTTAGTTATATTTGTATTAAAATATAAGTTTGCTATATACTGCGGTGCCGATTTTCTTCCATTCGTTGAAGCAATCCATTATTTGCTTTGTATAAACTAATGAAAAATAGTTTTAAAATGGAAATAATGCATGAAATATACCACAGTTGCACTGATTTTAATTAGTAACGTAATTCGTTTAATTATACATAAAATGCCTGAAATAGGTTAGTGAGCACAATTTTGGCTTTTAAAATGCAAAAAAGAATTATCAAAGATTTGAAGTGATAGCGATGCCTAATCAAAAACATGACATTATAGCTAAATAATTTCTTCTATTTTTTTGAAGTAATTCCTACAGATTAGAGAAAGCGTTGGGTTGTTTGTAATAGTTTCTTCTTTTTCTTCTCTTTCTCTCACAGCTTTTATGACTTTGCTCTGAACTTAAGGTGAGAACAACGCCTATTTTCTCGAGGTCAATCTTGTGATGTGGTTGTCCTGCAGTGTATCTTCTGGAGGGAGAGAAGTCAACATTATTTTCGCGCATGCGTGAAATAGGAGAGTTATCAGACGACAACAGGAGTCGGATGAATGGACACACTCGCCTCCGGACTTGGACCGACAGGAAAAGGTATGAGCTGGAACATCATCTGGATCTGAGTTGGAATTTAGTGAAATTTGCAATAATTGTATTTAACATTTTAACCATTCTATTTTTAAGATGAATTACATTTAATTATTATTTATGAATTTAAATCAATTTTTGTCGAAATTCGGAACAAAATTTGAATTGAATTGAATTTCTAAAATCCTACTTAATGGATGATCGTCAAATATGGTTATACTGTAAACAAATATTTCTCAAGCAAGCTTCTCCACGCATTACTCTTTATTAATTAATTAATTATGAAAATCAATATTTCCGTCACTTTCACTTTACTTTGTTCATATTCACTCAACATGTTGAAAGTATAAATTTGCTTTATTCATTTTACGATTGATTTCCGCAGAAAAAGAAAGCTTTTAACGCTGCCTCTCTATATAATCTCTCAGAACGGATGCCATGCCGTCAAATATTGTCTTGACAGTATCTCATTGGGATCTAGAAACAGGAAGTTGTGAGTATAGTTATCTTTAAACGATACTAATTAAAGACAAGAGAAGCTATCTTTTGCAGCTTTTTGTAATTAGACTTAAAAACTTTTGTTGAACATTAACTTAACAACTGATATATGTTAAAAGTTTACCAAAGAAATTTCGAAAAACGAGTTACTTCGTGGGAATAACTTTGAAACAGAAAAAATTCTGCTATGACCGGGACTCGAACCCGGGTCTTCCACTTGCCGGGCGGATATTCTACCACTGAACTACCTTAGCAAGAAAGAAAGAAAGAAAAACACCCGCGTTCAGAAACAGGAAAGATTATCTGCTAAAATAGTTCAGTGGTAGAATATCCGCCCGGCAAGTGGAAGACCCGGGTTCGATTTCCGGTCATAGCAAAATTTTTTCTGTTTCAAAGTTATTCCCAAAATTACAGCTTATGCCATTCTGCATAGTTTCCTATTATTCCGAGTTATTTCGTGAACATTTCCTTAGAAAACTAATTTTTTGAATTGACTTGTTTTGCCACTTAAGTGATGCATTTACAATACTCATTTCACCTCTTGTAACAATCTTATCTTCCTGATTGTCTAATAAAAAACCATCGCGGTAAAAGCTGGGGTATATCACCTTTCTAAAATGGCGACACGGTTTCCGAATGTGATGTACATATAGCGGTAGAGAGCGGAAATGCTGTGCTTTTAGTTTTACCGTATTTGCCCGAATATAATGCGTGCCCGAATATGACGCGCATCCCAATTTTCAAAGGTCGGCTTCAAAAAAACATTCATAAAAAGTGTGCGAATATAATGCGTAGTAGATTTTTGTAAAAGTCATTTTAGACAAACAAGTGCGCATTATATTCGGGCAAACGGTGTTTTAAAATGATAAAATGTACTTCTAGAGCTATTTCTCTTAGCGGATACCGACGATGGTCGTTCTAGTTGTTGCTATCTGGTGTTAACTTCTCGGTACATATTGGCCAAGGATAAGCATTTTTCCTAAAATATTATGCAAGATAAAATTAAGATAACTAGTATAAAAATAATATAAGGAAAAGAATACATTATAAACACAAAGCTTTACGAATACGAGAAATAGTTGCATGTTTTATGTTACAAATTGCCACTTGAATATAATATGTAGTCAACATATTTGAATTCGATGCAGCAACAATGAAGACATTCTTTATAGCACAAGTAAGCGAATTGGAGATTTTAAATCCCTCGGGGAGTACATGCGACAAGGATGAATATCCTTACTTGAAAATTGGGAAATGATGAAAGAGGCGTCGCCACGCTTCCGTGTATTGTCAACACACCTTTCTGTTTGGGTTGGGCGTCGTAATCATCGTGAGTACAAATTCCTCGATCAACATGACGAAGATGCGCAAACTAACAAAATCTTGGTCGTGTGAGTCTAATAAATTAGAGGGAGGCTGGTGAATTTTGCGCGCAAAAGTTTGAATTGTTCAAGAATCCATGTGCCTGATTTAGGATCCGTGAAGATTCGAGCACGAATGAAAAAAATCAGTCATTTTATTTTTCATCAATCTGTGACGCTATGCTCGCTCATTGCCATTAATTTTCATATTTCCATTACCGTAAATACCTCAGTATAGGACGCAGTTTTCTCCTAAATTTTTGGGCTAAAAATGCGGCGCGTCTTGTACAAGAATACACAATTCTTTCTCAAATATAACGACAAAAACTCATATGTATAAATTACAAGAAATTTGCTTTATTATATTGAAATCCAATAAAATTACGTGCAAATTTTATTTTAAAAAGCCAAAATTATATGTTAAGCAAAGTATAGAAAGTTTAATAAAAGTAGTTACGAAATATTAACGCAAATAGTCTGTACGTATAGAACATGTTCATTTAAAAATCAATAATTAAAATTCGCGAAATTCTTTGCTTGGGTCATTGACGCGCGCCTTTTGTCCATAAGGAGTGGTAATTCCTCTCCTGCTTATGGATTTCCTAAGTTGATAGAATACATATGCGTCCTATATATGGATAAATTCAATTTTTCGGCGTTCTACGCACGGGTATTTACGGCAGGTATTCTTACAATGTTTGTCTATATTTATAACTACCAATACTTTAAAACTTTGTTTTTTGTAAAAATTACAAAAGATCACTTCTTGTTCACGAAGCTATCTGATTTTGGGGATTTCACCGTGTGCCTATTGCGTTTTAAATGAGAAAGGTGTGACCATCATATGCTACAAGAAATAGCCTGAGGATGTCCGCAAGTTGTTTCACGTATTTGAGAATATAATAATAGAAACAGCTATCGAAGTGCTCATGCGCGTGTAAGATGGAAAAATGGACATAGATTTCAATTAGTACATTGCTTCTTTCTCATCTACCAGCTGGACATTTCGCCGAAGACGGCGTCGAAGAAGCGAATCATCGGCTGTTGCCTGAGATCAGCTATCTTCGCGGCGCCGTAACGTCTGGGCGGAGATAGAATACAACCGTCTGAGGAATGACCCAAAGCGCCGTGGCTCCTCCCCAATCCACGCCTTTCCTCCCCCTCCTCCTCATTCTTTCCCTCCCCCTTCTTGCCAACCTCCTCCACGGCTCGCTCCTGCCATGCGGTGAGTTCCCACATGGTCCATTGAGACTCTGAAAACCCACTTCCTCATATATCCCCCTTATCCGAGACCGGAGACTTTAACGCTCGTTTAGGATCTTCCGCTCGTTTCGGACGTAACCCGGTTAAAGCGAATAACGCTGATCAATTGAAGGCGGTCTTCTTTCGGAAATCGTGTTTGGACAAGACTTACACCTCTCTTAAGAGCTCCCAGAAAGCTCCTTGCCGGTAGTTGAGACGCATATTTTTAGTGTATACACTGACAAAATAGGGGGTCGCTTTTTCTCGTAAGAAAGTTTCTACGTTACAAAATGATTTTTGTATTACGATGTCCGCGGATTCCGCGACTTTGGAATTCCAGTAAAATTTTCATCCGATATTTTTTGTATTACTATGTAAATTTTTAGCTACAATCGAAAAAATAAACCGTAACCTTTAACTGAATTTAAGATATCCTTCCGGAAATTAAATAAAGGTAAAGATTAATGCTCTCTTTGCTTTTAAATTGTGTAAGTAATGCACTTTAATATACATATAATTTGCCTAGAAAACTAATTCACACATAACCACCGTCCTATACATTAGTTTAATTAGTAATGTTTTGTGGCAAAAAAGTAAATCACCTTGTTTTAAAAATTTTCTCCGGAAGATGACACTATTCCAATTACTTCAGTTATTGAAGGAATTATCAAAAATGACTGTTATATCTCAGAATTAGGGCAAGAATGAATAATATGAATTTTAAATGCGATCTAATATTTATTTTTTCGTACCCTAAATATTTGGAAAATATAGTTTATGTAATTCGGGGCATGTGTAGACCACACTAAACAGTGGATAAAACAGCTATCTAGCCGATACTACCGTCACCGTTGTCATAAGGAGTGGCACCAGCCACTGTCACAGATGCTTGGAAAGTAGGTCTCCCATCCTTCCTTTCGCCAATATTTTGGGGCAAAAACCAACATGGGCGTGAAAATGACGAATTGGTCATCGTTTTCCGAAGGCAACACCCAAAGGACGACACGTCATAAGTGGGGCTACTAGACGTTCGGCGAAAACCGAACATGTCGTGAAAACCTTTAAAAGGCGATAAAGGAGGTGGATTAATAAATCACGAGATACTTTCTTATCATAAATATTTTAAATCTTATAGGCGAAAACATAATACATCTATAAAAGAGCGACAGGAGGAGAAAGAAGCACGGCGCTATTTTGCGTGCTCATTTATTATATATAATTGATTATTTCAGAAATCGTTCTTGTTGTGACAATTATAAAGACAAATATGTTATTAAAATAAAAATAATTATCACCCCGTCGTAGTTTAGAGGCCTAATCTTATCAGAACCATCATGATATGGTGACTGGTTTATAGATAAATTACCATATTGTTCTTTGGAAATATTTCCATAACGAAGTGGGTGTCGCATTTATAGCCAAGTGGTTATAACGAAAGTACTTGGCCTATCATAAAATAGCTCATTATAACCCTACATGATTGAAGAATGACAATATTACTAAATGCAAAAAAAGAATCCACTAATTGTTGAATTCACTCATCTGAATATATTTATAAAATGTTGCTAACTCTTTTTCAACGTATTTCATTTCAAATTTATCCATTTGATTGATTCCAACGTTAGTTGGAGATAAGAATAATCTGAAAAAATATACGAAATAATTCAATTTCACCGTTAAATCGATAAACATCAACATTTTGAAATATATTCAATAATTGCGTATGTGATGGCGGATAAAGTTGTGTTAAATTAAGTTTTTGTAAGATATTACGGATGATTTTAGATAATTTTAATTTACTTTATTGTGGGTTATTAGATTTCAAAATAATATAAATTTACTAAAATCATCTCTAAAGATAAATGCACCCCTTCAAAGGTATTATGATTTCTCATGAAAATAATTTGATGTGCTTTACTCAGACTTTACTAAAATATAACCCTGACCTGTAGGCCCTGATCTATAAATACGTTGTTTGGAAACATTATTTTTCCTCTTAGAACTTTATAATACTTTTTCCTTTATTTTTAATTTTTATAGCTTTGTGTAAGTTTATTTTTTCTCGCCAAGATACATAACTATATTTTATTTTTAAGATGTGAACAGTTACATAAAAATTCACCCATTATTTCCTCAATTTTAAACTGGTCATATAGGGTTTAAAAAAATAACGCATTTACATTATTGCGAGCCCTTGCGAGTTTGGTTTGGTTAACAATGTTTCCATTGGCGTCGGATGAATTGGGTGCGCAAGAAATCCACGTCGTCAAGGTTGTCAAATATGAGAGATACGTTTTTCGAGATGGGAATCCAATTATGGAAAAGTACGCTATGCGTTTAAACAAATAAAATTGTAAACACACTCAACATGAGATTTTCGAAGAGAATTTTACATAACACATACGACTGAAGAGCGTTTTGCCGCGGTGCTGAGGATTCGCCTACCCTTTCCGAGTTTGCTTTCCAGGACGTTTTTTGTCCTTTGTCGCCCTTTTTCTTGTTTACATGGACGTCCTCATTCATCTCACGGACATTTTAGCGCCGTTTTAGCGTCCTTCTCTCACAATGCCTTTCGACATCGTTATGTTCTCGAGATAGCGTTGATTATCGTCGGCGGCGGCGTTGGTACACCCACTTCAGGTGTTCAAGCGTTCGCATTTCCAGAAGCTTTAAAGGATGTGAAACGCTAGATCCGATCCGGGCCCTACCACGTACCTTCACCGAGATCCGGTATCTAAGAGCAGTGAACCTTGAGTCATATTTATTTACCGTGAAAGATAATCCGAGAAAGTTTGGGTCAAAAGGAATTTTAAAATGAGATGATTCGTCGTCTTTAAGATTTAGCTTACATTCCGAATTTTTATTTCGTTCTTTTTGTAACTTATTAAATCGGTGCGCACTTAAAATCTATTTTTAAATTCTTAATAAAGCTACATATTTATAAGGAAATTGTTTTGTTTATAACCAGACGGCCATTGATTTTTTATCCAAATTGCGATATATTAGAATATATTAGTTCGTAATAAAAATTTTAAAAGAAAAAGTATTGCTCTAAGTCCATAATAGAGTTTGATAAAAGCCATCTATAGAACTGATACAAGATTTTTTTAGTCCTTTGAGTGGCCTTAGTTGAATAGAAAAGTGACTTTCTTTTAGGAAACAATTAATAATGTCGGTTCGAATAATTGACAGTCATTATTCCCGCATAGAAAGCATTTTCTTTGATCCTACAAATGTTAATAGTTGCGAATGAGCTTTCTCTCCGATCGATTAATTTTGCTCGTCTCGATGAGCCGAAAACGAGACACTCGCTCGATCGATCATACGGCGAGTTTATAAATACTCCGCCTCTATCCTCTCAGTCTGTCGTCCTGTATTTTCGCCTGCGGAAGAATTGGTTAGAATTATCCAGAGGGAATCATTTTTCGTAACCTGTTACTGCCTATTTATCCAATTTTTATTCTGGGTCGGCGCAAAAGATTGGGAACGTAAGCAGTCAAACTCTTCTAACATGAACATACGTTGTCTTGAATTGAAAGTCCCGATCTTCGTTCACACCTTTACGCGTTAACAAATACCGGAGGATGTTTATAATGGAATTTAGTAGAAGGAAAATACAGACAATTTCGTCTAGCTATATTTGTGTCTACCAGTAATATCGCGCTTGTCCTACGCTTCTACTTTAGGCCTGGAAAAGACACGAGCCGGTTTATAAATCATGTCAACTCGACTACGGGCGAGCATTCACTAGACTTGTTCTATAACACATTTTTTGGATCGGGATGCTTCTATTCTTGGGAACTCCTCGCGCGCGAATCTCCCGATAATTTTCGCTCGGATGGCCTTGACTACATCGACTCGCGTATGGGCCAAGTGCGAGCTTAGACTCGTTAATTCCTCCGGTAAGACCGCCAAGGTGCGTGATAGCTCGAGAGTGGCAGTCACATCTCCGAAACTTAAGTCGGCTCAGCGCTCTTGCTCCCATCTCTCTTCTCTCCTCCTTCCTCCCCTCCTCTTCTCTCTCCTCCCCTCCCTCCTCGCCTCTGCCCCTCTGCCGTCTCTCTTTTCCCTCTTCCTCCCCTTCTCTCTCCTCTCCTCCCCTTCTCTCTCCTCTCCCCCCTTCTCTCTCCTCTCCTCCCCTTCTCTCTCCTCTCCTCCCCTTCTCTCTCCTCTCCTCCCCTCACCCATCTCTCTCCTCCCTCCTCTTTCCCTCCTATGTCTCCCTCATCCCTGCTCTCTCTACTCCCCCTCTCTCCTCTCCTCCCCTTCACTCTCCTCTCCTCCCCTTCTCTCTCCTCTCCTCCCCTTCTCTCTCCTCTCCTCCCCTCACCCATCTCTCTCCTCCCTCCTCTCCCTCCTATGTCTCCCTCATCCCTGCTCTCTCTACTCCCCCTCTCCCTCCTCCTTGCCTCCGCAGTCTCTCTTCTCCCTCTTCCTCCCCTTCTCCCTCTTCTTCCCTTCTCTCTCCTCTCCTCCCCTTCTCTCTACTCTCCTCCCTCCTCCTCCCCTCCCCTTCTCTCTCCTCTCCTTCCTCCTCCCCTCCCCTTCCCTCTCTTCCCTCTTTCTCACCCCTGTCTCTTTCCTCCCTCCTCTCTCTACTCCCCTTCTCTCTCATCCCTCCGGTGGCTCAAGAAGGCTTGCCGCCCGTCCACGCTGGACGGTGACCTCCTTAAGACTCTTCCCTCATAACCATCCACTCTCCTCGTCCCCCCTCCCTCCTCCGCATTCCCTCCTCCGCATCCCCTCCTCCTCTCTCCGCTTTACTCTCTCCGTTCCCACATTCTCCTTCTTTCTCTGTCTCATTTTTTTCGTCTCTCGTCCTCCCGACTTATCGGTCGTTCTCTTTTAAGAACGTCGGTTGAGTATCGTTGACATTTTATTTTCCAAATTGCTCGTTTGACATATTTCTCGAAACACGATTCTTCATTTATGGTGACCCGACTGGGTTTTATACTCTTTATTCCTCTTGCGGAAGTCATGGTCATTTAATTCTTTTTTTCTAGATTTAAATTGCGCTTACATTATATGTGGGTTTATGTAGTTCTCAGATAAAAAGTCTGAACCCTCAGTAATAAATATAAACCATTAAAATCTCTTTACTACAGTGGGAAAAAACCTGGATTTGAAAATTTTAATGTCTGTTTCCGCATATATTGTGATTCATCCAACAATTGCTGTTGGAAGTTTATTTAATAAACTTCTTCAGGCTTCACAATAGAATTAAGTGGATTTCAAAAAGGGAGAAAATCTATTTGAAAAATTTGGATGATATTTTGTTCACTGGCGTTGTCAAAATGATGTAGATTTGCCCTCTGGATCTGGTACATTTTCCAAATCACGCAATGGCAATAAGATCACCAGCCGAGCATAATTTCTCCACGGCGACGTAACTTTTAATCCGATTCAGTTCGTGACGCATTCATTCTGACACGATTCATTGAATTCCCATCCAACGTCACGATTCTCTCTTTGGCTTTTATAAAATGGAAGACCTATCTCTTCGAAGTGACTATATCCGAGTATAGTTTCCTACTGCAATTCAGGTTATTTTGGGCATATACATTTATTTTATACATTCAGGAATCCCAAAGTAACGTTTATTATAATAAACAGTAATAACAATAACGATTTACAAAATATATGAGAGACAATACATTAGATCAAAATAATCAATACAATAATTTTTTAAATTACACATATATGAGTCTGTCACGTAAGGCCTTAAATAAATTACTCCTAAAAGTATGAAGCCAGTCGTGAAGAAAGACTATCGAGGGTTGTCTGGCAAGCGTCTCATTTGCAGTTCTCCCTTGCTCAATTTTGTAACATTTCCTTCAATTTTTTATGTTCATAATTTAATAAAACATAATGTATATTCTGTAGCAACTATTCTTGATATAATAGCTTAAAAAAAACGACATTTCATTCAACATGGAGGCAAGACCAGCAATTGTATCAATTCTCTAACACGAAATTTTCTTCTTACATAAGCGAATAGACTAATCTCATTTAAAGAACGAAAGAAGAGGTTTTTCGTGAACTTCCTCGACGTCGTTACGGATAAACGAGTGAGTTCGTGATGCGTGTAAGAAGCGAACAGGAAATGACAAACCAGGGGAAGTTTTTACTTTCTTTTGTTTTTCATTTGAAAGAGAGTAATATTTTCTAAGGACATAACGAGCGTTGGTTTTGAGGACAAAGTAATTTATCAAACGGTACACGCCAACGAAAACAAAACCGTCTTATCCTTCATACAACTCCCAATTTGGTGAAGTTTCCTGCACTTCCATTTATGGCCTAATGAATAATATGTTTTATTGAAGCATTAACGTGCGTACAAATACATTATTTGAACAAAAAATTCTAGATTAATTTACGGCAAAAAAAGAATTAAAAAAATCTCTGATCCCCTTACATGGAAGAGAATCAAAGCGAGTCTATACTAAACTATATTGTTCCCCTCACAACAACAGAGTTGTCCATGTTGTTGACATTCGTCGGAGCGCATGGCCTGCCGACGGCCGGTAATACCCAGGAATCGCCGGGGGAAAGTAAAACCATCGGAGAAAATCATTCGTGACTACTCCTTCGATCTAGCGACAGATATATATATATATATATATATATATATATATATAAAGACGAGAATGGAGGGCATGCATATAGACATGTCAGAGCAAAAAAAGGGAAGAGGTGGGGTGTGGGGGAGGAGCCGTAGTGGCGGGCAGTTGGAAATTCCTTAATGCCCCCATTCTGAAAAGCAATCACGTTCGGGAGGCCTCCTCGGCACGCGCACCTCCAACCGGGACAAACCCAAACTACTCAGCGACTCCTCAGGCCACGCGCGGACCATTGTCAAGACCCTCCAGAAAGGAGTAGCGAGGCGGGGAAAAGAAGCGCGGGCGATAGCGCATCGCATGCGCAGTGGCTTTCGTCGCGAGCAAATGAAGGGGTAAAGAAAGAGAAGGAAAAGTGAGCGGTACGGTTTTGCGCCCGAAGTGCTAAGCTCGGCCAGTGGCTGCTGGCTTGTTTTCCACTTTTCTAGCTCCTCGTTCAGTTGATGAATTGAAACATTATTTTCACGACACCCGCACCAAAAATCCATGTTATGACGAACCTTGGAAAAAAGTTTTTTTTTCGGTTTTCTTGTCTTGCCTGATTAAATTCACGTAAGCACTTATAGAATGTGATGCGATGAAAAAATACGATGTGAAAGAAAAATGCCTTCTGTAACTACAGAAAATACTCATTCGAAAAATTCAGCCGTATTCATTCCGAGTTAAAATAAATTATAAATTTAAAAAAATAAATATTTGCTCATTTTTCTCAACAAATTCTTTTCAATTATTTGTAAAACTGTTAAAATGGGTTTCAATCGTCTAAATCAGGGGTTTCCAAACCCAGGGTCGCGAACCGAACTTGGGTCGCGAAGGCCTTATGATGGGTTGCAAATGACCCCCAGTCCCAAAGTGAAAAACTGTAAATTTTCGGTACTAGCAAAGAATAAATGTAAAGAACCTCCAAGAGAGGCAAGAAATAAAATTGATCCTCAGCATGATCTGCGCTGCGCTCTCTTCATCAATATTAAACCAAGATTGGATCAGCTGATCACGAAGGTGCAACAGCATCATGGAAGCCACTAAAGACGGGGCATTAACAATCAGCCGAGAAAACAGTGAAATTTATATTTTCATTAATCTCAACTAAATTTGTGCTTGCAGCTTTCTTTGTTCTAAAAAAATTGAAAACTTTTCTAAAATTTCAGTGAAGGAATGCCTTGATTCAATGGTTCAATTTTGTTTTTCATGGACCCATTTCAAAAATTGAACTTTATACAGAAAAAAAATAAAATTGGAAGAAATTGAGCGATTGTGTCTACATTTTTTCTAAATGTTTTATTTAATATTATGCTAATAAATCTACGGCGCTTTGCTGGGGTGCTTAGTAGGTACCGTCACCATTTGGGTCGCAAGGCAATTGTGATTTCAAATTTTTTGGTCGTAGTCAAAAAAGTTTGGAAACCACTGGTCTAAATTACTACCGATTCATCTTCAACCTTCCTTAACTGCAGAGGATGGGGTGTGAAACTGAATACAAATACTATCGCGGTAGACTTTTATGAAAGGAATGTGTAGGAAAAGTAGAACTATGTGAGCGAAAAGAAGTTTTCATGCTGAGTGCATCTCTCGAGCGATCCTTAATTAAATATAACCCTCCGAGAATCTCGCAATTACGAATCACTTGGCGATAAAACTTCCCGCGCAAGAAGAAACACGCAATTAACTCCTTTTGAAAACTTTTTTTCTTTAACCAGAATACTTTCAAATAGGAAATTCCAGACGATCTTCCAGAACTCGAAATATACACCGCGCTCTTATCTCCGACGAAAATTCCGACATCCTTTACTTCCTGCAGAGAGAGAGAGAGAGAGAGAGAGAGAGAGAGAGAGAGAGAGAGAGAGAGAGAGGTGAACAGACCGGCACCACCTTCTCAGGAAGAAAACGAGCTTAACGTCTCTCTCTCTCTCTTACTTCCGAAGATTTCGCGCGGTCTGTAATACAACCTACTGGCTCGTCTCGACTTGCGTGTTCTCTTTGCGCATGTGGAAAAACGACGAGAGACCGGAATGGGGGCGAGCGAGGCGGTCGGGAGAAAGCAGCGAAGAGACCACTTGCCCCAGAGGAAGGAAGAGGTTCGCATCTTTCGAAGGCACCGATGCGGATGAAGGGGGTGGGTGGGTGGGGTGTGATGCGTGGAGCAGCCTCCCTTGCAACATTAGAGCCGAGGGATTCTCCCCAACACCACCTCCGACCCTCGAGGGCGCACACACGCAGGCCCTCGGGCGACAAGAGCGGTTGGATGCGGCGGAGCCGGTTTCAAAAGTTTTTGGAGGAGAAAGGAGAGATGCAAAACGAGAGGATGGAAGGGAAGGGGAAAGGGAGGAGGAGATGCTATAGGTGGAGAAAGGGTGGACATCAGGACTGGTAGAGTCAAAAGTTTCAAGAAGTGAGAGCTGCTGGGAAGTTTATTATAAAATTAACGGAACGGTTTTGAAGAAGGTTCCGCCGATATCCTCTTCCGAGAATATTGAATGTTGTTTTGAAATTCACGAAAACTTACTGTCGGATTATTGCAGATGGAAAGATGACATAAAATGAAGCCAGTTGATTTTAAAGTGACGCTTCCTGTTGCCGAAATGCGTTGGTTAACGCTTGGTACAAGTGATACGACTTCTTATTGTTATTGGGCCGATATCTAATGGGTTTGCCATTGGATTGCCTTGCGCGATTATTTCATCTGTAGATACATTAAGACGGCAAACTATTAAGGAAAAGAATTTCTATGATTATTGAAGTAATTTAGAAAGTCTGATGTTAATCTAGTCGGATTGTTGCCATAGGAATGTTTAGATCTTCGATGACTGGTAGCTAATTGAAAAAAAACCAAAATAATCCTAATATAACTTCAGACATTTATTAAATGTTATATTCCATAATTAATGTTATGAGATAAACGATGGTCACTGACGTCATATCTTGGATATGACGCAAGTTGCATATTATCTCCTTCTTCGGACGATTTCAAGATTTTAGAAATACTATATATGCGAGTATAATCGTATAATTGCCTTAGAAATAACTCCAGTTCATCGACTGATCATGCTAATTTGTGAAATTTAGGAAATATCTAAATGGAAGTATATTTGCAAGAAGAAAAATATGGTATGAATATGTTAAATGCCTTTCTCGGGCCAATCTGAAGTTTTCTGTTATGAAATTTTTATTTATTATTGGTTAGTTTATTATTTTTTTAGATTTTATCTGCATGTCTGCTCCTAATCTATCTCTAGGTACACGTAAAATACGTCATTTTAGAGCGCATATCATAATTTTCTTCATGATTATTTTAATGTTTGCCTCACTTAAATTCGTTAATTGCCCTAACTTTGCAGCTAAATTCAGTTGGCAAAGCAAGCAAGCAATAAGAAGTGACATCATGCACCATGAATGGCAGATTTTACCGATCGACTCTTAACGAGCTTTCATAATGAGTAAACTAGAACCTCCTTAAAATCAATCCCCACTTGGATAGTGATCTATGAAGCGTACGAGAGCAATTAATGAACATTTCACAATCGGAGAGAAAGCGTGGAAGAGACGAAGAGAAAATTCTTCGGAGCGCACCGCATCGAAAAACCTCGATCAATCGGCGTTAAAACGCCCGGGGAAAGAAATATCGCGCTTAAAGTGCTCTCCGAGCCGCGAGCATGAAAGTTATCTATTCAATCGAATCTCTTCTTGAGCGTGGGTGATTCGGATGGAGATGCAACAGATCTCCAACGGAACTCCATAGAAACGAGGTGTCGACCCAAATCTTTCACGTTGGATAAGAGACAAAACCTCATTTCACACTCACCCATTTTTCTCAAGTTATAAATGGAGTGGTTCAAAATAAGTCGAAAGGTTGGAACTGAAAATTGATGTAATAACTTAAGAATCGATTAATTTACTGTTCAACTTTTTAAAGTGAAAGTATTGGTATTACTGAAGGGAACATATATTTCATATTGGTATTATTTAATTTTTTTATGCTAAATTATATATGAACAGCATTATGAAATTTGCGTGTATTTTCAAATTTTTGTATTGTATTCAAATATTATTATTTAATATTATTATTAAATATTATTGTTAAATATTATTTGAAAAACTAACCTTTAAAAATCGCTTTGTTGCGAATATTTTGGTTATTAATGAGTGAAATTATAGATGTTACTTAATAAGTATATCTTAAGTCAATAATAACATTTGTGCCTCCTCAACATAGTCTGCATATTAACCAATTTACCATTATTTAAAATCTATATCAATTGTGACTGGAGAAATAATGATTGACATTCAGCTTTTGTTTTTCTCTTCTGGTGGCTGCAGTGGGAGCCGCTCCGGAGGTCGGTGGCACTCCATGGGCAACTCCCGCCCTGGAGGCCCTCGACGAACAACATGATGCCGAGATCCTCCAGTCAGTTATCAATTCCATGGCACAGTGGCAGCAGAGGCATACTCATAAAAAATTCCAAAGGTGCGAGATTAATTACTTCTCAAAACACCAATTTTGGATGCAAGCAGTGCATGAGCTAAAGTTTCTTAGTTTTGGAAATTCAAAACATTTTCTCTTCTTGTGTGATTTATGGCAATTTTATTGCAAAACAGTTGAAGAAATTCCAATGTCAGAATGAATGCTAACTTTTCTCTACATCTATTAAATCAGGAAGTATTGTGAGCGAGCCTCTATAAATACATATCTACAGAATATTTGCAGCATTATTAATTATTTAAAATCATGGATATTGTAAATTCACTTAGGTTTTAATTTAAAGTTGAGGGAGATAAACTGTAAGCTTGCAATATATTACAATATTGGCTGTAGGTGTATAAAAAGTGGCTAGGTCTATGATTAATAAACTACTCCTATTCATTTCCACCTTTGAAGGGAGAAGAGGGCTTCTGAGAGTGTGGTATGCTATGAGAGTGTGGGCTGCTTTCGAGATGCAGGACCATTCAGTTACCTTGACATGCTTCCCTCCTCACCTGAGGAGGTCTCCACACAGTTCCTCCTTTATTCTCGCCACCGTCCCCATGGCCCAGCCCTCCTCGTCCCTTTCTCAAACCTCACATCAGTCACCTATTCTACCACTTCCTCCTTCTCTTCTGTCTCATCCTCCTCGTCCAACTCTGAGAAGACAGGATATAATCGACCAGTACGTGACACACCTTCTAAAGATCCTAATCCAACAACCCACAAATCTGTAGATGCCCAAAACCCTCCTTCATTTTCTACCTCTTTCTCCTCTCCAACCTCATCTGATCTAGTACCTTCAACTGCCTTCAGCCCCTCAGACTGGCTACAAGCAGGTCTCAATGTGTCAGCACCCACTAAAGTCATTGTTCATGGCTTTGGAAGCAGCTGCAGCAATATTTGGGTGTTTGAGATGAGGTCTGCCCTTATGTCAGTGGTTAGTATTTTGAGTGATACATCTAAAAGCATAGAAGTATGAACAGCATTTAAAGTGTGTTGCCTTTAATATTGAAAGATACTATGAATAATTTGGCTTCGTTTTTCTTCTCAAAACTATTACGTAAAATATGGTCAGCAATAGTTAAAAAGATGCACTTTTTGGTAATGCATAAACACCAAATCATAATTTTCTCAAAATTTCCCTTACGATATCAATAATTGTTTTCTATTCATAGAAAAGTTGATTCATTAATCTGGTATTCTAGTAATTTGGTAGTACTTCGCTAATTATTTTGAGATACTATCAACTTTTAGAACCAAATTATTAACTTTATATTGGAATAGCAGAATAAGTATAGAAAATTAATAGATTTAATCATTGCTGCCTCCATTTATCAGAGTTTAATGATGATATGTTGTTTTAAATTTTAATCACATTTCATTTAAATTCTCTGATTGTAGTTTTCTTTTAATAACTGTTACAGGAGGAATGTAATGTCATTTGTGTTGACTGGGAGGCTGGTGCTACCATTCCTAATTATGTACGTGCAGCAGCAAACACTCGCTTGGTGGGTAAACAGTTGGCTTTGCTATTGGGACGTCTTCGTGATTCATTAGGTCTTGATTTGCAAAGAGTCCACTTGATTGGCTTCAGCCTGGGAGCACATGTTGCTGGTTTTGCAGGTGCAGAGCTGCAAAATCTCAGTCGAATCACAGGTAAGACATATCTATTATAAAATAAGTTGGTATAAAAGTTTATTTTCATTATCTACCTAAATGTTCTAAATTTTAAGCAACTTTAATGGAACAAAATTAGGTGGGGGAGCATGGCTGGACCTGCATCTTCTTCCATGCAACATTACAAATATTTTGGATAAAGTGGAACTTTAAACTATACATCTGTATTATATGTCTGTAGCCTTAATGTTGAATGTTTTATTGAGAGGCTATCAAAATTAAATGGGAAATTTTATTTTAGTAAAAAGTAGCTTTGACTTAGGTTACATTTTAAAGTAAATTCTTGGAAGAGTCAATAAAATTCAAAAGTAGAAGCAGGGAGAGGATTGACGCTGGGTTTTCCTCTTGAATAAGAGAGTATATGTTTGAATAAAATTCAATTTATTACAATTTTCTTAGTTTCTTATAGCTATGAATCTTGTCATTTTTATGCATTAGGATCATCATATTAATAATGATGCTAAGTGTTGTGCAAATGCTGTCTTATTTGGAAATAATATGATAAGCTCCATGCTTGAAAACTTTGTCCTTTTTGTAAATAATAGGTATTTATAGTTATCTGGCAAGAAAAATATATTTATATCGTTTCCCTAAGATTGAAATGCTTGCATCGCTTAATAGCCAAAAAAAGAAAAATAGATATTCCCAAACTTAAAATTATTAATCCTAATCATAAATCTTTAAATAATTTATGTTTATGCTTTGTGTATTTTTTATTCATAACGTTAAGCATCTTTACTTTTTTAATAAGTCCTAACTTACTGTTATTTCCTTAAGGTTTGGATCCAGCAGGCCCATTATTTGAGAATCAGGATCCAATGGCACGCTTGGATTCTACAGATGCCAGCTTTGTTGATGTAATTCATTCAAATGGAGAAAATCTCATCCTGGGAGGACTGGGATCGTGGCAGCCAATGGGACATGTTGACTTTTACCCAAATGGAGGAAGAATGCAAAAAGGATGTTCCAACCTATTTGTTGGCGCTGTTAGTGATATATTTTGGTGTAAGAGTAACATTTTTCTAATCATAAGATATTTAACTGTAAAATTTAAACATGGGAAGAATTATAACAATGACAAATAATAACAATAAAGTGCATGTTTTAGTCATAAAATTTTATTTTGCTGAAATGCATAACAAATTAATCTGCATTGAAAAATATCCAAACTCCACTCTTCTGTAAATTTGGCATTAACCATTTTATTCATTTATAATCAAAGAGAATTGTTTATAAGTATTACAAATTTTTTCAAAACAGAGGTTGTGCTGATAACTTCTTCTTTTTGTGATGTAAAATAATTTCATCCAATTTATTCAAACAAATATCTAATTTCCAATATTCATTTTACAGCATCCTCTGAATCCCATGGCAGATCACTCTGTAACCATCGCCGTGCATACAAATTCTTCACCGACTCAGTTTCTCCACGATGTCATTTCCCTGCTATCCCTTGCGAGTCCTATGAGAAATTCCTCGAAGGAGACTGCTTCCCATGCTCGTCACATAACAGATGTGGCAACATGGGTTATTATGCTGACCGATCTAATGGCCGTGGCACCCTATACCTTATCACACGTGATGACGAGCCTTTTTGTGGTAAGTTCCTTGGACATGAAATTGACTTCTGAGTTCAGAAATTAAAGAAGCATGACATTGTTTAAAAACTTGTGCAATTTGTTGCTTGATAAAGGTATTTGTTATTAATTTTTTACATAGCATATTCCAGAAAAAATAAATATGTATAATAAAAAATGATGATACATGTACAAACACGTAAATTTCTGGTATTAGCCTATGTATATAATTTTCTATTATTTTATGTTTTTTAGCCCATCAATACCTGGTCAAAGTAGAGAGTACACCAAGTGCTCTTCCAGTTATCAGTTATGGCAGGATACAAATTACCATACTTGGATCAGTTCCAGAAGCCAATGAAACTTTCATTTTGACTCGGTAAGAAATTTAAGATAAACTTATCAATAGAACTATTTTAACTCAGTCCATTTGAGTGTATTTCTTAGCAATATCAGACCTATTTTATAAAAAATAATCAACTTTTGCAGCAAAGATGATGAAGAGCTGACAGCTGGAGGATCTTTATCAAGAATTGTAGTTCCACATCCAGTACTGGAAGAACCAATTAAAGTTGAGATTCTTTATGTAGCATATAGTGGTTGGATATCAAGTGGATTGGCTCGCTGGAGTATTGATAAGGTTACCATTGGTGACAGTTTTGGGAAAAGGTGAGTATAAACATAAATGAGTTTACATTAAAATTTCTCTTTAATTGGGTCAAAAATGCTAAAAAGAAACAATTAATCGAACGCTTTCTGATGAAATTATTATTCCTTTTCTGGTAATGGGGAAAATTTTAACATTTTGCATTATTATACATTTTCAATTGTTAAACTCGCAATAATGCAAATATCTGAAATCTAAAATGATCAACAGTACAATTTTTTTAACAAAGGCTTAAAATATCACAATAATGTTGTATTACAGTGCATCATTCTGCAAGAAGGGCCTCATATTAGAATCTAATGCGCCAGTAATGCTACCTCTTTATCCTGGGGACTGCAATCCACCAATTGAGGCACCAACCTATTCACCTTCAGTTCCTATTCCACATCCAATTCCTATTCTTCCACATGAACAGCTTGACACATCTAGTCCATCACAAGATAGGTGGCCCCAAACAGTAAGTATTTTAAACATTTTCTGTACAAATTAAAAAATTGTATTGGCTTACAAATTTGCCTGTGTGAAACTGATAAATTTCTAGAGCTGATTTGGTTAGCTTTTCTAGAAATAAAATACCATAGATAAATATGGAGTTGATTAATTTACAGGAATGACTGCAAGTGTGCATAATTGTTAAATATGGCCATCTTGATACAGATGAAATTATACTTTGTATCTTCCATGTATCATCTATTAAAACATGACCTGTTTGGCTACAATCATAGCATTATAAATTTCACAAAGTAGAGCCTAAGTTTGATAATGAGATGTTCATATCTTCATAAATTTTTAAAAATTAATCAAGTTTTTACACTACTTCTCAAATTTTGTGATTATATAAATTTACTCTCTTTTATTCAAATTTCCATGTTACCTTGAGAGATTAATGTAATAAATTAGCATGGAATTTGTGATTGTAATGATTTCAATTTTTAGTTTTCATTGGATATAATACAAATGTAAAAATTGCACGCTTAACATTTTTATTTTTATGTAATAAATTCATAAATAAGTTGAGCACAAGTAAGGCAGACAGGTTCATAAAGATTTGATGTAAAAGTAGCAATAAAAACTTGTTAATAATTCATATTCTTTATGCAATGCAGGCAAAATCATAATATATTTCCTGATTTCAAAATCAAGAATCAACAAATAAAAATAATATAAAATATCTATATGGTATCTTAGACACAGAAAATTCATGAGTAATTTGATTATTTTTGCCTTTACTATGGTCTACAGATGCTTAAATCAAAGAAGACCATTGCTTGAAAGCTGTTAAACCAGAATAAAAAATTCATATTAATAAATCAATTGCATTTATCGCAACTCTATCTTATGTTTGAAAGTAATGATAGCTACCATTAATGGGAATGATTTACAGGATAAGTATTATTAAAATGACATTACTTTTTTGTAGGCAAATGACAATGAAGTTAAGAGTCCAAATAAAGCTGATGGGTCATCTTCAACAAATATCCAAGAAGGAACTAGAATCCCAACTCAGGTTGTCTACATTGGAGATGAGGGGTTAGACGCCAATAAAGAAGAGAAGCCTGAAAAAAATGACGACAAAAGAGATGAGAATAAGAATGAAAGCAAAAAGCCAGAAATAATCGAGGAATGGGAAAAGAGAAAAAACTTGACCAAATCAGAAGCATTGACAGGAGGAATTGGTGCAGGGCAGGAAGATCCTTTACTTAGTCCACAGGTCCACAGCAATAACGACGGAAACCCAGACGAGACTGACAGCTCTTGGCAACCACTCACAAATGATGGGTCAAATAACAGTCTAAGTCCAGATGGTCCTGGAAGCCGAGAAGATGGAGGCCGTGCTTTTATTGATCCTGGAGAGGTTACAAACAACATCAACAAAAGGAATGACTCGCTTCAACCATCTTCCAAGGATTCCGAGGGAGACAAACAGAATTCCCAAACGAAGCGTTCTTCTGGTCACACGGCCCTCTCCCATTGGAGGCCGAGACATATTCCCATATATGGTTCTTCTCTATATGAACCAAGGGGAGGATGGCATCCAGAGATGTCTCCTCCAGAATTGGACCCTCCCCCCATCCACGCCCCACTGACCTGGCAACACTGGGTAGGCTATGATGAAGATTTCATTAGAGCAGATAGTAGGGAATTTCCTTCAAGTACAAGTAAAAACGAGGATGAAATGGAATCGACCACTGTTTCAACTTCGACACATGAACTAACTTCCCCTCCTTCACCAACCAATTCTACTGTAATAACAACAACAACAGAACTAAGTGGAGGCCCTTTTGCACCGGTCGTGGAAACGGTCCAACTTTTGCCTCAAAGGCTAGCTGCATTCCTGGCGAGGGCAGAGGAATATGCCAGAGTCACTTTGTCCGGTATGGTACTAGGTGTTGGCGGAGGCACATCATCTACTGGTTCTACAAGTTCTATGGGAAATGACTCCAGTGAAGCAGCTAGGAGAAAGCCAAAGTATTTTCCTCCAATGTCTTCGGGGAGCATCTCAGCAAGCGAGGGGCAAACTCCAGCTCTAAACTTACCAATTAGAAGCAATCCTAAAGATGCTCAAAATGCCCCTATTGCAGTACCTTCACAGGCCACCTCGGTGAGTGCAATGGGTCGAGGTTTACCACAATACTATCCAAGAGCCATTGTGGGACGAGGAAGTGAGCGTTCTGTAGAAACAAATAAAGGAAGCAGCGCCCTAAACTATCCAGGTAAAGATAAGAGTTCTCAAGAGACAAAATCTTCCCAATTGGGACTTTTTGGGGACAGTGAAATGAGTGAATCAATGTTATCAGATGCTCCATTACCAGTGCAAATGAGAAAAAGTGAGATGAGTAAGGCTCAGTCAGTGGTCAGACCACAAAGGGGTATCACAAGTGTGGCAGAGCGGATGTTGGATGTGAATGTGCATGGAAAGGGGGGTGTCATGCAACACTGGCAAAAGTTGATTGCTTCAGAGGGTCACCATCAGCCACGCTATATTCCTCTAAGGAGATCTTCAGTGTCACACGAAAATCCCCGTGTTTTGCCAAGGAGGAATTCACCACCAGCAGCTTTTGTTTTACCAAGAAAACGGTGATTATCTGCTAATTGTTTAATAGACAGTTTCCAAAAATTTGGTGAATCGCTTAAAAAAGAAGCATTGACAATCAAAATACTGACTTGGGAGAAGTTATAAATACTGATAGTTGACACATACTTATAAGAATATAACTTCCATTTTTTTTCACAAACTATAGTCTTTTATGAAAAGACAACTGAATTAAGTAGTGAAGTATCCAGTGCATGGAAGTATTTTCTAAAGTAGGGTAAGTGTGTGTTACATATCAAATTTAATGTTAACTAAAAAGCTATAGTTTGATAACGTCAAAAACAATTTTCTTGAGAAACTCAAGTTTACTTCTTTTAAAGATGGGGTGCATATATCATTGAAATAGTAATGATAAATGAATATTCAGTGAAACTGTACAGTTCAAAAGGAAAAACACATAGTTTTAATCAATTATTTATGGAAAACAAGTAAGTACATTTGTAAATTTTTTATTAAAACGTTTATTGAAATTTCAAAATACCAATATTAGATTAAGTTTTGAACTTGATATCAAATATTATCTCACAGTTCAAAAGTTATTTTATGGATTTCATCATTTGGATTGTATCAATGTAAAAAAATGTACACTCCATTTCCTTAAATTTTATTCAAATAACTCTGACTGAATATCAATTATACATAAAATTTATCACCTGCAATACATTGTATTGCTAATGTCACAACCAGGAAATTTTTACAATGCAAGACAAGTTTAAGCTATGATAGCAGTTTGCAGTATGTTAGGCTACGATGAACATGATTTTTATTCCCAAAAACATTCTTTGAAATATTCAAAGAATAAATCTGCCTTTTAAAAATAACATACAAAACAAAGTAGGGAAAAACGTCCCACAGCATAATTACTAACACCAAAACTGAATAAGCTAATTGTTTGATATTTCCACCATGATGAAAGTTATTTTCTAAAAAACATGTAAATTTTTCAGTCATGATGAGTTTTGTCCTTTTTTCTATTTTCTCTTTCTTCTAGAGAATTAAGTACAACTTTTACAGAAGTATTAACCAATACTGAGGGCTCTGAATGCAATAAAATATTAGATGGTATAAGAACACATGACAGTCCATATAAGAACAGGAGAAATAGCACCATTGTTTCCAGTATAACAAAATGAGATAGTGAAGATCCGATATCCAACCAACTACCTTTGTCCTTCACTAAATAGAGGAAATGTAGTCCAGCAGCATCACTTAAAGCCAACACGACAAGGAAAAGTTGCTTTGTTGGAACCTACAATAGATAATCAAGAGCAAAAGTAAAGGTAAAACTGTCATTCATTGCTTTGTTAACTAACTACGTAGATAGAAACTTATGATCCTTTTTATTTTGGTAGCAATTTAGCTAATTTTTAACTTAATACCATATAACTCTGAAGTTCACTTAATTAGTTACATATTCTGTGTAATTACTGTATTTTTTGAGATATAAGATGCAAATTTTCTGAAATAGGTTGTATCTTATCGTCCAATGTACCCAGGTATCCTGGGCATAAAGTATGAATAAGAACAGGTTATGTTTAAAAAGTGTTCATGGTAGAAGGAGAAATGGTTGTGGCTATTGGTAGATTGCATAACACAAAATAAGATTTTTTATACCCAAATGATTAAAAAAGATAGGTATTGTGAAGGAGATATAAAAATAATACAATATGTTGAAGAAGACAATAATTCATAGTATCCCATTAATAGGAGTAAAGTGGAAGAAAAAACCCTAGGCTAACATAAAATTCAGAACTAATGATATGCATTTCAGTTCAAAAGTAACAACTATCATGTTAAAGAAACAAAATTGTCAGTTTGTAACTGAGATATAAATCATTAATTTCAAAAATCAGTTTTGGCATTAGCTTATGAGTTATAAAAGTAACGTCTAGCAATCAAAGCAAACATTTTTGTTTGAATTTCAAGGAGTACTCATATCAGAACCCTATTATTGCAAATACTGCATAGAAAGTGGTGTTTTCTTCAATATCTACAAAATCTGAATCCAAATCTATTGATTTGAGTCTAGATCCCTCACCTTTCTTTTAAAAATACACAGAAACCAGTGCAGGATGTTTAATGCCAACATCACCCTGAGTGATGCATGAAAAATCTGCGAACCAGCATCACTCATAGTGACTCCTAATTTTTCATCACAAAATCTAATATATAGCCAATAGATGGGGCATGTTGCATGCTCAATGTTCTGTAGAGAGTTAAAGCTACTTTTTTGCAGACTAACACACTTTTCCGATGTCCTGAATATAAAAAAAACGTCTATTTGTTATTTGTCTTGGCACTCAAAAGGGTTAAGGCTGCATTTTTTTAACATTTAAACACCGAATGTGCCAGTACGGGCACAAAAAATGCAATAGCTCACAGATGTATATTTTTCATAACATTTTTTGACGTGTTTCTTTCCCCTACAAAACAGAAGTATCCAATTCTTCATTGTTTTTATTGTTAATTGTCTTCATCGTTTTTAAAATGCTTTTTATTTGAACATTTAGTACCATTAATTCATGAGATACATCATTTTTCCATATAATGAACAAACAATTCTCCAAAATAAATCCGGCGTTTAAAGGGTAATTGCATAAAAATTAAGAAGCAAATTTGGAAATTGTGTCTTATGGTGAAAAGAAAGAAGTAATTTTACTGTTAAGTGAACTTAAATACAAACTTAAGTCCCAAAATTCAATAAAAAAATTTATTTTTAGGCCCAAACAGGGGTGGCCCAAGATATTTTGACACCCTGGGCACTAAACCACTCCAGCGACTCTTCCATAAAGTTTTGTTGAGATATTTTTAAAAGAACTTGTTCATTTATTCATTGCTCCCTAAAATAATTGATAATGAAAAGGAAAACTAATTTTATCTAAATTCCTGCCTGTTCTGCAATATAAATTGGTATCCAACACTCATTCATTCGTAAGTAATGTATAGAAAGATGATCGTGTTAGCACTCCCAATACTTTGGCGCCCCAGGCAGCCACCCCACTCACCCATAGCTCGGGGCAGCCCTGGGCCCAATGTATGGAAAATGTATTTACTATGATTACATGAAACTTTTCTCGCAACTAAACCAGATGACACAGTTACATGATTGCTAATTAATTGAAAGACCATTTTAAGAATTTAAAGGCTGGTGATAAGACTTGCTGAAATTGCACATGAAGATTTGGTAAATAACGTGAAGGGTCTATGGATGGAATGCAAGTATTCACACATGGGCAGAACAATAATGGGTGGAAATTTGCTGCTCTGCTGGAAGTACTTCTGGAAGTTTGGTCTTTGTTCTGTTAATGTGGAAACTCTGCTCCAAGAAATATAGAAATCTGGTTTCTCTGCAATCCATTTGAGTGAAAAATTCATGTGGAGCTTCTACAGGGCATTGGCCTAAATCTTATTTGACAAGAATATATTAAGTTTCCACATTATAAAAAAAAAATGTAATTTTCTCTGTGTGATTGTCTAAGTGTCCAGTTTATATCAGAATTCTATGCTATTTAAAAATGCAACTTTAACCCTTTGATCACATAAAGTGACTTTAGTCACTGGCACCTGTTTTACCACTCACCACATCAAGCGGCTTTGCTCCACGGCCAAACATATATAATGCTAGGCTGCGGAATCAAGGATGGGGAAATATGATGCTTTGCGTGGTAAACATTTTTTGATGGCCATGGGGCAAAGTTGCTTTATGAGGTGAATGGTAAAAAAGGTGCCAGTGACTAGTGTTGCATTATGCAGTCAAAGGCTTAATGTGTCCAATATTCCCTTTTGTTTCTTGTATGAAAAACACTTGCACCAGGATGAAAACAAAATTCAGCAATTTTAAGGACATAAATGTTACTTTTTGTACTTACATTAAGCAGCAAATTAATCGCTCTGAAGGCACATGAGACAAGAAGGAACGGAAAGCATGTCTTTGCAAGTATAAGAGCTCCCATTGCATGAGGAGAAAACATGGATAGGAAACGTCGCACCCATGCTGGATCAAAGGAGTTGATACTGGCTACGTTGCCAGTCCCAAAGAAAGATGTAATTATCAGGAACATCTGAGTGATAACTCGTTAAGGAAATCATATGGCATAGACAGTGTGATCACTTCTGAGAAATTTATCTACTTTACTTTGGGATTGCCAGCACTTTTGTATATTTATTTAGCATTTAAATGAAAAAATCACCAGATTTTAGCTGTGCAATTATGAATGAGACAAAAACAGAAAAACTTTCAACCCCCATTATATGGAATGTTCTGAATAAACTATTGTTGATAGGGATCAATAACATAACAATTACTGATGCAAACATCAACAACAGAAATCTACACTAGCTCTAAAACAGTAAAGGATACAAAAAAGTAAGCTCTCCTGAAGTCATCTCTTGAGATAGTTTTCTTGTTGTCTTTCGAATCAGAATGATCAGCCGACTCCAAAAGAACCCAGGAATGAATACTGAGAACTAAGGCGAGGAGAAAAAGTCCCTCGTGATTAATGCTGAGGAGGAGGAAAGGCACTGCCATTGACAGGCACACATTCATCAGCTGTTGCATAACCAAATGAAAGTTTGACTGAGTGTGACGATATGATGCTGACAGAGGCAGGATAATCGAGAATACTGAAAAGAAGACAATTGAGAAACAGACAGTATTCAGTGGAATGTTTATCTTCATGAAAATGAATGGCACAAAACAATAAATTTAGGGCTTCACAGAGCATTTAAACAACTATGTTACCTGAAAGGATCCAAGAGAGACTTTGGCATAATAGAGGAAGTCCTTTTTTTTCACTGAAACTCTTATCAGCTTCACCGATATTCCATAAAGCCAAGGGTATGAGCAATAACAACTGTACCCATAAAGAAAGAGGCAGTTTTCTGAAGGAGTGAACAATATTTCCAGATTTTGGGTTTACATTTGCAAGCAGTAATGCTCCCAACATTCCAATAACAACAAAGAGCCATCCAGCCATCATTCTGGAAAATTTTTGTTGCAATGTATTATGCAATCGAGAAAGATTTTTAAAATAATTTTAATGATATATTTCTTATCTAAATGTATGCTTTAATACCGATTAATACAAAAAAGTTTAAATTAAAAAATACAATATAACCCAATACAAATCTCAATATTTAATTATTGCAACAGATTAATAATGATTGTGATAAACCTACACCAGCATAGTGTTGACCTCTTTGCCAACAACAGGCATTAAGGGAAAAACTCCCAGCATGAAGCATGATGCAGTCCAAAAAAAAATCCTCGACAGGTGTCTCCTTGTATAATTGCGGTCAGCTGATCGATTCTTGAAGAGGGATGAAAATGCTAAACCAAGCATTCCTAGAGAAAGGACCCAGCGATGAAAAAAAGATATCACCTGAAATATAAACAATATTATGAGGAAGTATGTTTGAACCAAATAAGAAGGATAAGATTATCCTTGTTTTTAAATTGCCTTCAGCATTAATATACCTACATATTAACATACTGATATAAATAGAAAATAAGATGAAAAATAAGGCCTGTTACTACAGAGAATAAAAAGAGGGTTCTCTAATCTCATTTATCTTCTTAAAGTTCTAGATACCTTCATTAAACTGTTGTTTCTGAGAACTTCAGATGAAACAAATATATAAGAATCAAATTAAAAAATACCTTTGGAACCAGCACATGACATAGGTATTAGTATTTTAAGTCAAAGTGATGATGGAAGGAAAATTCAACATTTAACCCAACCCAAATTGCAAGAGGGCAAAATGGATAATTTTGAAACAGATGGAAGACTGCATGTCACAATCAGGGTCAGTCATAAGGCTTTTACAGGGATGTGTGAAGGAAAATTTGGCCACCCCTTCTTCTAGCAGCCAAATGCAGATATTTCTCGATTGACGCGTTCGATTTATGTGTTATCCAATGTATGTGATCTGTATTCTTAGGACCAATATTTAGCTTTAAAGCACAAATTTAAGAATGTTTATAAGTGGAATACATGTAGTAGTGACCTGAAGGCCACCCATGTGTGGTGGTACATGTCACACAAGCCTAGGACCAGCCTTGGTCACAATAATGAGTAAAAATGGATTTTCGTCAAAATATAAACCCATGGCTTACAATATCTAACATTTTAATCAAAAACTAAAAACATCATACGATTCCTAATTATTAAACATTTTTACATTGATTCATATCTCTGTTACTCAATGATTTTCTCATCCATGCTCTCTTCCACCTACTAAAAGTAAAATTAAAGTAACCGAGGGTCACATTTTAGAATGGAATGGCATGTGCAGCCCTGATTTAGAAGAACAGAAATGAGGAACACAGTAATGAAACTCTGAGTAATGCCTTAAACAGAACCTTTATTTTCTATAACTGCGTTATTTTGCTATTTTCAAGACTTACTGGCAAATGTTTCAATAATGAGTGCCATAAAAATTTACCAGTAAAATTTTACCAGAATCTCTACTCCTATAGCATAAGCAGCAACATGGAGTACTGAAGATAAGGTGTTTCCAATTAGAGATCTCCGATGTACCATAAAATATCTTCTTCTGCGACTATTGAGCAACCTCATTACCAGCCACCAAAGGACAACAGGAAGGAGGCAGTAAACATAATACTGCAGTGGTGCATACAAAACTATTTAAAAATGACAAATTAATATAATCAATAGCACATGATGAATAATGTGAAGGAAAATTTAGGCTCGCTAAAAATTAACCGTTTTCTGTAATATGAGATAATACTTCAAGCTTGGAAGTCTCTTTGAAACAAAACTACATTACTAATAAAAGATTTATTTCAAAAAGAAGCAGAAACTAAATAATCCATGATAACGATGAGAAAATAATAGCATCACTCATGACTGCTATTCAAAGTTACAGATATACTGATAATAATTGATAAATTTAAGTTTTAATATGTGATAACTGAAGGCATATTGCTGTATTTATCTGAATATAAGAGAAGATTTTTCCTCTATCAGCATTTGTAAAACCACACCCAGGGCCGGCCAAGTGGGGGGTGCAGCGGATGCAAGGCATCCGGGCCCCCGATTTTTAGGGACCCCCAAATGTTGAGTATAAATAATATATTTACATCTTTAAAATTTTTTTTGCTTTTTTTATTAAATTAATTATCATTATAGTTACTTTATAATTATAAAGCTGTAACATTGATGTGTACAAAATGGCAGGTTATTTTTGACATAGGTGAGTCCCAAAAACTTGCTTACAATGGGGCCCCCGAAAGTACTTGGCAGGCCCTGATCACACTACCTGATATTTACCTAACACAGCAGGGAAGAGGGGGATGGGAAAACCTCCCAGGGAGTAAAGTAAAGTAAAGTAAAGGGGCAATAACAGTTGTCCTGAGTATATATTTTGTTATAAATATTTTTAAAAGTATTATGTATTGTTGGGTCAAATTTATGTGTTTCTGGTAATAAGTAGAATAGTGTATTTACTTGTGTAGCCCGCGCACCTTTTTACCCGAAATGCCAGTGAAAAAAGGAGGTGTGCATCTTACATGAGAATTTCTGAACAGGTTATATAAGTTGAGAGTGTTCATAGTAAATTCACTGCAACACGCTTGCGTCTAAATTTACGCTCGCAGAAGACGAAGAATTCCATGATGTATAGGACGTGATGGAGTTAAAAATCAAAAGAAAACATTGCCATGAGGAAATTAAAAAACAATTGGGCCCAACAATATGAATCATTGGTTTGATTGTGTCTTTGTATAAATAGAATTTAATATTAGGAAGATCCTCTTATATTCAGGTAAATACAATAGGCTCTATGAAAACATTCAAATTCACCTACCAATTAAATATAGTCCAACAAATGTTGCTGCAAATAAAAAAGGCAAGTCTCTAATTGGCTTGAAATCTCCACTAAGTATATGAGATCCTGAGTCAGACTTTTCAGGATAAATTACAGAAAGGACTAGAATTGAAATCCAACCGAGGAAAGCAAGTGATATGCAGACAAGAAGCAGAGGCTGATGATAGCGATGGTGATACTCGAGCCCAGCTAAAGCAAGCTCGAATAGTTCATCACATTGATCCATCTAGTGGAAATAGAAAGAAATTTAAATTTACAGATGACATTCAACAACTGGAATCAGCAATATCTCGATACCAATCATTTATTATTGCATGAAATGCTTCGTAAATTAAATAAAATTGAGAGAAACCATAACAACAAATTACAGCTTTCTTATATTGTCCGCTATCGATGAGACTCCTGATAGTTTTCACTCTCAATTCCTCTTCTTCTGGAGGGAGAGATGGGAATGGACTATAAAATGATGGGAGAAAGCTCAGAGGAGACCCACTCCAACTTCCATCTCCATGTCGTTGCCCAAGCAGTGTCTGTCTACGAGTATGTTGTGCAAGTATTTGTCTAGCATTGGTAAAAGCAGCTTCAGCCATTTCTTTTTGATTCAGTTCAAGATAGGCACGACGCAGGTATCCCTTGAGAGAAAGGTGGAATGGTAAAAAAATATCAAAAAGTAAAAATTGCAGTTTACACCCATGATCATCATTATGTGTACTACATCAGATTATAGCTAGAAATAATAGCACCTAACTTCCATATAAATGATTAATGTTGGAAATCTACTAACAACCGAATTGACAGGAATGGCTGCTCCAACAAGAGTTGACATCAGAGGGGCAATGTCGGCTTGCCATACATCATGCCTGCAGAGATGGGATAATTTCCAACTCTCGTCATTTAGGTATGGCCAATTTAGGGTCTTTTCACATTTGTCATTCTCTGATGAAATTGGTCTTGGTATACCAGCTCCCCAGACCACCAAAGGAGTCTGAGTTTCCGATGCATCTCCTGCCCCATGTGAACCTTAATTACAAGAATAATGAATTGCTCTACTTGAAAATCAAATTTATTCTACTAATGGACATTATAAATGCTGCTGATCATTAAGAAAACTCCAATAGCCCTAAAAGGGTTCAGAAAACCAGATGAGCATTTCAGCTACTAAGTAGTTGTTCTGAGTGTTAATTCACCAATGGTTTAAAAAGAAGACCATTTTAGAACAAAATTGCAATGGAAGGAAATGTCCATTAATTTTCCAAACCGTTTCATGGCTGTGGGAGCTATCTTAAACCATTTGATCCCAATCATAAGGCAAGCTTAGCAATTCAGTTTTTGAATTGCAAATGCAATTCTTTAGAGGTCATAGCACCTAAAAATTCATTTCCGGCTATATTAAAGTCATCAACGTAAGACTGGCAACTATTCTTTTAGTAAAAAAATAACCCTTCTATAAAAATGCTTTCAATTTAGCAAATGTTTCATTTACCCCAATCAGTCATTCCATGGTCAGCAGTGAAGACATAAGCAGTTCTTCCATCATTATTGTAAAAATTTTCCACAAGATTCACCACTTTCTTCACCCCACTATCAACCAAACGCACATTTTGTTGGTACTCCCTAAATAAGAAAATTCAACAAAAAATTAGCTAATAATCCTCTCCATTGTGAAATTAATAATACGAAATGTATTCCTTTTAGAGCAGAGAGAACTAACAACAATGAAATAACATAACTGAGTTTACAAGCTGTTATGGTAACCCATAAATGGGAATGATATATATAAAATATTTATCGATATTTGCATTTATGGATAAAACTAAGACACATGAGTTGACATTAAATATGTACCCTGAATGAGGCTTAAAAATGTGACCTGCTGTGTCTGAGGCCAGCAAATGAAGGAAGAAGATCACACCCCCCTCACGGATATGTTTCCAACGATATCCCCCTTCAACATTCTCTTCCTTGGTATTCTCCTTTCTTTTGACAAACTCCATGAAGTTTTCAAACCTAGAAAAAACCCATTTATCCAACCACGAAGGACCACCTTTCTGCCCACCGGAAAAGTCTTGATCTTCTGGAGTATAGGTTTCTATCCACATACGATCACCACTGGCTAAAAAAATCATAATAGCAAAACAACATAGTGATGAAACCAATCAAATGATGGTTTGTTAGGTTTATGAAAATAAATGGTTGAACATGAATGCTTAGCCAAACTGATATAATATAAACAGACATCACATATTCTCATTTGAATCAACATGGTGACTTGCACCCATCAAAAGAATACACCCAATCCCAGACTAACATGAACTCTACCAACATGATTTCAGTTTAACATGGTTTTTAAAGTAGGGCAGGTTTTTGACTAACATGACTGGTCATTTGGTTTGACATGATTTCTCCACGACATCTCTATGATCATGGAAAGATCTAGAAACGGAAAAAAATGTAGACATACTTAGCCTGCTCATGCGGGATGCTTACTTAAAAGAGACAGCAATCGGAAAGCAAGAGCTAGATGTGGTGAGACGGAAACACAATGATAATGTGAGAGGAGGGAGGAGGAGCTCCTCTTTCTGCTGGAGGAGAAATTACACGGCATCACCAAACTCTCACTGGCGAGTGACGTTGTGCACTGCGCATACTTGTTTGCACTGCTTCCCCCGCCTTCCAGCATCCCACAAGTCAGTGTGCTTCTTCTCAGTCAGTCTTTGTCCATTATCATGCTGCTAACATAGTATATCGGAATTACAGTGATCTCGTGATTTAAGTTATTAATTCGCATAACTTTACAGTACATTCACTCTCAAAGTGAAATCATGAGTGGTAAGGACCAGAAGTATGGTGATAGGATTAAGAAACCCGGAAAAGTTATTTCGCTAGAGCAAAAACTAGATGTACTTAAGCACTATGAGAACAATAAACGAATACATGCTATCGTTCATGATACAGCTCTTAACAAAGCAACGCTATGAACTATCTGCATTATCATTGTTTCTTTTCTGTAAAAATGAGTTACATACATAAACAAAAAACACAAAGATTAACCAAAGTATAGTCGTAATAAAGGAATACAATTTAAAATATGTCAATCAGGTTAGGAAGCTGGAATGCATCCCCCCCTATTTACATTATTTCTTATGAGAAATTTGTGTCCAACTAACATGATTTCACCTTACACGAAATTTTTTAAGAACATATCTATCGTGTTAGTCGGGGACTGGGTGTATTTTGATGCTAATGTTTGAAATGGGTATAGTGTAAAGAATTTAATAAGCTCATGAAGATTAAAAGACAATATTTGTGAGGGAAAAACTATGCCCTGTATAATAAAAAACAATTTGCAAAACCAAAGCACAAATGAGAATAACAGGTTATGAAACCACATGCATAATTGAATATTGTGTATTCCTTTTGTATGCAGTCTATGTTATCTCTGTCTTTGTCATATGCGGTCTATGTTATCACTATGAATTTACAACAACTCCTAACCATTAAAATCTCAAAAAATTTTTAGAGAAAACAATTAAAATATAAAGTTTATGGAAAAATCTTTTTCGCGCCAGGACATGATATCTCAAACATGTCTGATAGTTTATACATTTCACGACAATGACACGGACCAAAAAGACTAATTCAAACAACCATACATGCACTCATACTCAAATGCAAAATATATCAAGTTTACGGAAAAATTTTTTCAGGCCAGGGATTTGATATCTCAAACACGTCTGGTGGTTTCCAAACCAACCCAACCCTATGCAGAGTGCAAATGTGAACATGGAGGAATTGTTTCGCGTCATGGAGTGAATCAATTATCTGATGCAGGCCCCCTACAATCCCTGCATTCAGGTTTTGTTACAGTCCATAAAGGGGGCTGCCACCCCTTTCAACCCCTGCATTGATAGAGATAACATATATGAAAGCAGTATATGTGACCTAAATGCTGGTCTCATAAATTAACAATCTTTACAATAACTTATTTTTTTTGTTTAGTTTTATCATTTTCATAAATAAATGATGTCCTTCACATGGTGATTTTTATTATTTTACCTATTATAGACTGCATTAACATTATATGCATATGACAAGAATACTAAATATTGTTCCTTTGGATTCCATCCTATTGAAATACATTAAGTGGAAAAACCAGTTCCTATCCTTTCTGCTATAGATTTCTGAGAAATATTTTTAATCGATTTCTGAAGCTACTCCAGTTACATAATATGGAATATAAATACAGTAGCATTGATTAATGGCATTTTAAAACTCAATCTCAACATCATTAAAATAAGATAATGTACTTTACTTTGTTAGAAAATGATATTTCTGTTGATGCATTACATTTTTAAAACTAACCTTTTGAAAACATGGGTAGTATGTCAGGGCTGCCCCATGCCCAAGTGTGAGTGCTGCGGTTGAATAGTGAATCGAATTCAACAGGATTCTCTTTCCAACCCTATTTCAAAACAAAATCTTTAAGTGACAGCATTTAAGTCCATGCAGGATTTAGAGAATACGTTAAATTTAAACTGATTTTGACATTTTTATTCTTTTTAAAGCTCTTTCACAAACATCGACCATATATTTTAGCATAATTTATTTATTTTAAAAAGTCTGTAATCTTAAATATTAGCAGTTTAGAACTTGTAATTCCTTTCTACTTATGAGATTCCACGATCATGTGAAATGTAAAAGTTGGCTATGGTTGATTAGTTTTAAAATGGAAATCTAAAATCAATTCCTTGCAATTCTGCACAGTTCCATTCATTGTACCACGTTTCTAAATAGAAAAGTCATGTATTGTTTTGGACTCTGGTTTTCAAGATAGAATAGACAAAAGGTTCGAAAAAACAAAACGGTAGAAATCACTTACACCTGTCATCTCCAATCAGGATCTTTCAATGTGTTTTTTCCTACAAATCATTTCATTCAAGATATCTGAATAAATTATACGTACTTTAGCTATAGCTGATGGATCTTCGTACAACCCCGCTATGAGTGCAACATGTCCAGGTCTTGATTCTGTGGGTACTCTCGTATGAGATACACCCCATGTACCTCTTCTTTCAATAACATTCCTGATAACAGCATTGAATTAATCTTTTGATTAATATTTCACTTAGGCAAACTGTAAATGTGGCTCTAATTTCATTTTTAAGTATAAGCTGTATAATAATTACACATGCGATTGCACCACTTTGTTACTTGTACTGTACCATCTCTAAGAAATGCTACTCTCACTTTTCTATGTACGAATGCGAATACCTTAGAAATGGTGCTTCTGTTTTGTTGACACTTAATCGGAAAAAAGTATCTGCTCTCAGTCCATCAGCAACAAAGAGAACAAGTCGTTTAGCAGGAGAAGGGAATGGATTTTTTTGTGCAACAATTCCGTGTATTACAGGAGTAGTAAAATATATGTCAAAAACAGATACTAAAAAAATTATATGAACAATAAAAGAAAACCATATTACTTTCATCACGGGATAAATAGGACGAAGTATTTGTTAAACATTGAGCATTTGCGATTTGAGAGTGAAAGCATAAGGACAATTGAATAACTAAAATTTTCTGTGGGGTTTCTCGCTGTTCACCTGTCTTCAGTTTTAATATCGATTTTAAGATGTTTGTGATACCTTACGATATACCATATACGATATATCGATATTCGTAGTGATTGGGGTTACCTACAAAAGAATTAAACGTGCTGAAAGGTTATTTGTTGCAAATTATGCACAAAATACGCCGATAAGGTGCATAAAAATATTTATGCAATTTGAAATACATCGTTTTTTATCATAATCAACAATTTAAATGATAACGTTATAGAGAAGTAATAAATGATACTTTTCACGTTGATGCCCATTCCTCATCAATCAACAGCCGAAAAAGAAACAATACGAGAAAAATAAACTGTTGGAGATTAGCAATGACAGGTAACAGCAGATATTTCTAAAAATAAATTACGTAGACAAAAGAAAATTAGAGGTGTAATTAACCATTACACACCTCGTTTGCAGATGTTCATTTAATCACCTTTATTATTCCGATGTTTCGAGCTTTTTACCCTCCGCGCCGCGGTCTGAAATTGGCGTAAAACCTAAAAACTTCGTGTGGAGCGAAGAAGCAAGGTAGGAAAATATTCTTTATAGAAATAAATAAACGTGATTCTGTGTTGAACCGTATTTTTCTACGGCTTCCGATGACAGCGAACGCATTTATGTCCATTCAAAGACGGCAACGCGTCGAATCGAAGGCATTATTTGAGGTAAATACCCATTGACAGAAAAAATTGATTTCGTAACTTTATTACGCATTTCTTTTTTAAATCCGTTGCGTTGACATCTTTTAGCTAGATTGTTTATAAATGCGCTTTGTCGAACATCCCTGCAGCGAGTGCGGCCGCGCACGGAGGTCTCCAAGAGGAAAAATCAACCATATCCGCCAAACCAAGCAAGGTAGGTTACTAGGGTAAACGGCAAAATGTCAAAAATTAAACTTATCGTTCGACATTGTAAATTGCATTTACCTATCTTCTGCCGTTTAAATATATTTAGATTTTTCCGAAAACGTAGACGAGAAACTATTGGAAACTATTTTCGAGAGAAAAGACGTAAGGTAGGAAATTGGCTTTGTCTCTGTCAGGTAATTGTTGTATTCTCTGTAACAGAATTTAACTTTCAAATATCTAACCCTCCCTCAAGGTTTTTTCTATATAAGTTCCGGATGCGCTGCAGGCCTCTAATGCAGGCTCGGGCTCAGCCTACGATTACTTAAAATAAGGGAAGTGTAGGTGATTGGCAGTACTTGGACATTCAATTACGCGTTCATTAGTTTTTGTTACCTTCTACGCTGCTTTGTTTTTCAGATAGGTCGATTTTTCCAAAAACATGGAAACCGCGCGCCCACATATTTAAATAATAAAAAATGGTACTTTGGTATTAACGGACATAAATAACATAACCCCTTCGTTAAGCGAGGGATGGCTGTATTGACCAACAAGGAGGAAAGATGAAGAACTACTTGATTAGGGTAGGTTGGCAGAGGTCCCAAGAACACTTACTGTTTTGCAGGAGAATCATTGGCTATAGGTTGCATAGATGAAAGTATAGCTTTTTGGATGTAAATCAAACGACATATTCACTTGCAGACATTATGCATAGACCTATAATGAAGCAGATCTCTAGTATATACCCTACAATGTAATGAGCCAAGGAATAGCTATTTTAAATGAGAGAGACTTCCTTATTTAATTTTCTCATAATCTTATTATAAAGATTGCATTCAGATAGCTTAAGTACAGATTAAATAGAATTCTTTCCATGTGAATATAACTTCTTCTCAGCATACATAAAATTTAAGAAAGCTAAAGCCTAATGCCATTGAATATATAATAAAAATTTGTTAATGGATTTTGAAGCTCCCTATATTTAGCCTATCACCAATGACTCACCTGCTAGACAGTAAATGTTCACTAGACCTTAAACCTACCCTATTGAAATAGGTTTTCACTTTTTCCCCATTTTAAGTATTTAAGCATAAATTTCCAAGAGTAAGACAAAAACACATTAATTGTGTTTTTATAATTTTCATTCTGATGTTTGAGACACATTATCAAAGTATCTAACATTTTATAAAAAATATTTACTTGGAAAGCAGCACAGGTTTTATGAGAAATCTACATTTTTCATAGTAAACTTACTACAATATATCAGTGATTTAGGTGCCTATGAGAAATGCCATATCCTGTAGGTTGCCTTACACAAAGTGAATTATTTCGAATTATTGATGTAAGAAAGCAAAATCCACTTCAGAAGGCTCCTCTTTGTAGAAAAGTTCCATAATAGAAATAAAACACTTATTGTAATGAGAGATGAGACACGGTCGCCCCACTGTGGCCCACCTGTCCTCTGGGCTCCATGCACTTCTTATGTTTTGCATAGGTACTACTTAATCTGGCCCTGAAAATGACTAACTTTCCAAAGATAAGGAAGTATTTGAGTTTGTAAACTCGGACCTTTCCGAATTATAAGATTATATGGCCTCAAAATGAGGGCTGGGACAAATTTATATTTTTTGAGAAAACATTGGGAAATTCCATCAGTGCCTGAACTTCTTGAAATATTTCAAGAGCCAAGATTCTGAAATATATCTGATAAAGTAGGTAATGATACAGGAGATTGCATCAATAGTATCACAGAGAAAAGGGAAGTATCTCACAATCATTCATGGAGTAGACAGGTCCCAAGGGGGGTTGCAATTACCTTTACAGTTTCTTGTCCATCTTCACTGTAAATATCATCATAATACATTCTACCAGGCATATCAGATTTCTTACTTTTAATGAATAACCAAAAACCAGTGGCGACTTGTGATCTGAGATGTAGATGAAGTGTTACAACATGAAAATCCATGAAAAACTTACCCTACTTCTTGTAGATCAGATCAATTCTCTTATCTTTTAATGCAGCATAACGGTCAATGATGTCATCGAAGAAAGGATGTTTATCCACAAGTTCACACAGAAATTCTCTTTGTATTGCAATATTAGCTTAAGACTTTAATCTTTGTTGCGAAATAGTGTTACTTAAATAATTTCATATTCTTTTTAAACAGGAGAAAAAGGAGTCTCCAACAAATTACATACTACCTAAATCATTTTCTGGATTCATAGTTCACAAAAAGCAAAGGATAAATTATTAATGCAATTAATGAGAAACACCAATGTCAACACTATATTAGAAAAAAAACACTATTAACTAAATGCCGCGGCACAACACACAATAAACAGCCAAAATCGAAGACTAACTCAAGACTGAGGGAGACAAGAGAGTGAAGTGTGACCAAAACTCTCTTCACAAGGCAGAGGTTGAAGTCACCTGTTGCCATAACAACCAGCCTTCCCCGCCTACCCTAGCATAGCACATCCACTCGAGGAAGAAGTGTTTTCAGTCGGAGCTCTCTGCTCTTCACTTTGCTTTCCTGCATTTGTAACCTTATTTTAAACAGAGTGCTCACACTTTGGCTTGCACAACTACCTGATTATTTAAAAATAGAATTTGAATGAAAAATTAATTTAATGGTAAGATAAATTATTTGTTTTATTTAAAAGTTTTAGGTGAAGTGCCAATTCCCTCACTTCGCCTGGCAAACCCCCACTGCCAAAAACACTTTGGATCTGATTTAAGACTATTCTCTGTTGAGGAAATATAATCTTTAATATAATTAGTGGGCATGAACTAGCATTCAGATCATAACTGGGAAAAATTATGATAATCATCTGCATGACCATATTTTTTGTCTCCCTGTTTCTTTCTTAGAACCAGACACTTTTAACTTATTAAACCAGACAGGAAATTTGGGATTTTTATTTTGTTTTCATGAAACAAATAGTGATATGCCTGAGAATAAAATATCATAAAACACAAATTGATTAAGTACTGATAAATTATTACCTAAAAGAATTCATTACAAATAGACCTACAGTGCAACATGAACAACATGTACAATGTTGAAATACAATACTATGTTGAATACAGTGTTTTCAGGAAGGAAACTTGATCTGGTCCTACAGGGCTGTAGACTCATCTGTAGTTGCCATTTTTTTCATTTAGTTCCGATCTTTAGTTTCTTAATAATGACACAATCTACACATAAAAATAAATATTTTCCTTTTTTACGAAACAATATTTTCACAGTAATATTTGCATATAATATTCCTCATAATTAATAGCTTGTTTAACATTATATGTTCCGATTAATGCTGTTCCGCATTAACGCTGAAAATAATTTATTACCTTTTTCCGAATTGCGCTCGCGCGTTCCACATTAATGCTCTTCAAAATTTGTGGTGTAATTTATGATGTCCACTGCGCGGTGCTTCTGCACAATAACAACACACAGGACATCAGCATTTGCAGTTGCTTGATGGTTCTGTGTACACTTGTCCATGTTTTTTTAGGTCAAAATATAGAGTGAACTTTTAAATTATATTTTCCCTTCAAATAAAAAGACCATGAGTGATAACAGGCGGTCCAGGAGAAAAAGAGGAAAAGCTTAACTCTCTAGGTTAAATTCGAGGTTTTACGGCGACTAAAAGCTGGAGAGCACCAACATTTTTTTGTTTATTGCTCTATTTTCGATTGTTTAGTTTTTAAAAATGTAATGCCAAGATATTTGAACTCTTCCTTTGTTTGGTCTCATTCAGTGTGAGCATTTCTCCCACTTTGCTTCATTTCCACTCATGGAGTTCCTGGATGATGATAAGCACATTATACAAATAGGTAAGAGAAGCTAAATATTTTCAATTGGTGGTCTTTAATGATACTCTTTAGATTTGTGATGCCTATTCTGAAGATGAAAATAATTAATAAAACTAAAGCTTTTAGTTATTTTCGATTCAAGTTTCCTTGTTCGAATCCCACATTAATTTTTCAGAATGCTTTTGTTCATGTATTAACTTAGTAAATATTGTACAATGTATTTTAGAACTACTTTATAAAATACCGGTATTTTATAAAGTCTACACAGATGCGGCAGACCTTACCTCTACCGCAATCAAAATCTGTTGACTATATTTAGAATGATTTCGTCAAATTGTGTCCTTCTCAGCATCAAGAACAAACATAGCACACAGCACTTGAAAAATAAACTAGTAATCATCAAATACACCTCAGAATAAATGTAAAAATAACTAAAGCATAAAAATCGACAAATCACTCACAACGAGACTCAAGGGAATAACTCAAAGACTTTGTAAAACATATCTGAAATATGTTTTGATGGGCATTGACTGGAGGCGAGTAACTTTAATCTCGTTACTATTCAATACAGCATCTTTGTATGTAATTGTATAAGCGGTGAATACAATGTATCATTGTTATGTTTAAATGGAAAAAGACATGCCGATAGGACAAAGTTGGCAGGAAATGTAATACAGAGGCCCTTAATGATCAAATAAGTTACTATCAAATGTAGTCTATGGTAGTAGCCTTCACTTCGTGGAAAAACAATGAAAAAAGAAAACTTAGTAATATTTCCACAATTTATTTACAAAAGTTAAAGACCCAGGTTTCAACTTATTGAAGAGACTGAGACTCTGTTGATGACCTTGATAAGTTGAAACCTTGGTTGGTCACCTTCAGTAAATGCAAATCGTGCATTATACTAAGATCTCTCTCTTTCTGTAAATTTCCACTCTTGTGTGCTTCTTCAACTTCCACTTTAAATAGATCACATCTCTTACATGTATCTTTGAGTGGTGGGTGACAAGTCAAGTTGAAGTCATATTTTTGGGTTGTGAAGTGGACCACAGTCAGAGAGTTGCAAGTGTTGTAATGTCGAAGTGCCAAAATTTAGTTGGTCTGGTTGTATTTTAAATGTTAAGGTTCTGGATTTGGTCTTTGTGTTTCATCATTACTATGAACAAAAAATATAATGTATTTGGTCTATTTGATTTATAAAGTATATGAGAAAAATACATCTACTTAACTCATTATGTGTCAATGGTGGACATGCCCCTGTATTTTGAGACATCCAATTGTAAACTATGTCGAAGAATTTTATTGCACATTTTTTATGATAAATTACTCTAGTCATAACTTGACTTTGAGTGTTGTTATTTGGCATCGTTATTTCTTTTATAACCATCTAAATTTGTTTTTAATTCGATCATAATTCTTATAATAAAATTATTTAAATTTATTAAAATGTGACTATTTATATTGAAAATATGTTCTAATTACATCTGAAGTGATATAATTGCAATTTTCCTGTGACTAGCCATTCTGTCCAAGAAATCTAGGTTGTACTTTCAATTAATGAGGTTGCATGTCTAATTAATGAGGAAAGATTTATTTAAATGACAATCCATTTTAATATTTTTTGTAGGAAGCAATAATTCTAATATTTATTTTGCAATAACACAGAAGATGACATCATTGCATCAAATGGATTTGAGTTTCCCTCGCTATAGCTTCATCCCCAGCTGCCAGAGCACTCTGCATGAAACGTATTCTTATAAGCCTTATGGAAGTATTGCTTCCTATTATGTCTTGGTAGCTTAGCATACATATTAATGTCACTGGATGCCATATAGTGATTTTTTGTTTTATATATGGCTTATGTAATATTTTTTGTGACATCAGGTTCTACGATTGAATTGATTTTAATCAAATTCTCTGCAGCCATTTTTGAGTAAATCCAATTTTTCTAAACATCGCCAAGAATAAATTACCCTTTATATTTGTACTATATCATTTTTGTGAAAAAATGGTCTGCAAAAGATGATATTTTGCATAAATATGAGATATCATTCGATTTATGTATGCGTTTGGGCCCTAGAACTGCGAAGAGACAGATGGCAAAAACAGCTTTTATGGACTCGGATACCTAAAATGTGTATTTCCATCAAAATCTCTAAGTAGAATGTTTTCACGTTTCTTTACAGTACTTTCTCCATATTATTAGATAAATAATAATATTCCCTCCTTACCTTTCGCTGTTCCTCTCTCCCTCCCTCTCTCTTTCCTTCCCCCTCTCCTCCCTCTCTCTTTCCTTCCCCCTCTCCCTCCCTCTCTCTTTCCTTCCCCCTCTCCCTCCCTCTCGCCTCTTTTGTCTCACCTCCACCCTCTCTAAATTAAATAATTTATCCTGGCAATTATGTATCTGAGTTATCTCACCTTGATATTATGTTCTTGGTAACTGGGTGGTTCTCAAGCTCTTTCCATACAGCATCATCTTTCTCCATTTTCTTCTCAATGTTATCTATATGACCTTTTCCCCGAAATGCCTCCTCCATTTCTGGGAGTCCATCTGCCATTGAAAATTGATAATTCACTGTTTCCGAGTCACTCATATCTTCGCCATCTGAATCTGCCCAGTCATCATCCTCATCTAACAGAGAAATGATAAAATATTAAGGAAAAATTAATGACTAAGAATCTAATTTGTCAAACAATTGGAACCAAATTTTAGATATTGAGGCTAAAAAGGTAAATGAAGACATTTAAAGGCAGACTTTAAGGATGATTATCTAAGATGGAAGGAATATAAAATGAAACAGGAGACAAAAGCTCATCAACAAATTTCTTCAATGGTACCTATGGTAATTTCACTTATATGTATAAAGAATACAGATGTAAACATGTACATAGATCACAAATTTTATCAATCAATAAAACATTACTTGAATGGTCAAAGACCATTAGGTTGAGAAAAGATATACTAAGTTTACAAAGAGATTACAAAATCATTCTATTCAATATAGTAAAACATTTGCCTGACTCTTAAGACTTTTATCATCACAATTAAACTGAAACTAAATGAATTTCCAAGCAATCAAAACAGATCTATAATGACAGTCAAATCTGCGTCTGACTGAATTTTCAATAGATAACCATGGGCCATAAATTATTAATGAACTACCTGTATTAATTCTACAAACATACTCAGTGGCTGATTCAGAAATTTCTTGCCCCTAGGCCAAATTATTTTTCCACCCTGTTTTTGGCACTTTTTTCCAAAAAGAATCGTTCATGTATATGGTTTGTCTGTGCATCCGTCTGTCAGCGGATCATAATAAGTAATTTAATTAATTTTTTTTATTCCAGTCCTGAAATTTTGTTTATTACCGTCCCGAAATCTCGCTGCCCTTAGCCCATTGCCTACATTTGTCTTATTTCAAATACGCAACTGAACATACCGTATTTACTTGTGTATCATGCACACCCCTATTTTTGGGACAGTTTGGAGGGAAAAAATAAATTCATGCCAGAATAAGTTGACATCTGGGATTGAAATAAAGGTCAGCCTCTTCACAGATTTCCCCTCCTTGAAACATGGTCTATTCAAGTTAAGCATCTCCTACCTCCGTGACGCGATTTATTGGGTGATCTCTTTATGCTGATGCTAGCAGAAATCTCCTCCTCAGTAGTTGCCTCTCACATATTAAAGGAGCATCAAGGGCTCATGAAGAATTCGGCGAACATAGATACCAGATCCCAATTTATTCTGGCAAAAGTATAGGCAGAAATTAATAGAAAACTTTTAATGACAGAACTACTTATTTTGAGTAACAATAATAAAAAACTCATTGAAAGTACAGCTTTAACCCTTTCTGGTCGTATGTCGACCTATGATTGACAACATTTTTTCCATTTGTGGCAGGTCAAACGTCGACTATATATCACTGCATGTTAGCTAGGCATCCTGAGCATGTCCCCAGCAGGTGCTGCCATCTGTAGATTTCTGATGGAACTTTTTGAAACTGGTGACAGTCATTATTTAAATCGCACTGACGGGAATATATAAAAATATAAAGCCATCTCAATCGTCCAAATGTTGCACTGAATTTACTATCGATACTCGCAATTTATATAACCTGTTCAGAAATCCTCATGTAAGATGCGCAGTCCCTTTTTCTTACAGACATTTTGAGAAAAAAGGTGTGTGGTACACGAGTAAACACAGTATTTACATTTCTGTAAAATATAAACTATAGCCTCTTATTGTTAATGCAGAGAATACACATATATTCGATGCAATCATGGCTAGCAAGTAACTATAATCATGAGGCATTTCTAGTAGGGCAAAAATATATTTTTATATCGTTAATATGCATAGATATTTTTCTAGAATTGGAATCTTCCAACAGTTATGCAATTATGGTGAGCTAATATGAAGGTGTTATCATGAGAAAATTAGGTCAAATAATTCAACTACAGTAAAACCCCTATTTAACGAATCTCTGGGGAAGTGCTTCTTCTTACCCTAAATTTAGGTTTTCATTAAATGGGGGTTATGCTAAATAACATCAAGGTAGGTCGGAACCTGAAAAATATTCATTAAATATGGGTTTTCACTGAATGCGGGAACATTAAATCGGGATTTCACTGATGTACTATAAGAAGATACTCGGGTAACTTGTTCATACATCTTAATATTTAAATCTGAAATTCTATTTGTTTGTCTACAGTTAAAATCCAGACCTTTGAAGCTATCATCACGAAACTTCACATAGGTAAATAATTTTACCCAGCAGGTAACATTGGCTATATGACAATAAAAAAATTGGGGAGGGAAGGGCTATATTGCAAGTGGGCTGTGAGGACACTACACGTAAGCATAAGTGCCATCATACGGAAGCTGCATGAACTGCCTGCTATGCATGATGCTACAATAGACGTCAGTGCTTACGGATGGCAGCCATGTGAATTACGTTTGTGCCATCGGTCGGAAGCTGTGTGAAGTTGCGATGGAAGTCACAAGAACTAAATTACAATTCTCTCAATTTGCTATATAAATCGCTATAGGTCAGTCTGACTTTGATGAAACTTTAATTATATTACTCAGCATTTTTGACCTTTGTAAAGTATCAAACAGAAGTGTAAGAAAAAGTATTTTACAGTTATGTCAGTTCGACTTTGATGAAACTTAAATTATAATACTCAGCGTTTCTGACCTTTGTGAAGTATCAAACAGAAGTGGAAAAATTATTTTAAACAAATAGAAGTAGAAAATGTATTTTACAGATACATATTTACTTTATTATTATAAAACATTATTTTTCAGTTTATTAGAATTCCCAGCAAGGTGGGGTACTTTCAGCTAGTGCTTCTTTAATGACAATAAATCTAACATAAGAAAAATAGCAAACTCATTCATCATCATCATAGGTAGTCTGTCCGTAGACAGGAAAATGATTATTCATGGTTAAATCTGGTTCTCCATATACTCCTATTTTCCGCTGTCCTCTTCATATCTTGATAACTCTCTTTCCTTTTCAAATCGTCTATCAGCTGAAACCTTTTCCTACCTCTTTTCCTTTTCCATCTAGTTTTCCTTCTAACACATCTTTAATCATACTCTCTCTCCTCAGGAAATGCCCAACCCAGTTTGCATTCCTCTTTCTAATTGTCTGTATAATTATTCGCTTCTCTCCTACTCTTCGTAGCATCGTTTTTCATCCTATCTGTCCATTTTATCTTCAGCATTCTCCTCTAAGTTCACATTTCAAAGCTTTCCAAGTATTTTATGTCATTTTTCCTTAGCTCCCATGTTTCTGCCCCATACAAAGCTATACATAGCATTTTATGAACTTCTTTCAGATATCTTCCCTTATATTCCCCTTAAGTAGGTGTTTCTTTCTTATAAAAGCCCCTTTTGCTTTTCCTATTCTAGTCCGGATCTCATCCGTACATTTTGCTTCTCTTTTTATGATGCTTCCAGGTATTTATAGTCTGACACTTGTTCTAAAGGCTTTCCTCCAATACTCTTCTTTGCCTAATATTCGAATGACCTTGGATTTTTGTATTTATTTCCATACCATATTTTCTACCTGTTATTACTATTGTATTTACCATTTTCTGGAGTTCCTCTTCCTTTCTTGCTAGAAGTACTTGATCATCCACGTATTTTAATGTTCATATAATCCTTCCTCCAATTTTGAAATCTCCTGTGCCTTCTAATGCTTATTGCATTAGCCTTTCTCCATATATATTGAATAAGGTCGGCGACAGGCAGCAGGCCTGTCTTACTCCTCTACCGATATTTACTCCGCAGATGTCCGCATTCTCCAACCTGACCTTTACAACTTGATTCACATATAGATTCCTGATCAGTCTCCTGCCTTTCTCTACACCTATATCCCTTAATATCTCCATCAACATTACCCCATTTACCTATCAAAGGCCTTCTACCAGTCTACGTAACATACACAGATATCTTGACTGTTCTATATTGCCCTTTCTGATATGATTCTAACTACTCCTACAGCATCTCTATTTCCTCGTCCTTTTCTGAAACAGAATTGATCTTCCCCTAGCATTCCTTCTGCCTTTTTCTCCAGCCTTTTATTAAGAATCCTCGTGATGATCCTCGAAGTGTGTGACAGAAGGCTTATCATTCTGTAGTCTTTATACTGCATTTCCTTTGGCTTCTTCTTTAGAGGGATCATAGTTGCTTCTAGGAAATTCCAAGGCCACTCTCCCATGTTGTAAATCTTATTTATTAATTTTGTGATTGCTTTTAGTCCTGATCCCATGACTTTAAGTTCCTCAGTCAGTATTCCATCGCTTCCTGTGGCTTTCCCTTTCTTTAGGTCCACTGTCGCTTTTTCTGCTTCGCTCTCCAGAATACTTGGTCCTTAGTTGTCTTCTTCAATGTTTTCCTCATCTTCCAGTTCTATTTTTGCCAATCATGCCTGCTTGCTGTATAGTTCCTTAACATATTCTTCCCATACCTACACTACATCCTTTGTTTCTGACATTATCTTCCCATCTGTATTCATAATTCCTTTACCATGAATTCCATTAGACTTGTTATCTTCTAATTCCAGTGCCCTAGCCTACAACATATCATACTGTCCTAACTTCTCCATTTGTTGTATTTCATCGCATTTTTCTTTTATCCAATTTTCTCTAGCTTTATCTGTTACCCTTTTTAATTTATTGTTTATACGTTTATAGTTGGCTCTACCTTCTTCACTGTTAACATTTTTTCATTTTTGTCTCTCATCCATTTTCTCCAGCATTTCCTTAGTGATCTATGGTTTTCTTATTTTCTTCTCTTGTTTTCCAATCTCTTTCTCCAAGGTATCCTTGATACTGGTTTTAATTTCTTCCCATTCCATATCCACTTTCTATGGTTTTTTTCCCCAAATTTTTTAGGCTATCTTCCAACTTCATGCTGACTACATCCTGCCTTTCTTTCAGTTTTTCTAGGTCCCAAGTTTGTCTTTCTCTTCTCATTTTTCTTATTTGTTTGAGCTTTGTTCTTATGTCAACTATGAGAATGCTGTGACCTGAATCAATGTCTGCTTCTGGTAATGCCTTGGCGGTCTTTATGCTGTTCCTGAATCTTTGTTTTACTAGGATGTAATCTATTTGGCATCTCATTCTATCTCCTGGGCTTTTCCATGCATGCAACCATCGTTTATGGTTTTTGAACCATGTATTAGTCACTACAAGGTCATTATTGATGCAGAATTCTACCAGTTTTTCCCCTCCTTGGTTTCCCTTCCCAAGTCCGTATTGCCCGATAACATTTTCTTCCTGTCCTTCTCCGACTATGCTGTTCCAATCTCCCATTATTATGGAGTTCACCTTTCCTCTTCTATCTTCTTCGTAAATGTCATGAATTTGCTCATAAATCTCCTCGATTTCTTCATCTTCATGAGCTGACGTTGGCATATATACCTGGATTATCAGTCCACTGGGGCTGCTTTTAGCTTTAATGCCATTAGTCTATCGTTCGTTGCTATTATCTTTGTTACACTTTTCATCATATCTTTCCTATGTACCAGAGCAACTCCCCTTTCCCCACTATTTCCTACAAAGTAAACTACCGTGAACTCTTCCGAGTCGAACTGTACTTCCCATCTAGTTTTGCTCAGTCCTATAATGTCAAATTCATTTCTTCTCATTTCTTCTTTCAAGTTCTCTAGCTTTCCTGTCTTTCTCGTAGTCCTTAAGTTCCAAGTGCCTATTTATAAATTACCTTCGACAAATGTTTTCCTCAAGGCAGTCCTTGCCCGGAGATCCAATTGGGGGACTATTTTGTTTTACCTCAAGAGAATTCATCTTGTCCATTATCATTATAACAAACCAAAACACCCATTTTATAAAAAAATCACTTTGTCATATAAATAAACAATAACAAATTGTACAACAGGAAATAGAAATAAGGAGTTAAAAAATTATTTATGATAGAAGAATATGGTAAAGCCATGCTTTCAATACCAAAATAATGCTTAACCTCTCATTGACGGGCTAGATTTAAATGCCCCTCTACCTTAGGGCCAGTGGATATTTAATTGAAATGGCAGATTTTGATGTAGTTCATTATAAACATTCATAATGTTTTATCTAATAAATGGGTTGACGTGAAATTTTTGGAATGTTTACATTAGAGTACATTTATTTTACGGTTTTATATAATTCTATTACAATAAGATTGTGCATTATCACATGAAGAAAAAATAAAAGTTTATTCCACATAAATGTTTAACACTTACTGCTTTAGGGGCCATCCTTAAATAATGTCACAGCATTTTTGGGATTTTTGACCCCCCCTCTCCCCTCTGTCACAAAGTGTCACATACAGCTTCACCCTCCCCTCCCATGTCTCAAAACCTTGTCCTTTTTAATTTAGTCATATTGGCTATATAAAATTAATGATATGTCCAGACATAATTTGTACAATGTTTCATCTGTTATTACATGAAAGAAATTCAATACATTCAAATAAAATTATTGCTTTTTATAAGTACATATTATAGATAATGAAATACTTAAATGCAACAGATATTCCATTGTATGCAAATACCCTTAAAATACTGAAAATTGAGCTTCAAGGTGCTGAACAGCAGTTTGTGTCTCTGCACTTCACAATCTGTGTAAAATATTGGCTAGTCCTCAAATGCTTTGATGACCAAACAGCATCTGCTGTCAACAAATTTTCAGGATTAATCTCTGAATTTTCTGGACTTATATATTTGGCTACAGTTGGAAATCCATCAATTACCATTTGCCCCCATATTTCTGCCAATGTATTGCCACAATATTCAAAGTTTTCTTTTTCAAGGGCATCATTAATCGTTTTGCCTTGTGAATCAAGATGGATTCCATAATGCTCATGAGGAAGAATAACTCCAGACAGTTCCTTACTTAAAGGTGCCATCCTTCTCTCAACACGATTGAAAGAACTCCTGCCAGGTGCATTGGTTGGAATAAAAAGGGCATCCAAATTATATTTTAAAAAATGATTGACTCCAACATCAATTACCTTCTGGTATCGAGGATTCTCATCAGGGCCACCATCCACAGTAAAAATTACCACCGGTTTTACTTCGTTCTGAAACCTTGTGATACTTTCAAATTCGGGTAACTTCAAAAGTATTTCAAAGTCAAATGCATGTGAAAATGCTGTTGAAGAAGAGTGCTTACTGGATCTGATAGCTATAAAGGTTGGGCCTGAATATCCTACTGCAGTTGGATCACCATTTCCATTTTTTTAAATTTCAATTCCAGCATAAACTGAAGGTATCAACTTACGTCTGGCAGCTACAACCCAATCATGATCAGGTAAACTTACTCGATACTCAACATGCATGACCAATGGAGATTGCTCCTTTGCTGCTGTTAAGCCAAGTGGCACTCGAGCCTTATCATCTTGGCTCAAGAAGCATACTTCATTTGGTCCAAGAATTGAAGCAATTTCTTCCAAATGATTAATAGTTACTCTGCAAAATTGCCCATCAACATGTTGGAAGTGTGCATCATTTTGAGCTTTCATGAGCTTGACTGGGACAGTGATAACATGCCGTTTCCCTTCTAAAGATGAACTGCATTTAGGAAGTAAGCGAACATAAACGCCATTTCGACTTATATTAAAGCCGATCTTATTTAATTCTTCAGTAAGCTCATCCAAAGTTTTGATACCTCTCAAAGAATCTTCATTTCGTCGTTCATGTGATGCAGAACCATGGATAGCTATATTAATAATAGCTTTTAACAACTCTGGCTGATCCAGTTCAACTCTTGGTCTACCTACTGTATCTCTCTTCTTTAAAACTTCTTTAGTTTTTGGATTCTTTTCACAAATTTCTTCTAGTTTTCTTTTTCTTTCATCTCTTGATTTTTTCTGTCGTTGTTGGTCAGATGTTTTTATTTTAAGCTCTCTTTCGAGTTCTCTTTTCTTTTTCTCATTTTCTTTGAGTTTTTCGAGTTGTTCATTAGTAAGTTGTCCACAACTCTTTCTTTTATAAAGTCCTACTAAATCACTGTTTATTATATCTATTTTTTTTCTTAGTTCATCTTGTACTTTTGTTTTTGGTTTATTGACAATATCTACAATGCAAGATGTAGAAGATTGTTCTTTAGGAATACTAGTTGATTTCTCAGGAGCTACACTTTGAACTTTTTTCTCCAAAGTAGTGATATTTGATACTCTTGATTGTTTTTCCAAAAAGCACAATAAAGTTCCTTTATTTTTCACTGCTAAAGCTTCATTTTCTTTAATGATGGAGGTCACTATTGATGGTAAATTCTGCATTTTTTAAATACGATTCCAAATTTTTACAGTTTCTTGCTGCACATCCTTTGGTTTCTTTGATGGTTTTGCCTTTAAGTATGACTTAAATAATGATTGAAATAGTTCACCTTTATCCATTCTGTAAATAAGAGGATAATTATTTTATATTTACATAAATATAGATATTGTTCAAATCAAGTCCATAATATTTAAAAGCCTTAAAAAGAAGAAGCTCTTATTATTTTCCTTATTTTAATTCCAATGAAAAGTACGATTTAAATACTAGATCCATTCACATATTTTATTATTTAACTAAAAAAAATTCAGTTATCATTTAGTACATGCAAGTATATATACCTGATTTTCTTGTTAAAAATATTCTAGTATTTGAATAAAACAGCAGTTTTTTAATTACATTCTGAAATACAAAAATAAATATTTAATTTTAAATTATGAACTAATATGTATATACTGATGACTTGCCAATATTTTAATAGCGAGTTCTCTAAAATATTTTTTTTTCATGTCCAAAAACGAAAAATAACTAAAAGCATTATTTTAGAAAAATTATTGTATAAATAATGTTTACAAAACATTCTCTTTGAAAAATTAACAAATGATTATTATTTTAGTTCTATTATAATTAAGAATGACTTCATTTCATGACTAAAACTTACCAAGACTTTTTACGGTAGGCAATTAAAAATAGTAACTAACATTCACATGGCTTGGTTTTAGCCACTTTACTGTAAATGAATATGATACAATAACAGTCAAGGAGACTAGAACATAGAGGAGGACTAGAACACCAACACAATAACAACTTAAGCTGATAATTAAGTATACAGCTTATTATAATAGTTATTGGAGTTTTTCTGTGAGGTTTAGTTTTGCATTATATTTTTCAACTGTTATTTACAAGTTTCGACCAGAGGGCCAGTGGCAGGAAAGACAAGTAAAACAGAGAATAAATAAAAGTTAGTGAATGTCACTTCAAGAAAATTAAGGAAATAAAGCACAAGATCTTGGCAAAAATCTTTACTTATTTGTGACATCACATTGTTTTACATATACTCCCCCCCCTTCTCACAAAATGTCACATATTCCCAGACCCTCCCCCTTAAGCGTGACATCATTTAAGGATGGCCCCTTACATGCTAGATTTGTTCCCATCCATTCAAATGACGCGCTCGAGTTCTCTGTATATAGCAGCAAGTCGCTCTATTCTCACAACGATGCAGTTGTTGAGAGCCTCTTACCACTTTCTTTACCTCTTCCAAACACAGATGTGGCACTCAAGAACTGTTTACGAATAACATCGCATGGATACTATTTATAAGAACGACTATCTTCTTCCATTCCTTTGAAATTAATTACTTAATATAAACAACTTAATCGATGTTGATGATAAAGGATATGTTAAAACAATAAAAGTTTGACAACTGGAATGCAATAGTGATGCACATAAAGAAAAGAAAGAAATTAAGAAAAGTCTGCTGGGTATTAACTTTCATTACAAATATTCAACACTATAGTTTCTTAATATTGTTCCTTTTTCAGCACTTGTTTGATGAGGAATCAGGATAAAACTCTCAATTATTTTTTCCTACGCATCTGAATCATAATATGTCCATTAAATAACTCATTATGATAAATTATGATATGCTTTAAATTACCCGGATTTTCATGGCACACCTAGCAGGAATTAGGTCACCGATGGTGCAAATTGTTTGATTATTAACCCTGCAGGACTCGCACGCCATATTCGAGCGTGAAAGCTCACATGGGATGTCCCTGACACCCCACCGTTTTTTCAATTTATTTGCATTTTTTCCTCCCATTGTTTCTTTTTTGATTAGTTAAGTATTTTTAGAATAACAGGGATGATTTATCAATGAAGTAAAAGTTTTTTATATAAATTATTTTCATCTAACAATAATAAAAGTCTACTTCTGTCCCTTCGTTGCTCCCTGTGTCATGCTATAAAAATGTGAATAACTCGATAATGGAATGAGATTAATTTTTGATATTTGGCAGGAATGATCAATTCACATATGTTAAGATGATGACGAAAAGAAATCTCAAAAAAAGTCCTAGGTTCAACTCTGAGGTAGGCATTTCCATTTCCCATATGATAACACGTAAAAATTGACTTTTTGACTTGCAGGCTTTTATTCTTTTTAAGATCTAAATTAGAAAAAATTCACCTATGATCTTCGGATTTAGTCCATTTTATAGAAAAAACTATGAAGTTTCTTATTCTGTTCATCTTTTCCCGCCTACAGTTTGAAATTCCTCATGTTAAACATTTAATTCACATATTTTGAGGAAATCTTGGCATTTTAATGGGACGTTGCCATGCCATTACATTGTTAAAACTTGAAATCCTATTGTTATTTCAGTCCTTATGGGCGAAAGCATGCTTTAAATGCTCTTATAATTAGTAAGTATGAGAGAAATTCTTTTTATAGCAACAAATGTAAACAACATTCGTTGCGTTATTTACGAGGAGTACATTTGAATGTAGAATATTAATCATTTGCATATTAAAATTAGGTACTTATAATCATTGTAGGAGTTCAAAACTTGAAACAAGGAATGCCTAAAAGAATGAAAGTTTGTTTTTTTGCCATCCAAAGAAAAGCGTATTTGTTCATTTTTTATTTCACAAAAACCTTTCCCGTTGAATTTCAATGGGTATCTCCCTAGTTTAACATAAAAAAGCATTTAAAAATATATTTAGGATACTGAAACAAACAATTTTTTCAAACAAATTATTTTTTAGGTTTTTAAAACAATCTGGGCAAATTTTCTTCAGATGGTTAGCACACATCCATCTTTCACAATATTCACAATAAAATTTTGTTTTAATATCTTTATTTCCTGGACAAACTACACATCTTTCACTATTTCCTTTTTTCTTCTTCTCCTGCATTCCTGCTGTCGAAGGTTCTCCACATTCCTCTATCTTTCTCTTCAATGAACAGTTGTATAAAACTCCTTAAGCCAAAAATATTGTAGGGTAAGCCCTATGCATTTCGCCCACTAAGTGGGCATCTTCAGGGGAGAACCTGCCTTGGCAGTGAACAAGGTTCAACTGCAGTTGAACCTTGTTCACTGCCAAGGCAGGTTCTCCCCTGAAGATGCCCACTTAGTGGGCGAAATGCATAGGGCTTACCCTACAATATTTTTGGCTTAAGGAGTTTTATACAACTGTTCAACTTGGAGCCAAAGTGATTACGAGCTACCATCTACATTTCTCTTCAATGGCAAAGGCAACATTGCCATGGAACTTCTTCTTACCATGTATGGCCTTATAAATTCCCTCGCTATTTCTTGTAAGAATGTCTGTCTATTCATTTTTTTCGGGATAAATATTTCTGTAGATAATAAATGCGTTGATTCCCACTGTTTAGTAGATGATAAAAAATAACAAGTAGCCACCTTCTTGTATTCCTAGCAGTATTATATGTCACACACATTTTATCAATCATATCAATACCGCCTCGAATTAGAAAATGTTAGCATCTCTGGCTTTCTTTTTTCCCCAGTGGAGCTGTCTATGCTAACTTTGTTATGCATAGTCTATAGCGCAATGACATTTTTACCCTTCTTAGGGATGTATGATACAAGAGTCATGTTATTTCTGAATGCAAACATGCTACTGCACTCTTCCTTGCCCTTCACATTCACCATCTGCAGTGGTAGTTCCCTCTTATTTTTTCAAATGGTTCCCACCAGCGTAATCTTATTTTTCAGCAAATCCTCTGCAAGTGGCATGATTACAAACCAATTGTCTGCCATTATGTTCCTTCCCATCCCCAAAAGTGGGCCAACAAGGCATTTTACGACCTCCCTTGGGCTATTGTCTTGCTTATATGGCCCTTGAGGCTGAGTCCCAACATATATCTCTAAATTCAGCATATAGTAAATGCATGGGGGGGAATATTTTTATCCTGTATTTAGCTGGTTTACTTGGTATATACTGACAGAAAGAACACTTGCCTCGAAAAGCAACTAATTGCTCATCCAGTTGCAAACTCTCTTATTGTATAACAGTCTTGAAATTTGCGGACAATAAATTCAAAAACATCCCGAATGGCTGCTAATTTATCGGTTTCTTACCTAACTGCCCTATCGTTTACATTGTCAAAAGGCAAGCACTGCAAAAAAAATTTAAATCGTTGATAACTCAAGAATGCATAAAATATTTCCACACAATCCGTTCCGATCCCATGAATTTCATATTTTGGCAACCCGATCTATTTGCACCCAAATAAAAAAGAAGCCTTATAAGACAACTTATCTCCATTTCATCTGTTTGCTTTGCATCCCTTTCGCATGAAAAAGTTACTGCAATTTTTGAAATTTGTATATTTGTACAATTAACAATAATCTTTAAAATTTCCTGATCAAACATAATTTTGAAGCAGTCCACAGGGAGTTATATCTTCCTTGCTTTCCTTGAAACCAGGCGTTTGAGACGTGATATTATGTGCGGGTGTTCTAACATTACGTCAGGGTTGCTCCAAACTCCACTTCGTAACATTGTCTTTACTGATAAGGACATGCAGTTTCATCATCCAGATCACTAATATCATGCTCACTGCTTGTTTCATATTCAGATTCATTTAGTAAGTCTTCCGAAGACCCATTGTCAGAATCCAATACTTCTTCTTCAGAAGATTTAGCAATAAGCAGAGGAATAGTTTCCCTGTCTGTCTCAGAATGCAAATCAGACATCTATGGGTGGATATAAATTAGTGAAAATTATTGAACTGATTCAAATATATAAAATGAAATCTGCTTCAAAAATGAAATAAATTTTTTGAAAAATAAAATAAAAGTATATTTACGAACCTTATCCAATGTAATATGATGACCAAAGTGTTAGGAGATTTTCAGAAGACACTCTGTAACACATATAAAATAAATAAACAGAAGGCTTTGCTTAATTCTGTGATCTGCGAACATGCAAACGAAAGCTTCGTTACTTCTGCCACACACAAGAGTGCACCATCAGAAGAAAAGCATCTGAACTCAGAGGAAAGCCGGGTAAAACTAAAGATTTTCACAGAAAAGGTTCAGAACATCTCTAACCCCAGCTACTGTAAGGTAGGGATCATAAAATCTAAACTAAAAAGAATGTCGCACTACAATGTAGGCTGGGGTGTCCACAGCACCCCAGACGAATCATGGACGTTTAAATACAAATTATTTCAATTAGAATAATCTTGACACTATTTGAAAAGAAACTGAATATCATTATTTTTGCTATTGATGGGCAGTTTTTTATGTCAGTGCATTAATTATTTACAATATTTCAGTAATATTAGGATTTTTTAGTGGCATTTGTCAAGGAATTTTATCAACAATTTAAAAACAAATAAAGGCAATAAATGTTTATGTAGCAATAAATCCAAATAAAATAAAACAATTGTTTATCATGCACTTTTATTCAAAATATAGAATTATAAAAGTATGAAGTTTTTAATTTGCTATTGGTCGATTTAGTAGTAAATGCAACGTGACTTGTGAAATGGGATATGTTCCAATTCATTAGCATGCTCTCTTCGATAATTCCACAGAAAATGATCAACTTGTGTTGCATTCATGATACCAGGAGGTGAATCACCCTTTCCCATTTTCTCAATCAATGCCTTAACCTCTGCGGTGATCAGCTCAACAGCTTCAATAGTGCATGCTCTGATTTCAACTTCCTTTGGACTGCCATTATCAATCTGATCATCTGAAAATTAAAAAAAATCTATGGCAAATGCACAAAGAGAAACTGTATGACTGTAATATTTACCATTTACAAGCTGGCCCATAGGACATTGAGATTTTAAAACAAAATATTCAGAAAAAGTACAGTGCAACCTCGATAATCTGAACCCACGTTAATCTGAACAACTCATACTGGGTTGCCCATTTCTGCTGTGGACGTGGATTCTGGCATGGCATGCACTGTCAGTAGTATGCAATTAGTGGTGGCATGAGGTTGAGTATTTGTATTTGTTGCTTTTGCTGTTACTTTTGAATTACATAATTAATTGTGTGGAGAAAACTAAAGTGGGAGTGTGTATATTTACAAGATGTCATGCAATAGGAAACATAAGACATTGTCGCTTGAAGATAAAATGATGATATTAAGAAGACTTGAAATGGAGAAAGTGCAACAAAGTTGGCGGAGAATATGATATCTGCAAATCTACAATAAGCAACTTAAATAAAAAATAAGCGAAGATATCAAATTTATCTCAACTATAGAGAAAGGTCCCAGTAAATGAAAAACATTAAAAGCAAGTGGAAATCCTGCAATAGAAACTGCACTTTACACTTGGTTCCTTCATGAAAGATCCAGAAACATGGAGCAAAATGCTATACTCATTTTAGACAATGCACCGGGTCACTCAACTGACTTAGTGAGTGATGATGGTTGAATAACAGCCAGGTTTCTCTCCCCAAACTGTAAACCTCTGCTTCAACCAATGGACCAAAATGTCACTCAGGCTATTAAATTACATTATTGGAAGAAACTGTTGCTGCATATTGTGGCTGAAGAAGACAATATTGTAACCACACTGAAAAATTATGATCTATAAGGTGTTGTAATCACTTTAGCAGAATCGGCAATCAGTGAGCCCAAATCTCATCCAAAAGTCTTGGGCTAGACTATGGCCTGCATAAAATGATTTTATTGATAACACAAAAGCTAATGAGCCTGGCCAATGTTTTGAGGAAGATAACTTACTACCACTAGTCTAGCTTGTAAACAAAATTTCTTTGGCTGTGAATTTGGATTATACAGTGGTCGAGGAATGAGCCACTGGACAAGTTGAAAATGATTCTTTTGAAATGTTGAAATAATGAAATTGTTACAAATGTTCTACAAGAAAATGTAGATGATGAGGGGACAGATGAGGAAGACAAAAATTATAAGAAAACTTAGTAAAACACTAAGAAGCAGATTCTAGTTTTAACACTTGCTTAAAATGGGTAACAGAAAATGGAGTACCTGCTCATCAGATTCTTTCACTTCATCAGTTGCGTGAACCGGCATATAAAAATCAAAGAAAAGGAACAAATCAAAAGAAGATGGGTGATGTAATATATACATTTTTACAAAGCATTATAATAAATTAATGTACCAAAAATATTAATTTTTTCATTTAAAATCCAGTAATACGAACAAATCAATAATCCAAACACAGCCTTGCATTAATTAGTTCAGATTATCAAGTTTGCACTGTATTTTAAAGCAGGAATTTATTCCTTTTTAATTGTAACAGAAGGAGCAATGCAGCAAATTGAAATAACCAAATGAAACAATGTCTGTTCATTACAGAACCTTAAGTAGTTCTCATGATGCTCAGCAAACAAAAACTAATCGCATTAAGATAATTAGCAAAATGTGATAGTCATAATCGTAGAATCAAAATTTTTTCAACTTTCACCTAAGATATATTTTATCAGACCTAATGATTGTAATACTTAGGTAAAACTGGTGGCAAGTATGTAGATATATTTTGTATGCAAGTTGACTAGTATTATATTCAGTGATTTTAAATGGCAATTCAATAGATTTGATCCTAAGATTGTTGATGACATAAGTATAGTGAGAGAAAGCAGCAGTGTAATAAAGTATTATGGTAAACTCTATCAATGTACACGATTCTGAAAGTAGATTTTGAAAAAGTATGACAACAGTAAAAACTAATACTATACCCTAAATTCCCAAGTATAACGCGCACTCATGCATAATGCGCAGGTCGATCTTAGCCCGTTTTCCACAGGTTTCCAAAGTCTCTAGTATAATGTATAATTCAAAAAGTTTTTTATTCATACTACTGTATTTCGCAAGTTTCTCCTGAAAATGATATTTAAGGCACTTCAACGGCTATAGAATCTGCTCTGCTAGTTGATGACGAAAATTATTCTACTGATTTGTTTTCCTGTTTTATTTCTTTCGTAACCAAAATGAGTTGTCCTTTGTATAGATCGTTAAGAACATAAGTCTTCTTTTTAACGCTGGAATTCATTCAATTCATTCATTCATTCAAAGTGTTGGTGGGGGAACAGTGATTGACAAAGATGTCAATTTAAAATTTAACTGATTAATTTGTAAATGAAATCAATGATTTTCATTTGAATTGTGAGATCAAAATTGAATATTTTGATCATTTTGATTCATAACGAATTATTGGCAAAAATTTTTAAACAATTTTCTAATTTTTTATTAAGGAAAGTGTATGCATTTGGTATGGTGATTTGTTTTTATATTCACAGAGAAATTTGATTTGTTTATCCAACCAACCATGTTATTGTTGCTTGATTATTATGTATTAAAGATTTAATGCGACATATAGGGCATGTTTAAGCCGAAAGAGTAATTTTAAACTGAAATTTTGCTTTGTACATTGAAAACATCTGCAGAGTTAACGCATCTTCGGAGAAGCTCTACGTAGGTTTCGATAGATGGCAGCAATTTAGTGAACACAAGATGGAATAGGCTGCTTGCTTTAAGGTTATCTTGCATCTTATTTTTTCTTAAAAAGTGGCATTCCTTATACATAACATGTACCAAGAAATTCTGAAAACTTTACAAAAAAAACTTGTATGATGCGCACATAATACATGGGAATTTATGGTAATTATAAATTACTTGGAGAAAAAATAAATCTCATATATAAGCAATAACAGAGATAAATAAAATATATACATAAAATCCTGGATACTTTGATCTTACCTTTGCTAAGAATGTCCATCAAGTAATCACTATACATTAGAGCACCAAAGTGAACAAGAACCTGAGGTACTCTATAATCGGAAAACACAGTAAATGCATCTATGTCAGTAAATTCTCCGAATCCTTTACCCTCAAACAGCATCCATATGTCACCAACAAGAATCTGAGCCCTTTTATAGAATGATACTGAAACCAAGAATATTTATCATTACATATACTTGATTATACTAAAAAAACTGCCAAGAAGAATATCCAGATATCTCAGTTTCATTTCCTTGGTCATAATATTTATCTGTATACCTTTTTCCCATCATAGTTTGCTTTATCTTGAAATGATGTGAATTCCTTCACAATCAAAGATGTCAGTTTTTCAGCAGATTTATTTGCTTCTGTAATGCATTGCTTGAAAGTTCCCCCAAATTTTTCTATCAGAACTGGACCAGCTTGTCTAAGGGCAGCAACCCTCTCACTCAACAAGGGAATCTGGCCTGCACCATCCTCAGGTTTCAAAATTGTACTCAGATCTTCCTCAGATATTGTTGAGTAGTATTTGGGGTCAGTGATAGGTATTTTTTCCTGATGAGATGGTTTTTATTGTTATTCTCAATTATATTGAAATAAATGACAAAAATAAATAAATTAAACATTTATTGGTCCATTATGACATACATCAATATTATTTTTAAATTAACCAGTTATTTCCCGATAAAGAGATAGTGTCTTAGGCAGGCCTGGAAAACGTAAAGTAACGATACCTGATAACGCTATAATAACCATTAAATTGTCTTCTTTTTCAATAATGTAACAATACATAGATATCATTATAATAAACAATAACATTTAATGCAATGTTATTATAACATTTTCAAAATGTTAATTCCAATGAAGTTATTATAATGTCATCAAACCAAAATGATTTGGCCAGGCTTCCTTTGCCCCACTTTATTAGAAATCATATGAGGTTCATTTTTTTTATATGGTGAAACTAGGTTGTTTAGCTCTTCTAGGTAAAGAATACTTCATTTTTGCCATTCAATGTGTTACATGAGAGAAAATACTGCATGTCTACAGTGGCAAGCTTTTAAGTTTCACCTTCATGTGAAAATGTTCCACATCAGCCATTATTTACATGTGAAACCCTTTTGAGAGTGGAAATAGCCTAAATCCTGCAATTGGATAGAAATTGTGAGATTAATTTTTAAAATGCATGAAAAAAAAAGATTACATGTGTTATATTTTTGGTTTTGGGAAGGACTTACATAGAATATATGCTATTCAATTATGGTACAAATCTTTACTGAAGAATAATTGCCAATACAAAGCTCAAATTCACAGATTGAAGCGGTTAAGAGTTCAATGCATTCCATAAAATCCAGAGGAATTTGCGTTCAACTTCCCATAAAAATATGATTTGAGAATTATTTCAAGGAACAATCACGTCATTTGGTATGATGCAAGTCACCACCTCAAGAAACGTTGGTATTAAAGATCTAAGTTTCACACTGCTTCCAGGATAAAATATGGGTCGACAATGAGACTTTAATGGCCATTTATCTATGATGTTAACTCACACGAATAAGGCCCAATGGTTCCATAATCAGTATGATAATTTCAGTGTTTCTGAGTTGGATTGCCTTGCGCGATTATTTCATCCATAGATACATAGTATAATCGTATAATTGCCTTAGAAATAATTCCAGTTCATCGACTGATCATGCTAATTTCTGAAATTTAGGAAGTATCTAATTGGAAGTAAATTTGCAAGAAGAAAAATATGGTATGAATATATTAAATGCCTTTCTCAGGCCAATGTGAAGTTTTCTGTAATGAAATTTTTATATATTGTTTATTATTTGTTAGTTTATTATTTTTTTAGATTTTATCCGCATGTCTGCTCCTAATCTATCTCTAGGTACACATAAAATACGTCATTTTAGAGTGCATATCATAATTTTCTTCATGACTATTGTGACCGGAGAAATAATGATTGACATTCAGCTTTTGTTTTTCTCTTGTGGTGGCCACAGTGGGAGCCGCTCTGGAGGTCGGTGGCACTCCATGGGCAACTCCCGCCCTGGAGGCCCTCGACGAACAACACGATCCTCCAGTCGGTTATCAATTCCATGGCACAGTGGCAGCAGAGGCATACTCATAAAAAATTCCAAAGGTGCAAGATTAATTACTTCTCAAAACACCAATTTTGAATGCAAGCAGTGTTTGAGCTAAAGTTTCTTAGTTTTGGAAATTCAAAACATTTTCTCTTCTTGTGTGATTTATGGCAATTTTATTGCAAAACAGTAGAAGAAATTCCAATGTCAGAATGAATGCTAACTTTTCTCTACATCTATTAAATCAGGAAGTATCGTGAGCGAGCCTCTATAAATACATATCTACAGAATATTTGCAGCATTTCTTTTAAAATATTTTCAAAACAAGCTTTTATCCCAAAAGTTAAGAAACAATGATTTAGGAACGAGTAATAATTATATCTTTTCACCTCAATAAATTTTGTTATTGCTTTGGAAATAAATATCCAATTTTAAAAATGTTTGTGATCTCCACTATAAATGTAAAGAAGTACTTGCAAATACACTTTATTTTCACAATTTAAGGACATTTGCTTCCATAACATGAGATTTTGGGACACTCAAATTTCATTATTTCAAGAGCTGTCCACTTATTTAAAATCATGGATATTGTAAATTCACTTAGGTTTTAATTTAAAGTTGTGGGAGATAAACTGTAAGCTTGCAATATATTACAATATTGGCTGTAGGTGTATAAAAAGTGGCTAGGTCTATGATTAATAAACTACTTCTATTCATTTCCACCTTTGAAGGGAGAAGAGGGCTTCTGAGAGTGGTATGCTATGAGAGTGTGAGCTGCTTTCGAGATGCAGGACCATTCAGTTACCTTGACATGCTTCCCTCCCCACCTGAGGAGGTCTCCACACAGTTCCTCCTTTATTCTCGCCACCGTCCCCATGGCCCAGCCCTCCTCATCCCTTTCTCAAACCTCACATCAATCACCTATTCTACCATTTCCTTCTTCTCTTCTGTCTCATCCTCCTCGTCCAACTCTGAGAAGACAAGATATAATCGACCAGTACGTAACACACCTTTTAAAGATCCTAATCCAACAACCCCTAAATCTGTAGATGCCCAAAACCCTCCTTCATTTTCTACCTCTTTCTCCTCTCCAACCTCATCTGATCTAGTATCAACTGCCTTCAGCCCCTCAGACTGGCTACAAGAAGGCTTAACATTTTTATTTTTATGTAATAAATTCATAAATAAGTTGAGCACAAGTAAGGCAGAGGGGTACATTACAGGTTCATAAAAATTTGATGTAAAAGTAGCAATAAAAACTTGTTAATAATTCATATTCTTTATGCTATGCAGGCAAAATCATAATATATTTCCTGATTTCAAAATCAAGAATCAACAAATAAAGGAAATAATATAAAATATATACATAGTATCTTAGACACAGAAAATTCATGAGTAATTTGACTATTTTTGCCTTTACTATGGTCTACAGATGCTTAAATCAAAGACCATTGCTTGAAAGCTGTTAAACCAGAATAAAAAATTTATATTAATAAATCAATTGCATTTATAGCAACTCTATCTTATGTTTGAAAGTAATGATAGTTACCATTAATGGGAATGATTTACAGGATAAGTATTATTAAAATGACGTTACTTTTTTGTAGGCAAATGACAATGAAGTTAAGAGTCGAAAAAAAGCTGATGGGTCATCTTCAACAAATATCCAAGAAGGAAATAGACTTCCAACTCAGGTTGTCTACATTGGAGATGAGGGGTTAGACGCCAATAAAGAAGAGAAGCCTGAAAAAAATGACGACAAAAGAGATGAGAATAAGAATGAAAGCAAAAAGCCAGAAATAATCGAGGAATGGGAAAAGAGAAAAAACTTGACCAAATCAGAAGCATTGACAGGAGGAATTGGTGCAGGGCAGGAAGATCCTTTACTTAGTCCACAGGTCCACAGCAATAACGACGGAAACCCAGACGAGACTGACAGCTCTTGGCAACCACTCACAAATGATGGGTCAAATAACAGTATAAGTCCAGATGGTCCTGGAAGCCGAGAAGATGGAGGCCGTGCTTTTATTGATCCTGGAGAGGTTACAAACAACATCAACAAAAGAAATGACTCGCTTCAACCATCTTCCAAGGATTCCGAGGGAGACAAACAGAATTCCCAAACGAAGCGTTCTTCTGGTCACACGGCCCTCTCCCATTGGAGGCCGAGACATATTCCCATATATGGTTCTTCTCTATATGAACCAAGGGGAGGATGGCATCCAGAGATGTCTCCTCCAGAATTGGACCCTCCCCCCATCCATGCCCCACTGACCTGGCAACACTGGGTAGGCTATGATGAAGATTTCATAAGAGCAGATAGTAGGGAATTTCCTTCAAGTACAAGTAAAAACGAGGATGAAATGGAATCGACCACTGTTTCAACTTCGACACATGAACTAACTTCCCCTCCTTCACCAACCAATTCTACTGTAATAACAGCAACAACAGAACTAAGTGGAGGCCCTTTTGCACCGGTCGTGGAAACGGTCCAGCTTTTGCCTCAAAGGCTAGCTGCATTCCTGGCGAGGGCGGAGGAATATGCCAGAGTCACTTTGTCCGGTATGGTACTAGATGTCGGCGGAGGAACATCATCTACTGGATCTACAAGTTATATGGGAAATGACTCCAGTGAAGCAGCTAGGAGAAAGCCAAAGTATTTTCCTCCAATGTCTTCGGGGAGCATCTCAGCAAGCGAGGGGCAAACTCCAGCTCTAAACTTACCAATTAGAAGCAATCCTAAAGATGCTCAAAATGCCCCTATTGCAGTACCTTCACAGGCCACCTCGGTGAGTGCAATGGGTTGAGGTTTCAACGATGATGAAAGTTATTTTCTAAAAAACATGTCAATTTTTCAGTCATGATGAGTTTTGTCCTTTTTTCTATTTTCTCTTTCTTCTAGAGAATTAAGTACCACTTTTACAGAAGTATTCACCAATACTGAGGGCTCTGAATGCAATAAAATACTAGATGGTATAAGAACACATGACAGTCCATATAAGAACAGGAGAAATAGCACCATTGTTTCCAGTATAACAAAATGAGATAGTGAAGATCCGATATCCAACCAACTACCTTTGTCCTTCACTAAATAGAGGAAATGTAGTCCAGCAGCATCACTTAAAGCCAACACGACAAGGAAAAGTTGCTTTGTTGGAACCTACAATAGATAATCAAGAGCAAAAGTAAAGGTAAAACTGTCATTCATTGCTTTGTTAACTAACTATGTAGATAGAAACTTATGATCCTTTTTATTTTGGTAGCAATTTAGCTAATTTTTAACTTAATACCATATAACTCTGAAGTTCACTTAATTAGTTACATATTCTGTGTAATTACTGTATTTTTTGAGATATAAGATGCAAATTTTCTGAAATATGTTGTATCTTATCGTCCAATGTACCCAGGTATCCTGGGCATAAAGTATGAATAAGAACAGGTTATGTATAAAAAGTGTTCATGGTAGGAGGAGAAATGGTTGTGGCTATTTGTAGATTGCATAACACAAAATAAGATTTTTTTAAACCCAAATGATTAAAATAGATAGGTATTGTGAAGAAGATATAAAAATAATAAAATATGTTGCTATTGTAGCTATTGTGCAGAGGACTGTATGTTTTGTAGCATAACAAAAAGAAGGAACACTTACTCTAATAATTTTTATAAAAAAATCATAATTTGCTCAATGGAGGGTAATTGGTTATGCAGGAGGAGGGCAAAATTGGTGAGCAATAGGAAATTACGGGAAGTACAATAGACCAGAAATACGTCCTCAAAGACACAGGATCCCTAGGCTCCGTGTATCTGCAAAAGAATGCTAAGGAGAGAGAGAGAGCTTTTCTCTTCATCGTGAAAATGTGTTCTGAAAAGTATAGTTTAGTGCCTATTATAATAATATTAGCTGATGCATACCCAGTCACAGTATCCGGCAATCAGGTATCCCAAGGTCTTCTGGCTCCTCGACAAAATTTTCTCCTCCCGCATATGGAATGTGTACTGTCTCCAACACAATTCCCCCCTATTGAAATCTCCCCTTGCATAAACCCAATATGCCACATCCCTCTGTTCTCCCTCTCCACCCACTGCCCCTTCACCCCTCCCTTCCCCCTCAACCATTTCTTCCCCCTCTCCCATTACTTCCCCCTCTCCCATTTCTTCCCCCTCTCCCATTTCTTCCCCCTCTCCCCTGTCTGGTCCCTCACCCCTCTCTTCCCCCTCTTTCATTTCTTCCCCCTCAACCATTTCTTCCCCTTCACCCATTTCTTCCCCCTCCCCCCCCACAACCCTATCATCACCTCCTATAACGGTCACCTCTTGTAATTCCTCCTCCTATTCAACCCTTGCCCTTTCCTCCTCCTGAAATAAATGCCAGAAAAAATCAATTAATGAATGAATAGTTAAATATTAGCTGATGTGTAGAATCTACAAACCTCTATGAAAAATCAAAATACTTAAACTAAATACTAATAAACATAACTCCACACAATTCTCATGCTTTATTCCTACCGTTCAGCCAATAAAGCTATATCATACTGCACCCACTTCCCCTTTTTTAACTAATTTCTACTGCACTAGGCACACTGATGAAGGAGAATTTTTCATTTGTAAAAAAGTCTTCATTGACTAATATTTTTTGGTCTTTCTAAAAATGTATAAAAAGAGCTATTGAGAGAGATGAAAAATTCATTTTGGTTCAATGGGTACTAATTTGGGGACTCCCAAAATTTGAAATATTTTTTAAGAATTTAAATAACACATCACTGTAGTAAAAAAAGAAATACAGATAGAAATTAATATAGTGTAACATGTCATTCTATTTGCAACGATTACAGCGGCATTAAAATGTCAATCAGTCACACCCTATCGACGTGATCTTAACAAAGTCCCTAATCTGTTTATCATCGTCAAGTTTGAAATGTCGAAGCAACGGGAAGGTAATTTAATCCCTAAATACAGTACAACTTCGCCGAACGCGGCTTCCCGCAACGCGGTTTAAAATTTACGCGGTACTCAAATGGGTGATGAGCTTCACCGGCCGCGGGAAGTGATTCTCTTTTACACGATTTCCTTGAATGACCATTTTCAATAAAAGGTTTGCCCTGAAAAGATCATTAGTAAGAAAAAATCGTACTACGATTATAGTGTTTTGTAAAGGCTGTCGGCACTCAATAAAAAATCATTCAGCGTTTTTAACTGCTTTTTTATCTTCAACTCCAACCTGGAGATGAGGTTCCTTTTTTCTGAGGACCGATCGTTGGATTCGCTGTCGATATTAATCAACATGTTTTTATTATGTATTGTTTCAGTTCTGTGAACATTAAGTTTAAATATTTCAACTTGTTTCTAAATATTTATCACTGTGAGCGATGAAAGTGTCGTATTTAAGCAAGCAATTCCAGGTATTAAGGGAAAAATATAAAAGTGAATGTCTGCCTAGTGTAAAATTACGCGAGAATTTAATTTTACTTTTCTAATAAATATTTTATTAAACGCAATATTACTGTATATAATTAGTTGATGCGATGTTTATAATCTTTTTTCAAGGAAATATAAGCAAACTATGTCATTACTATTGAAAAAACGCCTTCAAGGAGTACATTTTTCCGAACTCGAAACGGAACCCTTCTATTTCCATAAGATTAATGATTCCTCCAACGCGGATTCGCGCAACGCGACACCCTTGTAGAACCTAACCCTTGCGTTCAGTGAAGTTTTACTGTACTACACTTCTAAAAAACCACGCTACTGCTACTGAAATTTCACCGGGCAGCGGATTTAGTATGTATAAATGTTTTTAACTACAAGCACCGATGTTTATATTAAAAATGTTCATATGTTGTACTGCACACCCAAGTAATTCAAAATTGGTATTGATACAAAAAGAATTTTAACAAAAAATATGAAAAATCACATAAGGAGAAGAATTTGGGGAAGGCATATCTAAAGGGGGGCGATGTTCACTCCTAATCCTAATTCTTGAGCTTGAAGTACACACAGCTGCTCTGTGTGTTTTTTCACCCATGGTGTAGCATTAAGGTATCCACTTACCCTCATCTTCTTTCTCGAGTCCCTCCACCAACATCACCTACCCCATCTTCTCCAGAAGCAACTGCACCACCCGTAACGTCATTTACCTCCTTACCTGCAACCTTTGTCCCGCGTTTTACGTAGGCCTCACCAGCAATCGGTTAAACATCCGAATGAACGGTCACCGGAATAGCGTTTCTCTCAGACGCCCCCTCCCAGGTGCATTACACGCCAATACCCACTATGTCCCCTTCAATAGTTGCTACAATGTTAGGATTAATCCCGCTTTACCCTATGACACTCCTGCCCCCCTTCTCTGACACTGGGAATCAGCACATATCCATCTTCTCGACTCTTTCTCTCCGCCTGGCCTCAACCTCCGCTAACCCTATTATCCCCTTACATTGTCTCCTTGTTACATTGTAGTTTTTCGCACTTTCCCTTACCACACTCCCTCTTTATTGGCTATCCACCCCTCCTACTCCCCACCTCCTCCAATCATCAACCTTCCCACATCACCCTGCCATTCCCCGCCCAGTGTGTCACTTGCAGATACTCTTTCGCTGAAGAAGGGCATAGGCCCGATAAGCTTACGTGTGTTTTTTTTTGTCTTTTTGTGTTCGTGTGTTTCACGTGTCTCTTCGACGTTCCCAGCAGCCTGCCAGCTTGGTCCTCAACTTGGTAAGTGTCCGCTGGGCTTCCCTCAACATCTTGTTGCCACCCTCATCACTACCTTTTCTTTTCCTTTAGTTAATATATATACCGTCCTTGTTTCTCCTTTTTTGTCTATATCTTTACGTTTCTTTCCTGTCGTCTTTTCCTCTGATCTTTCTTTTCCACCATGGAATTGACCCGTCTCCGTTATCATCTCCGTAGACACATTACCCTCAACTGCCAGATTGCTCAACTCCTGCCTTGCACTTGGACTCACCCCCAAATGCCTCACCATCAGAATTCCTCTTTCAGGCCTTCCTCCCCCTATCCGCGCTTCCCTAGCCCTCACGTATCACCTCGCCTCTATCTACATTATCCGTTCCACCATACACCTTTATACCACCCTCTCTAACACCCACTTCGCTAATTGTAAATCTCTCGTTCTTTATCTTCGTCATTCTTCGCAATCCATATCCGACCTTCGTGCCGCTTTCCTTCAAGCGGCTAATGATATCACCGCACATCGCAACAGACTTCTCCGTAAACTCTCTCTGCTTTGCGTCCGGCACCTCAAACTTGGTCTTCCCCTTCTGTTCATTACAGCTGGCAAGGTCAACAAACCACCTCCTTCCCCGCCACTCATCGGTCAAACTCCCTGTCTTGCGGACCTCCTGGGATTCCCAACGCCACCATCACTCTATATCCTGAAAAAGACCCACACTTTCCTAACCCGCAAACCTTTGAAGCGCTCCTATTTTTCGCACACTCCTGTCACCACCTCTTCATCTTGCCAACCAGATGAAGTCTTGAACCTTTCCTCCCACGTACTTACCCCTGCCGAGAATGAATTCCTTTCACGCGGCCTTTCCTTTTGTCCCACCACCAAATTTGATCATTTTCGCCTCCTTGCCGACGTCCAGTCCTTTGCCCGCAAACTACGTCTAAAAACTAACCCTCCCAAAGAAGACTCTCTCACCTCTGTCAAGCCAAAACTCCCTCCAGGCCTCCCACCTACCTTTTCCATCTTCAAACCTCCTTCCCAATATATTCCACCCACCCTTCCTTCCCTACACCCGGTCGAACAATACCTCAATTATATCCTTTCCAGAATCTCCCAACCTAACTTTTCCGATCTTATCGACCATACAGATAATCTTACCAGACGTGAAAGGCATGCCATTTCTACACTCAAACATTTTGACCATATCATCATCCTCCCTGCCGACAAGGGCACCACCACGGTTGTGATGGATCACGCCAAATATAACGAGGAAGCCGAGCGCCAACTTTCTGACGAAACCTTTTACCATCACCTTACTTCCAACCCCACAGACCACCACTCCTACCAAATTTCGTCCTATCTTCATTCCTCAGGAAAACAGGAAGTCCTTTCCGATTCCGCCATTGCTCTAATGATCCCCAACAAACCCCACACACCCACATTCTACCTTCTCCCTAAAATCCATAAACCAAACATCCCCGGCCGCCCCATTGTTGCCAGCTTTAATTCCCCTACAGAACGCATCTCCGCCTTCGTTGACTCCCACCTACAACCTCTCATTCGTCAATTCCCTTCCTTCATCCAAGACACTAACCACTTTCTCAAACGTCTCAAACACCTCCCCTTTCCTCTCCCACCCAATACCATTTTGGCCACTATCGATGTCTGTTCCCTCTACACAAACATCCCCCACGATGATGGACTCTCTGGCCTTAGTAAACTCCTGGACTCAAGACCACCCGACGCAAGACCTTCCTCCCATTTCTTATTAGACTTGGCAGCAATGGTGCTCAAATTGAACAACTTCTCTTTCAATGGTCGTCACTACCTTCAAATTAGAGGCACTGGGATGGGCACCCGAATGGCGCCTTCATACGCCAATTGCTACCTTGGAGAATGGGAAAGACTCTTCCTCAACGTTCCACTCAGACCACTTTTGTGGCTGAGATACATAGACGATGTCTTCCTCATTTGGACGCATGGACCTGACTCTCTCCTTTCCTTTCTCTCGCGTCTCTCCTCCCATCCTTCACCCACCAATCCTCTACCTCCCACGTCACATTCCTGGATGTCGATCTTTACCTTCAAGACAGCAAAATCCGCACCTGTGTTCACATCAAACCCACCAACAGCCTCCAATACCTCCACTTTGATAGCTGCCATCCCCTTCATACCAAAACCTCTATCCCCTATGTCCTTGCTCGTCAAGAATGGAGGCTTTGTTCTGATAGAGCATCCCTTCTAGAGTATTACTCTGTCCTCGAGGATGCTCTTCTCAAACGTGGTTACCCTCCAGTCTTGGTCCGCGAACAGATCCTTAGGGCGATGACGCCTACCCACAATGGATCCCATCCTCACACACCCACTATTCCTGCATCTACCCCTCCACTCACTCTTACGACACTTTTCCTTCCTGATATCCACGAAGCTCTCAAAGCAATCCTTCATGCTGCCCACCCAATTCTTACCTCTTCCTCCCATCAGTCCCTCTTTATCAACCTTTTTGCCAATCCTCCGCTCCTCTCCTTCCGCCGGCCCCCAAATTTGGGAAATATCTTGTGGAGGAAGGAACTTCCCACTTCTACCACGCTTCTTGCAATAGGCTCCCACCCCTGCGGAAAACCTCGCTGCCTCACTTGCCCTATCCACCTACCCTAATCTTCTTTCTCTAGTCCCTCCACCAACATCACCTACCCCATCACCTCCAGAAGCAACTGCACCACCCGTAACGTCATTTACCTCCTTACCTGCACCCTTTGTCCCTCGTTTTACGTAGGCTTCACCAGCAATCCGTTAAACATCCGCATGAACTGTCACCGGAATAGCGTTTCTCTCAGACGCCCCCTCCCAGATGCATTACACGCCAATACCCACAATGTCCCCTTCAATAGTTGCTACAATGTTAGGATTATTCGGGCTTTACCCTATGACACTCCTGCCCCCCTTCTCCGACACTGGGAACTAGCACATATCCATCTTCTCGACTCTTTCTCTCCGCCTGGCCTCAACCTCCGCTAACCCTATTATCCCCTTACAATGTCTCCTTGTTACATTGTAGTTTTTCGCACTTTCCCTTACCACACTCCCTCTTTATTGGCTATCCACCCCTCCTACTCCCCACCTCCTCCAATCATCAACAGGGAAAAGAAAGGGCAAGTTGCTTGCGCCGGGCTCCCCGTCTTCATGAGACCATCGTTGCCGCCCAACGCAATAGCGACGCAGAAGCCACCAAATCCGCCAGGCGATGACCCAGGACATAAAGAACAATATTTCCCAGTGCCAGGCGGATTTGGTCGACTTCTCGATAAACTCTGCAGACAGAAATGAGAAAAGAATTTCAAATTTAACGTATGTCGACGGCTTTGCTAATTTTTTTTACCTTCTGAACTATTCATAGATTATCAAATAAATAATTTCTTAAAACTATCGTTTTTATTAACTCATTTATCTACTTTGATGGAAGTGGTTGTATTCACGAACTACTGTATTGTCCCGAATATAAAGTGACCTTAAATATAACGCGACCCTAAGATTTTCGGAAAGTTTTTTAAGGAAAAAACGAAACCTTGAATATTACGCGACCCCAAACAGCCTTCTACCGATCTAACACAGACTCCTCGTTCATATAGGTAGTAGCATTTTTCGAACCAGGACAGACTACTTGTGATGATAATTTCGGTGACATATTTCGATTGAGGCAGTTGAATTCGCGACCTATCTCTTTAGGAAAGTAAACGTTTTGATAATGCAAGATAGGATACAGATCAGATTGTATAATTCACTGGTTCCGTATGCATGAATAGCTAGTCTTATTGCCGAGGACGAACAAATCATCGCCAGTGCACAACGTGTGTAGCGGTCAAGGTATAGTGATCGGGGTGCACCGGAAGCTGGATCCGTGATTAGCGACACCCACGAAGGAATCTGCGGCTTAGTCTATGGTTATCGGCATTCAAAGTCACTAAGCTCGATCATATCAAATGCAAACTTATGTTTTCTTGCTTTCGTGACGGATATTCGCACTTTAATTGCAATGAGAATTGACCCTAGATTTAGCTATAAATCCACTAATCACCTGAGCTATACTACGTTCAAAATTACGAAATACACCAGACTTTCATTAATATTGTGGAAAAAATTAAATTACCTTTGTGGATCATATTGGTCCTTCTTACACAGAAATTACGAAGTTCTGTATGCTGAGGTTGCCAGGGAAACAGCCAACAATGTTGTACCGCTGGACGACAGGAGAAAAAAGGCTTCTAGTTTGATATAATGAATTCAGAGCAAACAATTTTCCATCAAATTGTGGTAAAGAACTTATGGCAAATAAACGAAACTTTATATGGTGTGAATAGTAAAAGTACAAGTACTCGTCCGCCAGCTACAGCGGCGCCACACGTGACAGGATTTGGAACTACGAAGTGCCTGGCTAATATGAAACGTCATCTCGGGATCATTTGGATGTCGGAATAGGAGACGTTCTTAACGATTAATGCTATCGTGTCAAAAAAGATAATTATAACGGCTTAGTCTAACGTCTAAGCACTGCTAAAGGATATATCAGAAGCGAAGTCAAAGGAGATAGAGAATTTGTGATTTGCCTATTTATTTTATAACCAGTATGTAGTAATTAATGGAACAATCGAAAATTACGTCATTTAAAGCGTACATACCTTACTTGAGACGAGAAAGAGTAATCTTTGCACTCACGTTCATTCCTTCGCCAAAAATTATTTATTTCTTTTTACTTAGAAAATCTGTGTGCATGCATAAGGAAAATAAACGTATTTAAGTTCACTTGTTCGTCGTGAATAATCCATTTCCTTTCATTTACTATGTTGAGTAGGCGCACGAAAGAAATTAAAACGTATTCATATTAGATCTTGTTTATTTCGGTTGTTACGAAGATTGTTTTCGTTGACAACAATAAGCAAGAAGAAAAAGTATGATGATCCAGACAATTATTGAAGCGGACTTTCCACTTAATCCTTTATTTAATACCTACATTGGCTTTATGAGTTACCAAATTTGAAAATTTAGCGTTATAAAACATTACAAACTAGCTTTACTCGCCCAGAGCTATACACGAGTATATACGGTAAATGACGTGCTACCTGACATCATCGCATCGCTAGCTCTCGTGATGTGATGGCCGCGGTTGGAAAATTTTCTTGCGGTAAAAGTGGTGAAGAGGGTCCCAACATCGGATTTGCATAGGGGCCCCCGAAGTTATCACACCGGCCCTGGCAGCAATCTTAAATTTTGGCGTAAATGTGTGGAATTAGTACCCCGCGATGGAAAATGTATAATATACCTGAAATTGCAAATTCTAGGGATTGCTTTTACTCCAATATAGTGAAAACTTTGGAATTAAAGTAAAATTTCTAATAATGAAATATCTTACTGAAAATGAATGTGTTTTTCAAGGTGAGATGAAATTCTTGTACCTTTCATTAGTATGTTATATGAAATATTAAAGGTAGTAGCTATACAGAATGATGTAATGTAGCAATTAAAGAATGTATTCAGAGATGAAATTTTGAGAATTGCCTGAGACTTTAACACGTAAATCCCGTAAACGAAGGTATTATTCCGCCTGGGCCCGAACTCTGATACTTCGGAAAAAACGTAATGCCTCGTTGCCCTTCAACTCTAAAGGAATAACAAAAGTACCAAATTTTGTCGCATTCGGCGGCCACCGTTAGTGGAAAAGTATATAATGGAATAAGGGACGTTAAACTCGCCAACAGATGAAGCATAACCTCCTATTGAAAGAATTGAGGCAAAGATTAAAAAAATGTTTCCGCGAGAAACCTGATGGGAATTCTGTCCGGTTCATGTTACTTCTGTGGACCGTAGCAGTCACCATGCCAAAGTATGGTGGAGATTGATAAAATTGTGTGAGATGAGATAGCTGACAGACAAATATAGGATTTCGCTTATATAATTATAATGATATCCATTATACATTGACGCTTCTTGCAGAGGAGGATTAACACACAACATAAGGGTAGGATACTAATGTTTAGGCACTCCATGTACGCAGGAGATTCAACATTTTTTTCGTAGGTTGTATTATGTGCAAAAGCAGCTAGAAAAAACGAAAATCTTGTAAAAGTTTAACAATGTGCCCGCTAATAATTCGCAATTGTTTGAACAAAATTTCAAGGTTTATGTATTTCCAAATGCGCTACGTAGCCGGAAATTTTTAAAATGTAGCATTAGTTAAAAACCGAAATTGAGATTATAGACATTTTGATATTTTACCTAATTTGTTTGGCTGTTAAAAATTCTAGAATTTTAAACAAATAGGTGGATGTTTAGGTACTACGATGCAAGCTGCGAAGCTGAAATTTAGGTACTTCTGGAAGTGCTACAGAGCTGAAATTGGCAGGAAGATAGGTCATTGAGACCTCAGGAAAAACTCTGAAATTCCAGAAAAAGTTATATTTAAGGGGTATTTTAGGCCCCAATGTCTAATGTCCAATGTCTATAGCTAACAAGATACACATAACATCCAAATCTAAAGGTGAACTGCCTCTTATGCTGGAATTGAAATAGTCCTAAATAAAATTAAATGAGAACATATGAAATAATCATGCATAACTGAGTTTATTCAATGTTATTCACATAATTTCCAGAAAATTATCCATGGAAGACAGTTAATATAACTTACGGTGCAAATTAATTAATACAGAAGCAACTTATACAGAGATAACTGAAGAAAAAAAAGTTTATCTGTAGGAACTGGTTTGTAAAGAATTATGCAAAAGTCTAAACATCAAAATAAGTGAGAAATATGAAAATACAAAATAATTTTTTTAGTCATAACAATAAAACCTCTAAGCTTTATAAGTGCATACATTTATTCCTCTTTTCTGAGCTCATTAAAGTCACTGCTAGCAAATGATTAATCAGCGATCACTGGCTTCAAGATTTTCTGACAGGGATCCAATCAAATCCAGTTATTGAAAGTGTCAATTTCTACAAACGATGTTGCATCGTTTTTGAAATTCTAATCGTATCATGATATACAAAAGAAGAACAATTTCCACAATTTTTGGAGTACATGCACATAAAATTATTCTCGCAGCACACACAAAACAAACTTTCTAAGGTCCAATCACAATTTCTTTCAACAAATAAATAATTCTGAATCCATATCAACCAATAAGTATGAAGGAAGACATTAAGCATATAAAAATTGATTCGTTACGATAACTAAAATTGGTCAACTGTAATAAAGCAACAAAATATTAAATTAAATAAAAAATAATCAACTATTCAAATGCTATCTTCGCTCTGTTGCCAGTGCCATGAGCAGGTTCAAGAAGCTCCGAGGGCAAGTGACCCAAAACTTCTTTAGATATATAATGGCAGTATTTTTTGGCCTTCATCTACATTCAGGTAATTGAAAAAACCTGCACTTGAGTTATCTGCTATCAGCAACATTATCATCTCTAGACAACTTGTAACACATGGTAGCATTGCTGAGACTCCGTCTGCAAAAGTCAACCAATTGGTGTAATCAAAACATAAGAAATTATAAGAGATAAAGAAGAAGAAGAATGAATAACAAAAAATATTTAAAATTAAATTGGTTTTAATGATATAAGGAATTGTTGAATGAAATCAAGATTCAATTAACATCTTAATCTAACAGTACTCATATGATTCTTTCCTATAACTTATATACTGATGCTCCTCGACTTACAGATTATTGAATTAATGGATTTAATTCCCATGAATTTAAAAAAAATGTTGACTCGGAAATATTCAGTAAGTGCATAACGTAAGCAAGCAGTGTTTGGGAACTACTTGGGATCACGTTTGGAAGAAAGCATTACCTTCATTGTGCACATTCTGATCACCAGAAGAAGAAGAGGCATCTCAGTATTGTTCTACATCGCCTAATAGATGAATCTTGACTTCTGTTTGTACATCTCTCGGATTATTTTTTTCATGTTTTTCTCATAAATTTTCTGCTGTGCCGCCCATTACAAAAAGGCTAATAGGCATGTATAGTATGCTAGCCTGTACTGTACATAAGAACTTAGTCTATATGAGGCACTTCCGACTTACAGAATTTTCGACTTACAAAGAGATTTCAGGAACCTAACCCATCCGTAGGTCGGGGAGCATCAGCATACATGCAGGTTGTAGGGAAAAATCATTCACCAATTACCATCAAAGCTATGCCTATTAAAATCACAAAGTATTTAATTTGGAATTAGATGCTGATAATAAAATGGAAAAGCTTGATGGATTGGTTGATAAATGAATTCAATTACGAGCATTGGCAGCACACAAAATGGTCATGAACCTATAGCAGGAGATTGTATTTAAATGTCAGACCAACTACAGGTATTCCACCAGCATGACATTTTTTTAAGTACAAATACAGATAAATGAAGCTCACATAGGCAGTGGCAGATTACTCACTAGGTGCAATAGGCGCATGCCCCAAAATGAAATATGAGAATAGAAAATTAAAAAATAATACACGTGATAATCAAATTTCAGGTGAAATTATGATAGATATGGGCATACGAGTAGTGTATAAGATGCAAACAGGTCCACAAGATCATCAAAGAGACTGTGCATGTGCGAGTATTCTGCTTATGTGAGAATCCGTGCATACAACTTGCACCCAGTGGCCCTACTATTTGCATCGACCATATGACAGTGTTGATAAGATATTTTTTGTTTTTATCATTTGCAATGTATGATAAGTTAATATTGTGTATTATAATTTAAAATTGTCTCTATGCCATTTATCAAATTGTTAAAATATAACAATTGTAAGTACCTACGTATATTATATACATATTTGTCTAATTCGAACGATTTGTTTTTCCAAAACATTTTTTAAAACAATTTTTAAAAATATCTATCTTATTGTTATCCCCATAGAAAATGAAGCAGCCATTCGATTCAGGAGCAAAGAAGTGAAAACTACAGAAAGAAAGAGAAAAATTGGCAGAAAAAACAGAAATACAATGGCTGCATTTTTTAAACCATCTAGCTCAGTGGCAAAAATAGGTACATTTAAAGAAACAGAAGTCAAAATCAAATAACAAGAAGGTACAAAGTACAGTGAAGTAGAATTGATCGAAAATATAGAAGAAACTGGAATAAAAGACCAAAATCTAGAAGTTGAAGAAATTGATAATATTGAGAATGAAGCAAGTGAATGATTAATAAATTAATCAAATGATATTGCATTATGGCCAATATCTTTAAGTAATAATGCCATAAACTATTATTTAATAAACCCACCTAGTAATATAGGAGACATTAATGAACTGAAAATTGAATATACTGAGAGGAACAGGGTTCTGATTTTGTGCAACATATCTATTTTTTCAGCATCCACAAGGCGATGGAATATTTTCATCAACTCTTTAAAAAGCAAGTATTCTCATCATATAAAAAGAATAAGTGATACTAGGTGGTCGACTTGAGCTGATGCAGTTTTAGCATTAAGAGAAAGCTATGCATGCATTAAAGAAGCTTTAAAAGAAATAACCTTAAATAAAAATAAAAAACCAATGGGCAAAACAGAATCACAAAAATTATTAAAATATTTTATAATTGGAAGCAACAAATCTGCTCAAATCTTTAGCAGAATTTATTTCACATATTCGGAATGATTATGAAAGCGTTGAGAGAGAAGCAGCTCTTTTAAAAACTGATAAGGAGCTTGATGATGTAAAAACCAGGGTAAAAAAGAGAAAACTGCAACATGATGAATCAAGAAACAATGAAATAATTCATTCACCGAGGAAACTGGGTGGTCATAATAGAAAAACATAAATACTATGAAAAGGTCAATACTATGTTAAAAGAAGGACCCTACACAAAAATTTCCAAGATGATCACAGACACAAAAAACACCTTAAAAACTTGTGCCACAATAATCAAGAAAAAAATCCAAACCCAACTTCATATCTCAAACCCTATAATCCCTAGGATGTACTGCCTCCCAAAAATACATAAAAAAGACATCCCCCTCAGACCTATTGTCTCTGCCATCAACTCTCCTACATACAATATTTCCCGATGGCTAAATAAACAGTTCAAACAATGGTCTCTTACTCAAGAGTCGCTTATTAAAAATAACACCCATTTCATCAATGAAGTTAAAAACTTAACCCTAAAAAACACTGAAATTCTAGTTTTGTTCGATGTTGTGTCCCTTTTTCCCAGCATACCAATAGATGTAACACTAAATTTCCTTGAATCCTGGCTCAAAGAACAAAACTTACCACAAAAATCAGTCGATGAATACATCCTATTAACACGCCTTTGCATGAAACAATTTCTTCCAAATAAACAGTAATATATATATATATCATATATCACGATTGAAAACCTAACTAAACTAACTAAATACATATTTAGTACGTTTACCTCATTATTAGAAATCTTGTGTGCGTGTATTTGAGTGCTTGCATGTGTGATTGTTTTGTCTGTTAGGTCCCTGTCATTGCCGGAAGGCCCATAAATCTACAGGCAGCTGTGTGCGATACTAGGTCCCTGGCGTGGTTTAATCTCCCGTAAACCTAGTATTATTTCCCTCTTTCTTTCCCCTTTTTTTCCCTTACCTCTTGGCATGTAATTGTGTGTGTGTTTGTGGTTGATTAGTAGGTCTCTGTCGTGGTCATACTGACTCACAAACCTTCTAGCAATGGTGTGGTTTTTTTTGGGTCCCTGGCTCAGAGTAATTTCTCGCAAACCCGGTCCCGTTTCATTTCCACCTTTATGATTAGTGCTTGTGCGATATAGTGAGTGAATGTTGAGTGATATAAGGTCCCTGGCATGGAGTAACAACCCCTAAACCTGTAAGTTTATAATTTTTATTGTCTTTTGCCTTTTCCTGCCTTTCCTCCCCCTTTTTCATTGTGTGTCTCTAACTTTGAATTTTACGGTTAAGGAGTTAATTCTATTTAACATCAATTTCGCCGCAGTCTCCATCTTTACTTATTTTGTTTTATTTTATAGTTCATTTGTATATTTATAGTTTTATGATGTTTTATTTAACAAAGATTATTTTGTTGTACGTTGTGTTTTGTTTAATATCAATATTTTAAACTGCATTGCAATTAAAGTAATAAAATAATTCCCTTATATATATAAGGTAAAATAGTTATGGGCCTCCAAAATAAATTGCGCCTAGGGCCTCAAAGTGTCTTAATCCACCACTGCATATAGGCATTTTAAAGATTAACAATGATAAAATAAAAATCTCCTGTAATAGTACCATTTCATTTGCAATAGTTAATGGTGACCTAAGTTCATGAAGAAACTACAGAGGGACATAATAATCGACATACTGATCACAAAAGTTTGGCATCATCTTCCTCATCATCATCATCATCATCCCCATCATCGTCTTCATCATCATCCACCCCCTGGCCTCCTTGGCTATCATGAGAATTGCAATGACTGTGTTGCTGATCCATTTTCCAGCAGCTGGCCATCATCAAAGCGCATCCCCAGCTCCTTGAAAACTCTTGCCCTGAAGTCACTCTCAGGACCTCCATTACTGCCATACCCATTGCCTATATCACCGTCCTGCATGCCAGCAAAATTGAAGTATAAAAACATTTCAGTTTCATAAAACAATACAATTTTAATGATAAGGATGACTTATGCAACTGAAATGGTGAACATGAAACAACATAGTTTTTTGGAATTCTGGTACAGTTAAGTATTAGAGTAAAGACTAGATAAGGAGACTTGAAGTCATATTCAGATAAATCGAAAGCTTTGTGAATAAAAACTTGAAAGGTATATTTTTACATTTTCTGTTAATTTAATGATGGAATTAAAATCAATAATTCGTATGAAACAAAGTCTCTTAAACTTTAGAATTATATTTTAAAGAGAGATAAAATAATTTGACCTCTATCAGGTAAAAAACAATCAAGATACCTTTTAAAGTGTTTTATCTAAAAACCATTTAAGTATTATTATTAAAAAGAAAACAAACTAACCCCAAAAATTAGAAGCAACTATGGTGATATTCTGTGAAAATGCCTAAAAATCCATGTAATTTTTCTACTTTCGTATGTTAATGTTATGGAAATGCTATTCTGTGGACCCCATGAGGTTCCCAAGACCCCACGGATTTCAAACCTTTTGGTCCTATTAGATAGCATGCCAAGTTTTGTGGCTCTTGGATCAACCATGTGGACAAACATAGAAACCAACATCCAAACAAACTTTCTGAATTATTGTATAGATAATATCATTAATTTCGACCAATGAGATAAACATACAGTGGTCTTAATCCAAACACATAAAATATTCCATTTATTTCTAGGATTATATTATTATGCCATTGATTTTAAACTACAATGTAAACTTATGATCACGTCATTATACTAACACATGAAATTTAGTAATACTTGAAAAGCATTTTAATAATGTGTTTCGTAGTTTTTCGAGAAATTTTAACTTTTTTTAATTGTTAAATATAATGGCATCATATCTACTTCACAATTCTTTTATTCAAATATGTGCTAAAGGCTAGAATGATGCCATAACACAAAATATCCTAATTTTTCCAAAATTTTAGCATATTGTATTAATGATGATTATTCTTATTGCTCATACAGGATGATCTTAGGCATGAAACTTGAAATACAGAAACTTGGACACAAGCCGATTGCCAGAGAATTTAGAAATTATGGATAGTTTCATTAATTTCGCAGAAAACTATAAATATTCTGTGACAACTCATGGAATTTATTATCGAATAAATAGTGAAGTGCTGTTGCCTTGGAGATGTTTCTTATGCCACAAAAATATCATCTTCTCGGAAAAAGTCCTCAAGGCATGTAACCTATGGAGCATAAATTTATTAAAAACAAAAGGAAACAGAAAATTAGATCCAGTTTCCCTATCCGAGTTTTTACAATTTTTACATATAAATAATTATTCAATAAAATTAGACCTTATTTTGGACAACTATTTAGGCAAGAGCCAAACTTTTATTTAAAAACAAACTATGAGAAGCATAAGTTAATTACAAGAACGTTCATGTAATGATAGAAACTAATGCATAAATGTTCTGGTTCTAATTTGGACACCCTTGATCCACCTTACTTCTATATGACGCTCGCATAATTTATGCTATTGTTAAGATTGTCTCCGATCTGGGGGTGGGGGGGGAGTTGCTTGGTTGCCACCTCCCTGTCTGCACCAATGGTTATGTGAGTTAACCATCCTTATAACGTACATTCGCTGATGATGATGCCGTATGTATTTATATTTTATTTATTTAGTAATGATTTCACATGGAGCTTTAAAATAGCATTTCACTGTGAAATATTAAAACACAAATATAACATTAATAAATAACATCAATTAATAATATGAGCATATAGTGTCACTTACTTAAAAACTGAGAGGACAGTTTCGTGAAAGAGGGAGGTGAGAGGCGAAAAACATCAATATCAGAAGGGAGGGAATTTAATAAGTATGGAAGACGGCAGAAAAGGGAACGCTGTATAAATGAAATCCTAGGGGTATTAGTGTGAAGAAGTTGGGATAATCAGGTTGATCTAGAGGGCGCATGAAAGTTGAGAAAAGATAATAACTCCAGGCAATTAATATGAGAATTTAGAATTTTGTGAATAAAAGAAATATCTTGTTTATGATAATTGGTAGAGAGATTGTCAGTAGCTATTGTGCAGAGGACTGTATGTTTTGTAGCATAACAAAAAGAAGGAACACTTATTCTAATAATTTTTATAAAAAAATTCATAATTTGCTCAATGGAGCGTAATTAGTTATGCAGGAGGAGGGCAAAATTGGTGAGCAATGGGAAATTACGGGAAGTACAATAGAGCAGAAATACGTCCTCAGAGACACAGGCTCCCTAGGCTCCGTGTATCTGTAAAAGAATGCTAAGGAGAGAGAGAGAGCCTTTCTCTTCATCGTGAAAATGTGTTCTGAAAAGTATAGTTTAGTGCCTATTATAATAATATTAGCTGATGCATACCCAGTCACAGTATCCGGCAATCAGGTATCCCTTGGTCTTCTCGCTCCTCGACAAAATTTTCTCCGCCCGCATAAGGGATGTGTATTGTCTCCAACATCATGCCCCCCCTATTAAAATCTCCCCTTGCATAAACCCAATATGCCACATCCCTCTGTTCTCCCTCTCCACCCACTGCCCCTTCACCCCTCCCTTCCCCCTCAACCATTTCTTCCCCCTCTCCCATTACTTCCCCCTCTCCCATTTCTTCCCTCTCTCCCATTTCTTCCCCCTCTCCCCTGTCTTGTCCCTCACCCCTCTCTTCCCCCTCTCTCATTTCTTCCCCCTCAACCATTTCTTCCCCTTCACCCATTTCTTCCCCCTCACCCATTTCTTCCCCCTCTCCCATTTCCTCCCCCTCTCCCCTGTCTTGTCCCTCACCCCTTTCTTCCCCCTCCCCCCCCACAACCCTATCATCACCTCCTATAACTGTCACCTCTTGTAATTCATCCTCCTCCTCCTCTTCAACCCTTGCCCTTTCCTCCTCCTTAAATAATTGCCAGAAAAAATCAATTAATGAATGAATAGTTAAATATTAGCTGATGTGTAGAATCTACAAACCTCTATGAAAAATCAAAATACTTAAACTAAATACTAATAAACATAACTCCACACAATTCTCATGCTTTATTCCTACCGTTCAGCCAATAAAGCTATATCATACTGCACCCACTTCCCCTTTTTTAACTAATTTCTACTGCACTAGGCACACTGATGAAGGAGAATTTTTCATTTGTAAAAAAGTCTTCATTGACTAATATTTTTTGGTCTTTCTAAAAATGTATAAAAAAGCTATTGAGAGAGATGAAAAATTCATTTTGGTTCAATGGGTACTAATTTGGGGACTCCCAAAATTTGAAATATTTTTTAAGAATTTAAATAACACATCACTGTAGTAAAAAAAGAAGTACAGATGGAAATTAATATAGTGTAACATGTCATTCTATTTGCAACGATTACAGCGGCATTAAAATGTCAATCAGTCACACCCTATCGACGTGATCTTAACAAAGTCCCTAATCTGTTTATCATCGTCAAGTTTGAATTGTCGAAGCAACGGGAAGGTAATTTAATCCCTAAATACAGTACAACTTCGCCGAACGCGGCTTCCCGCAACGCGGTTTAAAATTTACGCGGTACTCAAATGCTTGATGAGCTTCACCGACCGCGGGAAGTGATTCACTTTTACGCGATTTCCTTGAATGACCATTTTCAATAAAAGGTTTGCCCTAAAAAGATCATTAGTAAGAAAAAATCGTACTACGATTATAGTGTTTTGTAAAGGCTGTCGGCACCCAATAAAAAATCATTCAGCGTTTTTAACTGCTTTTTTATCTTCAACTCCATACTGGAGATGAGGATCCTTTTTTCTGAGGACCGATCGTTGGATTCGCTGTCGATATTAATCAATAAGTTTTTATTATGTATTGTTTCAGTTCTGTGAACATTAAGTTTAAATGTTTCTAAATGTTCATCACTGCGAGCGATGAAAGTGTAAAATGTAAATGAGAATGTCTGCCTAGTGTAAAATTACGCGAGAATTAAATTTTAATATTTTAATAAATATTTTATTAAACGCAATATTACTGTATATAATTAGTTGATGCGATGTTTACAATCTTTTTTCAAGGAAATATAAGCAAACTATGTTATTATTATTGAAAAAACGCCTTCAAGGAGTAAATTTTTCCGAACTCGAAACGGAACCCTTTTATTTCCATAAGATTAATGATTCCTCCAACGCGGATTCGCGCAACGCGACACCCTTGTAGAACCTAACCCTTGCGTTCGGTGAAGTTTTACTGTACTACACTTCTAAAAAACCAGGCTACTGCTACTGAAATTTCACCGGGAAGCGGATTTAGTATGTATAAATGTTTTTAACTACAAGCACCGATGTTTATATTAAAAATGTTCATATGTTGTACTGCACACCCAAGTAATTCAAAAATGGTATTGATACAAAATGAATTTTAACAAAAAATATGAAAAATCACATAAGGAGATGAATTTGGGGAAGGCATATCTAAAGGGGGGCGATGTTCACTCCTAATCCTAATTCTTGAGCTTGAAGTACACACAGCTGCTCTGTGTGTTTTTTCACACATGGTGTAGCATTAAGGTATATATATATATATAATTATTATTATAAATAATGAGTGGCTGCTGCTTATTATTGTAAGAATATAAATAAATAAGAATGACCTAAAGAAAAATGCCCCAAAATCGCCTTAGGACCCCAACTGAATTTAACGCGCCACTGAATATAAGCATAGGAAAACCTAAATTTTTTCTTCGGAAACGAGCTTTTCATATTCGCCAGAGACGATTGGGCACTTTTGTCATCAACTATTTAAAATAACGTATTAGAAAGGTTAATAAAATTAGAGAAGAAATATGTAATTGCCGCTTTAGGCTTACTATACTTACAGGGAAGGGAAAGGGCAAGTTGCTTGCGCCGGGCTCCCCGTCTTCATCAGACCATCGTCGCCGCCCGACGCAATAGCGACGAAGAAGCGACCAAATCCGCCAGGCGATGACGCAGGACATAAAGAACAATATTGCCCAGCGCCAGGCGGATTTGGTCGACTTCTCGATAAACTCTGCAGACAGAAATGAGAAAAGAATTTCAAATTTAACGTATGTCGACGGCTTTGCTAATTTTTTTTACCTTCTGAACTATTCATAGATTATCAAATAAATAATTTCTTAAAACTATCGTTTTTATTAACTCATTTATCTACTTTGATGGAAGTGGTTGTATTCACGAACTACTGTATTGTCCCGAATATAAAGCGACCTTAAATATAACGCGACCCTAAGATTTTCGGAAAGTTTTTTAAGGAAAAAACGAAACCTTGAATATTACGCGACCCCAAACAGCCTTCTACCGATCTAACACAGACTCCTCGTTCATATAGGTAGTAGCATTTTTCGAACCAGGACAGACTACTTGTGATGATAATTTCGGTGACATATTTCGGTTGAGGCAGTTGAATTCGCGACCTATCTCTTTAGGAAAGTAAACGTTTTGATAATGCAAGATAGGATACAGATCAGATTGTATAATTCACTGGTTCCGTATGCATGAATAGCTAGTCTTATTGCCGAGGACGAACAAATCATCGCCAGTGCACAACGTGTGTAGCGGTCAAGGTATAGTGATCGGGGTGCACCGGAAGCTGGATCCGTGATTAGCGACACCCACGAAGGAATCTGCGGCTTAGTCTTTGGTTATCGGCATTCAAAGTCACTAAGCTCGATCATATCAAATGCAAACTTATGTTTTCTTGCTTTCGTGACGGATATTCGTACTTTAATTGCAATGAGAATTGACCCTAGATTTAGCTATAAATCCACTAATCACCTGAGCTATGCTACGTTCAAAATTACGAAATACACCAGACTTTCATTAATATTGTGGAAAAAATTAAATTACCTTTGTGGATCATATTGGTCCTTCTTACACAGAAATTACGAAGTTCTGTATGCTGAGGTTGCCAGGGAAACAGCCAACAATGTTGTACCGCTGGACGACAGGAGAAAAAAAGGCTTCTAGTTTGATATAATGAATTCAGAGCAAACAATTTTCCATCAAATTGTGGTAAAGAACTTATGGCAAATAAACGAAACTTTATATGGTGTGAATAGGAAAAGTACAAGTAAGTACTCGTCCGCCAGCTACAGCGGCGCCACACGTGACAGGATTTGGAACTACGAAGTGCCTGGCTAATATGAAACGTCATCTCGGGATCATTTGGATGTCGGAATAGGAGGCGTTCTTAACGATTAATGCTATCGTGTCAAAAAAGATAATTATAACGGCTTAGTCTAACGTCTAAGCACTGCTAAAGGATATATCAGAAGCGAAGTCAAAGGAGATAGAGAATTTGTGATTTGCCTATTTATTTTATAACCAGTATGTAGTAATTAATGGAACAATCGAAAATTACGTCATTTAAAGCGTACATACCTTACTTGAGACGAGAAAGAGTAATCTTTGCACTCACGTTCATTCCTTCGCCGAAAATTATTTATTTCTTTTTACTTAGAAAATCTGTGTGTATGCATAAGGAAAATAAACGTATTTAAGTTCACTTGTTCGTCGTGAATAATCCATTTCCTTTCATTTACTATGTTGAGTAGGCGCACGAAAGAAATTAAAACGTATTCATATTAGATCTTGTTTATTTCGGTTGTTACGAAGATTGTTTTCGTTGACAACAATAAGCAAGAAGAAAAAGTATGATGATCCAGACAATTATTGATGCGGACTTTCCACTTAATCCTTTATTTAATACCTACATTGGCTTTATGAGTTACCAAATTTGAAAATTTAGCGTTATAAAACATTACAAACTAGCTTTACTCGCCCAGAGCTATACACGAGTATATACGGTAAATGACGTGCTACCTGACATCATCGCATCGCTAGCTCTCGTGATGTGATGGCCGCGGTTGGAAAATTTTCTTGCGGTAAAAGTGGTGAAGAGGGTCCCAACATCGGATTTGCATAGGGGCCCCCGAAGTTATCACACCGGCCCTGGCAGCAATCTTAAATTTTGGCGTAAATGTGTGGAATTAGTACCCCGCGATGGAAAATGTATAATATACCTGAAATTGCAAATTCTAGGGATTGCTTTTACTCCAATATAGTGAAAACTTTGGAATTAAAGTAAAATTTCTAATAATGAAATATCTTACTGAAAATGAATGTGTTTTTCAAGGTGAGATGAAATTCTTGTACCTTTCATTAGTATGTTATATGAAATATTAAAGGTAGTAGCTATACAGAATGATGTAATGTAGCAATTAAAGAATGTATTCAGAGATGAAATTTTGAGAATTGCCTGAGACTTTAACACGTAAATCCCGTAAACGAAGGTATTATTCCGCCTGGGCCCGAACTCTGATACTTCGGAAAAAACGTAATGCCTCGTTGCCCTTCAACTCTAAAGGAATAACAAAAGTACCAAATTTTGTCGCATTCGGCGGCCACCGTTAGTGGAAAAGTATATAATGGAATAAGGGACGTTAAACTCGCCAACGGATGAAGCATAACCTCCTATGAAAGAATTGAGGCAAAGATTAAAAAAATGTTTCCGCGAGAAACCTGATGGGAATTCTGACCGGTTCATGTTACTTCTGTGGACCGTAGCAGTCACCATGCCAAAGTATGGTGGAGATTGATAAAATTGTGTGAGATAAGATAGCGGACAGACAAATATAGGATTTCGCTTATATATACCTACTAGTTATAATGATGTCCATTATACATTGACGCTTCTTGCAGAGGAGGATTAACACACAACATAAGGGTAGGATACTAATGTTTAGGCACTCCATGTCAGCAGGAGATTCAACATTTTTTCGTAGGTAGTATTATGTGCAAAAGCAACTAGAAAAAACGGAAATCTTGATAAAGTTCGACAATGTGCCCGCTAATAATTCGCAATTTTTTAACAAAATTTCGAGGTTTATGTATTTCCATATGCGCTACCTATCTGGAAATTTTTTAAAGGTAGCATTTGTTAAAAACCGAAATAGAGATTATGGACATTTTGATATTTTACCTAATTTGTTTGGCTGTTAAAAATTCTAGAATTTAAAACAAATAGGTGAATGTTAAGGTACTACGATGCAAGCTGCGAAGCTGAAATTTTTTAGTTATTTAGAGCTCATTGCTTATTCACAAACAAATGTTTAAATTTTTCCTTGAAATTGATATAGCGGCCGTAATAAATTGTTAAAATTTTAACAATTAGATAAATATTATTTCACTTGTAGATGAGCTGCGACATTAAAATTTGGCAGTGAGGTGTGAAATTAGTGCACCGCAATGGAAAAATTTATAATGTTCTTAAAAATTGCAAATTTTCGTTTTTGTTTCAATCAAATATTATTCCATAAGGAAAGAACGAAAATTGGCGTAGAGGTGAAATCCTATGAACTAAAAAAATATTTCTGATAATGAAATATCTGTCTGAAAAATTCTTTTGTCAAGGGAGATGAGATGCTTGCAGGATGCAAGCACCAACTACTTGCATGTATATATATAGATGTATAGATAGTAAAACAAGAAAAAAGCGCCTTATGTAATTTGCTCCGCAATTCTTCCCTCACTTGTAACTTTTGGATTCAAAATGGCATTGAAAAAGGAAAATTCTACAACAGTTAAAGCAGTCTTCATGTTGGCCTTTTCTTACAAAGTCTTACATAAAATATCAGCATATAATGGGGAGGGCCATATTTTTTTTCGGGGGTTCCTATATTTTGCATTACGCCACTGTTGACCCATTTTTATTTCAGGCTCGATTAAGTTACTTATAAACAAGGGGAGCGGCCCCTACGTGATACACGCGTCAAGCCCGCCCTCCGAGCGCTCCAGTGACTTCGACGCTACGCTGCTCGCTAAGCCGAAAATATCAAGATTTTTAGTTCATTACGTACCGTTTCCGAAATACAAATTTTTAAATATTTTAAACGGCCGTCTTTTTGTTTCCGGATGCCGAGCAAATATGAAAGTTTTCCTTGGATATGCTATTTTTATTAGGTGTTCTTTACGAGCTAAGCGATAGTAGCGGAACGCCTTATGGGAACGTCGATTCCGTCCGCCCTTCCGAATGTTTAATCTGCAGAGCTACTTGGCGGATTTGAATTAAATGAAATATTAGTATCCCTCATTCAAATTTATCACCCAATTGTGATTTTGAACTTAATCCGTCAATTACAACTTCCATTTAATTTGAGCATTTGAATAAAAGTACATATACACGTATCTCGTTAAATGGCATCCGTGAAACAACAATTAAATGTCATATTTTTCACTCCGTAGATCTTTTATGTTATTTAAGGTATCCATTAAAACATTTATTCGGATGGGAGACAACATTTACCACAATAAGACCGCGATACCACATAATTACGAGTTATAGCTTCGAAGATAATAATTCGAGAAAATCCCAAGCATAATATCACATATTTTATTTACATCGATCGATAAGACGGTTCTCTCGGCGAGCAACTATTGAATTCCATATTTTTCTCTCACATGGTATTATATGATCTGGGAAGCCTAGATTAAAAAATGTATTCGGATAGAGGACAACATTGACCACAATAAGGCCTTGGGCAGGGGCGACACTAAGGACGCGTGCCAAAGGTGGCACGCGGAAAGATTTTTTTGGCACATTACAAAATGAAATAAGAAATGCAATGTGCTTCTCGCTAATACAGCGACATGTCAAAAGTGAATCCGGAAATCTAATAAATGTACGTATTGAAACGATTCGAAAGAGGGGCTTCGTTTACAAGAGGTGCAATCGGTTATATTATGATTTTTTCCTCATATAATGCGTTGTTGAAGAGATATTTGAAAAACTAAATTTTTTAGCTGTCACAGCTACACCACCTATCGGCGACTATTGTGAACACTTTACGCTCCTTTTTATTTTATTAGTTTTTGGAGATTCGTGTTTTCAAGTGAATTTAGGTAGTTTAGTTAGCAGTTTATATCGCTTTAAATTTTCTTCAGTGATTAATGGCGGAATCGAGGAATAAAAAAATCAAAATTTTCTGGTGAAGGAAGCGAAAGGATTTTTAAGGATTGGTGACTGAAAGGTATGGTGCAATTGAAACGAACGATAAAGACTTGTGTGTTTTGTGCGGTGACGCCGAAATTACCTACATGCAGACGCGTTTGAAAATCTAATATCTTTAGAGTTTGAAAAGGAAACATCTTACCCCGAGAAGGAACCGTCCCAAAGGTGTCATCGGCCCACAGGGATTATGCTCCGTGTTCTGCCGTTGGCATCAGCACGGAATTCAGTATCTGACATTTTTATTATATCGTTAACATCCGATAAGTATTTAACTGGAAATTGACAAACGGAGATTTATTCCTCGGATCACTCCGTCCATGTCATACATCTTCTTCATTACTTCGTTCATGTCACTTATTAAATCGTATTCACGTGTACCGGTTTTTCATGAGATACCTAATGTTTTTAGTGTGTACCGCCTCCACTATAGATAACATTATCCTGTAATGGACCTTATTTTTCGTTAGCGTTTAATATTATTTGTAGCCTAGAAGATGAGAGATTCGCTCTAATAATTCGATAAAAACACTATATTTCCTACTTTGTTTTCAAAATACTATCATTTGAATCAAATAGTATAAATTTCTTCCAGTGTAGGAAAAGCCATTCTATATGCTACATTGTAAGAATAGACTCGGATAACATTTTTTAAGATACTGGCACGCAAAGAGCCAAATTTTCTCTTATAAAATTAATTTTGGCCCATTATTTACTGTGGCACAGTCCATTGTGAAGTAAGGATTGCCGTGTAAATATGGAAAAAGAAATATTGATAGCGGAAGTATTTCTTCGCGCAGCAGTGTGGGATAAGCGGAATAGAGGATATAAGAGCAGATTTGCTTTGGATAAATGTTGAACTGAAATTGGAAAATCTTTGAAGTATTTAGGTAAAATACAATAAAACGCAGTATGAAACTTTTTTCGATATTTCTTATCTCAATACTAGTCCCGTTCCTAGAAAGGGGGCAACAATAAAATCAGATAAAGCCTTATGAACGCGTTGTATCATAGTTATTTATAAAAGGTTTTACGTGAGGCAACTATTTAAAAAAATAGTTGGCATAATATATTTACAAAAAAACCGTAGAACCAAGATATTAGGAAAATGAAAGCTTAATCTAAGAAGCATTTTTTTGCAGGAACAAGTTGCTACAAAACTTGAAATGTTTTAAGCATATAGAAGATAATCATTCTTTCCTTCATTGAAGAAAATAGTCTAGAATTATAAAAACTTTTTTCTCTTTTCATTGAAATGGACTGGTTTCACGTAAATCTTTGGAACAAAAAAATTATAATTAATTTCACAACATAATATTAGCGTTAGTTTTATTTCACAGTTGGCAAGTTTATATTTTCCTTCTTCATAAATTCCGTATCAGACAAGTAAAACAGCATATATATATATATATATATAGAAAGTGTATGGCAATGTACGACATGTACATATTCACCATAAAACGGTAGCACAAGGAGTAACAATTTTTATAAACATTACAGCACCTAATTATGTTTATGAAACTCGACGCAATTCAGATCCATAAAGCGGCATTTGAATTTCTAACATTTTAATTTTCATCTGAAGGTGTTAAGGTGGAAGAAGATGAACAACTAACAGCCTTGTTACCAGAACTTTCTTCTTCATCCAAATAGCTATTTGATTGTTTTAAATCCACCTCAACACGGGCAGGATGGAGATCGCCTCTGATGTAGTCGGATTTCACTAAATTGAATCACTTCTGGTGGCTGCCTATGGAAGCATCCTTAAGAGGCAAAATATCCCATGTCACCAGATCCTCCTGCCCCTCGCCGGAGCAGGCCGTCTTCCTCAACTTACAGCGCGGGTCGAAGTAAATCACTTTCACGGCTTCGTTCCAACATACGGACGGAGTAGTATTCGTACTCTTCGTATCTGGAGACCGCTTCGTGGTTTTATTCTCTCTGGCGCCGAGTACGTTTGATTCCGAAAAAGAGTACGTAACGCAACCGGTCGCTGCGTTACCGCTTACGTTTTTTAGTGCACGTCATCGAAGCTACGACGTCAACGGACGTAGAATGGTCTCCAGATATGAGCTCGGCAGCTTTTTCGGGCCTCTCTATGTTTTGTGGAATGCTCGCTGCCACTTGTACACTCTGGAATGAGTGAATTGGTCTCGCATCATGCTGCATCAAATTTCAATCGCCGCACTTTTCGCTCATGTCTAGCATTTCAACGTCGTTTTCATGCCAATCACTCACGTCCGTCATTTCAACTTCAGTTCCTTTGATGACATTCGTGTCACCGACAGATACACGATGATCGGTGTATTACCAATCTTGATAGTTGAATTTTCCGGCCAAGTTAACTTTGTCAACATATTTATGCTCTTCATATAGATCATGTCTGGAGGCATTAAAGTTTGCTGCAGACCGTTTTCACTGTCGTGATAATCGAGCTCCTGATATTTTTTTCAAGTGTGTTAACTTATTTGGGGTGTTTCTTAGAGGCTATTGTTTAATTCCTAATCGTTTTGATGCTCAGATGAATTGGTACAGTTACCATCCCCTGCATAAGCATTGAATATTGGGACTGAAGCAGTCTTTAAACGAATGTTGATTTGCGAATCGCTGGAAAAGCGAGAATGACAGAGGTTCCGTTTTGGTTGTGGCTTGTTCTTTGTAATTTTTCCTCTGAAGTCATACTTTAAACCTCGACTTAAACTGATTTCGTTTATTTCTGGGCAAGACCCGGGAACAGCCTAGCCGAGATGAATGCCAAAATATTAAAACAGTATTCATCTGCACTAAATAATAAAATAAATATTGAATAAACTGATAAAGTATAATGACAAACTATGGCTATTGTATAACCATGTTTTAAAAATTTAATTACACCTAGTGAGCTCTTTAATTATGTTTTGGTCAAAGGAGTTAAAAAACCCCACATACACTCCGTCATTAATGGTTAATATAAAGGTTAATCAGTTGTATAAAACTCCTTAAGCCAAAAAAAATTGTAGGGTAAGCCCTATGCATTTCGCCCACTAAGTGGGCATCTTCAGGGGAGAACCTGCCTTGGCAGTGAACAAGGTTCAAATAAAGGTTAATGTTAAGATGAATATCATCAATAGTTTATATTGAGCAATAGGGGCATATTAAGATACTCAGAGCCCTCGAAATCCGTAGAGAGGGTCGGCGAACACGAGTGTTAACTTCGATTTCGGGTATTTCTGAAAGGTTGTTTAATGTCTCATCGTTTTGAAGCTCAGATGAATTGGTATAGTTACCATCCCCTGAGTGAGCATTGAATATTGGGACTGCAGCAGGCTTAAAATGGATAATAATAAGAAACTAATCTATTTCATCCCGGTTGAACTTTGCAAGACTACCGCTGAGATGCAAGTGGTATAAGTTACGTAAAAGAATAAAAATGAAATGTGCAATTTGAATGAAAGATACATTGTAGGTCAGTACCAACTAAGCAAAGCTCTCGAACAAGCGAAAAATAGTTAGATGCAAATACCTGGGCGAATCGTACGTGCCTGTTTCTGTAGCCCTCGGAGGAGCCTGTAACCTCTAGAGGGCGCGTCCCCGGGTGGCGGATAGGGGAATGCTCTACAGATATGTAGGGTAGGAGGGAAATAAAATTCCTCCCGCGGACCAACAGGCAGCAGCGTCTGTTCTCCATATTAGGGGCGGCTGCAAACAGCGTCTGTTCCCCATGTTAGGGGCGGCTGAATATATAGGCGGAAGGCAATTTGAAACCACCGCCACAATATATCCCATGTAGAGGCATCATGACGAAGTCTTCTCTTGTTAAATATTCCGGAGGCAAAATGGTCCCCCGCTCGGATCTCCGGGGGGGGACAACACGAGAGGTTCCGTTTAACACAAGGAAGGAAGGAAGCTGGAATGAAGTTGAGAATTGGCACGTGGAATGTTAGAACACTCCTACGAGCAGGGAAGTTGGAAAATTTAAAGAAAGAGATGAAAATAAATAGAATGGATATGATTGGCTTAAGTGAAATGAGATGGGAAGGAAGAGGGGAAATAAAAAGTGATGACATCACGGTGTACTATTCAGGAGGTACTAGAGGAACGAATGGAGTAGGGGTAATTTTGAATAAGGAAATAGCAAATTGTGTACAGAGGGTGATATTTGTAAAAGATAGAGCAATTGGTCTTAGAATAGGAATGCACCCAAAAGATCTACTGTTGATACAAGTTTATATGCCGACCAGCCAACATGAAGATGAGGCTGTTGAAGAAATATACGAGAAGATAGAAAATATTATGGAGGAGTAAGGTAAAAACTGTTGCAAGATAGTGATGGGCGATTGGAACGCTGTGGTAGGAGAGGGAAGAGAAGACCAAGTAGTAGGAAAATTTGGACTAGGAAAAATAAATGAAAGAGGTGAAAGACTTGTTGAGTTCTGTAAAGAGAAGAGGATGTTTATATCAAATACTTGGTTTGAAAATCATAAGAGAAGGCTATACATGTGGAAATCACCAGGAGATGGAGCCAGATATCAAATAGATTATATTCTAGTGGAAGAAAGATATAGAAATGAAGTAAAAAAGGCATATGGACTTCCAGGAGCAGACATTGACAGTGATCATGTGCTCCTCATGGCCGAAATAAAACTAGCCTTGAAGAAGGTTAAGAAGGCTAAGATAGTTAGGAAATGGGATTTAGAGAATATAGCCACAGTAGGAAAAGAAAGAATAGGAGAAAAATTAGCTCAGGCAATCAAAAGAGAAAACGTGTCGGAGGAAAATGTGGATGAAGCATGGAATAGGATAAAGAAGGCTATAAGGAAAACAGCAGAACAGGCTATTGGGTTTTTCAAAGGAAAAAGAATAAAAAAGCCATGGGTGACAAAGGAAATGATAGAAAAGATGGAAGAAAGAAGGCAATACAAAAGCAGGACTGATGAAGATGGAAAAAGGAAATACAGGAAACTGAATAATGAACTAAGAAGAGAAACCCAAAAAGCAAGGGAGAGATGGCTAGAGGAGGAATGGTCAGATATAGAAGATCTAGAGAGAAAAGGAATGTATGACTTGATGTATAAGAAAGTAAAAAATGTAACGTGGGATAGATGGAGAACAAGTGCATGTGTGAAAGAGATTGCAAGTAAAGAAGATAAAGTTCTATATAAGGAAGAGGAGGTCCTTAATAGATGGAGAGAATACATGGAGGAGTTGTACAAATCAAATGAAAAACCAAAGGATCTCCGTATTGAAGAGCAGGATGAAATAAATAATGACGAAACAGGGGTTTCGATATTGAAAATAGAGGTGCTACAAGCAATAAAGGATATGAAGAATGGGAAGGCAATGGGGGTAGATGAGATACCGATAGAATTATTTAAGTGTCTTAATGAGGAAGGACTGGAAGAAATAGTGAAGTTGTGTAATGCAATCTATGACAAGGGGATGTGGCCAGAGGATTTCGTCAAAACAATTATGATTCCAATTCCGAAAAAGCAAGGAACAAGAAAATGCAGTGAACACAGAACAATCAGTTTAATTACACATGCAGCAAAGGTTCTACTTAGGGTTATGAACAGGAGACTAATTAGCAAAATGGAAGAAAATGTTGCAGAGGAACAGTTTGGATTTAGAAAGAGTAGAGGTACAAGAGATGCAATAGGATTGATAAGAATGAGTGGAGAGAGATATATAGAAAGGGGTAAAGGAATTAGTCTGTGCTTCATAGATATGGAGAAGGCATTCGACCGAGTGAACTGGGAAAAACTGATGGAAATACTAAAAGCAAAAAAAGTAGACTGGAAAGATAGAAGGTTAATTAAAGAGCTGTATATGAAACAGAAAGCACCTATGAGGATAAAAGATGCACAGACCGAATGGTATGATCTAGGAAGAGGAGTAAGGCAAGGTTGCTGCTTATCGCCAACCCTGTTCAATATATATGCTGAAGAAATGATTGACAATGGAATAGGGAATGATAAAGGAATTAGTATTGGGGGTAGAATAATAAATTGTATAAGGTTTGCTGATGACATGGTAATTTTGGCAGATGAAACGAGCCATATTCAGGAAATGGTTACAAAGCTAGAAGACAGGATGATGGCATATGGAATGAAAATGAACATAAAGAAAACAAAGGTGATGAGAATAGAGGATAGAGAGATTATGAATGTGTCAATAAAGGATGGAAGAGTGGAGCAAGTAAAACAGTATAGATATATGGGAAGCATGCTAACTGAAGACTGGAGAAGTGAAAAAGAAATAAGAACAAGAATAGCAATGGCAAAAGAAACATTTAATAGGAAAAAACGGGTACTATGTGGTAAAATGGATTTAAATCTGAAGAAACGTCTTGTGAAGTGCTATGTTTGGAGTGTATTGCTTTATGGGTGTGAAACATGGACGCTAAAGAAAAGAGAGAAAGAAAGACTAGAGGCATTTGAAATGTGGGTGTGGAGGCGGATGGAGAAGGTTAAGTGGACGGATAGGATAAGGAATGAAGCAATACTAACAAGGGTGAATGAGAAGAGAAGATTACTTGAAACAATTCAGAGGAGGAAAAGTAACTGGTTAGGGCATATCTTGAGAGGAGAAGGTTTACTATTGATGGTGTTGGAAGGATCAGTAGAAGGTGAAAGGAAAAGGGGACGTAGAAGAATAAAAATGTTTGACGATCTGAAAGAAAGGGGAGGGTATCAGGAAATGAAAGAAATGGCAAGGAACAGAAATGAGTGGAGACAACGCTGGTGCCAGGGACCTGCCTAGAGGCAGAACACCTCATGATGATGATGTTTCTGTAGCCGCTATGTTTGCAGTAGACTAACACGCGCAGTTAGTGCACTCAGGCGGTTAATTATTCGAATATAGGGATAATTTAGGGATTTTCTTAATATCATCATCTGGGAGTGGATTTTAAAAAGCTCTGTTTGTACCCGTTCTACAAACAGGGTTTTAATGAAATATTTCGAAACTTTAATAAACAGAACAAAAAAAGTATCGAGATAGGTGAGAATAGCATTTTGATTCATCAATACAAATAAATGAAGACAATATGTTTACTTTGCACTCATGTGTAAATGAGGATTTTATGGACTTTTCTCGGTAACGCTGATCTTGTGTGTACAATTTCATCGTTAACGAGTTTTTAAGTTGCTTTATTTTAGCACAATAGCGTTTTTAATTTTTATGCCTGCATGTGTTTCCTTTGTTTCTGCATGGCTCAAAATGCCCCCCAGGTTTCCCACGAGAAAGTAATTTGAATTTTCCGCTTGTATTAATTTATGAGGAGGTTATATGCCCTCCGTTGGTGATTTTTATATTATTTAGATCCCTTATACTTTTTGACAGCCTCCAAATGTGCCAAAATTTTGTATTGTTTTGTTATTCCTTTTGATTTTAAGGGCAACAATGCATTTCATTTTTCCTAAGTGTCAGAGTTCGAGTCCAGGAGTAATTTTTCCTTCATTTATGGGATTTTCATTTTTTACGTGGGCAAATCATTTTGTCCCAGACTGTATATTTTTACTTCTTCCCTGATGACTGTTTTTACAATATAGAGTAAAAAAAGTCAATTTTTTATTTCATTTTCAGAAAGATCACAGAGATACAATTGAGAAAATGCATTCCTTTTTTAATAATAAGTTTTCTTAACAGTGCAAAATGACCATAGCCATTGATGCACTTAAAAAATCAATTACTGTATTTACCCTAATCAAAGACAACCCCGAATCTAAGATGAGTGTCAAAACAGAAAAAAAATTTCATGCAGTCGGGGGCCCTGCAATCTAAATATATATAATAATATAGTGAAACCCCTCCTAACGGCTACCCTATTTTTTGACCTCTTAACGATCGTTTTTCTATGGAATCATTGAGCGATTCCACTGACTTTTAAATTGAGACGTTTAACATTTCTGAGATTATATACAGGAACATTTCGACGGGGCCAAGTGTGACCCACCTTAAATCCGCCACTGAGTGTGAGGGAGAAATTCGAGATTTAGAATGCCTGAGCGGTAGGGAAATCGAGCCTTTTTCCTCCATTTTCGCGGATCCACACGGAATCCCAATCTTTCGTAGAACACCATGGTTCCGCGTAACCCAAGTTGAGAAGCACTGCCATATGTCACGGGACCCCTGGCGTGCGCCCCCCTAAATCCGCCACTGCGTCTTCATACTTGAATTTAAGACGACCCCCGATTTTCGCAAGCTGAAATTTGGAAAAATCTCATCTTGGATTCGGATAAATACGGTACTACTACAAGTTTTATTAATAATTTTAGCGAACTTTAAAATATGCATATTGTTGAAAATACGAAGCAATTGACCTCAATTCCTATTTATGTATTTATTTAGTTTTAAAAACAGCACAGAGGCCCCATTAAATTGAAACATATAACTGTAACAAATAACATAACATTAAAATAAGTAACTTTAATAAATATGAGTCAATAATATTAACTGCAATTGAAATGATCATAACAAAACAGCGCCAGAAATTAGGGAAATGTAGAATTATGTAGTAGGTAGTTAATTATGGAAAGAAGTGGGTGAGAAAATGTCAAGATTCGGAAGTGAAGCCAGTAAGGAATTATATGCAAATGGAAGACGGTAAGAGAAAGATAGAGAGCATTGGGAGACGGAGAGTTGAAATTTTGGTAAATGAAAAAGATTTTGAAGGCGAGTGGAGCGAGGTGGAACACAGAGAGAAAAATAGGATGAAAGTACAGGGGAGCGATAGATACCATTGATGAGAGAATGAAGGTAATTATGATCTGTAATAAGACGATTGTGAGAAATGGAGGGGATGCTTAAAGAGGGTGCTCTATCCTGTGTGCAATGTCGAACTATGGCATAGAAGAACTTTTGTATAGAGTCAAGGCGTTTTAATGTTTGAAGAAGCAGCAGTGGTCAAAATAGGAGAGCAGTAATTTGGTATGGGAGCAACACAGCCATTAAAGAAAGTCTTAGGAGCTAATGGATTGGAAATGTCAGTGAATCTGTAGAGAACACCAAGTAAAGACATTCCTTTCACAGAAATCTTCTCGATGTGTTGGGAAAAATTTAATTTAGCATCAAAAATCACTCCAAGATCTTCATGGGATTGAACTATAGGAATGGGTTTCCCTAGTAAGCTGTAAGAGGAAAGGAAAGTTGAGGATTTAAGGGTAAAGGACAAATGTTTGCTTTTAGATGGATTTATTTTAAGTTTCCACTTGAAGCACCACTCTGTCAATGAGTTAAGTGCAGCTTGGAGACATTGCTTGTCTTCATCGGAGTCAACCCTTTTGAAAATTTTACAGTCATCCACTTATAAAAGAATTTGGCCATCATGTGAAGCAATGACCTCGACTAAATCATCAATGTACAGATTACGAGTAAATAGTAGAGGTCCCAGGACACTACCCTGAGGTACACCGGACAAGACTGAAGTAATGGACGAGGAGTGGCCATTAAGTACAACACGCTGTGATTGGGAATAGAGATAATTTTCCAGTTAAATCTATTGCTTAATTTATGAAGAAATCTTTGGTCAACTGTATCAAACACCTTAGCCAGGTCAATATAGCATACATCAACCTGGGATCTTTGTTCAAAGGCCAGAATGATTTCATGGTGTATGACAGTAAGATTCGTTTATTTCTTTGTTATTATTATTTAATTCTATTAAACTGGTAATATCCCTTAAGTTTAAAATGAAAAAGTTGTAAATTATGTGAGAAAAATACTTATACAATACATTTATTTTAGACCCTGATATATATGCATCTTTTCCAGGAATGCACCCTTCACGTATATCAGGGTATTACTGTATACAGGCAGTTCTTGTTTTGTGCAGTTTTGAAATACGTGAATTTGGATTTACATGGTTTATTAATTTAGGCGCTCTCAATTTACACGGTCCAAAAATTTACATTCTAACTCTGTTTAAAATGAACCTTTAAAGCACAATGAGAGAAATCCTGGCAACTCTATTGGCAGCAGTGTACAACAAGTGCAGGCATCTTGTCTCATAAGTCACTTCCCACTGGGTTCGGCCTCAGCTTCTGCATGACTTTATAGTGAACGAACATTCCATATCGTTGTGCTTTCATGAATTGTTTTGCCCTTCCATTACATCAAGCAAGCATTCTTCTACTTCCTCCACTCAATCTTCTCCCCCACTGTCGCCTTCAGTGTCATCCAATGCAGATGACCCTTTCCCTTAATAACTCCTCCACTCACCTCATCCTCTCCACCAGCTCCATTAAGCTTGTCCGGCACAGCAGTTAATGTGTCTTTCTTACTACATATTTATTTGTCTCAGGTTTAAGTTTATTTTCTACTTGAAATTATTGTATTAACTTATTGTATTGTATTCTATATTAAAATTTGAAATTTTGGTTATGTTGAGTAGGGTAATACAGGAATGCACTCCCCCTAACCTGGACATTTCAATTATTTTATATGGGAAAATTGTTCTCGATTGACGAATATTTGATTTACATGGTAGTTTTCAGGAACACATTAACTGCACAAATCGAGAACTACCTGTATATGTACAATATAAAACACATCTGGAGTAGCAATCGAAGCAACTGGGTTGTAAAGTGTAAAATTTGGCATCAGCAATGCCAACGACTGAGTTCAGTACCCTGGTATTTCGAAAAACTCACTCCGATAAATCTAAATTGTCTCTCCGTATGACCTCTGATGGTCTTAAAATAAACTTCTAGGAAGGACCGAAAAAAAACTCGGTTGTTTTGAAAGGAAAGAATACATTAGCCAGAGTATACTTGGGCTTGTCAGAATTTGACCTTCACCTCGACCCGAGTATACTCAGGTGAATCAGGGAAGTGGTTCAAGTTATTTTGATGCCCCTTTGATTTTGATGCTCTAGGCACATGCCTAGTCTGCCTTGGGGTAAATCCAGCATTGCTGGGAGATATGGCACCTATAGCAAAATTTCAATGAAACACCTTATGTAGAATGATTTATGTAGTATTATCATAAAAAATATAGTATTTCTTATCAATAACTTTAAAATTTGAGTATTAAATTAACAATTATTTATGGGAAAAAAAACTTTTAGCAGTTTTTGTGGGAATGTATGGCACCTTTTCCAAGTGGCACCTATGGCAAATGCCACCTTCACACTAGCCTAATTACAGCACGGTAAATCCGGCCCTGGGTGTACATAAAAATTTCTGGTACCTCATAATGGTAAGAATGATTTATTGAAAAGTTGGGACCCAGAGGTCATCTAGGTAGGATGTGAAGTTGCAAAAATAATTAATATAAACCTTTTTCTCAACAAAATTATTGTAATATTTAATGTCCTGAAATTTTTAAATTAATAATTCATATATGTATAGGTAATACTAAAATACATTTTATGAAAATTCCATTTCTTGGAAAAGATGGATGTTTTTATCATATTGGGAAGCAGGGTTTTTGACAAAATGGTTAGAGGGATTCAAGATGCATAAGGTTAAGAACCTCTGCCCTACATCATAGAATTACGAAGTAAAAAGCGGTCACACTCTGAGACGGTGTATGCATTCGAAAAATAGACGTTTTGGTACAGTTTACAAGCAATAAAACCTCTTAACGGCACTTTTGGCTTGGACTTTCATTTGATGAGTTCAGAGCTCGGATGTATTTTGCCCTAGTGAGAAAGTGTGATTGGTCAGAAATATGTTTTACACTATTCTTCATCTATGTTTACATAAAACAATTTTCTCAGGCAATATTTTTCTGTGGTGACACTTCACTAATTATACGGTTGAACTTTTGTTTATAGAGATAATTTTAGGAACAGGAAAGTTTTAAAAAAATTCATAGGAGGCACTTCATATTTGTGCTAAAATATCCGAAGGTTACATGATGTAATCTTAGGATATTTTAACCAGGGATGTAACTTACATTAGTTTATTGGCTACAGGGTTAGAGTAGGCAACCCTCCACTACAGGAGTGATTTACAATGTTGAATTTATCCACACAATCACAACTTGAAATATGTGCTCAAAAGTTCCAGCAAGACAAAAAAAATTGAGGAAATATGCCTTCATATACAATGGGAATAGGGAATGAAAATATGTGATGAAAAATTAAAAAATCACTTTCAAATTGTTAATAAAATTATCTGTTCAACAATCAATTTCCGGATTTCCACAACATATAACTTTGTTTTTGAAGATATATCCAAATTTCACAGCTTAACTTAATCACATAAAAATGCCCCACCTGGAGAGCAATTTGTGAAAATTTCACAGCCACTTATGCTTTAATTACTGTATTTACCCGAATCCAAGGTGTTTTTTTCCAAATTTCCACTTGCAAAAATCGAGTGAAAATTATGTATGAAATCATATACCATCAATACATCACAGTCAATTGATCGCGCGTCAATTTGTCATCCTTCAATTCATGGCGCATTAATTCGTCACAAGATAAACTCATCACACGTCAATACATTGCATGACAAACTCATCGCTAGACAAATTGGAAGGCAAGACACCACGACTAGTGTATGGCAGGGGGATGCAATCACTCCTTCCCATACACAATCCAATGTCTCTCGCGTAATTCTGGTATTATCGAAATATAAAAAATTATTTTGTGGAAAAGTGTCTCCCCCTGCCATTCATCTGTCATGGTGTATTGCGATGAATGTCGAGAGATGAATTGACATGCAATGAGTTTGTTGTGCAATGCATTGACGGGCGACAAATTGTTACTGCGCTGAATTAATGCATGACGAACTGACCACGACGAGTTGTCATAGAACCATAGGAAGTATGATTACACATTTTATCGATGATTTTTAAACAAATAAAACACGTGATAAAACAATTTTATCTACTAAAATTTTTCATTGTAAACTTATGATCCAGAATTCAATTAATTGTCTTAATTTTAAAAATAGATTTTTAAAATTCCTTCTTTTCAAACAAAAATTTGAAACAAACCATTTAAATTAATGAATGAACTAGTACATAGGTGTGTTCGAAATATACACCAAATACATTGTGAGAAATAAGACCATGAAATCTTTTTTCTGTTTTGACAATCTACTTAGATTCGAGGTCATCTTGGATTTGGGTAAATACAATAACAACATCATGAAAATCCCAGAACATTTAAACTTGGGATGTTCATCTTTAACAAAATGTGAGAACCTAGTTTTTTGACCAACTCATATGACAATTAAAAGAAAGATTAACAGCTATGTAAAACTTTCATCTTCACAGTGTATGCCTTTTTTACCGATCACAGCCTTTCAAGAGTAATGAACATAAAATTAAAATACCACTTCATGCTTCCATTCCTCCATCCAAAACTGTTCCATCTGAAAGAAAAACCAAGCTGACTCAACCTTGATCTCTTCCTTATCCCTCTTCTCTCCCTCTGCCTGGTCTCCATTTTTACTCCCCTTCTTCAAGTTAGCTTTTTTCAATTTACCCCTCCAATGCACTTTTACATAACCCTTATTTTTTCCAATTTACTCTCCCCTGCAAGGTTACATTAATAGTAGGTTTATAGGTTTATAGAATTCTCCATAGAAAGAGGTCAAAGCACTAAATAATAAATCTATGTCAACTGATTAGATAGATTATGTTACATACATACATGGTTTTCATACTTAAATATTAGGTTTCTAAGATTATAGAAATAATGCCAACAGCTCAGGGTTCATGTGACAACATAAGTCAAACCCATAACTGAATGTGAAGACTGCTGTGCGTTATTTTATTAGTATTGCAAATATTTGACATAAATAACTGTGAAAACACGACATGTTCACCAAAAAAGTGGCCAGCATGAATTTCTTACTGAATACCACTACTCTAACAAGGAGAGGACACAGTAGTGGGGTCACGAATTTTTATGAAACTTGGTAGGTGTATAGCTCTGGATTCCAGGATCACTGCAAACCCCCCTTTTGATAATATACGGCCGATAGTTTTTTCCGAAAATCACGATTAAATATTGCAATTTCACTTCAACTGGTATAAATTTAATAATGCACGCCTCCTTTTACAAATCCTTTTTCGCATTAAAATTTAACTGGGCAGTCACGTTGATATGTTTATTTTTTTCTATGTTGTTTGGTGGTGATTCGGATTTTTTTCTCAAGTAACTAAGTGCACAATTGTCTGCACAAAGTTTACATTATTGAATTGCATATTCTTCATTGATCTCGACACATGCTCCATCCTATATTGATGCTTATGACATGGAAAGGATCCCTGATATTATTTTTGCGAATACTTCATCCGAATACATATAATATAGGCGGAGGTATATCAGGCAAAGTGTCGTTGAAAGTATAAAAAAACATGAACTGGTGAGAAGTCTGTTAAAAGTACAGTAATATAATTAAATAAAAATATTTCTTTTATGAATCCCTCAGAAATTTGGATGATTGATTAAAAGCATTAATAATTTACAATCGTCAATCATCACTGGGACCAATGATGGGGAGAGTTAGAAGGGAAACTAATTTTATTATGAATCGACAGGTAATGGAACTTTTGCTTTATGTTAGAAAAAAATCTTCACAGTTTCCTGGATGATAAGAGTCATAGTAACATTGGAAACAGATCAACTTTCTGCACCAAGAACATTTTGCAAAACTCTGCTCCTCACAAATGAATTTTCCATTTAAAACATCATCTTGAAATTTTATTTGGTTAACGTTGAAAAAGACTTCTATTTTATCGGTGAGCTTGGATGCAAACCATGCATACCTGATCATTTCATGGAAAATCGGAGCTGAAAGCTGGTTATGAATTAATGACTGTATTTTAATTACATCCATATGGCTGTTGATTTCCCTCTTTTGTTGGAGCAACTGTCCAGCATTTTGCTGCCGTAAAATGAAAATTTTAACCTGACGATAAAAGTATACATCAAAAGGGTGACACACCGAGGTACACTTTGGGGGAATAACTTTGATGCCGCAAGTTGGCTTGTTGTTCACATTCATGAATCATTCATTGTGCAAGGCCTGGCTTGTCTGTCTTGACCACGAATCTATAAGAAGCAGGATCGTTTTTTCTGTCACATATGGCTTTAATACCTTGTCCAAATACATTTCATAGTTGGTAGTTTGCAACTAACTTCCCCGAATTCATGCAAGCCACGAACACATTCTTACAGTGGCAGATAGCATCACTAACACCCTGTTGCACTTTCGGCCCAAATATCTACATAGGTTCTTGCAGGCAAATGAAAACTTTCGACAAAACTTTCCCGATAGTATGATACTGTATTGGGCCATATACAAATGCGTCATTTTGCTCAGTTTACTTACATAAATTTCGGTTGCTCTTTCACCCTGATGGGATAGAGTACACTTGATCTGGGCATGATACAAGTTTGATTGGCATTGATTACCAAATTAGGGTCATACAGAGAAATCAGCTTTTGGTCTTGCTCTTGAAAAAGCATGGCAGCCTTCATTGTCTCTTCAGGGCATATTTTTTCTCTGTGACTAATGTATCTCACGACCTGTCTTTGGCGGATCTTGTGCCTTCTTTTAAATATTTTCAACCAGGATTGTGACGCCTCGAATTTAAATCCTCCGGAAATATGTTGAAGAGCAGCTGCCATCCCCCACTTCCACAGAATTCTCATTGTAACGTGGTCTCCATTTACTCGGGCTTCACAAAACCTAACATAAACCCACCTGTCAATGGCAATCTACTTATCCCTAAAACTTCCTCCAGATAGAATATCTCTCTCTCTCCCATATTTTGATTCTGTCCTTTCTCGTAATACGTCGAGACACTCGCGCAATAATTGATTTTAGAGACCAATATGGATGCAGATTCGCAGCAGTAACAACATTAATTTTAGTTTCCAGAGGAATGATAGAATTGATAATTTTCTTTGGGGATGGCACATATGGGCCGTCACTAAAAGTTGGACTAGAACAGCCTTCTTCCTCAGTAGATTGTCATCTTTGCCAAGCAGGTATTCATCGATGAGGACCATGCTGTCCATCATTCCCACAATACAATTGTACATCTCATGTCTGATGGTGATAGCACGATCAGAAATCTCCTGACTAATGTGATCAGAAATTAAACCACTTTTGCGAAGAAGGTTGGCGTAAAAGTTAAGCGCATCAGCGAATAAATGAGGTTTCTCCAAATTTTCAGCGTCGATCAGCAGGATGCATCTTGCCGAAGATGGATCTGGCAAAGATTCCACCCTATAATTTCAGTCTGGAATTGTACAGAGAAATTAAATTTTCAACGACCTGTAAAAGGTTGACCAATGTACAAGATATTTTGAAAAACAACAAAAAAGACTTACTAGAATCTTAGACTCAAAAAAAAAATCTTCGACTTTTCCTTGTTTGTTGAAAAATAACTCGGTAAAAGTCACACAAAACAAACGGAGGTCCACAGAATGAAAACAAATTGCCAGTAGATTTGTGTTAAAAGAAGATTTTAATCAATCAACCAAATTTCTGAGGGATTCATAAAAGAAATATTTTTATTTATTTATTTTACTGTACTTTTAACGGACTTCTCACCAATTCGTTTTTTTTTTATACTTTCAACGATCTTTTGCCTGATATACCTACGCCTATATTACGTATAAGTATTTGGATGAAGTCTTCGCAAAAATAATTTCAGGGATCCTTTCCATGTCATAAGCATCAATATAGGATGTAGCGTGGAGACAATCGTGCATGGTTTTACTTCCACAGTTTCTAGTAACTCGATTTAACAAATGACTTTTAAGAGCAACAATAGTGATAAATTCTATACCCTAACAAGTAAGATATAGAAAGAAAGTGTTGCTTGGCATCCACTATTATCAAAAGGTTAACCATCCTAAATATGAAATAAATTCGGGAACTAACTAAAAGTTTCTGCTTCCTATGATCATGGAATCAAAATACTCAAAGGCTGCAGTGCACCCTTTAACCTTTAAATGCCTGGCATGCTCAAAGGTGCGGGCACACAAAATGTCCTGTTCAGCAAGGATGTACCCAGGGAGAGGGTCCCCCTCCAGTTTACAGATATTTGTGGGATCTGATAACCATGTTACAAACGTGCTACATTGCCTCTTGCTATGCTGCCACTTGCTGCATTGAGTTATGAGAAATAAAAACGTTATAAAAGTTTATATATTATTTGAATAGGACTTTTATTTAATCAATTGCTGAAAATAGGTTTTTGGCCTCAGATCGCCCCCCCAAAGTAAATTTCTGGGTACATGAATGCCGTTTGGTGCCTGGCCGGCCCATGCAGGCAGGCTTAGTTTGGAGGTCGCCCAAAGATGTTGCATTCATCAAGGATGCATGAAATTTGGGAAGGGTCCTCCTAGAGGTCTGCTCTCAAGATGTGTCAAGGCAAACATGTGGTAGATCCAACTACTGGGGGTGAAGACATCTCTCACAGAGAGAAAACAGGAAATAGGGTGAGAGTGTTAGCCTAGCCCCTTTCCAACTTCCCAACTCTGACCTCTCCAAGGCCCAAGGATGTTGGAAGTGGATGAAGAAACTCAGCAAAACTTTTATTTTTTCATTTCTGGGGTTCGACTGTGCTTCATGAATGCAGCTTACTTTTGAACAAAGTCCTGGTAGTATGGAACGAAGTGAATCAACTAGACCAATTTCTGCTGCAGCTGAGCCAGTTGAGTCTTCAGCAAATACATCCATCAAAGCATCCAAAGCCTCTGCCACAACACACAATTCTTCATCTGCTCTAGTGCTGACTTGAAGTAGAAAAGTTCTTACTTGCTGAATTTCACAAAAAATAGAAGGAATTGCCTGAATGCCTTCTTTATATTTTCAACAATATCATTCTATATAGCTGCTTTTTACTTATGATATAACATATAGGAGGATACTAATGTTTAGGCACTTCCAGATGAGCTGGAGACTCGATATTTTTATGTGGATAGGACTATGTGCATAACTGACTAGAAAAATCGAAAATCTCAAAAAAGTTTAACAACACAGTTGCTAAAAATTCACAAATTTTTAAGGTTTATGTATTTCTGAATGTGCTATGAAGCTGAAGTTGCTTGTAAAGGTAGTATTTGTAAAAAACCAAGTAGAGATTATAGAAATTTTGATATCATTATAAATAGTTGCTTCTTATATATATATATATATATATATATATATATATATATATATATATATATATAAAATCATCATAGGTAGTCTGTCCGTAGACAGGTCCGTGATTATTCATGGTTAAACCTGGTTCTCCATATACTCCTATTTTCCGCTGTCCTCTTTATATCTTGATAACTCTCTTTCCCTTTCAAATCGTCTATCAGCTGAAACCTTTTCCTACCTCTTTCCCTTTTCCCATCTAGTTTTCCTTCTAACACGTCTTTAATCATACTCTCTCTCCTCAGGTAATGTCCAATCCAGTTAGCCTTCCTCTTTCTGATAGTCTGTATAATCATTCGCTTCTCTCCTATTCTTCGTAGCACTTCATCGTTTTTCATCCTATCTGTCCATTTTATCTTCAGCATTCTCCTCCAAGTCCACATTTCAAAGCTTTCCAAGTATTTGATGTCATTTTTCCTTAGCGTCTATGTTTCTGCCCCATACAATGCTATACTCCATACGTAGCATTTTATCAACTTCTTGCGGATATCTTCCCTTATATTCCCTGTAAGTAGTTGTTTCTTTCTCCTGAAAGCCGCTTTTGCTTTTCCTATTCTATTTCTGATCTCATCCGTACATTTTGCCTCTCGTGTTATGATACTTCCAAGGTATTTATATTCTGAAACTTGTTCTAATGGCTTTCCCCCAATAGTTATGTTCAGATTCTCTTCTTTACCCGATATTCGAATGACCTTGGATTTTTCTGTATTTATTTCCATACCGTATTTTCTACCTGTTATCACTAGTCCATTTATCATTTTTTGTAGCTCCTCTTCCTTTCTTGCTAGAAGTACTTGATCATCTGCGTATTTCACTGTTCTTATAATCCTTCCTCCAATTTTGAAATCCCCTGTGCCTTCTAAAGCTTCTTGCATTAGACTTTCTCCATATATATTGAATAGGGTTGGCGATAGGCAGCAGCTTTGTCTTACTCCTCTACCGATATTTATTCCGCAGGTGTCCACATTCTCAAACCTGACCTTTACAACTTGATTCTCATATAGATTCCTAATCAGTCTCCTGTCTTTCCAGTCTACACCTATATCCTTTAATATCTTCATCAACTTTACCCAATTTACTCTATCAAAGGCCTTCTGCCAGTCTACGAAACATGCGCAGATATCTTGACTGTATTCTATTGCCCTTTCTGATATGATTCTAACTACTCCTATAGCATCTCTAGTTCCTCGTCCTATTCTGAAACCGAATTGATCTTCCCCTATTATTTCTTCTGCCTTTTTCTCCAGCCTTTTATTAAGAATCCTCGTGATGATCTTCGATGTGTGTGACAGAAGGCTTATCGTTCTGTAATCTTTACACTGCATTGCCTTTGGCTTCTTCTTTAGAGGGATCATTGTTACTTCTAGGAAATCCTGAGGCCACTCTCCCGTGTCGTAAATCTTATTAATTAATTTCGTGATCGCTTTTAGTCCTTCTGATCCTATGACTTTAAGTATCTCAGCCGGTATTCCATCGCTGCCCGTGGCTTTCCCCTTCTTTAGTTCCACTATCGCTTTTTCTACTTCGCTCTCCATAATACTTGGTCCTAAGTTGTCTTCTTCAATGTTTTCTTCATTTTCTAGTTCTATTTTTGCCGCTCCTGCCTGTTTGCTGTGTATTTCCTTAATGTATTCTTCCCATACCTGTGCTACATCCTTTGTTTCTGAGACTATCTTCCCATCCGTATTCATAATTCTTTTACCACAAATTCCATTAGACTTCTTATCTTCTAATTCCAGTGCCCTAGCGTACATCATATCGTACCGTCCTAACTTCACCATTTGTTCTATTTCATCACATTTTCCTTTTATCCAATTTTCTCTAGCTTTATCTGTTACCCTTCTCAACTCATTGTTTATACACCTATAGTTGGCTCTACCTTCTTCACTGTTAACGTTTTTCCATTTTCGTCTCTCATTCATTTTCTCCAGCATTTCCTTCGTGATCCATGGTTTTCTGATTTTCTTCTCTTGTTTTCCAATCTCTTTATCCAAGGTATCCTTGATACTGGTTTTAATTTCATCCCATTCTATATCAACGGTCTTCGGTTTGTTTTCCAACTTTCTTAGGTTTTCTTCCAACTTCATGCTGACTACATCCTGCCTTCCTTTCAGTTTTTCTAGGTCCCAGGTCTGTCTATCTCTTCTCGTTTTTCTTATTTGTTTGAGCTTTGTATTCACGTCAATTATTAGAAGGCTGTGATCTGAATCAATGTCTGCTCCTTGCAATGCCTTGGCGTTCTTTATGCTGTTCCTGAATCTTTGTTTTACAAGGATGTAATCTATTTGGCATCTCATTCTATCTCCTGGGCTTTTCCATGTGTATAACCTTCGTTTATGGTTTTTGAACCATGTATTAGTCACTACAAGATCATTATTGATGCAGAATTCTACGAGTTTCTCCCCTCCTCGATTTCTCTTCCCAAGTCCGTATTGCCCGACAACATTTTCTTCCTGTCCTTCTCCGACTATGCTGTTCCAATCTCCCATTATTATGCAGTTTACCTTTCCTCTTCCGTCTTCTTCGTAAATGTCATTAATTTGCTCATAGATCTCATCTATTTCTTCATCGTCATGAGCTGACGTTGGCATATATACCTGGATTATCAGCATGTCCACTGGGACTGCTTTTAGCTTTATTGCCATCAGTCTATCGTTCGTTGCTATTATCTTTGTCACGCTTTTCATCATATCTTTCCTAAGTACCAGAGCTACTCCCCTTTCCCCACTATTTCCTCCAGAATAAACTACCGTGAATTCTTCCGAGTCGAACTGTCCTTCTCCCTCCCATCTAGTTTCGCTTAGCCCTATAATGTCAACTCTATTTCTTCTCATTTCTTCTTTCAAGTTCTCTAGCTTTCCTGCCTTTCTCATAGTTCTTACGTTCCAAGTCCCTATTCGTAATTTACTTTCGACAAATGTTTTCCTCAAGGCAGTCCCCGCCCGGAGATCCGATTGGGGGACTATTTTACCTCCGGATTGTTTTACCTCGAGAGAACTCATATTGTCCAACCATATATAATCTTTACTAGGGATTGTAATGTGGTAGTTTCCCTCTTGCTTTCCACATCGCAGTACTGTAGCCGTTCAAATCGTCCTGATCACGCCTACAGCTGTATTGTATATAGACCCAACCAACATCATTTGTTTTCGGCTCTATACCATACTGACAGTACTGCTGCCTACTGCCAGGCACTGATGACAGTTTTTTTTTTTTTAAATAAAACCTCCATTCGAGGGGTTTGAACCCCCGAACTTTGCAAGAGAAAGCCGACACGCTAACCACTACACCACCAGTGCGTCATATATATATATATATATATATATATATATATATATATATATATATATATATTTATAGGATATATCATGTAAAACCTAAGGTACTTCTGGAAGTGCTACAGAGCTGAAATTGGCAGGAAGATAGGTCATTGAGACCTCAGGAAAAACTCTGAAATTCCAGAAAAAGTTATATTTAAGGGGTATTTTAGGCCCCAATGTCCAATGTCTATAGCTAACAAGATACACATAACATCCAAATCTAAAGGTGAACTGCCTCTTATGCTGGAATTGAAATAGTCCTAAATAAAATTAAATGAGAACATATGAAATAATCATGCATAACTGAGTTTATTCAATGTTATTCACATAATTTCCAGAAAATTATCCATGGAAGACAGTTAATATAACTTACGGTGCAAATTAATTAATACAGAAGCAACTTATACAGAGATAACTGAAGAAAAAAAAGTTTATCTGTAGGAACTGGTTTGTAAAGAATTATGCAAAAGTCTAAACATCAAAATAAGTGAGAAATATGAAAATACAAAATAATTTTTTTAGTCATAACAATAAAACCTCTAAGCTTTATAAGTGCATACATTTATTCCTCTTTTCTGAGCTCATTAAAGTCACTGCTAGCAAATGATTAATCAGCGATCACTGGCTTCAAGATTTTCTGACAGGGATCCAATCAAATCCAGTTATTGAAAGTGTCAATTTCTACAAACGATGTTGCATCGTTTTTGAAATTCTAATCGTATCATGATATACAAAAGAAGAACAATTTCCACAATTTTTGGAGTACATGCACATAAAATTATTCTCGCAGCACACACAAAACAAACTTTCTAAGGTCCAATCACAATTTCTTTCAACAAATAAATAATTCTGAATCCATATCAACCAATAAGTATGAAGGAAGACATTAAGCATACAAAAATTGATTCGTTACGATAACTAAAATTGGTCAACTGTAATAAAGCAACAAAATATTAAATTAAATAAAAAATAATCAACTATTCAAATGCTATCTTCGCTCTGTTGCCAGTGCCATGAGCAGGTTCAAGAAGCTCCGAGGGCAAGTGACCCAAAACTTCTTTAGATGTATAATGGCAGTATTTTTTGGCCTTCATCTACATTCAGGTAATTGAAAAAACCTGCACTTGAGTTATCTGCTATCAGCAACATTATCATCTCTAGACAACTTGTAACACATGGTAGCATTGCTGAGACTCCGTCTGCAAAAGTCAACCAATTGGTGTAATCAAAACATAAGAAATTATAAGAGATAAAGAAGAAGAAGAATGAATAACAAAAAATATTTAAAATTAAATTGGTTTTAATGATATAAGGAATTGTTGAATGAAATCAAGATTCAATTAACATCTTAATCTAACAGTGCTCATATGATTCTTTCCTATAACTTATATACTGATGCTCCTCGACTTACAGATTATTGAATTAATGGATTTAATTCCCATGAATTTAAAAAAAATGTTGACTCGGAAATATTCAGTAAGTGCATAACGTAAGCAAGCAGTGTTTGGGAACTACTTGGCATCACGTTTGGAAGAAAGCATTACCTTCATTGTGCACATTCTGATCACCAGAAGAAGAAGAGGCATCTCAGTATTGTTCTACATCGCCTAATAGATGAATCTTGACTTCTGTTTGTACATCTCTCGGATTATTTTTTTCATGTTTTTCTCATAAATTTTCTGCTGTGCCGCCCATTACAAAAAGACTAATAGGCATGTATAGTATGCTAGCCTGTACTGTACATAAGAACTTAGTCTATATGAGGCACTTCCGACTTACAGAATTTTCGACTTACAAAGAGATTTCAGGAACCTAACCCATCCGTAAGTCGGGGAGCATCAGCATACATGCAGGTTGTAGGGAAAAATCATTCACCAATTACCATCAAAGCTATGCCTATTAAAATCACAAAGTATTTAATTTGGAATTAGATGCTGATAATAAAATGGAAAAGCTTGATGGATTGGTTGATAAATGAATTCAATTACGAGCATTGGCAGCACACAAAATGGTCATGAACCTATAGCAGGAGATTGTATTTAAATGTCAGACCAACTACAGGTATTCCACCAGCATGACATTTTTTTAAGTACAAATACAGATAAATGAAGCTCACATAGGCAGTGGCAGATTACTCACTAGGTGCAATAGGCGCATGCCCCAAAATGAAATATAAGAATAGAAAATTAAAAAATAATACATGTGATAATCAAATTTCAGGTGAAATTATGATAGATATGGGCATACGAGTAGTGTATAAGATGCAAACAGGTCCACAAGATCATCAAAGAGAGATTAATAAATTATCCAAATGATATTGCATTATGGCCAATATCTTTAAGTAAGAATGCCATAAACTATTATTTAATAAACCCACCTAGTAATATAGGAGACATTAATGAACTGAAAATTGAATATACTGAGAGGAACAGGGTTCTGATTTTCTGCAACATATCTATTTTTTCAGTATCCACAAGGTGATGGAATATTTTCATCAACTCTTTAAAAAGCAAGTATTCTCATCATATAAAAAGAATAAGTGATACTAGGTGGTCGACTTGAGCTGATGCAGTTTTAGCATTAAGAGAAAGCTATGCATGCATTAAAGAAGCTTTAAAAGAAATAACTATAAATAAAAATAAAAAACCAATGGGCAAAACAGAATCACAAAAATTATTAAAATTTTTTATAATTGGAAGCAACGAATCTGCTCAAATCTTTAGCAGAATTTATTTCACATATTCGGAATGATTATGAAAGCGTTGAGAGAGAAGCAGCTCTTTTAAAAACTGATAAGGAGCTTGATGATGTAAAAACCAGGGTAAAAAAGAGAAAACTGCAACATGATGAATCAAGAAACAATGAAATAATTCATTCACCGAGGAAACTGGGTGGTCATAATAGAAAAACATAAATACTATGAAAAGGTCAATACTATGTTAAAAGAAGGACCCTACACAAAAATTTCCAAGATGATCACAGACACAAAGAACACCTTAAAAACTTGTGCCACAATAATCAAGAAAAAAATCCAAACCCAACTTCATATCTCAAACCCTATAATCCCTAGGATGTACTGCCTCCCAAAAATACATAAAAAAGACATCCCCCTCAGACCTATTGTCTCTGCCATCAACTCTCCTACATACAATATTTCCCGATGGCTAAATAAACAGTTCAAACAATGGTCTCTTACTCAAGAGTCGCTTATTAAAAATAACACCCATTTCATCAATGAAGTTAAAAACTTAACCCTAAAAAACACTGAAATTCTAGTTTTGTTCGATGTTGTGTCCCTTTTTCCCAGCATACCAATAGATGTAACACTAAATTTCCTTGAATCCTGGCTCAAAGAACAAAACTTACCACAAAAATCAGTCGATGAATACATCCTATTAACATGCCTTTGCATGAAACAGAATTTCTTCCAAATAAACAGTAATATATATATATATCATATATCACGATTGAAAACCTAACTAAACTAACTAAATACATATTTAGTACGTTTACCTCATTATTAGAAATCTTGTGTGCGTGTATTTGAGTGCTTGCATGTGTGATTGTTTTGTCTGTTAGGTCCCTGTCATTGCCGGAAGGCCCATAAATCTACAGGCAGCTGTGTGTGATACTAGGTCCCTGGCGTGGTTTAATCTCCCATAAACCTAGTATTATTTCCCTGTTTCTTTCCCCTTTTTTTCCCTTACCTCTTGGCGTGTATATGTGTGTGTGTTTGTGGTTGATTAGTAGGTCTCTGTCGTGGTCATACTGACTCACAAACCTTCTAGCAATGGTGTGTTTTTTTTTGGGTCCCTGGCTCAGAGTAATTTCTCCCAAACCCGGTCCCGTTTCCTTTCCACCTTTATGATTAGTGCTTGTGCGATTGAGTGAGTGAATGTGTGAGTGATATAAGGTCCCTGGCATGGAGTAACAACCCCTAAACCTGTAAGTTTATAATTTTTATTGTCTTTTGCCTTTTCCTGCCTTTCCTCCCCCTTTTTCATTGTGTGTCTCTAACTTTGAATTTTACGGTTAAGGAGTTAATTCTATTTAACATCAATTTCGCCGCAGTCTCCATCTTTACTTATTTTGTTTTATTTTATAGTTCGATGGAAATTTATAGTTTTATGATGTTTTATTTAACAAAGATTATTTTGTTGTACGTTGTGTTTTGTTTAATATCAATATTTTAAACTGCATTGCAATTAAAGTAATAAAATAATTCCCTTATATATATAAGGTAAAATAGTTATGGGCCTCCAAAATAAATTGCACCTAGGGCCTCAAAGTGTCTTAATCCACCACTGCATATAGGCATTTTAAAGATTAACAATGATAAAATAAAAATCTCCTGTAATAGTACCATTTCATTTGCAATAGTTAATGGTGACCTAAGTTCATGAAGACCTCTATCAGGTAAAAAACAATCAAGATACCTTTTAAAGTGTTTTATCTAAAAACCATTTAAGTATTATTATTAAAAAGAAAACAAACTAACCCCAAAAATTAGAAGCAACTATGGTGATATTCTGTGAAAATGCCTAAAAATCCATGTATTTTTCCTACTTTCGTATTTTAATGTTATGGAAATGCTATTCTGTGGACCCCATGAGGTTCCCAAAACCCCACGGATTTCAAACCTTTTGGTCCTATTAGATAGCATGCCAAGTTTTGTGGCTCTTGGATCAAACATGTGGACAAACATAGAAACCAACATCCAAACAAACTTTCTGAATTATTGTATAGATAATATTATTAATTTCGACCAATGAGATATACATACAGTGGTCTTAATCCAAACACATAAAATATTCCATTTATTTCTAGGATTATATTATTATGCCATTGATTTTAAACTACAATGTAAACTTATGATCACGTCATTATACTAACACATGAAATTTAGTAATACGTGAAAAGCATTTTAATAATGTGTTTCGTAGTTTTTCGAGAAATTTTAACTTTTTTTAATTGTTAAATATAATGGCATCATATCTACTTCACAATTCTTTTATTCAAATATGTGCTAAAAGCAAGAATGATGCCATAACACAAAATATCCTAATTTTTCCAAAATTTTAGCATATTGTATTAATGATGATTATTCTTATTGCTCATACAGGATGATCTTAGGCATGAAACTTGAAATACAAAAACTTGGACACAAGCCGATTGCCAGAGAATTTAGAAATTATGGATAGTTTCATTAATTTCGCTGAAAACTATAAATATTCTGTGACAACTCATGGAATTTATTATCGAATAAATAGTGAAGTGCTGTTGCCTTGGAGATGTTTCTTATGCCACAAAAATATCATCTTCTCGGAAAAAGTCCTCAAGGCATGTAACCTATGGAGCATAAATTTATTAAAAACAAAAGAAAACAGAAAATTAGATCCAGTTTCCCTATCCGAGTTTTTACAATTTTTACATATAAATAATTATTCAATAAAATTAGACCTTATTTTGGACAACTATTTAGGCAAGAGCCAAACTTTTATTTAAAAACAAACTATGAGAAGCATAAGTTAATTACAAGAACCTTCATGTAATGATAGAAACTAATGCATAAATGTTCTGGTTCTAATTTGGACACCCTTGATCCACCTTACTTCTATATGACGCTCGCATAATTTATGCTTTTGTTAAGATTGTCTCCAATCTGGGGGTGGGGGGGGAGTTGCTTGGTTGCCACCTCCCTGTCTGCACCACTGGTTATGTGAGTTAACCATCCTTATAACGTACATTCGCTGATGATGATGCCGTATGTATTTATATTTTATTTATTTAGTAATGATTTCACATGGAGCTTTAAAATAGCATTTCACTGTGAAATATTAAAACACAAATATAACATTAATAAATAACATCAATTAATAATATTAGCATATAGTGCCACTTACTTAAAAACTGAGAGGACAGTTTCGTGAAAGAGGGAGGTGAGAGGCGAAAAACTTCAATATAAGAAGGGAGGGAATTTAATAAATATGGAAGACGGCAGAAAAGGGAACGCTGTATAAATGACATCCTAGGGGTATTAGTGTGAAGAAGTTGGGATAATCAGGTTGATCTAGAGGGCACATGAAAGTTGAGAAAAGATAATAACTCCGGGCAATTAATATGAGAATTTAGAATTTTGTGAATAAAAGAAATATCTTGTTTATGATAATTGGTAGAGAGATTGTCAGTAGCTATTGTGCAGAGGACTGTAGCATTGTAGCATAACAAAAAGAAGGAACACTTATTCTAATAATTTTTATAAAAAAATTCATAATTTGCTCAATGGAGCGTAATTAGTTATGCAGGAGGAGGGCAAAATTGGTGAGCAATGGGAAATTACGGGAAGTACAATAGAGCAGAAATACGTCCTCAGAGACACAGGCTCCCTAGGCTCCGTGTATCTGTAAAAGAATGCTAAGGAGAGAGAGAGAGCCTTTCTCTTCATCGTGAAAATGTGTTCTGAAAAGTATAGTTTAGTGCCTATTATAATAATATTAGCTGATGCATACCCAGTCACAGTATCCGGCAATCAGGTATCCCTTGGTCTTCTCGCTCCTCGACAAAATTTTCTCCGCCCGCATAAGGGATGTGTATTGTCTCCAACATCATGCCCCCCCTATTAAAATCTCCCCTTGCATAAACCCAATATGCCACATCCCTCTGTTCTCCCTCTCCACCCACTGCCCCTTCACCCCTCCCTTCCCCCTCAACCATTTCTTCCCCCTCTCCCATTACTTCCCCCTCTCCCATTTCTTCCCTCTCTCCCATTTCTTCCCCCTCTCCCCTGTCTTGTCCCTCACCCCTCTCTTCCCCCTCTCTCATTTCTTCCCCCTCAACCATTTCTTCCCCTTCACCCATTTCTTCCCCCTCACCCATTTCTTCCCCCTCTCCCATTTCCTCCCCCTCTCCCCTGTCTTGTCCCTCACCCCTTTCTTCCCCCTCCCCCCCCACAACCCTATCATCACCTCCTATAACTGTCACCTCTTGTAATTCATCCTCCTCCTCCTCTTCAACCCTTGCCCTTTCCTCCTCCTTAAATAATTGCCAGAAAAAATCAATTAATGAATGAATAGTTAAATATTAGCTGATGTGTAGAATCTACAAACCTCTATGAAAAATCAAAATACTTAAACTAAATACTAATAAACATAACTCCACACAATTCTCATGCTTTATTCCTACCGTTCAGCCAATAAAGCTATATCATACTGCACCCACTTCCCCTTTTTTAACTAATTTCTACTGCACTAGGCACACTGATGAAGGAGAATTTTTCATTTGTAAAAAAGTCTTCATTGACTAATATTTTTTGGTCTTTCTAAAAATGTATAAAAAAGCTATTGAGAGAGATGAAAAATTCATTTTGGTTCAATGGGTACTAATTTGGGGACTCCCAAAATTTGAAATATTTTTTAAGAATTTAAATAACACATCACTGTAGTAAAAAAAGAAGTACAGATGGAAATTAATATAGTGTAACATGTCATTCTATTTGCAACGATTACAGCGGCATTAAAATGTCAATCAGTCACACCCTATCGACGTGATCTTAACAAAGTCCCTAATCTGTTTATCATCGTCAAGTTTGAATTGTCGAAGCAACGGGAAGGTAATTTAATCCCTAAATACAGTACAACTTCGCCGAACGCGGCTTCCCGCAACGCGGTTTAAAATTTACGCGGTACTCAAATGCTTGATGAGCTTCACCGACCGCGGGAAGTGATTCACTTTTACGCGATTTCCTTGAATGACCATTTTCAATAAAAGGTTTGCCCTAAAAAGATCATTAGTAAGAAAAAATCGTACTACGATTATAGTGTTTTGTAAAGGCTGTCGGCACCCAATAAAAAATCATTCAGCGTTTTTAACTGCTTTTTTATCTTCAACTCCATACTGGAGATGAGGATCCTTTTTTCTGAGGACCGATCGTTGGATTCGCTGTCGATATTAATCAATAAGTTTTTATTATGTATTGTTTCAGTTCTGTGAACATTAAGTTTAAATGTTTCTAAATGTTCATCACTGCGAGCGATGAAAGTGTAAAATGTAAATGAGAATGTCTGCCTAGTGTAAAATTACGCGAGAATTAAATTTTAATATTTTAATAAATATTTTATTAAACGCAATATTACTGTATATAATTAGTTGATGCGATGTTTACAATCTTTTTTCAAGGAAATATAAGCAAACTATGTTATTATTATTGAAAAAACGCCTTCAAGGAGTAAATTTTTCCGAACTCGAAACGGAACCCTTTTATTTCCATAAGATTAATGATTCCTCCAACGCGGATTCGCGCAACGCGACACCCTTGTAGAACCTAACCCTTGCGTTCGGTGAAGTTTTACTGTACTACACTTCTAAAAAACCAGGCTACTGCTACTGAAATTTCACCGGGAAGCGGATTTAGTATGTATAAATGTTTTTAACTACAAGCACCGATGTTTATATTAAAAATGTTCATATGTTGTACTGCACACCCAAGTAATTCAAAAATGGTATTGATACAAAATGAATTTTAACAAAAAATATGAAAAATCACATAAGGAGATGAATTTGGGGAAGGCATATCTAAAGGGGGGCGATGTTCACTCCTAATCCTAATTCTTGAGCTTGAAGTACACACAGCTGCTCTGTGTGTTTTTTCACACATGGTGTAGCATTAAGGTATATATATATATATATAATTATTATTATAAATAATGAGTGGCTGCTGCTTATTATTGTAAGAATATAAATAAATAAGAATGACCTAAAGAAAAATGCCCCAAAATCGCCTTAGGACCCCAACTGAATTTAACGCGCCACTGAATATAAGCATAGGAAAACCTAAATTTTTTCTTCGGAAACGAGCTTTTCATATTCGCCAGAGACGATTGGGCACTTTTGTCATCAACTATTTAAAATAACGTATTAGAAAGGTTAATAAAATTAGAGAAGAAATATGTAATTGCCGCTTTAGGCTTACTATACTTACAGGGAAGGGAAAGGGCAAGTTGCTTGCGCCGGGCTCCCCGTCTTCATCAGACCATCGTCGCCGCCCGACGCAATAGCGACGAAGAAGCGACCAAATCCGCCAGGCGATGACGCAGGACATAAAGAACAATATTGCCCAGCGCCAGGCGGATTTGGTCGACTTCTCGATAAACTCTGCAGACAGAAATGAGAAAAGAATTTCAAATTTAACGTATGTCGACGGCTTTGCTAATTTTTTTTACCTTCTGAACTATTCATAGATTATCAAATAAATAATTTCTTAAAACTATCGTTTTTATTAACTCATTTATCTACTTTGATGGAAGTGGTTGTATTCACGAACTACTGTATTGTCCCGAATATAAAGCGACCTTAAATATAACGCGACCCTAAGATTTTCGGAAAGTTTTTTAAGGAAAAAACGAAACCTTGAATATTACGCGACCCCAAACAGCCTTCTACCGATCTAACACAGACTCCTCGTTCATATAGGTAGTAGCATTTTTCGAACCAGGACAGACTACTTGTGATGATAATTTCGGTGACATATTTCGGTTGAGGCAGTTGAATTCGCGACCTATCTCTTTAGGAAAGTAAACGTTTTGATAATGCAAGATAGGATACAGATCAGATTGTATAATTCACTGGTTCCGTATGCATGAATAGCTAGTCTTATTGCCGAGGACGAACAAATCATCGCCAGTGCACAACGTGTGTAGCGGTCAAGGTATAGTGATCGGGGTGCACCGGAAGCTGGATCCGTGATTAGCGACACCCACGAAGGAATCTGCGGCTTAGTCTATGGTTATCGGCATTCAAAGTCACTAAGCTCGATCATATCAAATGCAAACTTATGTTTTCTTGCTTTCGTGACGGATATTCGTACTTTAATTGCAATGAGAATTGACCCTAGATTTAGCTATAAATCCACTAATCACCTGAGCTATGCTACGTTCAAAATTACGAAATACACCAGACTTTCATTAATATTGTGGAAAAAATTAAATTACCTTTGTGGATCATATTGGTCCTTCTTACACAGAAATTACGAAGTTCTGTATGCTGAGGTTGCCAGGGAAACAGCCAACAATGTTGTACCGCTGGACGACAGGAGAAAAAAAGGCTTCTAGTTTGATATAATGAATTCAGAGCAAACAATTTTCCATCAAATTGTGGTAAAGAACTTATGGCAAATAAACGAAACTTTATATGGTGTGAATAGGAAAAGTACAAGTAAGTACTCGTCCGCCAGCTACAGCGGCGCCACACGTGACAGGATTTGGAACTACGAAGTGCCTGGCTAATATGAAACGTCATCTCGGGATCATTTGGATGTCGGAATAGGAGGCGTTCTTAACGATTAATGCTATCGTGTCAAAAAAGATAATTATAACGGCTTAGTCTAACGTCTAAGCACTGCTAAAGGATATATCAGAAGCGAAGTCAAAGGAGATAGAGAATTTGTGATTTGCCTATTTATTTTATAACCAGTATGTAGTAATTAATGGAACAATCGAAAATTACGTCATTTAAAGCGTACATACCTTACTTGAGACGAGAAAGAGTAATCTTTGCACTCACGTTCATTCCTTCGCCGAAAATTATTTATTTCTTTTTACTTAGAAAATCTGTGTGTATGCATAAGGAAAATAAACGTATTTAAGTTCACTTGTTCGTCGTGAATAATCCATTTCCTTTCATTTACTATGTTGAGTAGGCGCACGAAAGAAATTAAAACGTATTCATATTAGATCTTGTTTATTTCGGTTGTTACGAAGATTGTTTTCGTTGACAACAATAAGCAAGAAGAAAAAGTATGATGATCCAGACAATTATTGATGCGGACTTTCCACTTAATCCTTTATTTAATACCTACATTGGCTTTATGAGTTACCAAATTTGAAAATTTAGCGTTATAAAACATTACAAACTAGCTTTACTCGCCCAGAGCTATACACGAGTATATACGGTAAATGACGTGCTACCTGACATCATCGCATCGCTAGCTCTCGTGATGTGATGGCCGCGGTTGGAAAATTTTCTTGCGGTAAAAGTGGTGAAGAGGGTCCCAACATCGGATTTGCATAGGGGCCCCCGAAGTTATCACACCGGCCCTGGCAGCAATCTTAAATTTTGGCGTAAATGTGTGGAATTAGTACCCCGCGATGGAAAATGTATAATATACCTGAAATTGCAAATTCTAGGGATTGCTTTTACTCCAATATAGTGAAAACTTTGGAATTAAAGTAAAATTTCTAATAATGAAATATCTTACTGAAAATGAATGTGTTTTTCAAGGTGAGATGAAATTCTTGTACCTTTCATTAGTATGTTATATGAAATATTAAAGGTAGTAGCTATACAGAATGATGTAATGTAGCAATTAAAGAATGTATTTAGTGATGAAATTTTGAGAATTGCCTGAGACTTTAACACGTAAATCCCGTAAACGAAGGTATTATTCCGCCTGGGCCCGAACTCTGATACTTCGGAAAAAACGTAATGCCTCGTTGCCCTTCAACTCTAAAGGAATAACAAAAGTACCAAATTTTGTCGCATTCGGCGGCCACCGTTAGTGGAAAAGTATATAATGGAATAAGGGACGTTAAACTCGCCAACGGATGAAGCATAACCTCCTATGAAAGAATTGAGGCAAAGATTAAAAAAATGTTTCCGCGAGAAACCTGATGGGAATTCTGACCGGTTCATGTTACTTCTGTGGACCGTAGCAGTCACCATGCCAAAGTATGGTGGAGATTGATAAAATTGTGTGAGATAAGATAGCGGACAGACAAATATAGGATTTCGCTTATATATACCTACTAGTTATAATGATGTCCATTATACATTGACGCTTCTTGCAGAGGAGGATTAACACACAACATAAGGGTAGGATACTAATGTTTAGGCACTCCATGTCAGCAGGAGATTCAACATTTTTTCGTAGGTAGTATTATGTGCAAAAGCAACTAGAAAAAACGGAAATCTTGATAAAGTTCGACAATGTGCCCGCTAATAATTCGCAATTTTTTAACAAAATTTCGAGGTTTATGTATTTCCATATGCGCTACGTATCTGGAAATTTTTTAAAGGTAGCATTTGTTAAAAACCGAAATAGAGATTATGGACATTTTGATATTTTACCTAATTTGTTTGGCTGTTAAAAATTCTAGAATTTAAAACAAATAGGTGAATGTTTAGGTACTACGATGCAAGCTGCGAAGCTGAAATTTTTTAGTTATTTAGAGCTCATTGCATATGCACAAACAAATGTTTGAATGTTTCCTTGAAATTGATATAGCGGCCGTAATAAATTGTTAAAATTTTAACAATTAGATAAATATTATTTCACTTGTAGATGAGCTGCGACATTAAAATTTGGCAGTGAGGTGTGAAATTAGTGCACCGCAATGGAAAAATTTATAATGTTCTTAAAAATTGCAAATTTTCGTTTTTGTTTCAATCAAATATTATTCCATAAGGAAAGAACGAAAATTGGCGTAGAGGTGAAATCCTATGAACTAAAAAAATATTTCTGATAATGAAATATCTGTCTGAAAAATTCTTTTGTCAAGGGAGATGAGATGCTTGCAGGATGCAAGCACCAACTACTTGCATGTATATATATAGATGTATAGATAGTAAAACAAGAAAAAAGCGCCTTATGTAATTTGCTCCGCAATTCTTCCCTCACTTGTAACTTTTGGATTCAAAATGGCATTGAAAAAGGAAAATTCTACAACAGTTAAAGCAGTCTTCATGTTGGCCTTTTCTTACAAAGTCTTACATAAAATATCAGCATATAATGGGGAGGGCCATATTTTTTTTCGGGGGTTCCTATATTTTGCATTACGCCACTGTTGACCCATTTTTATTTCAGGCTCGATTAAGTTACTTATAAACAAGGGGAGCGGCCCCTACGTGATACACGCGTCAAGCCCGCCCTCCGAGCGCTCCAGTGACTTCGACGCTACGCTGCTCGCTAAGCCGAAAATATCAAGATTTTTAGTTCATTACGTACCGTTTCCGAAATACAAATTTTTAAATATTTTAAACGGCCGTCTTTTTGTTTCCGGATGCCGAGCAAATATGAAAGTTTTCCTTGGATATGCTATTTTTATTAGGTGTTCTTTACGAGCTAAGCGATAGTAGCGGAACGCCTTATGGGAACGTCGATTCCGTCCGCCCTTCCGAATGTTTAATCTGCAGAGCTACTTGGCGGATTTGAATTAAATGAAATATTAGTATCCCTCATTCAAATTTATCACCCAATTGTGATTTTGAACTTAATCCGTCAATTACAACTTCCATTTAATTTGAGCATTTGAATAAAAGTACATATACACGTATCTCGTTAAATGGCATCCGTGAAACAACAATTAAATGTCATATTTTTCACTCCGTAGATCTTTTATGTTATTTAAGGTATCCATTAAAACATTTATTCGGATGGGAGACAACATTTACCACAATAAGACCGCGATACCACATAATTACGAGTTATAGCTTCGAAGATAATAATTCGAGAAAATCCCAAGCATAATATCACATATTTTATTTACATCGATCGATAAGACGGTTCTCTCGGCGAGCAACTATTGAATTCCATATTTTTCTCTCACATGGTATTATATGATCTGGGAAGCCTAGATTAAAAAATGTATTCGGATAGAGGACAACATTGACCACAATAAGGCCTTGGGCAGGGGCGACACTAAGGACGCGTGCCAAAGGTGGCACGCGGAAAGATTTTTTTGGCACATTACAAAATGAAATAAGAAATGCAATGTGCTTCTCGCTAATACAGCGACATGTCAAAAGTGAATCCGGAAATCTAATAAATGTACGTATTGAAACGATGCGAAAGAGGGGCTTCGTTTACAAGAGGTGCAATCGGTTATATTATGATTTTTTCCTCATATAATGCGTTGTTGAAGAGATATTTGAAAAACTAAATTTTTTAGCTGTCACAGCTACACCACCTATCGGCGACTATTGTGAACACTTTACGCTCCTTTTTATTTTATTAGTTTTTGGAGATTCGTGTTTTCAAGTGAATTTAGGTAGTTTAGTTAGCAGTTTATATCGCTTTAAATTTTCTTCAGTGATTAATGGCGGAATCGAGGAATAAAAAAATCAAAATTTTCTGGTGAAGGAAGCGAAAGGATTTTTAAGGATTGGTGACTGAAAGGTATGGTGCAATTGAAACGAACGATAAAGACTTGTGTGTTTTGTGCGGTGACGCCGAAATTACCTACATGCAGACGCGTTTGAAAATCTAATATCTTTAGAGTTTGAAAAGGAAACATCTTACCCCGAGAAGGAACCGTCCCAAAGGTGTCATCGGCCCACAGGGATTATGCTCCGTGTTCTGCCGTTGGCATCAGCACGGAATTCAGTATCTGACATTTTTATTATATCGTTAACATCCGATAAGTATTTAACTGGAAATTGACAAACGGAGATTTATTCCTCGGATCACTCCGTCCATGTCATACATCTTCTTCATTACTTCGTTCATGTCACTTATTAAATCGTATTCACGTGTACCGGTTTTTCATGAGATACCTAATGTTTTTAGTGTGTACCGCCTCCACTATAGATAACATTATCCTGTAATGGACCTTATTTTTCGTTAGCGTTTAATATTATTTGTAGCCTAGAAGATGAGAGATTCGCTCTAATAATTCGATAAAAACACTATATTTCCTACTTTGTTTTCAAAATACTATCATTTGAATCAAATAGTATAAATTTCTTCCAGTGTGGGAAAAGCCATTCTATATGCTACATTGTAAGAATAGACTCGGATAACATTTTTTAAGATACTGGCACGCAAAGAGCCAAATTTTCTCTTATAAAATTAATTTTGGCCCATTATTTACTGTGGCACAGTCCATTGTGAAGTAAGGATTGCCGTGTAAATATGGAAAAAGAAATATTGATAGCGGAAGTATTTCTTCGCGCAGCAGTGTGGGATAAGCGGAATAGAGGATATAAGAGCAGATTTGCTTTGGATAAATGTTGAACTGAAATTGGAAAATCTTTGAAGTATTTAGGTAAAATACAATAAAACGCAGTATGAAACTTTTTTCGATATTTCTTATCTCAATACTAGTCCCGTTCCTAGAAAGGGGGCAACAATAAAATCAGATAAAGCCTTATGAACGCGTTGTATCATAGTTATTTATAAAAGGTTTTACGTGAGGCAACTATTTAAAAAAATAGTTGGCATAATATATTTACAAAAAAACCGTAGAACCAAGATATTAGGAAAATGAAAGCTTAATCTAAGAAGCATTTTTTTGCAGGAACAAGTTGCTACAAAACTTGAAATGTTTTAAGCATATAGAAGATAATCATTCTTTCCTTCATTGAAGAAAATAGTCTAGAATTATAAAAACTTTTTTCTCTTTTCATTGAAATGGACTGGTTTCACGTAAATCTTTGGAACAAAAAAATTATAATTAATTTCACAACATAATATTAGCGTTAGTTTTATTTCACAGTTGACAAGTTTATATTTTCCTTCTTCATAAATTCCGTATCAGACAAGTAAAACAGCATATATATATATATATATATATAGAAAGTGTATGGCAATGTACGACATGTACATATTCACCATAAAACGGTAGCACAAGGAGTAACAATTTTTATAAACATTACAGCACCTAATTATGTTTATGAAACTCGACGCAATTCAGATCCATAAAGCGGCATTTGAATTTCTAACATTTTAATTTTCATCTGAAGGTGTTAAGGTGGAAGAAGATGAACAACTAACAGCCTTGTTACCAGAACTTTCTTCTTCATCCAAATAGCTATTTGATTGTTTTAAATCCACCTCAACACGGGCAGGATGGAGATCGCCTCTGATGTAGTCGGATTTCACTAAATTGAATCACTTCTGGTGGCTGCCTATGGAAGCATCCTTAAGAGGCAAAATATCCCATGTCACCAGATCCTCCTGCCCCTCGCCGGAGCAGGCCGTCTTCCTCAACTTACAGCGCGGGTCGAAGTAAATCACTTTCACGGCTTCGTTCCAACATACGGACGGAGTAGTATTCGTACTCTTCGTATCTGGAGACCGCTTCGTGGTTTTATTCTCTCTGGCGCCGAGTACGTTTGATTCCGAAAAAGAGTACGTAACGCAACCGGTCGCTGCGTTACCGCTTACGTTTTTTAGTGCACGTCATCGAAGCTACGACGTCAACGGACGTAGAATGGTCTCCAGATATGAGCTCGGCAGCTTTTTCGGGCCTCTCTATGTTTTGTGGAATGCTCGCTGCCACTTGTACACTCTGGAATGAGTGAATTGGTCTCGCATCATGCTGCATCAAATTTCAATCGCCGCACTCTTCGCTCATGTCTAGCATTTCAACGTCGTTTTCATGCCAATCACTCACGTCCGTCATTTCAACTTCAGTTCCTTTGATGACATTCGTGTCACCGACAGATACACGATGATCGGTGTATTACCAATCTTGATAGTTGAATTTTCCGGCCAAGTTAACTTTGTCAACATATTTATGCTCTTCATATAGATCATGTCTGGAGGCATTAAAGTTTGCTGCAGACCGTTTTCACTGTCGTGATAATCGAGCTCCTGATATTTTTTTCAAGTGTGTTAACTTATTTGGGGTGTTTCTTAGAGGCTATTGTTTAATTCCTAATCGTTTTGATGCTCAGATGAATTGGTACAGTTACCATCCCCTGCATAAGCATTGAATATTGGGACTGAAGCAGTCTTTAAACGAATGTTGATTTGCGAATCGCTGGAAAAGCGAGAATGACAGAGGTTCCGTTTTGGTTGTGGCTTGTTCTTTGTAATTTTTCCTCTGAAGTCATACTTTAAACCTCGACTTAAACTGATTTCGTTTATTTCTGGGCAAGACCCGGGAACAGCCTAGCCGAGATGAATGCCAAAATATTAAAACAGTATTCATCTGCACTAAATAATAAAATAAATATTGAATAAACTGATAAAGTATAATGACAAACTATGGCTATTGTATAACCATGTTTTAAAAATTTAATTACACCTAGTGAGCTCTTTAATTATGTTTTGGTCAAAGGAGTTAAAAAACCCCACATACACTCCGTCATTAATGGTTAATATAAAGGTTAATCAGTTGTATAAAACTCCTTAAGCCAAAAAAAATTGTAGGGTAAGCCCTATGCATTTCGCCCACTAAGTGGGCATCTTCAGGGGAGAACCTGCCTTGGCAGTGAACAAGGTTCAAATAAAGGTTAATGTTAAGATGAATATCATCAATAGTTTATATTGAGCAATAGGGGCATATTAAGATACTCAGAGCCCTCGAAATCCGTAGAGAGGGTCGGCGAACACGAGTGTTAACTTCGATTTCGGGTATTTCTGAAAGGTTGTTTAATGTCTCATCGTTTTGAAGCTCAGATGAATTGGTATAGTTACCATCCCCTGAGTGAGCATTGAATATTGGGACTGCAGCAGGCTTAAAATGGATAATAATAAGAAACTAATCTATTTCATCCCGGTTGAACTTTGCAAGACTACCGCTGAGATGCAAGTGGTATAAGTTACGTAAAAGAATAAAAATGAAATGTGCAATTTGAATGAAAGATACATTGTAGGTCAGTACCAACTAAGCAAAGCTCTCGAACAAGCGAAAAATAGTTAGATGCAAATACCTGGGCGAATCGTACGTGCCTGTTTCTGTAGCCCTCGGAGGAGCCTGTAACCTCTAGAGGGCGCGTCCCCGGGTGGCGGATAGGGGAATGCTCTACAGATATGTAGGGTAGGAGGGAAATAAAATTCCTCCCGCGGACCAACAGGCAGCAGCGTCTGTTCTCCATATTAGGGGCGGCTGCAAACAGCGTCTGTTCCCCATGTTAGGGGCGGCTGAATATATAGGCGGAAGGCAATTTGAAACCACCGCCACAATATATCCCATGTAGAGGCATCATGACGAAGTCTTCTCTTGTTAAATATTCCGGAGGCAAAATGGTCCCCCGCTCGGATCTCCGGGGGGGGACAACACGAGAGGTTCCGTTTAACACAAGGAAGGAAGGAAGCTGGAATGAAGTTGAGAATTGGCACGTGGAATGTTAGAACACTCCTACGAGCAGGGAAGTTGGAAAATTTAAAGAAAGAGATGAAAATAAATAGAATGGATATGATTGGCTTAAGTGAAATGAGATGGGAAGGAAGAGGGGAAATAAAAAGTGATGACATCACGGTGTACTATTCAGGAGGTACTAGAGGAACGAATGGAGTAGGGGTAATTTTGAATAAGGAAATAGCAAATTGTGTACAGAGGGTGATATTTGTAAAAGATAGAGCAATTGGTCTTAGAATAGGAATGCACCCAAAAGATCTACTGTTGATACAAGTTTATATGCCGACCAGCCAACATGAAGATGAGGCTGTTGAAGAAATATACGAGAAGATAGAAAATATTATGGAGGAGTAAGGTAAAAACTGTTGCAAGATAGTGATGGGCGATTGGAACGCTGTGGTAGGAGAGGGAAGAGAAGACCAAGTAGTAGGAAAATTTGGACTAGGAAAAATAAATGAAAGAGGTGAAAGACTTGTTGAGTTCTGTAAAGAGAAGAGGATGTTTATATCAAATACTTGGTTTGAAAATCATAAGAGAAGGCTATACATGTGGAAATCACCAGGAGATGGAGCCAGATATCAAATAGATTATATTCTAGTGGAAGAAAGATATAGAAATGAAGTAAAAAAGGCATATGGACTTCCAGGAGCAGACATTGACAGTGATCATGTGCTCCTCATGGCCGAAATAAAACTAGCCTTGAAGAAGGTTAAGAAGGCTAAGATAGTTAGGAAATGGGATTTAGAGAATATAGCCACAGTAGGAAAAGAAAGAATAGGAGAAAAATTAGCTCAGGCAATCAAAAGAGAAAACGTGTCGGAGGAAAATGTGGATGAAGCATGGAATAGGATAAAGAAGGCTATAAGGAAAACAGCAGAACAGGCTATTGGGTTTTTCAAAGGAAAAAGAATAAAAAAGCCATGGGTGACAAAGGAAATGATAGAAAAGATGGAAGAAAGAAGGCAATACAAAAGCAGGACTGATGAAGATGGAAAAAGGAAATACAGGAAACTGAATAATGAACTAAGAAGAGAAACCCAAAAAGCAAGGGAGAGATGGCTAGAGGAGGAATGGTCAGATATAGAAGATCTAGAGAGAAAAGGAATGTATGACTTGATGTATAAGAAAGTAAAAAATGTAACGTGGGATAGATGGAGAACAAGTGCATGTGTGAAAGAGATTGCAAGTAAAGAAGATAAAGTTCTATATAAGGAAGAGGAGGTCCTTAATAGATGGAGAGAATACATGGAGGAGTTGTACAAATCAAATGAAAAACCAAAGGATCTCCGTATTGAAGAGCAGGATGAAATAAATAATGACGAAACAGGGGTTTCGATATTGAAAATAGAGGTGCTACAAGCAATAAAGGATATGAAGAATGGGAAGGCAATGGGGGTAGATGAGATACCGATAGAATTATTTAAGTGTCTTAATGAGGAAGGACTGGAAGAAATAGTGAAGTTGTGTAATGCAATCTATGACAAGGGGATGTGGCCAGAGGATTTCGTCAAAACAATTATGATTCCAATTCCGAAAAAGCAAGGAACAAGAAAATGCAGTGAACACAGAACAATCAGTTTAATTACACATGCAGCAAAGGTTCTACTTAGGGTTATGAACAGGAGACTAATTAGCAAAATGGAAGAAAATGTTGCAGAGGAACAGTTTGGATTTAGAAAGAGTAGAGGTACAAGAGATGCAATAGGATTGATAAGAATGAGTGGAGAGAGATATATAGAAAGGGGTAAAGGAATTAGTCTGTGCTTCATAGATATGGAGAAGGCATTCGACCGAGTGAACTGGGAAAAACTGATGGAAATACTAAAAGCAAAAAAAGTAGACTGGAAAGATAGAAGGTTAATTAAAGAGCTGTATATGAAACAGAAAGCACCTATGAGGATAAAAGATGCACAGACCGAATGGTATGATCTAGGAAGAGGAGTAAGGCAAGGTTGCTGCTTATCGCCAACCCTGTTCAATATATATGCTGAAGAAATGATTGACAATGGAATAGGGAATGATAAAGGAATTAGTATTGGGGGTAGAATAATAAATTGTATAAGGTTTGCTGATGACATGGTAATTTTGGCAGATGAAACGAGCCATATTCAGGAAATGGTTACAAAGCTAGAAGACAGGATGATGGCATATGGAATGAAAATGAACATAAAGAAAACAAAGGTGATGAGAATAGAGGATAGAGAGATTATGAATGTGTCAATAAAGGATGGAAGAGTGGAGCAAGTAAAACAGTATAGATATATGGGAAGCATGCTAACTGAAGACTGGAGAAGTGAAAAAGAAATAAGAACAAGAATAGCAATGGCAAAAGAAACATTTAATAGGAAAAAACGGGTACTATGTGGTAAAATGGATTTAAATCTGAAGAAACGTCTTGTGAAGTGCTATGTTTGGAGTGTATTGCTTTATGGGTGTGAAACATGGACGCTAAAGAAAAGAGAGAAAGAAAGACTAGAGGCATTTGAAATGTGGGTGTGGAGGCGGATGGAGAAGGTTAAGTGGACGGATAGGATAAGGAATGAAGCAATACTAACAAGGGTGAATGAGAAGAGAAGATTACTTGAAACAATTCAGAGGAGGAAAAGTAACTGGTTAGGGCATATCTTGAGAGGAGAAGGTTTACTATTGATGGTGTTGGAAGGATCAGTAGAAGGTGAAAGGAAAAGGGGACGTAGAAGAATAAAAATGTTTGACGATCTGAAAGAAAGGGGAGGGTATCAGGAAATGAAAGAAATGGCAAGGAACAGAAATGAGTGGAGACAACGCTGGTGCCAGGGACCTGCCTAGAGGCAGAACACCTCATGATGATGATGTTTCTGTAGCCGCTATGTTTGCAGTAGACTAACACGCGCAGTTAGTGCACTCAGGCGGTTAATTATTCGAATATAGGGATAATTTAGGGATTTTCTTAATATCATCATCTGGGAGTGGATTTTAAAAAGCTCTGTTTGTACCCGTTCTACAAACAGGGTTTTAATGAAATATTTCGAAACTTTAATAAACAGAACAAAAAAAGTATCGAGATAGGTGAGAATAGCATTTTGATTCATCAATACAAATAAATGAAGACAATATGTTTACTTTGCACTCATGTGTAAATGAGGATTTTATGGACTTTTCTCGGTAACGCTGATCTTGTGTGTACAATTTCATCGTTAACGAGTTTTTAAGTTGCTTTATTTTAGCACAATAGCGTTTTTAATTTTTATGCCTGCATGTGTTTCCTTTGTTTCTGCATGGCTCAAAATGCCCCCCAGGTTTCCCACGAGAAAGTAATTTGAATTTTCCGCTTGTATTAATTTATGAGGAGGTTATATGCCCTCCGTTGGTGATTTTTATATTATTTAGATCCCTTATACTTTTTGACAGCCTCCAAATGTGCCAAAATTTTGTATTGTTTTGTTATTCCTTTTGATTTTAAGGGCAACAATGCATTTCATTTTTCCTAAGTGTCAGAGTTCGAGTCCAGGAGTAATTTTTCCTTCATTTATGGGATTTTCATTTTTTACGTGGGCAAATCATTTTGTCCCAGACTGTATATTTTTACTTCTTCCCTGATGACTGTTTTTACAATATAGAGTAAAAAAAGTCAATTTTTTATTTCATTTTCAGAAAGATCACAGAGATACAATTGAGAAAATGCATTCCTTTTTTAATAATAAGTTTTCTTAACAGTGCAAAATGACCATAGCCATTGATGCACTTAAAAAATCAATTACTGTATTTACCCTAATCAAAGACAACCCCGAATCTAAGATGAGTGTCAAAACAGAAAAAAAATTTCATGCAGTCGGGGGCCCTGCAATCTAAATATATATAATAATATAGTGAAACCCCTCCTAACGGCTACCCTATTTTTTGACCTCTTAACGATCGTTTTTCTATGGAATCATTGAGCGATTCCACTGACTTTTAAATTGAGACGTTTAACATTTCTGAGATTATATACAGGAACATTTCGACGGGGCCAAGTGTGACCCACCTTAAATCCGCCACTGAGTGTGAGGGAGAAATTCGAGATTTAGAATGCCTGAGCGGTAGGGAAATCGAGCCTTTTTCCTCCATTTTCGCGGATCCACACGGAATCCCAATCTTTCGTAGAACACCATGGTTCCACGTAACCCAAGTTGAGAAGCACTGCCATATGTCACGGGACCCCTGGCGTGCGCCCCCCTAAATCCGCCACTGCGTCTTCATACTTGAATTTAAGACGACCCCCGATTTTCGCAAGCTGAAATTTGGAAAAATCTCATCTTGGATTCGGATAAATACGGTACTACTACAAGTTTTATTAATAATTTTAGCGAACTTTAAAATATGCATATTGTTGAAAATACGAAGCAATTGACCTCAATTCCTATTTATGTATTTATTTAGTTTTAAAAACAGCACAGAGGCCCCATTAAATTGAAACATATAACTGTAACAAATAACATAACATTAAAATAAGTAACTTTAATAAATATGAGTCAATAATATTAACTGCAATTGAAATGATCATAACAAAACAGCGCCAGAAATTAGGGAAATGTAGAATTATGTAGTAGGTAGTTAATTATGGAAAGAAGTGGGTGAGAAAATGTCAAGATTCGGAAGTGAAGCCAGTAAGGAATTATATGCAAATGGAAGACGGTAAGAGAAAGATAGAGAGCATTGGGAGACGGAGAGTTGAAATTTTGGTAAATGAAAAAGATTTTGAAGGCGAGTGGAGCGAGGTGGAACACAGAGAGAAAAATAGGATGAAAGTACAGGGGAGCGATAGATACCATTGATGAGAGAATGAAGGTAATTATGATCTGTAATAAGACGATTGTGAGAAATGGAGGGGATGCTTAAAGAGGGTGCTCTATCCTGTGTGCAATGTCGAACTATGGCATAGAAGAACTTTTGTATAGAGTCAAGGCGTTTTAATGTTTGAAGAAGCAGCAGTGGTCAAAATAGGAGAGCAGTAATTTGGTATGGGAGCAACACAGCCATTAAAGAAAGTCTTAGGAGCTAATGGATTGGAAATGTCAGTGAATCTGTAGAGAACACCAAGTAAAGACATTCCTTTCACAGAAATCTTCTCGATGTGTTGGGAAAAATTTAATTTAGCATCAAAAATCACTCCAAGATCTTCATGGGATTGAACTATAGGAATGGGTTTCCCTAGTAAGCTGTAAGAGGAAAGGAAAGTTGAGGATTTAAGGGTAAAGGACAAATGTTTGCTTTTAGATGGATTTATTTTAAGTTTCCACTTGAAGCACCACTCTGTCAATGAGTTAAGTGCAGCTTGGAGACATTGCTTGTCTTCATCGGAGTCAACCCTTTTGAAAATTTTACAGTCATCCACTTATAAAAGAATTTGGCCATCATGTGAAGCAATGACCTCGACTAAATCATCAATGTACAGATTACGAGTAAATAGTAGAGGTCCCAGGACACTACCCTGAGGTACACCGGACAAGACTGAAGTAATGGACGAGGAGTGGCCATTAAGTACAACACGCTGTGATTGGGAATAGAGATAATTTTCCAGTTAAATCTATTGCTTAATTTATGAAGAAATCTTTGGTCAACTGTATCAAACACCTTAGCCAGGTCAATATAGCATACATCAACCTGGGATCTTTGTTCAAAGGCCAGAATGATTTCATGGTGTATGACAGTAAGATTCGTTTATTTCTTTGTTATTATTATTTAATTCTATTAAACTGGTAATATCCCTTAAGTTTAAAATGAAAAAGTTGTAAATTATGTGAGAAAAATACTTATACAATACATTTATTTTAGACCCTGATATATATGCATCTTTTCCAGGAATGCACCCTTCACGTATATCAGGGTATTACTGTATACAGGCAGTTCTTGTTTTGTGCAGTTTTGAAATACGTGAATTTGGATTTACATGGTTTATTAATTTAGGCGCTCTCAATTTACACGGTCCAAAAATTTACATTCTAACTCTGTTTAAAATGAACCTTTAAAGCACAATGAGAGAAATCCTGGCAACTCTATTGGCAGCAGTGTACAACAAGTGCAGGCATCTTGTCTCATAAGTCACTTCCCACTGGGTTCGGCCTCAGCTTCTGCATGACTTTATAGTGAACGAACATTCCATATCGTTGTGCTTTCATGAATTGTTTTGCCCTTCCATTACATCAAGCAAGCATTCTTCTACTTCCTCCACTCAATCTTCTCCCCCACTGTCGCCTTCAGTGTCATCCAATGCAGATGACCCTTTCCCTTAATAACTCCTCCACTCACCTCATCCTCTCCACCAGCTCCATTAAGCTTGTCCGGCACAGCAGTTAATGTGTCTTTCTTACTACATATTTATTTGTCTCAGGTTTAAGTTTATTTTCTACTTGAAATTATTGTATTAACTTATTGTATTGTATTCTATATTAAAATTTGAAATTTTGGTTATGTTGAGTAGGGTAATACAGGAATGCACTCCCCCTAACCTGGACATTTCAATTATTTTATATGGGAAAATTGTTCTCGATTGACGAATATTTGATTTACATGGTAGTTTTCAGGAACACATTAACTGCACAAATCGAGAACTACCTGTATATGTACAATATAAAACACATCTGGAGTAGCAATCGAAGCAACTGGGTTGTAAAGTGTAAAATTTGGCATCAGCAATGCCAACGACTGAGTTCAGTACCCTGGTATTTCGAAAAACTCACTCCGATAAATCTAAATTGTCTCTCCGTATGACCTCTGATGGTCTTAAAATAAACTTCTAGGAAGGACCGAAAAAAAACTCGGTTGTTTTGAAAGGAAAGAATACATTAGCCAGAGTATACTTGGGCTTGTCAGAATTTGACCTTCACCTCGACCCGAGTATACTCAGGTGAATCAGGGAAGTGGTTCAAGTTATTTTGATGCCCCTTTGATTTTGATGCTCTAGGCACATGCCTAGTCTGCCTTGGGGTAAATCCAGCATTGCTGGGAGATATGGCACCTATAGCAAAATTTCAATGAAACACCTTATGTAGAATGATTTATGTAGTATTATCATAAAAAATATAGTATTTCTTATCAATAACTTTAAAATTTGAGTATTAAATTAACAATTATTTATGGGAAAAAAAACTTTTAGCAGTTTTTGTGGGAATGTATGGCACCTTTTCCAAGTGGCACCTATGGCAAATGCCACCTTCACACTAGCCTAATTACAGCACGGTAAATCCGGCCCTGGGTGTACATAAAAATTTCTGGTACCTCATAATGGTAAGAATGATTTATTGAAAAGTTGGGACCCAGAGGTCATCTAGGTAGGATGTGAAGTTGCAAAAATAATTAATATAAACCTTTTTCTCAACAAAATTATTGTAATATTTAATGTCCTGAAATTTTTAAATTAATAATTCATATATGTATAGGTAATACTAAAATACATTTTATGAAAATTCCATTTCTTGGAAAAGATGGATGTTTTTATCATATTGGGAAGCAGGGTTTTTGACAAAATGGTTAGAGGGATTCAAGATGCATAAGGTTAAGAACCTCTGCCCTACATCATAGAATTACGAAGTAAAAAGCGGTCACACTCTGAGACGGTGTATGCATTCGAAAAATAGACGTTTTGGTACAGTTTACAAGCAATAAAACCTCTTAACGGCACTTTTGGCTTGGACTTTCATTTGATGAGTTCAGAGCTCGGATGTATTTTGCCCTAGTGAGAAAGTGTGATTGGTCAGAAATATGTTTTACACTATTCTTCATCTATGTTTACATAAAACAATTTTCTCAGGCAATATTTTTCTGTGGTGACACTTCACTAATTATACGGTTGAACTTTTGTTTATAGAGATAATTTTAGGAACAGGAAAGTTTTAAAAAAATTCATAGGAGGCACTTCATATTTGTGCTAAAATATCCGAAGGTTACATGATGTAATCTTAGGATATTTTAACCAGGGATGTAACTTACATTAGTTTATTGGCTACAGGGTTAGAGTAGGCAACCCTCCACTACAGGAGTGATTTACAATGTTGAATTTATCCACACAATCACAACTTGAAATATGTGCTCAAAAGTTCCAGCAAGACAAAAAAAATTGAGGAAATATGCCTTCATATACAATGGGAATAGGGAATGAAAATATGTGATGAAAAATTAAAAAATCACTTTCAAATTGTTAATAAAATTATCTGTTCAACAATCAATTTCCGGATTTCCACAACATATAACTTTGTTTTTGAAGATATATCCAAATTTCACAGCTTAACTTAATCACATAAAAATGCCCCACCTGGAGAGCAATTTGTGAAAATTTCACACCCACTTATGCTTTAATTACTGTATTTACCCGAATCCAAGGTGTTTTTTTCCAAATTTCCACTTGCAAAAATCGAGTGAAAATTATGTATGAAATCATATACCATCAATACATCACAGTCAATTGATCGCGCGTCAATTTGTCATCCTTCAATTCATGGCGCATTAATTCGTTACAAGATAAACTCATCACACGTCAATACATTGCACGACAAACTCATCGCTAGACAAATTGGAAGGCAAGACACCATGACTAGTGTATGGCAGGGGGATGCAATCACTCCTTGCCATACACAATCCAATGTCTCTCGCGTAATTCTGGTATTATCGAAATATAATAAATTATTTTGTGGAAAAGTGTCTCCCCCTGCCATTCATCAGTCATGGTGTATTGCGATGAATGTCGAGAGATGAATTGACATGCAATGAGTTTGTTGTGCAATGCATTGACGGGCGACAAATTGTTACTGCTCTGAATTATGCATGACGAACTGACCACGACGAGTTGTCATAGAACCATAGGAAGTATGATTACACATTTTATCGATATTTTTAAACAAATAAAACACGTGATAAAACAATTTTATCTACTAAAATTTTTCATTGTAAACTTATGATCCAGAATTCAATTAATTGTCTTAATTTTAAAAATAGATTTTTAAAATTCCTTCTTTTCAAACAAAAATTTGAAACAAACCATTTAAATTAATGAATGAACTAGTACATAGGTGTGGTCGAAATATACACCAAATACATTGTGAGAAATAAGACCATTAAATCTTTTTTCTGTTTTGACAATCTACTTAGATTCAAGGTCATCTTGGATTTGGGTAAATACAATAACAACATCATGAAAATCCCAGAACATTTAAACTTGGGATGTTCATCTTTAACAAAATGTGAGAACCTAGTTTTTTGACCAACTCATATGACAATTAAAAGAAAGATTAACAGCTATGTAAAACTTTCATCTTCACAGTGTATGCCTTTTTTACCGATCACAGCCTTTCAAGAGTAATGAACATAAAATTAAAATACCACTTCATGCTTCCATTCCTCCATCCAAAACTGTTCCATCTGAAAGAAAAACCAAGCTGACTCAACCTTGATCTCTTCAATAGCCCTCTTCTCTCCCTCTGCCTGGTCTCCATTTTTACTCCCCTTCTTCAAGTTAGCTTTTTTCAATTTACCCCTCCAATGCACTTTTACATAACCCTTATTTTTTCCAATTTACTCTCCCCTGCAAGGTTACATTAATAGTAGGTTTATAGGTTTATAGAATTCTCCATAGAAAGAGGTCAAAGCACTAAATAATAAATCTATGTCAACTGATTAGATAGATTATGTTACATACATACATGGTTTTCATACTTAAATATTAGGTTTCTAAGATTATAGAAATAATGCCAACAGCTCAGGGTTCATGTGACAACATAAGTCAAACCCATAACTGAATGTGAAGACTGCTGTGCGTTATTTTATTAGTATTGCAAATATTTGACATAAATAACTGTGAAAACACGACATGTTCACCAAAAAAGTGGCCAGCATGAATTTCTTACTGAATACCACTACTCTAACAAGGAGAGGACACAGTAGTGGGGTCACGAATTTTTATGAAACTTGGTAGGTGTATAGCTCTGGATTCCAGGATCACTGCAAACCCCCCTTTTGATAATATACGGCCGATAGTTTTTTCCGAAAATCACGATTACATATTGCAATTTCACTTCAACTGGTATAAATTTAATAATGCACGCCTCCTTTTACAAATCCTTTTTCGCATTAAAATTTAACTGGGCAGTCACGTTGATATGTTTATTTTTTTCTATGTTGTTTGGTGGTGATTCGGATTTTTTTCTCAAGTAACTAAGTGCACAATTGTCTGCACAAAGTTTACATTATTGAATTGCATATTCTTCATTGATCTCGACACATGCTCCATCCTATATTGATGCTTATGACATGGAAAGGATCCCTGATATTATTTTTGCGAATACTTCATCCGAATACATATAATATAGGCGGAGGTATATCAGGCAAAGTGTCGTTGAAAGTATAAAAAAACATGAACTGGTGAGAAGTCTGTTAAAAGTACAGTAATATAATTAAATAAAAATATTTCTTTTATGAATCCCTCAGAAATTTGGATGATTGATTAAAAGCATTAATAATTTACAATCGTCAATCATCACTGGGACCAATGATGGGGAGAGTTAGAAGGGAAACTAATTTTATTATGAATCGACAGGTAATGGAACTTTTGCTTTATGTTAGAAAAAAATCTTCACAGTTTCCTGGATGATAAGAGTCATAGTAACATTGGAAACAGATCAACTTTCTGCACCAAGAACATTTTGCAAAACTCTGCTCCTCACAAATGAATTTTCCATTTAAAACATCATCTTGAAATTTTATTTGGTTAACGTTGAAAAAGACTTCTATTTTATCGGTGAGCTTGGATGCAAACCATGCATACCTGATCATTTCATGGAAAATCGGAGCTGAAAGCTGGTTATGAATTAATGACTGTATTTTAATTACATCCATATGGCTGTTGATTTCCCTCTTTTGTTGGAGCAACTGTCCAGCATTTTGCTGCCGTGAAATGAAAATTTTAACCTGACGATAAAAGTATACATCAAAAGGGTGACACACCGAGGTACACTTTGGGGGAATAACTTTGATGCCGCAAGTTGGCTTGTTGTTCACATTCATGAATCATTCATTGTGCAAGGCCTGGCTTGTCTGTCTTGACCACGAATCTATAAGAAGCAGGATCGTTTTTTCTGTCACATATGGCTTTAATACCTTGTCCAAATACATTTCATAGTTGGTAGTATGCAACTAACTTCCCCGAATTCGTGCAAGCCACGAACACATTCTTACAGTGGCAGATAGCATCACTAACACCCTGTTGCACTTTCGGCCCAAATATCTACATAGGTTCTTGCAGGCAAATGAAAACTTTCGACAAAACTTTCCCGATAGTATGATACTGTATTGGGCCATATACAAATGCATCATTTTGCTCAGTTTACTTACATAAATTTCGGTTGCTCTTTCACCCTGATGGGATAGAGTACACTTGATCTGGGCATGATACAAGTTTGATTGGCATTGATTACCAAATTAGGGTCATACAGAGAAATCAGCTTTTGGACTTGCTCTTGAAAAAGCATGGCAGCCTTCATTGTCTCTTCAGGGCATATTTTTTCTCTGTGACTAATGTATCTCACGACCTGTCTTTGGCGGATCTTGTGCCTTCTTTTAAATATTTTCAACCAGGATTGTGACGCCTCGAATTTAAATCCGCCGGAAATATGTTGAAGAGCAGCTGCCATCCCCCACTTCCACAGAATTCTCATTGTAACGTGGTCTCCATTTATTCGGGCTTCACAAAACCTAACATAAACCCACCTGTCAATGGCAATCTACTTATCCCTAAAACTTCCTCCAGATAGAATATCTCTCTCTCTCCCATATTTTGATTCTGTCCTTTCTCGTAATACGTCGAGACACTCGCGCAATAATTGATTTTAGAGACCAATATGGATGCAGATTCGCAGCAGTAACAACATTAATTTTAGTTTCCAGAGGAATGATAGAATTGATAATTTTCTTTGGGGATGGCACATATGGGCCGTCACTAAAAGTTGGACTAGAACAGCCTTCTTCCTCAGTAGATTGTCATCTTTGCCAAGCAGGTATTCATCGATGAGGACCATGCTGTCCATCATTCCCACAATACAATTGTACATCTCATGTCTGATGGTGATAGCACGATCAGAAATCTCCTGACTAATGTGATCAGAAATTAAACCACTTTTGCGAAGAAGGTTGGCGTAAAAGTTAAGCGCATAAGCGAATAAATGAGGTTTCTCCAAATTTTTAGCGTCGATCAGCAGGATGCATCTTGCCGAAGATGGATCTGGCAAAGATTCCACCCTATAATTTCAGTCTGGAATTGTACAGAGAAATTAAATTTTCAACGACCTGTAAAAGGTTGACCAATGTACAAGATATTTTGAAAAACAACAAAAAAGACTTACTAGAATCTTAGACTCAAAAAAAAAATCTTCGACTTTTCCTTGTTTGTTGAAAAATAACTCGGTAAAAGTCACACAAAACAAACGGAGGTCCACAGAATGAAAACAAATTGCCAGTAGATTTGTGTTAAAAGAAGATTTTAATCAATCAACCAAATTTCTGAGGGATTCATAAAAGAAATATTTTTATTTATTTATTTTACTGTACTTTTAACGGACTTCTCACCAATTCGTTTTTTTTTTATACTTTCAACGATCTTTTGCCTGATATACCTACGCCTATATTACGTATAAGTATTTGGATGAAGTCTTCGCAAAAATAATTTCAGGGATCCTTTCCATGTCATAAGCATCAATATAGGATGTAGCGTGGAGACAATCGTGCATGGTTTTATTTCCACAGTTTCTAGTAACTCGATTTAACAAATGACTTTTAAGAGCAACAATAGTGATAAATTCTATACCCTAACAAGTAAGATATAGAAAGAAAGTGTTGCTTGGCATCCACTATTATCAAAAGGTTAACCATCCTAAATATGAAATAAATTCGGGAACTAACTAAAAGTTTCTGCTTCCTATGATCATGGAATCAAAATACTCAAAGGCTGCAGTGCACCCTTTAACCTTTAAATGCCTGGCATGCTCAAAGGTGCGGGCACACAAAATGTCCTGTTCAGCAAGGATGTACCCAGGGAGAGGGTCCCCCTCCAGTTTACAGATATTTGTGGGATCTGATAACCATGTTACAAACGTGCTACATTGCCTCTTGCTATGCTGCCACTTGCTGCATTGAGTTATGAGAAATAAAAACGTTATAAAAGTTTATATATTATTTGAATAGGACTTTTATTTAATCAATTGCTGGAAATAGGTTTTTGGCCTCAGATCGCCCCCCCAAAGTAAATTTCTGGGTACATGAATGCCGTTTGGTGCCTGGCCGGCCCATGCAGGCAGGCTTAGTTTGGAGGTCGCCCAAAGATGTTGCATTCATCAAGGATGCATGAAATTTGGGAAGGGTCCTCCTAGAGGTCTGCTCTCAAGATGTGTCAAGGCAAACATGTGGTAGATCCAACTACTGGGGGTGAAGACATCTCACACAGAGAGAAAACAGGAAATAGGGTGAGAGTGTTAGCCTAGCCCCTTTCCAACTTCCCAACTCTGACCTCTCCAAGGCCCAAGGATGTTGGAAGTGGATGAAGAAACTCAGCAAAACTTTTATTTTTTCATTTCTGGGGTTCGACTGTGCTTCATGAATGCAGCTTACTTTTGAACAAAGTCCTGGTAGTATGGAACGAAGTGAATCAACTAGACCAATTTCTGCTGCAGCTGAGCCAGTTGAGTCTTCAGCAAATACATCCATCAAAGCATCCAAAGCCTCTGCCACAACACACAATTCTTCATCTGCTCTAGTGCTGACTTGAAGTAGAAAAGTTCTTACTTGCTGAATTTCACAAAAAATAGAAGGAATTGCCTGAATGCCTTCTTTATATTTTCAACAATATCATTCTATATAGCTGCTTTTTACTTATGATATAACATATAGGAGGATACTAATGTTTAGGCACTTCCAGATGAGCTGGAGACTCGATATTTTTATGTGGATAGGACTATGTGCATAACTGACTAGAAAAATCGAAAATCTCAAAAAAGTTTAACAACACAGTTGCTAAAAATTCACAAATTTTTAAGGTTTATGTATTTCTGAATGTGCTATGAAGCTGAAGTTGCTTGTAAAGGTAGTATTTGTAAAAAACCAAGTAGAGATTATAGAAATTTTGATATCATTATAAATAGTTGCTTCTTATATATATATATATATATATATAATCATCATAGGTAGTCTGTCCGTAGACAGGTCCGTGATTATTCATGGTTAAACCTAGTTCTCCATATACTCCTATTTTCCGCTGTCCTCTTTATATCTTGATAACTCTCTTTCCCTTTCAAATCGTCTATCAGCTGAAACCTTTTCCTACCTCTTTCCCTTTTCCCATCTAGTTTTCCTTCTAACACGTCTTTAATCATACTCTCTCTCCTCAGGTAATGTCCAATCCAGTTAGCCTTCCTCTTTCTGATAGTCTGTATAATCATTCGCTTCTCTCCTATTCTTCGTAGCACTTCATCGTTTTTCATCCTATCTGTCCATTTTATCTTCAGCATTCTCCTCCAAGTCCACATTTCAAAGCTTTCCAAGTATTTGATGTCATTTTTCCTTAGCGTCTATGTTTCTGCCCCATACAATGCTATACTCCATACGTAGCATTTTATCAACTTCTTGCGGATATCTTCCCTTATATTCCCTGTAAGTAGTTGTTTCTTTCTCCTGAAAGCCGCTTTTGCTTTTCCTATTCTATTTCTGATCTCATCCGTACATTTTGCCTCTCGTGTTATGATACTTCCAAGGTATTTATATTCTGAAACTTGTTCTAATGGCTTTCCCCCAATAGTTATGTTCAGATTCTCTTCTTTACCCGATATTCGAATGACCTTGGATTTTTCTGTATTTATTTCCATACCGTATTTTCTACCTGTTATCACTAGTCCATTTATCATTTTTTGTAGCTCCTCTTCCTTTCTTGCTAGAAGTACTTGATCATCTGCGTATTTCACTGTTCTTATAATCCTTCCTCCAATTTTGAAATCCCCTGTGCCTTCTAAAGCTTCTTGCATTAGACTTTCTCCATATATATTGAATAGGGTTGGCGATAGGCAGCAGCCTTGTCTTACTCCTCTACCGATATTTATTCCGCAGGTGTCCACATTCTCAAACCTGACCTTTACAACTTGATTCTCATATAGATTCCTAATCAGTCTCCTGTCTTTCCAGTCTACACCTATATCCTTTAATATCTTCATCAACTTTACCCAATTTACTCTATCAAAGGCCTTCTGCCAGTCTACGAAACATGCGCAGATATCTTGACTGTATTCTATTGCCCTTTCTGATATGATTCTAACTACTCCTATAGCATCTCTAGTTCCTCGTCCTTTTCTGAAACCGAATTGATCTTCCCCTATTATTTCTTCTGCCTTTTTCTCCAGCCTTTTATTAAGAATCCTCGTGATGATCTTCGATGTGTGTGACAGAAGGCTTATCGTTCTGTAATCTTTACACTGCATTGCCTTTGGCTTCTTCTTTAGAGGGATCATTGTTACTTCTAGGAAATCCTGAGGCCACTCTCCCGTGTCGTAAATCTTATTAATTAATTTCGTGATCGCTTTTAGTCCTTCTGATCCTATGACTTTAAGTATCTCAGCCGGTATTCCATCGCTGCCCGTGGCTTTCCCCTTCTTTAGTTCCACTATCGCTTTTTCTACTTCGCTCTCCATAATACTTGGTCCTAAGTTGTCTTCTTCAATGTTTTCCTCATTTTCTAGTTCTATTTTTGCCGCTCCTGCCTGTTTGCTGTATAATTCCTTAATGTATTCTTCCCATACCTGTGCTACATCCTTTGTTTCTGAGACTATCTTCCCATCCGTATTCATAATTCTTTTACCACAAATTCCATTAGACTTCTTATCTTCTAATTCCAGTGCCCTAGCGTACATCATATCGTACCGTCCTAACTTCTCCATTTGTTCTATTTCATCACATTTTCCTTTTATCCAATTTTCTCTAGCTTTATCTGTTACCCTTCTCAACTCATTGTTTATACGCCTATAGTTGGCTCTACCTTCTTCACTGTTAACGTTTTTCCATTTTCGTCTCTCATTCATTTTCTCCAGCATTTCCTTCGTGATCCATGGTTTTCTGATTTTCTTCTCTTGTTTTCCAATCTCTTTATCCAAGGTATCCTTGATACTGGTTTTAATTTCATCCCATTCTATATCAACGGTCTTCGGTTTGTTTTCCAACTTTCTTAGGTTTTCTTCCAACTTCATGCTGACTACATCCTGCCTTCCTTTCAGTTTTTCTAGGTCCCAGGTCTGTCTTTCTCTTCTCGTTTTTCTTATTTGTTTGAGCTTTGTATTCACGTCAATTATTAGAAGGCTGTGATCTGAATCAATGTCTGCTCCTTGCAATGCCTTGGCGTTCTTTATGCTGTTCCTGAATCTTTGTTTTACAAGGATGTAATCTATTTGGCATCTCATTCTATCTCCTGGGCTTTTCCATGTGTATAACCTTCGTTTATGGTTTTTGAACCATGTATTAGTCACTACAAGATCATTATTGATGCAGAATTCTACGAGTTTCTCCCCTCCTCGATTTCTCTTCCCAAGTCCGTATTGCCCGACAACATTTTCTTCCTGTCCTTCTCCGACTATGCTGTTCCAATCTCCCATTATTATGCAGTTTACCTTTCCTCTTCCGTCTTCTTCGTAAATGTCATTAATTTGCTCATAGATCTCATCTATTTCTTCATCGTCATGAGCTGACGTTGGCATATATACCTGGATTATCAGCATGTCCACTGGGACTGCTTTTAGCTTTATTGCCATCAGTCTATCGTTCGTTGCTATTATCTTTGTCACGCTTTTCATCATATCTTTCCTAAGTACCAGAGCTACTCCCCTTTCCCCACTATTTCCTCCAGAATAAACTACCGTGAATTCTTCCGAGTCGAACTGTCCTTCTCCCTCCCATCTAGTTTCGCTTAGCCCTATAATGTCAACTCTATTTCTTCTCATTTCTTCTTTCAAGTTCTCTAGCTTTCCTGCCTTTCTCATAGTTCTTACGTTCCAAGTCCCTATTCGTAATTTACTTTCGACAAATGTTTTCCTCAAGGCAGTCCCCGCCCGGAGATCCGATTGGGGGACTATTTTACCTCCGGATTGTTTTACCTCGAGAGAACTCATATTGTCCAACCATATATAATCTTTACTAGGGATTGTAATGTGGTAGTTTCCCTCTTGCTTTCCACATCGCAGTACTGTAGCCGTTCAAATCGTCCTGATCACGCCTACAGCTGTATTGTATATAGACCCAACCAACATCATTTGTTTTCGGCTCTATACCATACTGACAGTACTGCTGCCTACTGCCAGGCACTGATGACAGTTTTTTTTTTTTTAAATAAAACCTCCATTCGAGGGGTTTGAACCCCCGAACTTTGCAAGAGAAAGCCGACACGCTAACCACTACACCACCACCTATAAATATATATATATATATATATATATATATATATATATATTTATAGGATATATCATGTAAAACCAAAGGTACTTCTGGAAGTGCTACAGAGCTGAAATTGGCAGGAAGATAGGTCATTGAGACCTCAGGAAAAACTCTGAAATTCCAGAAAAAGTTATATTTAAGGGGTATTTTAGGCCCCAATGTCCAATGTCTATAGCTAACAAGATACACATAACATCCAAATCTAAAGGTGAACTGCCTCTTATGCTGGAATTGAAATAGTCCTAAATAAAATTAAATGAGAACATATGAAATAATCATGCATAACTGAGTTTATTCAATGTTATTCACATAATTTCCAGAAAATTATCCATGGAAGACAGTTAATATAACTTACGGTGCAAATTAATTAATACAGAAGCAACTTATACAGAGATAACTGAAGAAAAAAAAGTTTATCTGTAGGAACTGGTTTGTAAAGAATTATGCAAAAGTCTAAACATCAAAATAAGTGAGAAATATGAAAATACAAAATAATTTTTTTAGTCATAACAATAAAACCTCTAAGCTTTATAAGTGCATACATTTATTCCTCTTTTCTGAGCTCATTAAAGTCACTGCTAGCAAATGATTAATCAGCGATCACTGGCTTCAAGATTTTCTGACAGGGATCCAATCAAATCCAGTTATTGAAAGTGTCAATTTCTACAAACGATGTTGCATCGTTTTTGAAATTCTAATCGTATCATGATATACAAAAGAAGAACAATTTCCACAATTTTTGGAGTACATGCACATAAAATTATTCTCGCAGCACACACAAAACAAACTTTCTAAGGTCCAATCACAATTTCTTTCAACAAATAAATAATTCTGAATCCATATCAACCAATAAGTATGAAGGAAGACATTAAGCATACAAAAATTGATTCGTTACGATAACTAAAATTGGTCAACTGTAATAAAGCAACAAAATATTAAATTAAATAAAAAATAATCAACTATTCAAATGCTATCTTTGCTCTGTTGCCAGTGCCATGAGCAGGTTCAAGAAGCTCCGAGGGCAAGTGACCCAAAACTTCTTTAGATGTATAATGGCAGTATTTTTTGGCCTTCATCTACATTCAGGTAATTGAAAAAACCTGCACTTGAGTTATCTGCTATCAGCAACATTATCATCTCTAGACAACTTGTAACACATGGTAGCATTGCTGAGACTCCGTCTGCAAAAGTCAACCAATTGGTGTAATCAAAACATAAGAAATTATAAGAGATAAAGAAGAAGAAGAATGAATAACAAAAAATATTTAAAATTAAATTGGTTTTAATGATATAAGGAATTGTTGAATGAAATCAAGATTCAATTAACATCTTAATCTAACAGTGCTCATATGATTCTTTCCTATAACTTATATACTGATGCTCCTCGACTTACAGATTATTGAATTAATGGATTTAATTCCCATGAATTTAAAAAAAATGTTGACTCGGAAATATTCAGTAAGTGCATAACGTTAGCAAGCAGTGTTTGGGAACTACTTGGCATCACGTTTGGAAGAAAGCATTACCTTCATTGTGCACATTCTGATCACCAGAAGAAGAAGAGGCATCTCAGTATTGTTCTACATCGCCTAATAGATGAATCTTGACTTCTGTTTGTACATCTCTCGGATTATTTTTTTCATGTTTTTCTCATAAATTTTCTGCTGTGCCGCCCATTACAAAAAGACTAATAGGCATGTATAGTATGCTAGCCTGTACTGTACATAAGAACTTAGTCTATATGAGGCACTTCCGACTTACAGAATTTTCGACTTACAAAGAGATTTCAGGAACCTAACCCATCCGTAAGTCGGGGAGCATCAGCATACATGCAGGTTGTAGGGAAAAATCATTCACCAATTACCATCAAAGCTATGCCTATTAAAATCACAAAGTATTTAATTTGGAATTAGATGCTGATAATAAAATGGAAAAGCTTGATGGATTGGTTGATAAATGAATTCAATTACGAGCATTGGCAGCACACAAAATGGTCATGAACCTATAGCAGGAGATTGTATTTAAATGTCAGACCAACTACAGGTATTCCACCAGCATGACATATTTTTAAGTACAAATACAGATAAATGAAGCTCACATAGGCAGTGGCAGATTACTCACTAGGTGCAATAGGCGCATGCCCCAAAATGAAATATAAGAATAGAAAATTAAAAAATAATACATGTGATAATCAAATTTCAGGTGAAATTATGATAGATATGGGCATACGAGTAGTGTATAAGATGCAAACAGGTCCACAAGATCATCAAAGAGAGATTAATAAATTATCCAAATGATATTGCATTATGGCCAATATCTTTAAGTAAGAATGCCATAAACTATTATTTAATAAACCCACCTAGTAATATAGGAGACATTAATGAACTGAAAATTGAATATACTGAGAGGAACAGGGTTCTGATTTTCTGCAACATATCTATTTTTTCAGCATCCACAAGGTGATGGAATATTTTCATCAACTCTTTAAAAAGCAAGTATTCTCATCATATAAAAAGAATAAGTGATACTAGGTGGTCGACTTGAGCTGATGCAGTTTTAGCATTAAGAGAAAGCTATGCATGCATTAAAGAAGCTTTAAAAGAAATAACTATAAATAAAAATAAAAAACCAATGGGCAAAACAGAATCACAAAAATTATTAAAATTTTTTATAATTGGAAGCAACGAATCTGCTCAAATCTTTAGCAGAATTTATTTCACATATTCGGAATGATTATGAAAGCGTTGAGAGAGAAGCAGCTCTTTTAAAAACTGATAAGGAGCTTGATGATGTAAAAACCAGGGTAAAAAAGAGAAAACTGCAACATGATGAATCAAGAAACAATGAAATAATTCATTCACCGAGGAAACTGGGTGGTCATAATAGAAAAACATAAATACTATGAAAAGGTCAATACTATGTTAAAAGAAGGACCCTACACAAAAATTTCCAAGATGATCACAGACACAAAAAACACCTTAAAAACTTGTGCCACAATAATCAAGAAAAAAATCCAAACCCAACTTCATATCTCAAACCCTATAATCCCTAGGATGTACTGCCTCCCAAAAATACATAAAAAAGACATCCCCCTCAGACCTATTGTCTCTGCCATCAACTCTCCTACATACAATATTTCCCGATGGCTAAATAAACAGTTCAAACAATGGCCTCTTACTCAAGAGTCGCTTATTAAAAATAACACCCATTTCATCAATGAAGTTAAAAACTTAACCCTAAAAAACACTGAAATTCTAGTTTTGTTCGATGTTGTGTCCCTTTTTCCCAGCATACCAATAGATGTAACACTAAATTTCCTTGAATCCTGGCTCAAAGAACAAAACTTACCACAAAAATCAGTCGATGAATACATCCTATTAACACGCCTTTGCATGAAACAGAATTTCTTCCAAATAAACAGTAATATATATATATATCATATATCACGATTGAAAACCTAACTAAACTAACTAAATACATATTTAGTACGTTTACCTCATTATTAGAAATCTTGTGTGCGTGTATTTTAGTGCTTGCATGTGTGATTGTTTTGTCTGTTAGGTCCCTGTCATTGCCGGAAGGCCCATAAATCTACAGGCAGCTGTGTGTGATACTAGGTCCCTGGCGTGGTTTAATCTCCCATAAACCTAGTATTATTTCCCTGTTTCTTTCCCCTTTTTTTCCCTTACCTCTTGGCGTGTATATGTGTGTGTGTGTTTGTGGTTGATTAGTAGGTCTCTGTCGTGGTCATACTGACTCACAAACCTTCTAGCAATGGTGTGTTTTTTTTTGGGTCCCTGGCTCAGAGTAATTTCTCCCAAACCCAGTCCCGTTTCCTTTCCACCTTTATGATTAGTGCTTGTGCGATTGAGTGAGTGAATGTGTGAGTGATATAAGGTCCCTGGCATGGAGTAACAACCCCTAAACCTGTAAGTTTATAATTTTTATTGTCTTTTGCCTTTTCCTGCCTTTCCTCCCCCTTTTTCATTGTGTGTCTCTAACTTTGAATTTTACGGTTAAGGAGTTAATTCTATTTAACATCAATTTCGCCGCAGTCTCCATCTTTACTTATTTTGTTTTATTTTATAGTTCGATGGAAATTTATAGTTTTATGATGTTTTATTTAACAAAGATTATTTTGTTGTACGTTGTGTTTTGTTTAATATCAATATTTTAAACTGCATTGCAATTAAAGTAATAAAATAATTCCCTTATATATATAAGGTAAAATAGTTATGGGCCTCCAAAATAAATTGCGCCTAGGGCCTCAAAGTGTCTTAATCCACCACTGCATATAGGCATTTTAAAGATTAACAATGATAAAATAAAAATCTCCTGTAATAGTACCATTTCATTTGCAATAGTTAATGGTGACCTAAGTTCATGAAGAAACTACAGAGGGACATAATAATCGACATACTGATCACAAAAGTTTGGCATCATCTTCCTCATCATCATCATCATCATCCCCATCATCGTCTTCATCATCATCCACCCCCTGGCCTCCTTGGCTATCATGAGAATTGCAATGACTGTGTTGCTGATCCATTTTCCAGCAGCTGGCCATCATCAAAGCGCATCCCCAGCTCCTTGAAAACTCTTGCCCTGAAGTCACTCTCAGGACCTCCATTACTGCCATACCCATTGCCTATATCACCGTCCTGCATGCCAGCAAAATTGAAGTATAAAAACATTTCAGTTTCATAAAACAATACAATTTTAATGATAAGGATGACTTATGCAACTGAAATGGTGAACATGAAACAACATAGTTTTTTGGAATTCTGGTACAGTTAAGTATTAGAGTAAAGACTAGATAAGGAGACTTGAAGTCATATTCATATAAATCGAAAGCATGAAAATTTTGTGAATAAAAACTTGAAAGGTATATTTTTACATTTTCTGTTAATTTAATGATGGAATTAAAATCAATAATGAGTATAAAACAAAGTCTCTTAAACTTTAGAATTATATTTTAAAGAGAGATAAAATAATTTGACCTCTATCAGGTAAAAAACAATCAAGATACCTTTTAAAGTGTTTTATCTAAAAACCATTTAAGTATTACTGTTAAAATGAAAAAAAAACTAACCCCAAAAATTAGAAGCAACTATGGTGATATTCTGTGAAAATGCCTAAAAATCCATGTAATTTTCCTACTTTCGTATGTTAATGTTATGGAAATGCTATTCTGTGGACCCCATGAGGTTCCCAAGACCCCACGGATTTCAAACCTTTTGGTCCTATTAGATAGCATGCCAAGTTTTGTGGCTCTTGGATCAACCATGTGGACAAACATAGAAACCAACATCCAAACAAACTTTCTGAATTATTGTATAGATAATATCATTAATTTCGACCAATGAGATAAACATACAGTGGTCTTAATCCAAACACATAAAATATTCCATTTATTTCTAGGATTATATTATTATGCCATTGATTTTTAACTACAATGTAAACTTATGATCACGTCATTATACTAACACATGAAATTTAGTAATACGTGAAAAGCATTTTAATAATGTGTTTCGTAGTTTTTCGAGAAATTTTAACTTTTTTTAATTGTTAAATATAATGGCATCATATCTACTTCACAATTCTTTTATTCAAATATGTGCTAAAGGCAAGAATGATGCCATAACACAAAATATCCTAATTTTTCCAAAATTTTAGCATATTGTATTAATGATGATTATTCTTATTGCTCATACAGGATGATCTTAGGCATGAAACTTGAAATACAAAAACTTGGACACAAGCCGATTGCCAGAGAATTTAGAAATTATGGATAGTTTCATTAATTTCGCAGAAAACTATAAATATTCTGTGACAACTCATGGAATTTATTATCGAATAAATAGTGAAGTGCTGTTGCCTTGGAGATGTTTCTTATGCCACAAAAATATCATCTTCTCGGAAAAAGTCCTCAAGGCATGTAACCTATGGAGCATAAATTTATTAAAAACAAAAGAAAACAGAAAATTAGATCCAGTTTCCCTATCCGAGTTTTTACAATTTTTACATATAAATAATTATTCAATAAAATTAGACCTTATTTTGGACAACTATTTAGGCAAGAGCCAAACTTTTATTTAAAAACAAACTATGAGAAGCATAAGTTAATTACAAGAACCTTCATGTAATGATAGAAACTAATGCATAAATGTTCTGGTTCTAATTTGGACACCCTTGATCCACCTTACTTCTATATGACGCTCGCATAATTTATGCTTTTGTTAAGATTGTCTCCGATCTGGGGGTGGGGGGGAGTATCTTGGTTGCCACCTCCCTGTCTGCACCACTGGTTATGTGAGTTAACCATCCTTATAACGTACATTCCCTGATGATGATGCCGTATGTATTTATATTTTATTTATTTAGTAATGATTTCACATGGAGCTTTAAAATAGCATTTCACTGTGAAATATTAAAACACAAATATAACATTAATAAATAACATCAATTAATAATATTAGCATATAGTGCCACTTACTTAAAAACTGAGAGGACAGTTTCATGAAAGAGGGAGGTGAGAGGCGAAAAACATCAATATCAGAAGGGAGGGAATTTAATAAGTATGGAAGACGACAGAAAAAGGAACGCTGTATAAATGAAATCCTAGGGGTATTAGTGTGAAGAAGTTGGGATAATCAGGTTGATCTAGAGGGCACATGAAAGTTGAGAAAAGATAATAACTCCGGGCAATTAATATGAGAATTTGGAATTTTGTGAATAAAAGAAATATCTTGTTTATGATAATTGGTAGAGAGATTGTCAATAGCTATTGTGCAGAGGACTGTATGTTTTGTAGCTTATCAAAAAGATGGAACACTTATTCTAATAATTTTTATAAAAAAATTCATAATTTGCTCAATGGAGCGTAATTAGTTATGCAGGAGGAGGGCAAAATTGGTGAGCAATGGGAAATTACGGGAAGTACAATAGAGCAGAAATACGTCCTCAGAGACACAGGCTCCCTAGGCTCCGTGTATCTGTAAAAGAATGCTAAGGAGAGAGAGAGAGCCTTTCTCTTCATCATGAAAATGTGTTCTGAAAAGTATAGTTTAGTGCCTATTATAATAATATTAGTTGATGCATACCCAGTCACAGTATCCGGCAATCAGGTATCCCTTGGTCTTCTCGCTCCTCGACAAAATTTTCTCCGCCCGCATAAGGGATGTGTATTGTCTCCAACATCATGCCCCCCCTATTAAAATCTCCCCTTGCATAAACCCAATATGCCACATCCCTCTGTTCTCCCTCTCCACCCACTGCCCCTTCACCCCTCCCTTCCCCCTCAACCATTTCTTCCCCCGCTCCCATTACTTCCCCCTCTCCCATTTCTTCCCTCTCTCCCATTTCTTCCCCCTCTCCCCTGTCTTGTCCCTCACCCCTCTCTTCCCCCTCTCTCATTTCTTCCCCCTCAACCATTTCTTCCCCTTCACCCATTTCTTCCCCCTCACCCATTTCTTCCCCCTCTCCCATTTCCTCCCCCTCTCCCCTGTCTTGTCCCTCACCCCTTTCTTCCCCCTCCCCCCCCACAACCCTATCATCACCTCCTATAACCGTCACCTCTTGTAATTCATCCTCCTCCTCCTCTTCAACCCTTGCCCTTTCCTCCTCCTGAAATAATTGCCAGAAAAAATCAATTAATGAATGAATAGTTAAATATTAGCTGATGTGTAGAATCTACAAACCTCTATGAAAAATCAAAATACTTAAACTAAATACTAATAAACATAACTCCACACAATTCTCATGCTTTATTCCTACCGTTCAGCCAATAAAGCTATATCATACTGCACCCACTTCCCCTTTTTTAACTAATTTCTACTGCACTAGGAACACTGATGAAGGAGAATTTTTCATTTGTAAAAAAGTCTTCATTGACTAATATTTTTTGGTCTTTCTAAAAATGTATAAAAAAAGCTATTGAGAGAGATGAAAAATTCATTTTGGTTCAATGGGTACTAATTTGGGGACTCCCAAAATTTGAAATATTTTTTAAGAATTTAAATAACACATCACTGTAGTAAAAAAAGAAATACAGATAGAAATTAATATAGTGTAACATGTCATTCTATTTGCAACGATTACAGCGGCATTGAAATGTCAATCAGTCACACCCTATCGACGTGATCTTAACAAAGTCCCTAATCTGTTTATCATCGTCAAGTTTGAATTGTCGAAGCAACGGGAAGGTAATTTAATCCCTAAATTCAGTACAACTTCGCCGAACGCGGCTTCCCGCAACGCGGTTTAAAATTTACGCGGTACTCAAATGCGTGATGAGCTTCACCGACCGCGGGAAGTGATTCACTTTTACGCGATTTCCTTGAATGACCATTTTCAATAAAAGGTTTGCCCTAAAAAGATCATTAGTAAGAAAAAATCGTACTACGATTATAGTGTTTTGTAAAGGCTGTCGGCACCCAATAAAAAATCATTCAGCGTTTTTAACTGCTTTTTTATCTTCAACTCCAAACTGGAGATGAGGATCCTTTTTTCTGAGGACCGATCGTTGGATTCGCTGTCGATATTAATCAATAAGTTTTTATTATGTATTGTTTCAGTTCTGTGAACATTAAGTTTAAATGTTTCTAAATGTTTATCACTGCGAGCGATGAAAGTGTCGTATTTAAGCAAGAATTTCCAGGTATAAAGGGAAAAATGTAAATGAGAATGTCTGCCTAGTGTAAAATCACGCGAGAATTTAATTTTAATATTTTAATAAATATTTTATAAAACGCAATATTACTGTATATAATTAGTTGATGCAATGTTTACAATCTTTTTTCAAGGAAATATAAGCAAACTATGTCATTATTATTGAAAAAACGCCCTCAAGGAGTAAATTTTTCCGAACTCGAAACGGAACCCTTTTATTTCCATAAGATTAATGATTCCTCCAACGCGGATTCGCGCAACGCGACACCCTTGTAGAACCTAACCCTTGCGTTCGGTGAAGTTTTACTGTACTACACTTCTAAAAAACCAGGCTACTGCTACTGAAATTTCACCGGGAAGCGGATTTAGTATGTATAAATGTTTTTAACTACAAGCACCGATGTTTATATTAAAAATGTTCATATGTTGTACTGCACACCCAAGTAATTCAAAAATGGTATTGATACAAAATGAATTTTAACAAAAAATATGAAAAATCACATAAGGAGAAGAATTTGGGGAAGGCATATCTAAAGGGGGGCGATGTTCACTCCTAATCCTAATTCTTGAGCTTGAAGTACACACAGCTGCTCTGTGTGTTTTTTCACACATGGTGTAGCATTAAGGTATATATATATAATTATTATTATAAATAATGAGTGGCTGCTGCTTATTATTTTAAGAATATAAATAAATAAGAATGACCTAAAGAAAAATGCCCCAAAATCGCCTTAGGACCCCAACTGAATTTAACGCGCCACTGAATATAAGCATAGGAAAACCTAAATTTTTTCTTCGGAAACGAGCTTTTCATATTCGCCAGAGACGATTGGGCACTTTCGTCATCAACTATTTAAAATAACGTATTAGAAAGGTTAATAAAATTAGAGAAGAAATATGTAATTGCCGCTTTAGGCTTACTATACTTACAGGGAAGGGAAAGGGCAAGTTGCTTGCGCCGGGCTCCCCGTCTTCATCAGACCATCGTCGCCGCCCGACGCAATAGCGACGAAGAAGCGACCAAATCCGCCAGGCGATGACGCAGGACATAAAGAACAATATTGCCCAGCGCCAGGCGGATTTGGTCGACTTCTCGATAAACTCTGCAGACAGAAATGAGAAAAGAATTTCAAATTTAACGTATGTCGACGGCTTTGCTAATTTTTTTTACCTTCTGAACTATTCATAGATTATCAAATAAATAATTTCTTAAAACTATCGTTTTTATTAACTCATTTATCTACTTTGATGGAAGTGGTTGTATTCACGAACTACTGTATTGTCCCGAATATAAAGCGACCTTAAATATAACGCGACCCTAAGATTTTCGGAAAGTTTTTTAAGGAAAAAACGAAACCTTGAATATTACGCGACCCCAAACAGCCTTCTACCGATCTAACACAGACTCCTCGTTCATATAGGTAGTAGCATTTTTCGAACCAGGACAGACTACTTGTGATGATAATTTCGGTGACATATTTCGGTTGAGGCAGTTGAATTCGCGACCTATCTCTTTAGGAAAGTAAACGTTTTGATAATGCAAGATAGGATACAGATCAGATTGTATAATTCACTGGTTCCGTATGCATGAATAGCTAGTCTTATTGCCGAGGACGAACAAATCATCGCCAGTGCACAACGTGTGTAGCGGTCAAGGTATAGTGATCGGGGTGCACCGGAAGCTGGATCCGTGATTAGCGACACCCACGAAGGAATCTGCGGCTTAGTCTATGGTTATCGGCATTCAAAGTCACTAAGCTCGATCATATCAAATGCAAACTTATGTTTTCTTGCTTTCGTGACGGATATTCGTACTTTAATTGCAATGAGAATTGACCCTAGATTTAGCTATAAATCCACTAATCACCTGAGCTATGCTACGTTCAAAATTACGAAATACACCAGACTTTCATTAATATTGTGGAAAAAGTTAAATTACCTTTGTGGATCATATTGGTCCTTCTTACACAGAAATTACGAAGTTCTGTATGCTGAGGTTGCCAGGGAAACAGCCAACAATGTTGTACCGCTGGACGACAGGAGAAAAAAGGCTTCTAGTTTGATATAATGAATTCAGAGCATACAATTTTCCATCAAATTGTGGTAAAGAACTTATGGCAAATAAACGAAACTTTATATGGTGTGAATAGGAAAAGTACAAGTCCGCCAGCTACAGCGGCGCCACACGTGACAGGATTTGGAACTACGAAGTGCCTGGCTAATATGAAACGTCATCTCGGGATCATTTGGATGTCGGAATAGGAGGCGTTCTTAACGATTAATGCTATCGTGTCAAAAAAGATAATTATAACGGCTTAGTCTAACGTCTAAGCACTGCTAAAGGATATATCAGAAGCGAAGTCAAAGGAGATAGAGAATTTGTGATTTGCCTATTTATTTTATAACCAGTATGTAGTAATTAATGGAACAATCGAAAATTACGTCATTTAAAGCGTACATACCTTACTTGAGACGAGAAAGAGTAATCTTTGCACTCACGTTCATTCCTTCGCCGAAAATTATTTATTTCTTTTTACTTAGAAAATCTGTGTGTATGCATAAGGAAAATAAACGTATTTAAGTTCACTTGTTCGTCGTGAATAATCCATTTCCTTTCATTTACTATGTTGAGTAGGCGCACGAAAGAAATTAAAACGTATTCATATTAGATCTTGTTTATTTCGGTTGTTACGAAGATTGTTTTCGTTGACAACAATAAGCAAGAAGAAAAAGTATGATGATCCAGACAATTATTGATGCGGACTTTCCACTTAATCCTTTATTTAATACCTACATTGGCTTTATGAGTTACCAAATTTGAAAATTTAGCGTTATAAAACATTACAAACTAGCTTTACTCGCCCAGAGCTATACACGAGTATATACGGTAAATGACGTGCTACCTGACATCATCGCATCGCTAGCTCTCGTGATGTGATGGCCGCGGTTGGAAAATTTTCTTGCGGTAAAAGTGGTGAAGTGGGTCCCAACACCGGATTTGCATAGGGGCCCCCGAAGTTATCACACCGGCCCTGGCAGCAATCTTAAATTTTGGCGTAAATGAGTGGAATTAGTACCCCGCGATGGAAAATGTATAATATACCTGAAATTGCAAATTCTAGGGATTGCTTTTACTCCAATATAGTGAAAACTTTGGAATTAAAGTAAAATTTCTAATAATGAAATATCTTACTGAAAATGAATGTGTTTTTCAAGGTGAGATGAAATTCTTGTACCTTTTATTAGTATGTTATATGAAATATTAAAGGTAGTAGCTATACAGAATGATGTAATGTAGCAATTAAAGAATGTATTCAGAGATGAAATTTTGAGAATTGCCTGAGACTTTAACACGTAAATCCCGTAAACGAAGGAATTATTCCGCCTGGGCCCGAACTCTGATACTTCGGAAAAAACGTAATGCCTCGTTGCCCTTCAACTCTAAAGGAATAACAAAAGTACCAAATTTTGTCGCATTTGGCGGCCACCGTTAGTGGAAAAGTATATAATGGAATAAGGGACGTTAAACTCGCCAACAGATGAAGCATAACCTCCTATGAAAGAATTGAGGCAAAGATTAAAAAAATGTTTCCGCGAGAAACCTGATGGGAATTCTGACCGGTTCATGTTACTTCTGTGGACCGTAGCAGTCACCATGCCAAAGTATGGTGGAGATTGATAAAATTGTGTGAGATGAGATAGCGGACAGACAAATATAGGATTTCGCTTATATATACCTACTAGTTATAATGATGTCCATTATACATTGACGCTTCTTGCAGAGGAGGATTAACACACAACATAAGGGTAGGATACTAATGTTTAGGCACTCCATGTCAGCAGGAGATTCAACATTTTTTCGTAGGTAGTATTATGTGCAAAAGCAACTAGAAAAAACGGAAATCTTGATAAAGTTCGACAATGTGCCCGCTAATAATTCGCAATTGTTTGAACAAAATTTCGAGGTTTATGTATTTCCATATGCGCTACGTATCTGGAAATTTTTTAAAGGTAGCATTTGTTAAAAACCGAAATAGAGATTATGGACATTTTGATATTTTACCTAATTTGTTTGGCTGTTAAAAATTCTAGAATTTAAAACAAATAGGTGAATGTTTAGGTACTACGATGCAAGCTGCGAAGCTGAAATTTTTTAGTTATTTAGAGCTCATTGCATATGCACAAACAAATGTTTGAATGTTTCCTTGAAATTGATATCGCGGCCGTAATAAATTGTTAAAATTTAAACAATTAGATAAATATTATTTCACTTGTAGATGAGCTGCGACATTAAAATTTGGCAGTGAGGTGTGAAATTAGTGCACCGCAATGGAAAAATTTATAATGTTCTTAAAAATTGCAAATTTTCGTTTTTGTTTCAATCAAATATTATTCCATAAGGAAAGAACGAAAATTGGCGTAGAGGTGAAATCCTATGAACTAAAAAAATATTTCTGATAATGAAATATCTGTCTGAAAAATTCTTTTATCAAGGGAGATGAGATGCTTGCAGGATGCAAGCACCAACTACTTGCATGTATATATATAGATGTATAGATAGTAAAACAAGAAAAAAGCGCCTTATGTAATTTGCTCCGCAATTCTTCCCTCACTTGTAATTTTTGGATTCAAAATGGCATTGAAAAAGGAAAATTCTACAACAGTTAAAGCAGTCTTCATGTTGGCCTTTTCTTACAAAGTCTTACATAAAATATCAGCATATAATGGGGAGGGCCATATTTTTTTTCGGGGGTTCCTATATTTTGCATTACGCCACTGTTGACCCATTTTTATTTCAGGCTCGATTAAGTTACTTATAAACAAGGGGAGCGGCCCCTACGTGATACACGCGTCAAGCCCGCCCTCCGAGCGCTCCAGTGACTTCGACGCTACGCTGCTCGCTAAGCCGAAAATATCAAGATTTTTAGTTCATTACGTACCGTTTCCGAAATACAAATTTTTAAATATTTTAAACGGCCGTCATTTTGTTTCCGGATGCCGAGCAAATATGAAAGTTGTCCTTGGATATGCTAGTTTTATTAGGTGTTCTCTACGAGCTAAGCGATAGTAGCGGAACGCCTTATGGGAACGTCGATTCCGTCCGCCCTTCCGAATGATTAATCTGCAGAGCTACTTGGCGGATTTGAATTAAATGAAATATTAGTATCCCTCATTCAAATTTATCACCCAATTGTGATTTTGAACTTAATCCGTCAATTACAACTTCCATTTAATTTGAGCATTTGAATAAAAGTACATATACACGTATCTCGTTAAATGGCATCCGTGAAACAACAATTAAATGTCATATTTTTCACTCCGTAGATCTTTTATGTTATTTAAGGTATCCATTAAAACATTTATTCGGATGGGAGACAACATTTACCACAATAAGACCGCGATACCACATAATTACGAGTTATAGCTTCGAAGATAATAATTCGAGAAAATCCCAAGCATAATATCACATATTTTATTTACATTGATCGATAAGACGGTTCTCTCGGCGAGCAACTATTGAATTCCATATTTTTCTCTCACATGGTATTATATGATCTGGGAAGCCTAGATTAAAAAATGTATTCGGATAGAGGACAACATTGACCACAATAAGGCCTTGGGCAGGGGCGACACTAAGGACGCGTGCCAAAGGTGGCACGCGGAAAGATTTTTTTGGCACATTACAAAATGAAATAAGAAATGCAATGTGCCTCTCGCTAATACAGCGACATGTCAAAAGTGAATCCGGAAATCTAATAAATGTACGTATTGAAACGATGCGAAAGAGGGGCTTCGTTTACAAGAGGTGCAATCGGTTATATTATGATTTTTTCCTCATATAATGCGTTGTTGAAGAGATATTTGAAAAACTAAATTTTTTAGCTGTCACAGCTACACCACCTATCGGCGACTATTGTGAACACTTTACGCTCCTTTTTATTTTATTAGTTTTTGGAGATTCGTGTTTTCAAGTGAATTTAGGTAGTTTAGTTAGCAGTTTATATCGCTTTAAATTTTCTTCAGTGATTAATGGCGGAATCGAGGAATAAAAAAATCAAAATTTTCTGGTGAAGGAAGCGAAAGGATTTTTAAGGATTGGTGACTGAAAGGTATGGTGCAATTGAAACGAACGATAAAGACTTGTGTGTTTTGTGCGGTGACGCCGAAATTACCTACATGCAGACGCGTTTGAAAATCTAATATCTTTAGAGTTTGAAAAGGAAACATCTTACCGCGAGAAGGAACCGTCCCAAAGGTGTCATCGGCCCACAGGGATTATGCTCCGTGTTCTGCCGTTGGCATCAGCACGGAATTCAGTATCTGACATTTTTATTATATCGTTAACATCCGATAAGTATTTAACTGGAAATTGACAAACGGAGATTTATTCCTCGGATCACTCCGTCCATGTCATACATCTTCTTCATTACTTCGTTCATGTCACTTATTAAATCTTATTCACGTGTACCGGTTTTTCATGAGATACCTAATGTTTTTAGCGTGTACCGCCTCCACTATAGATAACATTATCCTGTATTGGACCTTATTTTTCGTTAGCGTTTAATATTATTTGTAGTCTAGAAGATGAGAGATTCGCTCTAATAATTCGATAAAAACACTATATTTCCTACTTTGTTTTCAAAATACTATCATTTGAATCAAATAGTATAAATTTCTTCCAGTGTAGGAAAAGCCATTCTATATGCTACATTGTAAGAATAGACTCGGATAACATTTTTTAAGATACTGGCACGCAAAGAGCCAAATTTTCTCTTATAAAATTAATTTTGGCCCATTATTTACTGTGGCACAGTCCATTGTGAAGTAAGGATTGCCGTGTAAATATGGAAAAAGAAATATTGATAGCGGAAGTATTTCTTCGCGCAGCAGTGTGGGATAAGCGGAATAGAGGATATAAGAGCAGATTTGCGTTGGATAAATGTTGAACTGAAATTGGAAAATCTTTGAAGGATTTAGGTAAAATACAATAAAACGCAGTATGAAACTTTTTTCGATATTTCTTATCTCAAAACTAGTCCCGTTCCTAGAAAGGGGGCAACAATAAAATCAGATAAAGCCTTATGAACGCGTTGTATCATAGTTATTTATAAAATGTTTTACGTGAGGCAACTATTTAAAAAAATAGTTGGCATAATATATTTACAAAAAAACCGTAGAACCAAGATATTAGGAAAATGAAAGCTTAATCTAAGAAGCATTTTTTTGCAGGAACAAGTTGCTACAAAACTTGAAATGTTTTAAGCATATAGAAGATAATCATTCTTTCCTTCATTGAAGAAAATAGTCTAGAATCATAAAAACTTTTTTCTCTTTTCATTGAAATGGACTGGTTTCACGTAAATCTTTGGAACAAAAAAATTATAATTAATTTCACAACATAATATTAGCGTTAGTTTTATTTCACAGTTGGCAAGTTTATATTTTCCTTCTTCATAAATTCCGTATCAGACAAGTAAAAGTGCATATATTACAATAGAAAGTGTCTGGCAATGTACGACATGTTCACCGTAAAACCATAAAACGGTAGCACAAGGAGTAACAATTTTCATAAACATTACAGCACCTAATTATGTTTATGAAACTCGACGCAATTCAGATCCATAAAGCGGCATTTGAATTTCTAACATTTTAATTTTCATCTGAAGATGTTAAGGTGGAAGAAGATGAACAACTAACAGCCTTGTTACCAGAACTTTCTTCTTCATCCGAATAGCTATTTGATTGTTTTAAATCCACCTCAACACGGGCAGGATGGAGATCGCCTCTGATGTAGTCGGATTTCACTAAATTGAATCACTTCTGGTGGCTGCCTATGGAAGCATCCTTAAGAGGCAAAATATCCCATGTCACCAGATCCTCCTGCCCCTCGCCGGAGCAGGCCGTCTTCCTCAACTTACAGCGCGGGTCGAAGTAAATCACTTTCACGGCTTCGTTCCAACATACGGACGGAGTAGTATTCGTACTCTTCGTATCTGGAGACCGCTTCGTGGTTTTATTCTCTCTGGCGCCGAGTACGTTTGATTCCGAAAAAGAGTACGTAACCCAATCACTCACGTCCGCCATTTCAACTTCAGTTCCTTTGATGACATTCGTGTCACCGACAGATACACGATGATCGGTGTATTACCAATCTTGATAGTTGAATTTTCCGGCCAAGTTAACTTTGTCAACATATTTATGCTCTTCATATAGATCATGTCTGGAGGCATTAAAGTTTGCTGCAGACCGTTTTCACTGTCGTGATAATCGAGCTCCTGATATTTTTTTCAAGTGTGTTAACTTATTTGGGGTGTTTCTTAGAGGCTATTGTTTAATTCCTAATCGTTTTGATGCTCAGATGAATTGGTACAGTTACCATCCCCTGCATAAGCATTGAATATTGGGACTGAAGCAGTCTTTAAACGAATGTTGATTTGCGAATCGCTGGAAAAGCGAGAATGACAGAGGTTCCGTTTTGGTTGTGGCTTGTTCTTTGTAATTTTTCCTCTGAAGTCATACTTTAAACCTCGACTTAAACTGATTTCGTTTATTTCTGGGCAAGACACGGGAACAGCCTAGCCGAGATGAATGCCAAAATATTAAAACAGTATTCATCTGCACTAAATAATAAAATAAATATTGAATAAACTGATAAAGTATAATGACAAACTATGGCTATTGTATAACCATGTTTTAAAAATTTAATTACACCTAGTGAGCTCTTTAATTATGTTTTGGTCAAAGGAGTTAAAAAACCCCACATACACTCCGTCATTAATGGTTAATATAAAGGTTAATGTTAAGATGAATATCATCAATGGTTTATATTGAGCAATAGGGGCATATTAAGATACTCAGAGCCCTCGAAATCCGTAGAGAGGGTCGGCGAACACGAGTGTTAACTTCGATTTCGGGTATTTCTGAAAGGTTGTTTAATGTCTTATCGTTTTGAAGCTCAGATGAATTGGTATAGTTACCATCCCCTGAGTGAGCATTGAATATTGGGACTGCAGCAGGCTTAAAATGGATAATAATAAGAAACTAATCTATTTCATCCCGGTTGAACTTTGCAAGACTACCGCTGAGATGCAAGTGGTATAAGTTACGTAAAAGAATAAAAATGAAATGTGCAATTTGAATGAAAGATACATTGTAGGTCAGTACCAACTAAGCAAAGCTCTCGAACAAGCGAAAAATAGTTAGATGCAAATACCTGGCCGAATCGTACGTGCCTGTTTCTGTAGCTCTGTTTGTACCCGTTCTACAAACAGGGTTTTAATGAAATATTTCGAAACTTTAATAAACAGAACAAAAAAAGTATCGAGATAGGTGAGAATAGCATTTTGATTCATCAATACAAATAAATGAAGACAATATGTTTACTTTGCACTCATGTGTAAATGAGGATTTTATGGACTTTTCTCGGTAACGCTGATCTTGTGTGTACAATTTCATCGTTAACGAGTTTTTAAGTTGCTTTATTTTAGCACGAAATTGATGGAATGATATGATCCGAAGATCCGATGCAGACAGGCATAAGCTGTGAAAGTTGGAACAATTTTGGAACGAGAAAAAAGTCTGCTATGACCAGGAATTGAACCCGGGTCTTCCACTTGCCGGGCGGATATTCTACCCCTGAACTATCTTAGCAGAACATTTTCTCTCGTTTCTGAACACGGATGTTTTCCTTTGTAGGACGGGAACTAGGCAAGCTAGTATCAAACTGCCCCGACAGATGTCCTCGAAGAGAATCATCGAAAGAAACTCCTTCCTCTCAAATGGTGAGATTGCCAACATGAAATTAATGGAATGATATGATCCGAAGATCCTATGCAGACAGGCATAAGCTGTGAAAGTTGGAACAATTTTGGAACGAGAAAAAAAAAAAAAAGGAGTTAAGTGCAGCTTGGAGACATTGCTTGTCTTCATCGGAGTCAACCCTTTTGAAAATATTACAGTCATCCACTTATAAAAGAATTTGGCCATCATGTGAAGCAATGACCTCGACTAAATCATCAATGTACAGATTACGAGTAAATAGTAGAGGTCCCAGGACACTACCCTGAGGTACACCGGACAAGACTGAAGTAATGGACGAGGAGTGGCCATTAAGTACAACACGCTGTGATTGGGAATAGAGATAATTTTCCAGTTAAATCTATTGCTTAATTTATGAAGAGATCTTTGGTCAACTGTATCAAACACCTTAGCCAGGTCAATATAGCATACATCAACCTGGGATCTTTGTTCAAAGACCAGAATGATTTCATGGTGTATGACAGTAAGATTCGTTTCAAAACTAACATTTCTTTAGTGGTAACTACATAATTGAGAACAAAATTACATATTATATGTATATACAGCAATATCCCACGACCCCGATGTACGCAGATTTGTTATTATGCGATACACTTGATAAAATATTTCCTTTGTTATCTAGAATAACATTAAAGTAAAAATTGTAAACAACAAAAAATGCAAAGTAGCGCCAACCTCTACAGCCAATCAGCAATTGAGAGCTCTCAGCGAATTAATGCATTTGTTTACATATACTTAACTGCAGCACTGCAGTTTGCATGTAGCATTTCTCTGCCACAGATTATTCAATCTCCTATATTTTTATGTATCTATATTGATTTAAAAGCAAAATATTTACAATATGGCTTCAAAAACATGCAGGTGTTTATTTCTTTGTTATTATTATTTAATTCTATTAAACTGGTAATATCCCTTAAGTTTAAATTGAAAAAGTTGTAAATTATGTGAGAAAAATACTTATACAATACATTTATTTTAGACCCTGATATATATGCATCTTTTCCAGGAATGCACCCTTCACGTATATCAGGGTATTACTGTATACAGGCAGTTCTTGTTTTGTGCAGTTTTGAAATACGTGAATTTGGATTTACATGGTTTATTAATTTAGGCGCTCTCAATTTACACGGTCCAAAAATTTACATTCTAACTCTGTTTAAAATGAACCTTTAAAGCACAATGAGAGAAATCCTGGCAACTCTATTGGCAGCAGTGTACAACAAGTGCAGGCATCTTGTCTCATAAGTCACTTCCCACTGGGTTTGGCCTCAGCTTCTGCATGACTTTATAGTGAACGAACATTCCATATCGTTGTGCTTTCATGAATTGTTTTGCCCTTCCATTTCATCAAGCAAGCATTCTTCTACTTCCTCCACTCAATCTTCTCCCCCACTGTCGCCTTCAGTGTCATCCAATGCAGATGACCCTTTCCCTTAATAACTCCTCCACTCACCTCATCCTCTCCACCAGCTCCAGTAAGCTTGTCCGGCACAGCAGTTAATGTGTCTTTCTTACTACATATTTATTTGTCTCAGGTTTAAGTTTATTTTCTACTTGAAATAATTGTATTAACTTATTGTATTGTATTCTATATTAAAATTTGAAATTTTGGTTATGTTGAGTAGGGTAATACAGGAATGCACTCCCCCTAACCTGGACATTTCAATTATTTTATATGGGAAAATTGTTCTCGATTGACGAATATTTGATTTACATGGTAGTTTTCAGGAACACATTAACTGCACAAATCGAGAACTACCTGTATATGTACAATATAAAACACATCTGGAGTAGCAATCGAAGCAACTGGGTTGTAAAGTGTAAAATTTGGCATCAGCAATGCCAACGACTGAGTTCAGTACCCTGGTATTTCGAAAAACTCACTCCGATAAATCTAAATTGTCTCTCCGTATGACCTCTGATGGTCTTAAAATAAACTTCTAGGAAGGACCGAAAAAAAACTCGGTTGTTTTGAAAGGAAAGAATACATTAGCCAGAGTATACTTGGGCTTGTCAGAATTTGACCTTCACCTCGACCCGAGTATACTCAGGTGAATCAGGGAAGTGGTTCAAGTTATTTTGATGCCCCTTTGATTTTGATGCTCTAGGCACATGCCTAGTCTGCCTTGGGGTAAATCCAGCATTGCTGGGAGATATGGCACCTATAGCAAAATTTCAATGAAACACCTTATGTAGAATGATTTATGTAGTATTATCATAAAAAATATAGTATTTCTTATCAATAACTTTAAAATTTGAGTATTAAATTAATAATTATTTATGGGAAAATAAACTTTTAGCAGTTTTTGTGGGAATGTATGGCACCTTTTCCAAGTGGCACCTATGGCAAATGCCACCTTCACCCTAGCCTAATTACAGCACGGTAAATCCGGCCCTGGGTGTACATAAAAATTTCTGGTACCTCATAATGGTAAGAATGATTTATTGAAAAGTTGGGACCCAGAGGTCATCTAGGTAGGATGTGAAGTTGCAAAAATAATTAATATAAACCTTTTTCTCAACAAAATTATTGTAATATTTAATGTCCTGAAATTTTTAAATTAATAATTCATATATGTATAGGTAATACTAAAATACATTTTATGAAAATTCCATTTCTTGGAAAAGATGGATGTTTTTATCATATTGGGAAGCAGGGTTTTTGACAAAATGGTTAGAGGGATTCAAGATGCATAAGGTTAAGAACCTCTGCCCTACATCATTGAATTACGAAGTAAAAAGCGGTCACACTCTGAGACGGTGTATGCATTCGAAAAATAGACGTTTTGGTACAGTTTACAAGCAATAAAACCTCTTAACGGCACTTTTGGCTTGGACTTTCATTTGATGAGTTCAGAGCTCGGATGTATTTTGCCCTAGTGAGAAAGTGTGATTGGTCAGAAATATGTTTTACACTATTCTTCATCTATGTTTACATAAAACAATTTTCTCAGGCAATATTTTTCTGTGGTGACACTTCACTAATTATACGGTTGAACTTTTGTTTATAGAGATAATTTTAGGAACAGGAAAGTTTTAAAAAAATTCATAGGAGGCACTTCATATTTGTGCTAAAATATCCGAAGGTTACATGATGTAATCTTAGGATATTTTAACCAGGGATGTAACTTACATTAGTTTATTGGCTACAGGGTTAGAGTAGGCAACCCTCCACTACAGGAGTGATTTACAATGTTGAATTTATCCACACAATCACAACTTGAAATATGTGCTCAAAAGTTCCAGCAAGACAAAAAAAATTGAGGAAATATGCCTTCATATACAATGGGAATAGGGAATGAAAATATGTGATGAAAAATTAAAAAATCACTTTCAAATTGTTAATAAAATTATCTGTTCAACAATCAATTTCCGGATTTCCACAACATATAACTTTGTTTTTGAAGATATATCCAAATTTCACAGCTTAACTTAATCACATAAAAATGCCCCACCTGGAGAGCAATTTGTGAAAATTTCACACCCACTTATGCTTTAATTACTGTATTTACCCGAATCCAAGGTGTTTTTTCCAAATTTCCACTTGCAAAAATCAAGTGAAAATTATGTATGAAATCATATACCATCAATACATCACAGTCAATTGATCGCGCGTCAATTTGTCATCCTTCAATTCATGGCGCATTAATTCGTCACAAGATAAACTCATCACACGTCAATACATTGCACGACAAACTCATCGCTAGACAAATTGGAAGGCAAGACACCACGACTAGTGTATGGCAGGGGGATGCAATCACTCCTTCCCATACACAATCCAATGTCTCTCGCGTAATTCTGGTATTATCGAAATATAATAAATTATTTTGTGGAAAAGTGTCTCCCCCTGCCATTCATCTGTCATGGTGTATTGCGATGAATGTCGAGAGATGTATTGACATGCAATGAGTTTGTTGTGCAATGCATTGACGGGCGACAAATTGTTACTGCGCTGAATTAATGCATGACGAACTGACCACGACGAGTTGTCATAGAACCATAGGAAGTATGATTACACATTTTATCGATGATTTTTAAACAAATAAAACACGTGATAAAACAATTTTATCTACTAAAATTTTTCATTGTAAACTTATGATCCAGAATTCAATTAATAGTCTTAATTTTAAAAATAGATTTTTAAAATTCCTTCTTTTCAAACAAAAATTTGAAACAAACCATTTAAATTAATGAATGAACTAGTACATAGGTGTGTTCGAAATATACACCAAATACATTGTGAGAAATAAGACCATGAAATCTTTTTTCTGTTTTGACAATCTACTTAGATTCGAGGTCATCTTGGATTTGGGTAAATACAATAACAACATCATGAAAATCCCAGAACATTTAAACTTGGGATGTTCGTCTTTAACAAAATGTGAGAACCTAGTTTTTTGACCAACTCATATGACAATTAAAAGAAAGATTAACAGCTATGTAAAACTTTCATCTTCACAGTGTATGCCTTTTTTACCGATCACAGCCTTTCAAGAGTAATGAACATAAAATTAAAATACCACTTCATGCTTCCATTCCTCCATCCAAAACTGTTCCATCTGAAAGAAAAACCAAGCTGACTCAACCTTGATCTCTTCAATAGCCCTCTTCTCTCCCTCTGCCTGGTCTCCATTTTTACTCCCCTTCTTCAAGTTAGCTTTTTTCAATTTACCCCTCCAATGCACTTTTACATAACCCTTATTTTTTCCAATTTACTCTCCCCTGCAAGGTTACATTAATAGTAGGTTTATAGGTTTATAGAATTCTCCATAGAAAGAGGTCAAAGCACTAAATAATAAATCTATGTCAACTGATTAGATAGATTATGTTACATACATACATGGTTTTCATACTTAAATATTAGGTTTCTAAGATTATAGAAATAATGCCAACAGCTCAGGGTTCATGTGACAACATAAGTCAAACCCATAACTGAATGTGAAGACTGCTGTGCGTTATTTTATTAGTATTGCAAATATTTGACATAAATAACTGTGAAAACACGACATGTTCACCAAAAAAGTGGCCAGCATGAATTTCTTACTGAATACCACTACTCTAACAAGGAGAGGACACAGTAGTGGGGTCACGAATTTTTATGAAACTTGGTAGGTGTATAGCTCTGGATTCCAGGATCACTGCAAACCCCCCTTTTGATAATATACGGCCGATAGTTTTTTCCGAAAATCACGATTAAATATTGCAATTTCACTTCAACTGGTATAAATTTAATAATGCACGCCTCCTTTTACAAATCCTTTTTCGCATTAAAATTTAACTGGGCAGTCACGTTGATATGTTTATTTTTTTCTATGTTGTTTGGTGGTGATTCGGATTTTTTTCTCAAGTAACTAAGTGCACAATTGTCTGCACAAAGTTTACATTATTGAATTGCATATTCTTCATTGATCTCGACACATGCTCCATCCTATATTGATGCTTATGACATGGAAAGGATCCCTGATATTATTTTTGCGAATACTTCATCCGAATACATATAATATAGGCGGAGGTATATCAGGCAAAGTGTCGTTGAAAGTATAAAAAAACATGAACTGGTGAGAAGTCTGTTAAAAGTACAGTAATATAATTAAATAAAAATATTTCTTTTATGAATCCCTCAGAAATTTGGATGATTGATTAAAAGCATTAATAATTTACAATCGTCAATCATCACTGGGACCAATGATGGGGAGAGTTAGAAGGGAAACTAATTTTATTATGAATCGACAGGTAATGGAACTTTTGCTTTATGTTAGAAAAAAATCTTCACAGTTTCCTGGATGATAAGAGTCATAGTAACATTGGAAACAGATCAACTTTCTGCACCAAGAACATTTTGCAAAACTCTGCTCCTCACAAATGAATTTTCCATTTAAAACATCATCTTGAAATTTTATTTGGTTAACGTTGAAAAAGACTTCTCTTTTATCGGTGAGCTTGAATGCAAACCATGCATACCTGATCATTTCATGGAAAATCGGAGCTGAAAGCTGGTTATGAATTAATGACTGTATTTTAATTACATCCATATGGCTGTTGATTTCCCTCTTTTGTTGGAGCAACTGTCCAGCATTTTGCTGCCGTGAAATGAAAATTTTAACCTGACGATAAAAGTATACATCAAAAGGGTGACACACCGAGGTACACTTTGGGGGAATAACTTTGATGCCGCAAGTTGGCTTGTTGTTCACATTCATGAATCATTCATTGTGCAAGGCCTGGCTTGTCTGTCTTGACCACGAATCTATAAGAAGCAGGATCGTTTTTTCTGTCACATATGGCTTTAATACCTTGTCCAAATACATTTCATAGTTGGTAGTATGCAACTAACTTCCCCGAATTCGTGCAAGCCACGAACACATTCTTACAGTGGCAGATAGCATCACTAACACCCTGTTGCACTTTCGGCCCATATATCTACATAGGTTCTTGCAGGCAAATGAAAACTTTCGACAAAAGCTTTCCCGATAGTAGGATACTGTATTGGGCCATATACAAATGCGTCATTTTGCTCAGTTTACTTACATAAATTTCGGTTGCTCTTTCACCCTGATGGGATAGAGTACACTTGATCTGGGCATGATACAAGTTTGATTGGCATTGGTTACCAAATTAGGGTCATACAGAGAAATCAGCTTTTGGACTTGCTCCTGAAATGCATGGAAGCCTTCATTGTCTCTTCAGGGCATATTTTTTCTCTGTGACTAATGTATCTCACGACCTGTCTTTGGCGGATCTTGTGCCTTCTTTTAAATATTTTCAACCAGGATTGTGACGCCTCGAATTTAAATCCGCCGGAAATATGTTGAAGAGCAGCTGCCATCCCCCACTTCCACAGAATTCTCATTGTAACGTGGTCTCCATTTACTCGGGCTTCACAAAACCTAACATAAACCCACCTGTCAATGGCAATCTACTTATCCCTAAAACTTCCTCCAGATAGAATATCTCTCTCTCTCCCATATTTTGATTCTGTCCTTTCTCGTAATACGTCGAGACACTCGCGCAATAATTGATTTTAGAGACCAATATGGATGCAGATTCGCAGCAGTAACAACATTAATTTTAGTTTCCAGAGGAATGAAGGAATTGATAATTTTCTTTGGGGATGGCACATATGGACCGTAACTAAAAGTTGGACTAGAACAGCCTTCTTCCTCAGTAGATTGTCATCTTTGCCAAGCAGGTATTCATCGATGAGGACCATGCTGTCCATCATTCCCACAATACAATTGTACATCTCATGTCTGATGGTGATAGCACGATCAGAAATCTCCTGACTAATGTGATCAGAAATTAAACCACTTTTGCGAAGAAGGTTGGCGTAAAAGTTAAGCGCATCAGCGAATAAATGAGGTTTCTCCAAATTTTCATCGTCGATCAGCAGGATGCATCTTGCCGAAGATGGATCTGGCAAAGATTCCACCCTATAATTTCAGTCTGGAATTGTACAGAGAAATTAAATTTTCAACGACCTGTAAAAGGTTGACCAATATACAAGATATTTTGAAAAACAACAAAAAATACTTACTAGAAATGTAGACTCAAAAAAAATATTCTTCTACTTTTGCTTGTTTGTTGAAAAATAACTCGGTGAAAGGCACACAAAACAAATGGAGGTCCACAGAATGAAAACAAATTGCCAGTAGATTTGTGTTAAAAGAAGATTTTAATCAATCAACCAAATTTCTGAGGGATTCATAAAAGAAATATTTTTATTTATTTATATTACTGTACTTTCAACGGACTTCTCACCAATTCGTTTTTTTTTATACTTTCAACGATCCTTTGCCTGATATACCTACGCCTATATTACGTATAAGTATTTGGATGAAGTCTTCGCAAAAATAATTTCAGGGATCCTTTCCATGTCATAAGCATCAATATAGGATGTAGCATGTGCTGAGATCAATGAAGAATATGCGATTTAATAATGTAAACTTTGTGGAGACAATCGTGCATGGTTTTACTTCCACAGTTTCTAGTAACTCGATTTAACAAATGACTTTTAAGAGCAACAGTAGTGATAAATTCTTTACCCTAACAAGAAAGATATAGAAAGAAAGTGTTGCTTGGCATCCACTATTATCAAAAGGTCAACCGTCCTAAATATGAAATAAATTCGGGAACTAACTAAAAGTTTCTGCTTCCTATGATCATGGAATCAAAATACTCAAAGGCTGCAGTGCACCCTTTAACCTTTAAATGCCTGGCATGCTCAAAGGTGCGGGCACGCAAAATGTCCTGTTCAGCAAGGATGTACCCAGGGAGAGGGTCCCCCTCCAGTTTACAGATAATTGTGGGATCTGATAACCATGTTACAAACGTGCTACATTGCCTCTTGCTATGCTGCCACTTGCTGCATTGAGTTATGAGAAATAAAAACGTTATAAAAGTTTATATATTATTTGAATAGGACTTTTATTTAATCAATTGCTGGAAATAGGTTTTTGGCCTCAGATCGCCCCCCCAAAGTAAATTTCTGGGTACATGAATGCCGTTTGGTGCCTGGCGGGCCCATGCAGGCAGGCTTAGTTTGGAGGTCGCCCAATGATGTTGCATTCATCAAGGATGCATGAAATTTGGGAAGGGTCCTCCTAGAGGTCTGCTCTCAAGATGTGTCAAGGCAAACATGTGGTAGATCCAACTACTGGGGGTGAAGACATCTCACACAGAGAGATAACAGGAAATAGGGTGAGAGTGTTAGCCTAGCCCCTTTCCAACTTCCCAACTCTGACCTCTCCAAGGCCCAAGGATGTTGGAAGTGGATGAAGAAACTCAGCAAAACTTTTATTTTTTATTTCTGGGGTTCGACTGTGCTTCATGAATGCAGCTTACTTTTGAACAAAGTCCTGGTAGTATGGAACGAAGCGAATCAACTAGACCAATTTCTGCTGCAGCTGAGCCAGTTGAGTCTTCAGCAAATACATCCATCAAAGCATCCAAAGCCTCTTCCACAACACACAATTCTTCATCTGCTCTAGTGCTGACTTGAAGTAGAAAAGTTCTTACTTGCTGAATTTCACAAAAAATAGAAGGAATTGCCTGAATGCCTTCTTTATATTTTCAACAATATCATTCTATATAGCTGCTTTTTACTTATGATATAACATATAGGAGTATACTAATGTTTAGGCACTTCCAGATGAGCTGGAGACTCGATATTTTTATGTGGATAGGACTATGTGCATAACTGACTAGAAAAATCGAAAATCTCAAAAAAGTTTAACAACACAGTTGCTAAAAATTCACAAATTTTTAAGGTTTATATATTTCTGAATGTGCTATGAAGCTGAAGTTGCTTGTAAAGGTAGTATTTGTAAAAAACCAAGTAGAGATTATAGAAATTTTTATATCATTATAAATAGTTGCTTCTTATATATATATATATATATATATATATATATATATATATATATATATTCATTCATTCATTCGTATTCTGTCTTACGACAGGTCCTACCAATTAACTGGTTTTGACTAGGGAATATACATACACGGTGTGGTGGTTTCCCGTTGCCTTCCACACCGAACATACACACAGAAGGGAGGAGGGAAACCCGGTGCCGGCATTTGCCTGCTCTTACGAAGAACACCAGGGGGGCCAACGGCTTAACGTCCCTTCCGAAGGACGGAACAGCTGAATTTGCGCGGTCTCCTCAAACCACACAGACAGGGGGCCGGGCGACCTTGAGAAAAATCCTACTCGCGCAGGATTCGTACCCGATGACTTTTTCAAGCATCGGGCGAGTAGCAGCCAGCGTCCTAACCACTACACCACCGGCACCCAATATATATATATATATATATATATATATATATATATATATATATAGGATATATCATGTAAAACCTAAGGTACTTCTGGAAGTGCTACAGAGCTGAAATTGGCAGGATGATAGGTCATTGAGACCTCAGGATAAACTCTGAAATTCCAGAAAAATTTATATTTAAGTGGTATTTTAGGCCCCAATGTCTAATGTCCAATGTCTATAGCTAACAAGATACCCATAACATCCAAATCTGAAGGTGAACTGCCTCTTATGCTGGAATTGAAATAGTCCTAAATAAAATTAAATGAGAACATATGAAATAATCATGCATAACTGAGTTTATTCAATGTTATTCACATAATTTCCAGAAAATTATCCATGGAAGACAGTTAATATAACTTACGGTGCAAATTAATTAATACAGAAGCAACTTATACAGAGATAACTGAAGAAAAAAAAGTTTATCTGTAGGAACTGGTTTGTAAAGAATTATGCAAAAGTCTAAACATCAAAATAAGTGAGAAATATGAAAATACAAAATAATTATTTTAGTCATAACAATAAAACCTCTAAGCTTTATAAGTGCATACATTTATTCCTCTTTTCTGAGCTCATTAAAGTCACTGCTAGCAAATGATTAATCAGCGATCACTGGCTTCAAGATTTTCTGACAGGGATCCAATCAAATCCAGTTATTGAAAGTGTCAATTTCTACAAACGATGTTGCATCGTTTTTGAAATTCTAATCGTATCATGATATACAAAAGAAGAACAATTTCCACAATTTTTGGAGTACATGCACATAAAATTATTCTCGCAGCACACACAAAACAAACTTTCTAAGGTCCAATCACAATTTCTTTCAACAAATAAATAATTCTGAATCCATATCAACCAATAAGTATGAAGGAAGACATTAAGCATATAAAAATTGATTCGTTACGATAACTAAAATTGGTCAACTGTAATAAAGCAACAAAATATTAAATTAAATAAAAAATAATCAACTATTCAAATGCTATCTTCGCTCTGTTGCCAGTGCCATGAGCAGGTTCAAGAAGCTCCGAGGGCAAGTGACCCAAAACTTCTTTAGATGTATAATGGCAGTATTTTTTGGCCTTCATCTACATTCAGGTAATTGAAAAAACCTGCACTTGAGTTATCTGCTATCAGCAACATTATCATCTCTAGACAACTTGTAACACATGGTAGCATTGCTGAGACTCCGTCTGCAAAAGTCAACCAATTGGTGTAATCAAAACATAAGAAATTATAAGAGATAAAGAAGAAGAAGAATGAATAACAAAAAATATTTAAAATTAAATTGGTTTTAATGATATAAGGAATTGTTGAATGAAATCAAGATTCAATGAACATCTTAATCTAACAGTACTCATATGATTCTTTCCTATAACTTATATACTGATGCTCCTCGACTTACATATTATTGAATTAATGGATTTAATTCCCATAAATTTAAAAAAAACGTTGACTCGGAAATATTCAGTAAGTGCATAACGTAAGCAAGCAGTGTTTGGGAACTACTTGGCATCACGTTTGGAAGAAAGCATTACCTTCATTGTGCACATTCTGATCACCAGAAGAAGAAGAGGCATCTCAGTATTGTTCTACATCGCCTAATAGATGAATCTTGACTTCTGTTTGTACATCTCTCGGATTATTTTTTTCATGTTTTTCTCATAAAATTTCTGCTGTGCCGCCCATTACAAAAAGGCTAATAGGCATGTATAGTATGCTAGCCTGTACTGTACATAAGAACTTAGTCTATATGAGGCACTTCCGACTTACAGAATTTTCGACTTACAAAGAGATTTCAGGAACCTAACCCATCCGTAAGTCGGGGAGCATCAGCATACATGCAGGTTGTAGGGAAAAATCATTCACCAATTACCATCAAAGCTATGCCTATTAAAATCACAAAGTATTTAATTTGGAATTAGATGCTGATAATAAAATGGAAAAGCTTGATGGATTGGTTGATAAATGAATTCAATTACGAGCATTGGCAGCACACAAAATGGTCATGAACCTATAGCAGGAGATTGTATTTAAATGTCAGACCAACTACAGGTATTCCACCAGCATGACATTTTTTTAAGTACAAATACAGATAAATGAAGCTCACATAGGCAGTGGCAGATTACTCACTAGGTGCAATAGGCGCATGCCCCAAAATGAAATATGAGAATAGAAAATTAAAAAATAATACACGTGATAATCAAATTTCAGGTGAAATTATGATAGATATAGGCATACGAGTAGTGTATAAGATGCTAACAGGTCCACAAGATCATCAAAGAGACTGTGCATGTGCGAGTATTCTGCTTATGTGAGAATCCGTGCATACACCTTGCACCCAGTGGCCCTACTATTTGCATCGACCATATGACAGTGTTGATAAGATATTTTTTGTTTTTATCATTTGCAATGTATGATAAGTTAATATTGTGTATTATAATTTAAAATTGTCTCTATGCCATTTATCAAATTGTTAAAATATAACAATTGTAAGTACCTACGTATATTATATACATATTTGTCTAATTCGAACAATTTGTTTTTCCAAAACATTTTTTAAAACAATTTTTAAAAATATCTATCTTATTGTTATCCCCATAGAAAATGAAGCAGCCATTCGATTCAGGAGCAAAGAAGTGAAAACTACAGAAAGAAAGAGAAAAATTGGCAGAAAAAACAGAAATACAATGGCTGCATTTTTTAAACCATCTAGCTCAGTGGCAAAAATAGGTACATTTAAAGAAACAGAAGTCAAAATCAAATAACAAGAAGGTACAAAGGACAGTGAAGTAGAATTGATCGAAAATATAGAAGAAACTGGAATAAAAGACCAAAATCTAGAAGTTAAAGAAATTGATAATATTGAGAATGAAGCAAGTGAATGATATATAAATTATCCAAATGATATTGCATTATGGCCAATATCTTTAAGTAATAATGCCATAAACTATTATTTAATAAACCCATCTAGTAATATAGGAGACATTAATGAACTGAAAATTGAATATACTGAGAGGAACAGGGTTCTGATTTTGTGCAACATATCTATTTTTTCAGCATCCACAAGGCGATGGAATATTTTCATCAACTCTTTAAAAAGCAAGTATTCTTATCATATAAAAAGAATAAGTGATACTAGGTGGTCGACTTGAGCTGATGCAGTTTTAGCATTAAGAGAAAGCTATGCATGCATTAAAGAAGCTTTAAAAGAAATAACTATAAATAAAAATAAAAAACCAATGGGCAAAACAGAATCACAAAAATTATTAAAATTTTTTATAATTGGAAGCAACGAATCTGCTCAAATCTTTAGCAGAATTAATTTCACATATTCGGAATGATTTTGAAAGCGTTGAGAGAGAAGCAGCTCTTTTAAAAACTGATAAGGAGCTTGATGATGTAAAAACCAGGGTAAAAAAGAGAAAATTGCAACATGATGAATCAAGAAACAATGAAATAATTCATTCACTGAGGAAACTCGGTGGTCATAATAGAAAAACATAAATACTATGAAAAGGTCAATACTATGTTAAAAGAAGGACCCTACACGAAAATTTCCAAGAACCCCCTATACAAGATGATCACAGACACAAAAAACACCTTAAAAACTTGTGCCACAATAATCAAGAAAAAAATCCAAACCCAACTTCATATCTCAAACCCTATAATCCCTAGGATGTACTGCCTCCCAAAAATACATAAAAAAGACATCCCCCTCAGACCTATTGTCTCTGCCATCAACTCTCCTACGTACAAAATTTCCCAATAGCTAAATAAACAGTTCAAACAATGGCCTCTTACTCAAGAGTCGCTTATTAAAAATAACACCCATTTCATCAATGAAGTTAAAAACTTAACCCTAAAAAACACTGAAATTCTAGTTTTGTTCGATGTTGTGTCCCTTTTTCCCAGCATACCAATAGATGTAACACTAAATTTCCTTGAATCCTGGCTCAAAGAACAAAACTTACCACAAAAATCAGTCGATGAATACATCCTATTAACACGCCTTTGCATGAAACAGAATTTCTTCCAAATAAACAGTAATATATATATATATCATATATCACGATTGAAAACCTAACTAAACTAACTAAATACATATTTAGTACGTTTACCTCATTATTAGAAATCTTGTGTGCGTGTATTTGAGTGCTTGCATGTGTGATTGTTTTGTCTGTTAGGTCCCTGTCATTGCCGGAAGGCCCATAAATCTACAGGCAGCTGTGTGCGATACTAGGTCCCTGGCGTGGTTTAATCTCCCATAAAACTAGTATTATTTCCCTGTTTCTTTCCCCTTTTTTTCCCTTACCTCTTGGCGTGTATATGTGTGTGTGTTTGTGGTTGATTAGTAGGTCTCTGTCGTGGTCATACTGACTCACAAACCTTCTAGCAACGGTGTGTTTTTTTTTGGGTCCCTGGCTCAGAGTAATTTCTCGCAAACCCAGTCCCGTTTCCTTTCCACCTTTATGATTAGTGCTTGTGCGATTGAGTGAGTGAATGTGTGAGTGATATAAGGTCCCTGGCATGGAGTAACAACCCCTAAACCTGTAAGTTTATAATTTTTATTGTCTTTTGCCTTTTCCTGCCTTTCCTCCCCCTTTTTCATTGTGTGTCTCTAACTTTGAATTTTACGGTTAAGGAGTTAATTCTATTTAACATCAATTTCGCCGCAGTCTCCATCTTTACTTATTTTGTTTTATTTTATAGTTCGATGGAAATTTATAGTTTTATGATGTTTTATTTAACAAAGATTATTTTGTTGTACGTTGTGTTTTGTTTAATATCAATATTTTAAACTGCATTGCAATTAAATTAATAAAATAATTCCCTTATATATATAAGGTAAAATAGTTATGGGCCTCCAAAATAAATTGCGCCTAGGGCCTCAAAGTGTCTTAATCCACCACTGCATATAGGCATTTTAAAGATTAACAATGATAAAATAAAAATCTCCTGTAATAGTACCATTTCATTTGCAATAGTTAATGGTGACCTAAGTTCATGAAGAAACTACAGAGGGACATAATAATCGACATACTGATCACAAAAGTTTGGCATCATTTTCCTCATCATCATCATCCCCATCATTGTCTTCATCATCATCCACCCCCTGGCCTCCTTGGCTATCATGAGAATTGCAATGACTGTGTTGCTGATCCATTTTCCAGCAGCTGGCCATCATCAAAGCGCATCCCCAGCTCCTTGAAAACTCTTGCCCTGAAGTCACTCTCAGGACCTCCATTACTGCCATACCCATTGCCTATATCACCGTCCTGCATGCCAGCAAAATTGAAGTATAAAAACATTTCAGTTTCATAAAACAATACAATTTTAATGATAAGGATGACTTATGCAACTGAAATGGTGAACATGAAACAACATAGTTTTTTGGAATTCTGGTACAGTTAAGTATTAGAGTAAAGACTAGATAAGGAGACTTGAAGTCATATTCATATAAATCGAAAGCATGAAAATTTTGTGAATAAAAACTTGAAAGGTATATTTTTACATTTTCTGTTAATTTAATGATGGAATTAAAATCAATAATGAGTATAAAACAAAGTCTCTTAAACTTTAGAATTATATTTTAAAGAGAGATAAAATAATTTGACCTCTATCAGGTAAAAAACAATCAAGATACCTTTTAAAGTGTTTTATCTAAAAACCATTTAAGTATTACTGTTAAAATGAAAAAAAAACTAACCCCAAAAATTAGAAGCAACTATGGTGATATTCTGTGAAAATGCCTAAAAATCCATGTAATTTTCCTACTTTCGTATGTTAATGTTATGGAAATGCTATTCTGTGGACCCCATGAGGTTCCCAAGACCCCACGGATTTCAAACCTTTTGGTCCTATTAGATAGCATGCCAAGTTTTGTGGCTCTTGGATCAACCATGTGGACAAACATAGAAACCAACATCCAAACAAATTTCTGAATTATTGTATAGATAATATCATTAATTTCGACCAATGAGATAAACATACAGTGGTCTTAATCCAAACACATAAAATATTCCATTTATTTCTAGGATTATATTATTATGCCATTGATTTTTAACTACAATGTAAACTTATGATCACGTCATTATACTAACACATGAAATTTAGTAATACGTGAAAAGCATTTTAATAATGTGTTTCGTAGTTTTTCGAGAAATTTTAACTTTTTTTAATTGTTAAATATAACGGCATCATATCTACTTCACAATTCTTTTATTCAAATATGTGCTAAAGGCAAGAATGATGCCATAACACAAAATATCCTAATTTTTCCAAAATTTTAGCATATTGTATTAATGATGATTATTCTTATTGCTCATACAGGATGATCTTAGGCATGAAACTTGAAATACAAAAACTTGGACACAAGCCGATTGCCAGAGAATTTAGAAATTATGGATAGTTTCATTAATTTCGCAGAAAACTATAAATATTCTGTGACAACTCATGGAATTTATTATCGAATAAATAGTGAAGTGCTGTTGCCTTGGAGATGTTTCTTATGCCACAAAAATATCATCTTCTCGGAAAAAGTCCTCAAGGCATGTAACCTATGGAGCATAAATTTATTAAAAACAAAAGAAAACAGAAAATTAGATCCAGTTTCCCTATTCGAGTTTTTACAATTTTTACATATAAATAATTATTCAATAAAATTAGACCTTATTTTGGACAACTATTTAGGCAAGAGCCAAACTTTTATTTAAAAACAAACTATGAGAAGCATAAGTTAATTACAAGAACCTTCATGTAATGATAGAAACTAATGCATAAATGTTCTGGTTCTAATTTGGACACCCTTGATCCACCTTACTTCTATATGACGCTCGCATAATTTATGCTTTTGTTAAGATTGTCTCCGATCTGGGGGTGGGGGGGGAGTATCTTGGTTGCCACCTCCCTGTCTGCACCACTGGTTATGTGAGTTAACCATCCTTATAACGTACATTCGCTGATGATGATGCCGTATGTATTTATATTTTATTTATTTAGTAATGATTTCACATGGAGCTTTAAAATAGCATTTCACTGTGAAATATTAAAACACAAATATAACATTAATAAATAACATCAATTAATAATATTAGCATATAGTGCCACTTACTTAAAAACTGAGAGGACAGTTTCATGAAAGAGGGAGGTGAGAGGCGAAAAACATCAATATCAGAAGGGAGGGAATTTAATAAGTATGGAAGACGACAGAAAAAGGAACGCTGTATAAATGAAATCCTAGGGGTATTAGTGTGAAGAAGTTGGGATAATCAGGTTGATCTAGAGGGCACATGAAAGTTGAGAAAAGATAATAACTCCGGGCAATTAATATGAGAATTTGGAATTTTGTGAATAAAAGAAATATCTTGTTTATGATAATTGGTAGAGAGATTGTCAATAGCTATTGTGCAGAGGACTGTATGTTTTGTAGCTTATCAAAAAGATGGAACACTTATTCTAATAATTTTTATAAAAAAATTCATAATTTGCTCAATGGAGCGTAATTAGTTATGCAGGAGGAGGGCAAAATTGGTGAGCAATGGGAAATTACGGGAAGTACAATAGAGCAGAAATACGTCCTCAGAGACACAGGCTCCCTAGGCTCCGTGTATCTGTAAAAGAATGCTAAGGAGAGAGAGAGAGCCTTTCTCTTCATCATGAAAATGTGTTCTGAAAAGTATAGTTTAGTGCCTATTATAATAATATTAGTTGATGCATACCCAGTCACAGTATCCGGCAATCAGGTATCCCTTGGTCTTCTCGCTCCTCGACAAAATTTTCTCCGCCCGCATAAGGGATGTGTATTGTCTCCAACATCATGCCCCCCCTATTAAAATCTCCCCTTGCATAAACCCAATATGCCACATCCCTCTGTTCTCCCTCTCCACCCACTGCCCCTTCACCCCTCCCTTCCCCCTCAACCATTTCTTCCCCCTCTCCCATTACTTCCCCCTCTCCCATTTCTTCCCTCTCTCCCATTTCTTCCCCCTCTCCCCTGTCTTGTCCCTCACCCCTCTCTTCCCCCTCTCTCATTTCTTCCCCCTCAACCATTTCTTCCCCTTCACCCACTTCTTCCCCCTCACCCATTTCTTCCCCCTCTCCCATTTCCTCCCCCTCTCCCCTGTCTTGTCCCTCACCCCTTTCTTCCCCCTCCCCCCCCCACAACCCTATCATCACCTCCTATAACCGTCACCTCTTGTAATTCATCCTCCTCCTCCTCTTCAACCCTTGCCCTTTCCTCCTCCTGAAATAATTGCCAGAAAAAATCAATTAATGAATGAATAGTTAAATATTAGCTGATGTGTAGAATCTACAAACCTCTATGAAAAATCAAAATACTTAAACTAAATACTAATAAACATAACTCCACACAATTCTCATGCTTTATTCCTACCGTTCAGCCAATAAAGCTATATCATACTGCACCCACTTCCCCTTTTTTACTAATTTCTACTGCACTAGGCACACTGATGAAGGAGAATTTTTCATTTGTAAAAAAGTCTTCATTGACTAATATTTTTTGGTCTTTCTAAAAATGTATAAAAAAAGCTATTGAGAGAGATGAAAAATTCATTTTGGTTCAATGGGTACTAATTTGGGGACTCCCAAAATTTGAAATATTTTTTAAGAATTTAAATAACACATCACTGTAGTAAAAAAAGAAATACAGATAGAAATTAATATAGTGTAACATGTCATTCTATTTGCAACGATTACAGCGGCATTAAAATGTCAATCAGTCACACCCTATCGACGTGATCTTAACAAAGTCCCTAATCTGTTTATCATCGTCAAGTTTGAATTGTCGAAGCAACGGGAAGGTAATTTAATCCCTAAATACAGTACAACTTCGCCGAACGCGGCTTCCCGCAACGCGGTTTAAAATTTACGCGGTACTCAAATGCGTGATGAGCTTCACCGACCGCGGGAAGTGATTCACTTTTACGCGATTTCCTTGAATGACCATTTTCAATAAAAGGTTTGCCCTAAAAAGATCATTAGTAAGAAAAAATCGTACTACGATTATAGTGTTTTGTAAAGGCTGTCGGCACCCAATAAAAAATCATTCAGCGTTTTTAACTGCTTTTTTATCTTCAACTCCAAACTGGAGATGAGGATCCTTTTTTCTGAGGACCGATCGTTGGATTCGCTGTCGATATTAATCAATAAGTTTTTATTATGTATTGTTTCAGTTCTGTGAACATTAAGTTTAAATATTTCAACTTCTTTCTAAATGTTTATCACTGCGAGCGATGAAAGTGTCGTATTTAAGCAAGAATTTCCAGGTATAAAGGGAAAAATGTAAATGAGAATGTCTGCCTAGTGTAAAATTACGCGAGAATTTAATTTTAATATTTTAATAAATATTTTATTAAACGCAATATTACTGTATATAATTAGTTGATGCGATGTTTACAATCTTTTTTCAAGGAAATATAAGCAAACTATGTCATTATTATTGAAAAAACGCCTTCAAGGAGTAAATTTTTCCGAACTCGAAACGGAACCCTTTTATTTCCATAAGATTAATGATTCCTCCAACGCGGATTCGCGCAACGCGACACCCTTGTAGAACCTAACCCTTGCGTTCGGTGAAGTTTTACTGTACTACACTTCTAAAAAACCAGGCTACTGCTACTGAAATTTCACCGGGAAGCGGATTTAGTATGTATAAATGTTTTTAACTACAAGCACCGATGTTTATATTAAAAATGTTCATATGTTGTACTGCACACCCAAGTAATTCAAAAATGGTATTGATACAAAATGAATTTTAACAAAAAATATGAAAAATCACATAAGGAGAAGAATTTGGGGAAGGCATATCTAAAGGGGGGCGATGTTCACTCCTAATCCTAATTCTTGAGCTTGAAGTACACACAGCTGCTCTGTGTGTTTTTTCACACATGGTGTAGCATTAAGGTATATATATATAATTATTATTATAAATAATGAGTGGCTGCTGCTTATTATTGTAAGAATATAAATAAATAAGAATGACCTAAAGAAAAATGCCCCAAAATCGCCTTAGGACCCCAACTGAATTTAACGCGCCACTGAATATAAGCATAGGAAAACCTAAATTTTTTCTTCGGAAACGAGCTTTTCATATTCGCCAGAGACGATTGGGCACTTTCGTCATCAACTATTTAAAATAACGTATTAGAAAGGTTAATAAAATTAGAGAAGAAATATGTAATTGCCGCTTTAGGCTTACTATACTTACAGGGAAGGGAAAGGGCAAGTTGCTTGCGCCGGGCTCCCCGTCTTCATCAGACCATCGTCGCCGCCCGACGCAATAGCGACGAAGAAGCGACCAAATCCGCCAGGCGATGACGCAGGACATAAAGAACAATATTGCCCAGCGCCAGGCGGATTTGGTCGACTTCTCGATAAACTCTGCAGACAGAAATGAGAAAAGAATTTCAAATTTAACGTATGTCGACGGCTTTGCTAATTTTTTTTACCTTCTGAACTATTCATAGATTATCAAATAAATAATTTCTTAAAACTATCGTTTTTATTAACTCATTTATCTACTTTGATGGAAGTGGTTGTATTCACGAACTACTGTATTGTCCCGAATATAAAGCGACCTTAAATATAACGCGACCCTAAGATTTTCGGAAAGTTTTTTAAGGAAAAAACGAAACCTTGAATATTACGCGACCCCAAACAGCCTTCTACCGATCTAACACAGACTCCTCGTTCATATAGGTAGTAGCATTTTTCGAACCAGGACAGACTACTTGTGATGATAATTTCGGTGACATATTTCGGTTGAGGCAGTTGAATTCGCGACCTATCTCTTTAGGAAAGTAAACGTTTTGATAATGCAAGATAGGATACAGATCAGATTGTATAATTCACTGGTTCCGTATGCATGAATAGCTAGTCTTATTGCCGAGGACGAACAAATCATCGCCAGTGCACAACGTGTGTAGCGGTCAAGGTATAGTGATCGGGGTGCACCGGAAGCTGGATCCGTGATTAGCGACACCCACGAAGGAATCTGCGGCTTAGTCTATGGTTATCGGCATTCAAAGTCACTAAGCTCGATCATATCAAATGCAAACTTATGTTTTCTTGCTTTCGTGACGGATATTCGTACTTTAATTGCAATGAGAATTGACCCTAGATTTAGCTATAAATCCACTAATCACCTGAGCTATGCTACGTTCAAAATTACGAAATACACCAGACTTTCATTAATATTGTGGAAAAAATTAAATTACCTTTGTGGATCATATTGGTCCTTCTTACACAGAAATTACGAAGTTCTGTATGCTGAGGTTGCCAGGGAAACAGCCAACAATGTTGTACCGCTGGACGACAGGAGAAAAAAGGCTTCTAGTTTGATGTAATGAATTCAGAGCAAACAATTTTCCATCAAATTGTGGTAAAGAACTTATGGCAAATAAACGAAACTTTATATGGTGTGAATAGGAAAAGTACAAGTAAGTACTCGTCCGCCAGCTACAGCGGCGCCACACGTGACAGGATTTGGAACTACGAAGTGCCTGGCTAATATGAAACGTCATCTCGGGATCATTTGGATGTCGGAATAGGAGGCGTTCTTAACGATTAATGCTATCGTGTCAAAAAAGATAATTATAACGGCTTAGTCTAACGTCTAAGCACTGCTAAAGGATATATCAGAAGCGAAGTCAAAGGAGATAGAGAATTTGTGATTTGCCTATTTATTTTATAACCAGTATGTAGTAATTAATGGAACAATCGAAAATTACGTCATTTAAAGCGTACATACCTTACTTGAGACGAGAAAGAGTAATCTTTGCACTCACGTTCATTCCTTCACCGAAAATTATTTATTTCTTTTTACTTAGAAAATCTGTGTGTATGCATAAGGAAAATAAACGTATTTAAGTTCACTTGTTCGTCGTGAATAATCCATTTCCTTTCATTTACTATGTTGAGTAGGCGCACGAAAGAAATTAAAACGTATTCATATTAGATCTTGTTTATTTCGGTTGTTACGAAGATTGTTTTCGTTGACAACAATAAGCAAGAAGAAAAAGTATGATGATCCAGACAATTATTGATGCGGACTTTCCACTTAATCCTTTATTTAATACCTACATTGGCTTTATGAGTTACCAAATTTGAAAATTTAGCGTTATAAAACATTACAAACTAGCTTTACTCGCCCAGAGCTATACACGAGTATATACGGTAAATGACGTGCTACCTGACATCATCGCATCGCTAGCTCTCGTGATGTGATGGCCGCGGTTGGAAAATTTTCTTGCGGTAAAAGTGGTGAAGTGGGTCCCAACACCGGATTTGCATAGGGGCCCCCGAAGTTATCACACCGGCCCTGGCAGCAATCTTAAATTTTGGCGTAAATGAGTGGAATTAGTACCCCGCGATGGAAAATGTATAATATACCTGAAATTGCAAATTCTAGGGATTGCTTTTACTCCAATATAGTGAAAACTTTGGAATTAAAGTAAAATTTCTAATAATGAAATATCTTACTGAAAATGAATGTGTTTTTCAAGGTGAGATGAAATTCTTGTACCTTTTATTAGTATGTTATATGAAATATTAAAGGTAGTAGCTATACAGAATGATGTAATGTAGCAATTAAAGAATGTATTCAGAGATGAAATTTTGAGAATTGCCTGAGACTTTAACACGTAAATCCCGTAAACGAAGGAATTATTCCGCCTGGGCCCGAACTCTGATACTTCGGAAAAAACGTAATGCCTCGTTGCCCTTCAACTCTAAAGGAATAACAAAAGTACCAAATTTTGTCGCATTTGGCGGCCACCGTTAGTGGAAAAGTATATAATGGAATAAGGGACGTTAAACTCGCCAACAGATGAAGCATAACCTCCTATGAAAGAATTGAGGCAAAGATTAAAAAAATGTTTCCGCGAGAAACCTGATGGGAATTCTGACCGGTTCATGTTACTTCTGTGGACCGTAGCAGTCACCATGCCAAAGTATGGTGGAGATTGATAAAATTGTGTGAGATGAGATAGCGGACAGACAAATATAGGATTTCGCTTATATATACCTACTAGTTATAATGATGTCCATTATACATTGACGCTTCTTGCAGAGGAGGATTAACACACAACATAAGGGTAGGATACTAATGTTTAGGCACTCCATGTCAGCAGGAGATTCAACATTTTTTCGTAGGTAGTATTATGTGCAAAAGCAACTAGAAAAAACGGAAATCTTGATAAAGTTCGACAATGTGCCCGCTAATAATTCGCAATTGTTTGAACAAAATTTCGAGGTTTATGTATTTCCATATGCGCTACGTATCTGGAAATTTTTTAAAGGTAGCATTTGTTAAAAACCGAAATAGAGATTATGGACATTTTGATATTTTACCTAATTTGTTTGGCTGTTAAAAATTCTAGAATTTAAAACAAATAGGTGAATGTTTAGGTACTACGATGCAAGCTGCGAAGCTGAAATTTTTTAGTTATTTAGAGCTCATTGCATATGCACAAACAAATGTTTGAATGTTTCCTTGAAATTGATATCGCGGCCGTAATAAATTGTTAAAATTTAAACAATTAGATAAATATTATTTCACTTGTAGATGAGCTGCGACATTAAAATTTGGCAGTGAGGTGTGAAATTAGTGCACCGCAATGGAAAAATTTATAATGTTCTTAAAAATTGCAAATTTTCGTTTTTGTTTCAATCAAATATTATTCCATAAGGAAAGAACGAAAATTGGCGTAGAGGTGAAATCCTATGAACTAAAAAAATATTTCTGATAATGAAATATCTGTCTGAAAAATTCTTTTATCAAGGGAGATGAGATGCTTGCAGGATGCAAGCACCAACTACTTGCATGTATATATATAGATGTATAGATAGTAAAACAAGAAAAAAGCGCCTTATGTAATTTGCTCCGCAATTCTTCCCTCACTTGTAATTTTTGGATTCAAAATGGCATTGAAAAAGGAAAATTCTACAACAGTTAAAGCAGTCTTCATGTTGGCCTTTTCTTACAAAGTCTTACATAAAATATCAGCATATAATGGGGAGGGCCATATTTTTTTTCGGGGGTTCCTATATTTTGCATTACGCCACTGTTGACCCATTTTTATTTCAGGCTCGATTAAGTTACTTATAAACAAGGGGAGCGGCCCCTACGTGATACACGCGTCAAGCCCGCCCTCCGAGCGCTCCAGTGACTTCGACGCTACGCTGCTCGCTAAGCCGAAAATATCAAGATTTTTAGTTCATTACGTACCGTTTCCGAAATACAAATTTTTAAATATTTTAAACGGCCGTCATTTTGTTTCCGGATGCCGAGCAAATATGAAAGTTTTCCTTGGATATGCTAGTTTTATTAGGTGTTCTCTACGAGCTAAGCGATAGTAGCGGAACGCCTTATGGGAACGTCGATTCCGTCCGCCCTTCCGAATGATTAATCTGCAGAGCTACTTGGCGGATTTGAATTAAATGAAATATTAGTATCCCTCATTCAAATTTATCACCCAATTGTGATTTTGAACTTAATCCGTCAATTACAACTTCCATTTAATTTGAGCATTTGAATAAAAGTACATATACACGTATCTCGTTAAATGGCATCCGTGAAACAACAATTAAATGTCATATTTTTCACTCCGTAGATCTTTTATGTTATTTAAGGTATCCATTAAAACATTTATTCGGATGGGAGACAACATTTACCACAATAAGACCGCGATACCACATAATTACGAGTTATAGCTTCGAAGATAATAATTCGAGAAAATCCCAAGCATAATATCACATATTTTATTTACATTGATCGATAAGACGGTTCTCTCGGCGAGCAACTATTGAATTCCATATTTTTCTCTCACATGGTATTATATGATCTGGGAAGCCTAGATTAAAAAATGTATTCGGATAGAGGACAACATTGACCACAATAAGGCCTTGGGCAGGGGCGACACTAAGGACGCGTGCCAAAGGTGGCACGCGGAAAGATTTTTTTGGCACATTACAAAATGAAATAAGAAATGCAATGTGCCTCTCGCTAATACAGCGACATGTCAAAAGTGAATCCGGAAATCTAATAAATGTACGTATTGAAACGATGCGAAAGAGGGGCTTCGTTTACAAGAGGTGCAATCGGTTATATTATGATTTTTTCCTCATATAATGCGTTGTTGAAGAGATATTTGAAAAACTAAATTTTTTAGCTGTCACAGCTACACCACCTATCGGCGACTATTGTGAACACTTTACGCTCCTTTTTATTTTCTTAGTTTTTGGAGATTCGTGTTTTCAAGTGAATTTAGGTAGTTTAGTTAGCAGTTTATATCGCTTTAAATTTTCTTCAGTGATTAATGGCGGAATCGAGGAATAAAAAAATCAAAATTTTCTGGTGAAGGAAGCGAAAGGATTTTTAAGGATTGGTGACTGAAAGGTATGGTGCAATTGAAACGAACGATAAAGACTTGTGTGTTTTGTGCGGTGACGCCGAAATTACCTACATGCAGACGCGTTTGAAAATCTAATATCTTTAGAGTTTGAAAAGGAAACATCTTACCCCGAGAAGGAACCGTCCCAAAGGTGTCATCGGCCCACAGGGATTATGCTCCGTGTTCTGCCGTTGGCATCAGCACGGAATTCAGTATCTGACATTTTTATTATATCGTTAACATCCGATAAGTATTTAACTGGAAATTGACAAACGGAGATTTATTCCTCGGATCACTCCGTCCATGTCATACATCTTCTTCATTACTTCGTTCATGTCACTTATTAAATCTTATTCACGTGTACCGGTTTTTCATGAGATACCTAATGTTTTTAGCGTGTACCGCCTCCACTATAGATAACATTATCCTGTATTGGACCTTATTTTTCGTTAGCGTTTAATATTATTTGTAGTCTAGAAGATGAGAGATTCGCTCTAATAATTCGATAAAAACACTATATTTCCTACTTTGTTTTCAAAATACTATCATTTGAATCCAATAGTATAAATTTCTTCCAGTGTGGGAAAAGCCATTCTATATGCTACATTGTAAGAATAGACTCGGATAACATTTTTTAAGATACTGGCACGCAAAGAGCCAAATTTTCTCTTATAAAATTAATTTTGGCCCATTATTTACTGTGGCACAGTCCATTGTGAAGTAAGGATTGCCGTGTAAATATGGAAAAAGAAATATTGATAGCGGAAGTATTTCTTCGCGCAGCAGTGTGGGATAAGCGGAATAGAGGATATAAGAGCAGATTTGCTTTGGATAAATGTTGAACTGAAATTGGAAAATCTTTGAAGGATTTAGGTAAAGTACAATAAAACGCTGTATGAAACTTTTTTCGATATTTCTTATCTCAAAACTAGTCCCGTTCCTAGAAAGGGGGCAACAATAAAATCAGATAAAGCCTTATGAACGCGTTGTATCATAGTTATTTATAAAATGTTTTACGTGAGGCAACTATTTAAAAAAATAGTTGGTATAATATATTTACAAAAAACCGTAGAACCATGATATTAGGAAAATGAAAGCTTAATCTAAGAAGCATTTTTTTGCAGGAACAAGTTGCTACAAAACTTGAAATGTTTTAAGCATATAGAAGATAATCATTCTTACCTTCATTGAAGAAAATAGTCTAGAATCATAAAAACTTTTTTCTCTTTTCATTGAAATGGACTGGTTTCACGTAAATCGTTGGAACAAAAAAATTATAATTAATTTCACAACATAATATTAGCGTTAGTTTTATTTCACAGTTGGCAAGTTTATATTTTCCTTCTTCATAAATTCCGTATCAGACAAGTAAAAGTGCATATATTACAATAGAAAGTGTCTGGCAATGTACGACATGTTCACCGTAAAACCATAAAACGGTAGCACAAGGAGTAACAATTTTCATAAACATTACAGCACCTAATTATGTTTATGAAACTCGACGCAATTCAGATCCATAAAGCGGCATTTGAATTTCTAACATTTTAATTTTCATCTGAAGATGTTAAGGTGGAAGAAGATGAACAACTAACAGCCTTGTTACCAGAACTTTCTTCTTCATCCGAATAGCTATTTGATTGTTTTAAATCCACCTCAACACGGGCAGGATGGAGATCGCCTCTGATGTAGTCGGATTTCACTAAATTGAATCACTTCTGGTGGCTGCCTATGGAAGCATCCTTAAGAGGCAAAATATCCCATGTCACCAGATCCTCCTGCCCCTCGCCGGAGCAGGCCGTCTTCCTCAACTTACAGCGCGGGTCGAAGTAAATCACTTTCACGGCTTCGTTCCAACATACGGACGGAGTAGTATTCGTACTCTTCGTATCTGGAGACCGCTTCGTGGTTTTATTCTCTCTGGCGCCGAGTACGTTTGATTCCGAAAAAGAGTACGTAACCCAATCACTCACGTCCGCCATTTCAACTTCAGTTCCTTTGATGACATTCGTGTCACCGACAGATACACGATGATCGGTGTATTACCAATCTTGATAGTTGAATTTTCCGGCCAAGTTAACTTTGTCAACATATTTATGCTCTTCATATAGATCATGTCTGGAGGCATTAAAGTTTGCTGCAGACCGTTTTCACTGTCGTGATAATCGAGCTCCTGATATTTTTTTCAAGTGTGTTAACTTATTTGGGGTGTTTCTTAGAGGCTATTGTTTAATTCCTAATCGTTTTGATGCTCAGATGAATTGGTACAGTTACCATCCCCTGCATAAGCATTGAATATTGGGACTGAAGCAGTCTTTAAACGAATGTTGATTTGCGAATCGCTGGAAAAGCGAGAATGACAGAGGTTCCGTTTTGGTTGTGGCTTGTTCTTTGTAATTTTTCCTCTGAAGTCATACTTTAAACCTCGACTTAAACTGATTTCGTTTATTTCTGGGCAAGACACGGGAACAGCCTAGCCGAGATGAATGCCAAAATATGAAAACAGTATTCATCTGCACTAAATAATAAAATAAATATTGAATAAACTGATAAAGTATAATGACAAACTATGGCTATTGTATAACCATGTTTTAAAAATTTAATTACACCTAGTGAGCTCTTTAATTATGTTTTGGTCAAAGGAGTTCAAAAACCCCACATACACTCCGTCATTAATGGTTAATATAAAGGTTAATGTTAAGATGAATATCATCAATGGTTTATATTGAGCAATAGGGGCATATTAAGATACTCAGAGCCCTCGAAATCCGTAGAGAGGGTCGGCGAACACGAGTGTTAACTTCGATTTCGGGTATTTCTGAAAGGTTGTTTAATGTCTTATCGTTTTGAAGCTCAGATGAATTGGTATAGTTACCATCCCCTGAGTGAGCATTGAATATTGGGACTGCAGCAGGCTTAAAATGGATAATAATAAGAAACTAATCTATTTCATCCCGGTTGAACTTTGCAAGACTACCGCTGAGATGCAAGTGGTATAAGTTACGTAAAAGAATAAAAATGAAATGTGCAATTTGAATGAAAGATACATTGTAGGTCAGTACCAACTAAGCAAAGCTCTCGAACAAGCGAAAAATAGTTAGATGCAAATACCTGGCCGAATCGTACGTGCCTGTTTCTGTAGCTCTGTTTGTACCCGTTCTACAAACAGGGTTTTAATGAAATATTTCGAAACTTTAATAAACAGAACAAAAAAAGTATCGAGATAGGTGAGAATAGCATTTTGATTCATCAATACAAATAAATGAAGACAATATGTTTACTTTGCACTCATGTGTAAATGAGGATTTTATGGACTTTTCTCGGTAACGCTGATCTTGTGTGTACAATTTCATCGTTAACGAGTTTTTAAGTTGCTTTATTTTAGCACGAAATTGATGGAATGATATGATCCGAAGATCCGATGCAGACAGGCATAAGCTGTGAAAGTTGGAACAATTTTGGAACGAGAAAAAAGTCTGCTATGACCAGGAATTGAACCCGGGTCTTCCACTTGCCGGGCGGATATTCTACCCCTGAACTATCTTAGCAGAACATTTTCTCTCGTTTCTGAACACGGATGTTTTCCTTTGTAGGACGGGAACTAGGCAAGCTAGTATCAAACTGCCCCGACAGATGTCCTCGAAGAGAATCATCGAAAGAAACTCCTTCCTCTCAAATGGTGAGATTGCCAACATGAAATTAATGGAATGATATGATCCGAAGATCCTATGCAGACAGGCATAAGCTGTGAAAGTTGGAACAATTTTGGAACGAGAAAAAAAAAAAAGGAGTTAAGTGCAGCTTGGAGACATTGCTTGTCTTCATCGGAGTCAACCCTTTTGAAAATATTACAGTCATCCACTTATAAAAGAATTTGGCCATCATGTGAAGCAATGACCTCGACTAAATCATCAATGTACAGATTACGAGTAAATAGTAGAGGTCCCAGGACACTACCCTGAGGTACACCGGACAAGACTGAAGTAATGGACGAGGAGTGGCCATTAAGTACAACACGCTGTGATTGGGAATAGAGATAATTTTCCAGTTAAATCTATTGCTTAATTTATGAAGAGATCTTTGGTCAACTGTATCAAACACCTTAGCCAGGTCAATATAGCATACATCAACCTGGGATCTTTGTTCAAAGACCAGAATGATTTCATGGTGTATGACAGTAAGATTCGTTTCAAAACTAACATTTCTTTAGTGGTAACTACATAATTGAGAACAAAATTACATATTATATGTATATACAGCAATATCCCACGACCCCGATGTACGCAGATTTGTTATTATGCGATACACTTGATAAAATATTTCCTTTGTTATCTAGAATAACATTAAAGTAAAAATTGTAAACAACAAAAAATGCAAAGTAGCGCCAACCTCTACAGCCAATCAGCAATTGAGAGCTCTCAGCGAATAAATGCATTTGTTTACATATACTTAACTGCAGCACTGCAGTTTGCATGTAGCATTTCTCTGCCACAGATTATTCAATCTCCTATATTTTTATGTATCTATATTGATTTAAAAGCAAAATATTTACAATATGGCTTCAAAAACATGCAGGTGTTTATTTCTTTGTTATTATTATTTAATTCTATTAAACTGGTAATATCCCTTAAGTTTAAATTGAAAAAGTTGTAAATTATGTGAGAAAAATACTTATACAATACATTTATTTTAGACCCTGATATATATGCATCTTTTCCAGGAATGCACCCTTCACGTATATCAGGGTATTACTGTATACAGGCAGTTCTTGTTTTGTGCAGTTTTGAAATACGTGAATTTGGATTTACATGGTTTATTAATTTAGGCGCTCTCAATTTACACGGTCCAAAAATTTACATTCTAACTCTGTTTAAAATGAAACTTTAAAGCACAATGAGAGAAATCCTGGCAACTCTATTGGCAGCAGTGTACAACAAGTGCAGGCATCTTGTCTCATAAGTCACTTCCCACTGGGTTTGGCCTCAGCTTCTGCATGACTTTATAGTGAACGAACATTCCATATCGTTGTGCTTTCATGAATTGTTTTGCCCTTCCATTTCATCAAGCAAGCATTCTTCTACTTCCTCCACTCAATCTTCTCCCCCACTGTCGCCTTCAGTGTCATCCAATGCAGATGACCCTTTCCCTTAATAACTCCTCCACTCACCTCATCCTCTCCACCAGCTCCAGTAAGCTTGTCCGGCACAGCAGTTAATGTGTCTTTCTTACTACATATTCATTTGTCTCAGGTTTAAGTTTATTTTCTACTTGAAATAATTGTATTAACTTATTGTATTGTATTCTATATTAAAATTTGAAATTTTGGTTATGTTGAGTAGGGTAATACAGGAATGCACTCCCCCTAACCTGGACATTTCAATTATTTTATATGGGAAAATTGTTCTCGATTGACGAATATTTGATTTACATGGTAGTTTTCAGGAACACATTAACTGCGCAAATCGAGAACTACCTGTATATGTACAATATAAAACACATCTGGAGTAGCAATCGAAGCAACTGGGTTGTAAAGTGTAAAATTTGGCATCAGCAATGCCAACGACTGAGTTCAGTACCCTGGTATTTCGAAAAACTCACTCCGATAAATCTAAATTGTCTCTCCGTATGACCTCTGATGGTCTTAAAATAAACTTCTAGGAAGGACCGAAAAAAAACTCGGTTGTTTTGAAAGGAAAGAATACATTAGCCAGAGTATACTTGGGCTTGTCAGAATTTGACCTTCACCTCGACCCGAGTATACTCAGGTGAATCAGGGAAGTGGTTCAAGTTATTTTGATGCCCCTTTGATTTTGATGCTCTAGGCACATGCCTAGTCTGCCTTGGGGTAAATCCAGCATTGCTGGGAGATATGGCACCTATAGCAAAATTTCAATGAAACACCTTATGTAGAATGATTTATGTAGTATTATCATAAAAAATATAGTATTTCTTATCAATAACTTTAAAATTTGAGTATTAAATTAACAATTATTTATGGGAAAAAAAACTTTTAGCAGTTTTTGTGGGAATGTATGGCACCTTTTCCAAGTGGCACCTATGGCAAATGCCACCTTCACACTAGCCTAATTACAGCACGGTAAATCCGGCCCTGGGTGTACATAAAAATTTCTGGTACCTCATAATGGTAAGAATGATTTATTGAAAAGTTGGGACCCAGAGGTCATCTAGGTAGGATGTGAAGTTGCAAAAATAATTAATATAAACCTTTTTCTCAACAAAATTATTGTAATATTTAATGTCCTGAAATTTTTAAATTAATGATTCATATATGTATAGGTAATACTAAAATACATTTTATGAAAATTCCATTTCTTGGAAAAGATGGATGTTTTTATCATATTGGGAAGCAGGGTTTTTGACAAAATGGTTAGAGGGATTCAAGATGCATAAGGTTAAGAACCTCTGCCCTACATCATAGAATTACGAAGTAAAAAGCGGTCACACTCTGAGACGGTGTATGCATTCGAAAAATAGACGTTTTGGTACAGTTTACAAGCAATAAAACCTCTAACGGCACTTTTGGCTTGGACTTTCATTTGATGAGTTCAGAGCTCGGATGTATTTTGCCCTAGTGAGAAAGTGTGATTGGTCAGAAATATGTTTTACACTATTCTTCATCTATGTTTACATAAAACAATTTTCTCAGGCAATATTTTTCTGTGGTGACACTTCACTAATTATACGGTTGAACTTTTGTTTATAGAGATAATTTTAGGAACAGGAAAGTTTTAAAAAAATTCATAGGAGGCACTTCATATTTGTGCTAAAATATGCGAAGGTTACATGATGTAATCTTAGGATATTTTAACCAGGGATGTAACTTACATTAGTTTATTGGCTACAGGGTTAGAGTAGGCAACCCTCCACTACAGGAGTGATTTACAATGTTGAATTTATCCACACAATCACAACTTGAAATATGTGCTCAAAAGTTCCAGCAAGACAAAAAAAAATTGAGGAAATATGCCTTCATATACAATGGGAATAGGGAATGAAAATATGTGATGAAAAATTAAAAAATCACTTTCAAATTGTTAATAAAATTATCTGTTCAACAATCAATTTCCGGATTTCCACAACATATAACTTTGTTTTTGAAGATATATCCAAATTTCACAGCTTAACTTAATCACATAAAAATGCCCCACCTGGAGAGCAATTTGTGAAAATTTCACACCCACTTATGCTTTAATTACTGTATTTACCCGAATCCAAGGTGTTTTTTCCAAATTTCCACTTGCAAAAATCGAGTGAAAATTATGTATGAAATCATATACCATCAATACATCACAGTCAATTGATCGCGCGTCAATTTGTCATCCTTCAATTCATGGCGCATTAATTCGTTACAAGATAAACTCATCACACGTCAATACATTGCACGACAAACTCATCGCTAGACAAATTGGAAGGCAAGACACCACAACTAGTGTATGGCAGGGGGATGCAATCACTCCTTGCCATACACAATCCAATGTCTCTTGCGTAATTCTGGTATTATCGAAATATAATAAATTATTTTGTGGAAAATTGTCTCCCCCTGCCATTCATCTGTCATGGTGTATTGCGATGAATGTCGAGAGATGTATTGACATGCAATGAGTTTGTTGTGCAATGCATTGACGGGCGACAAATTGTTACTGCGCTGAATTAATGCATGACGAACTGACCACGACGAGTTGTCATAGAACCATAGGAAGTATGATTACACATTTTATCGATGATTTTTAAACAAATAAAACACGTGATAAAACAATTTTATCTACTAAAATTTTTCATTGTAAACTTATGATCCAGAATTCAATTAATAGTCTTAATTTTAAAAATAGATTTTTAAAATTCCTTCTTTTCAAACAAAAATTTGAAACAAACCATTTAAATTAATGAATGAACTAGTACATAGGTGTGTTCGAAATATACACCAAATACATTGTGAGAAATAAGACCATGAAATCTTTTTTCTGTTTTGACAATCTACTTAGATTCGAGGTCATCTTGGATTTGGGTAAATACAATAACAACATCATGAAAATCCCAGAACATTTAAACTTGGGATGTTCGTCTTTAACAAAATGTGAGAACCTAGTTTTTTGACCAACTCATATGACAATTAAAAGAAAGATTAACAGGTATGTAAAACTTTCATCTTCACAGTGTATGCCTTTTTTACCGATCACAGCCTTTCAAGAGTAATGAACATAAAATTAAAATACCACTTCATGCTTCCATTCCTCCATCCAAAACTGTTCCATCTGAAAGAAAAACCAAGCTGACTCAACCTTGATCTCTTCAATAGCCCTCTTCTCTCCCTCTGCCTGGTCTCCATTTTTACTCCCCTTCTTCAAGTTAGCTTTTTTCAATTTACCCCTCCAATGCGCTTTTACATAACCCTTATTTTTTCCAATTTACTCTCCCCTGCAAGGTTACATTAATAGTAGGTTTATAGGTTTATAGAATTCTCCATAGAAAGAGGTCAAAGCACTAAATAATAAATCTATGTCAACTGATTAGATAGATTATGTTACATACATACATGGTTTTCATACTTAAATATTAGGTTTCTAAGATTATAGAAATAATGCCAACAGCTCAGGGTTCATGTGACAACATAAGTCAAACCCATAACTGAATGTGAAGACTGCTGTGCGTTATTTTATTAGTATTGCAAATATTTGACATAAATAACTGTGAAAACACGACATGTTCACCAAAAAAGTGGCCAGCATGAATTTCTTACTGAATACCACTACTCTAACAAGGAGAGGACACAGTAGTGGGGTCACGAATTTTTATGAAACTTGGTAGGTGTATAGCTCTGGATTCCAGGATCACTGCAAACCCCCCTTTTGATAATATACGGCCGATAGTTTTTTCCGAAAATCACGATTAAATATTGCAATTTCACTTCAACTGGTATAAATTTAATAATGCACGCCTCCTTTTACAAATCCTTTTTCGCATTAAAATTTAACTGGGCAGTCACATTGATATGTTTATTTTTTTCTATGTTGTTTGGTGGTGATTCGGATTTTTTTCTCAAGTAACTCAATGCACAATTGTCTGCACAAAGTTTACATTATTGAATCGCACATTCTTCATTGATCTCGACACATGCTCTTTCCTATATTGATGCTTATGACATGGAAAGGATCCCTGATATTATTTTTGCGAATACTTCATCCGAATACATATAATATAGGCGGAGGTATATCAGGCAAAGTGTCGTTGAAAGTATAAAAAAACATGAACTGGTGAGAAGTCTGTTAAAAGTACAGTAATATAATTAAATAAAAATATTTCTTTTATGAATCCCTCAGAAATTTGGATGATTGATTAAAAGCATTAATAATTTACAATCGTCAATCATCACTGGGACCAATGATGGGGAGAGTTAGAAGGGAAACTAATTTTATTATGAATCGACAGGTAATGGAACTTTTGCTTTATGTTAGAAAAAAATCTTCACAGTTTCCTGGATGATAAGAGTCATAGTAACATTGGAAACAGATCAACTTTCTGCACCAAGAACATTTTGCAAAACTCTGCTCCTCACAAATGTATTTTCCATTTAAAACATCATCTTGAAATTTTATTTGGTTAACGTTGAAAAAGACTTCTCTTTTATCGGTGAGCTTGAATGCAAACCATGCATACCTGATCATTTCATGGAAAATCGGAGCTGAAAGCTGGTTATGAATTAATGACTGTATTTTAATTACATCCATATGGCTGTTGATTTCCCTCTTTTGTTGGAGCAACTGTCCAGCATTTTGCTGCCGTGAAATGAAAATTTTAACCTGACGATAAAAGTATACATCAAAAGGGTGACACACCGAGGTACACTTTGGGGGAATAACTTTGATGCCGCAAGTTGGCTTGTTGTTCACATTCATGAATCATTCATTGTGCAAGGCCTGGCTTGTCTGTCTTGACCACGAATCTATAAGAAGCAGGATCGTTTTTTCTGTCACATATGGCTTTAATACCTTGTCCAAATACATTTCATAGTTGGTAGTATGCAACTAACTTCCCCGAATTCGTGCAAGCCACGAACACATTCTTACAGTGGCAGATAGCATCACTAACACCCTGTTGCACTTTCGGCCCATATATCTACATAGGTTCTTGCAGGCAAATGAAAACTTTCGACAAAAGCTTTCCCGATAGTAGGATACTGTATTGGGCCATATACAAATGCGTCATTTTGCTCAGTTTACTTACATAAATTTCGGTTGCTCTTTCACCCTGATGGGATAGAGTACACTTGATCTGGGCATGATACAAGTTTGATTGGCATTGATTACCAAATTAGGGTCATACAGAGAAATCTGCTTTTGGACTTGCTCTTGAAAAAGCATGGCAGCCTTCATTGTCTCTTCAGGGCATATTTTTTCTCTGTGACTAATGTATCTCACGACCTGTCTTTGGCGGATCTTGTGCCTTCTTTTAAATATTTTCAACCAGGATTGTGACGCCTCGAATTTAAATCCGCCGGAAATATGTTGAAGAGCAGCTGCCATCCCCCACTTCCACAGAATTCTCATTGTAACGTGGTCTCCATTTATTCGGGCTTCACAAAACCTAACATAAACCCACCTGTCAATGGCAATCTACTTATCCCTAAAACTTCCTCCAGATAGAATATCTCTCTCTCTCCCATATTTTGATTCTGTCCTTTCTCGTAATACGTCGAGACACTCGCGCAATAATTGATTTTAGAGACCAATATGGATGCAGATTCGCAGCAGTAACAACATTAATTTTAGTTTCCAGAGGAATGAAGGAATTGATAATTTTCTTTGGGGATGGCACATATGGACCGTAACTAAAAGTTGGACTAGAACAGCCTTCTTCCTCATTAGATTGTCATCTTTGCCAAGCAGGTATTCATCGATGAGGACCATGCTGTCCATCATTCCCACAATACAATTGTACATCTCATGTCTGATGGTGATAGCACGATCAGAAATCTCCTGACTAATGTGATCAGAAATTAAACCACTTTTGCGAAGAAGGTTGGCGTAAAAGTTAAGCGCATAAGCGAATAAATGAGGTTTCTCCAAATTTTTAGCGTCGATCAGCAGGATGCATCTTGCCGAAGATGGATCTGGCAAAGATTCCACCCTATAATTTCAGTCTGGAATTGTACAGAGAAATTAAATTTTCAACGACCTGTAAAAGGTTGACCAATGTACAAGATATTTTGAAAAACAACAAAAAATACTTACTAGAAATGTAGACTCAAAAAAAATATTCTTCTACTTTTGCTTGTTTGTTGAAAAATAACTCGGTGAAAGGCACACAAAACAAATGGAGGTCCACAGAATGAAAACAAATTGCCAGTAGATTTGTGTTAAAAGAAGATTTTAATCAATCAACCAAATTTCTGAGGGATTCATAAAAGAAATATTTTTATTTATTTATATTACTGTACTTTCAACGGACTTCTCACCAATTCGTTTTTTTTTTATACTTTCAACGATCCTTTGCCTGATATACCTACGCCTATATTACGTATAAGTATTTGGATGAAGTCTTCGCAAAAATAATTTCAGGGATCCTTTCCATGTCATAAGCATCAATATAGGATGTAGCATGTGCTGAGATCAATGAAGAATATGCGATTTAATAATGTAAACTTTGTGGAGACAATCGTGCATGGTTTTACTTCCACAGTTTCTAGTAACTCGATTTAACAAATGACTTTTAAGAGCAACAGTAGTGATAAATTCTTTACCCTAACAAGAAAGATATAGAAAGAAAGTGTTGCTTGGCATCCACTATTATCAAAAGGTCAACCGTCCTAAATATGAAATAAATTCGGGAACTAACTAAAAGTTTCTGCTTCCTATGATCATGGAATCAAAATACTCAAAGGCTGCAGTGCACCCTTTAACCTTTAAATGCCTGGCATGCTCAAAGGTGCGGGCACGCAAAATGTCCTGTTCAGCAAGGATGTACCCAGGGAGAGGGTCCCCCTCCAGTTTACAGATAATTGTGGGATCTGATAACCATGTTACAAACGTGCTACATTGCCTCTTGCTATGCTGCCACTTGCTGCATTGAGTTATGAGAAATAAAAAAGTTATAAAAGTTTATATATTATTTGAATAGGACTTTTATTTAATCAATTGCTGGAAATAGGTTTTTGGCCTCAGATCGCCCCCCCAAAGTAAATTTCTGGGTACATGAATGCCGTTTGGTGCCTGGCGGGCCCATGCAGGCAGGCTTAGTTTGGAGGTCGCCCAATGATGTTGCATTCATCAAGGATGCATGAAATTTGGGAAGGGTCCTCCTAGAGGTCTGCTCTCAAGATGTGTCAAGGCAAACATGTGGTAGATCCAACTACTGGGGGTGAAGACATCTCACACAGAGAGATAACAGGAAATAGGGTGAGAGTGTTAGCCTAGCCCCTTTCCAACTTCCCAACTCTGACCTCTCCAAGGCCCAAGGATGTTGGAAGTGGATGAAGAAACTCAGCAAATCTTTTATTTTTTATTTCTGGGGTTCGACTGTGCTTCATGAATGCAGCTTACTTTTGAACAAAGTCCTGGTAGTATGGAACGAAGCGAATCAACTAGACCAATTTCTGCTGCATCTGAGCCAGTAGAGTCTTCAGCAAATACATCCATCAAATCATCCAAAGCCTCTTCCACAACACACAATTCTTCATCTGCTCTAGTGCTGACTTGAAGTAGAAAAGTTCTTACTTGCTGAATTTCACAAAAAATAGAAGGAATTGCCTGAATGCCTTCTTTATATTTTCAACAATATCATTCTATATAGCTGCTTTTTACTTATGATATAACATATAGGAGTATACTAATGTTTAGGCACTTCCAGATGAGCTGGAGACTCGATATTTTTATGTGGATAGGACTATGTGCATAACTGACTAGAAAAATCGAAAATCTCAAAAAAGTTTAACAACACAGTTGCTAAAAATTCACAAATTTTTAAGGTTTATATATTTCTGAATGTGCTATGAAGCTGAAGTTGCTTGTAAAGGTAGTATTTGTAAAAAACCAAGTAGAGATTATAGAAATTTTTATATCATTATAAATAGTTGCTTCTTATATATATATATATATATATATATATATATATATATATATATATATATATATATATATATATATATATATATATATATATATATATATAGGATATATCATGTAAAACCTAAGGTACTTCTGGAAGTGCTACAGAGCTGAAATTGGCAGGATGATAGGTCATTGAGACCTCAGGATAAACTCTGAAATTCCAGAAAAATTTATATTTAAGTGGTATTTTAGGCCCCAATGTCTAATGTCCAATGTCTATAGCTAACAAGATACACATAACATCCAAATCTGAAGGTGAACTGCCTCTTATGCTGGAATTGAAATAGTCCTAAATAAAATTAAATGAGAACATATGAAATAATCATGCATAACTGAGTTTATTCAATGTTATTCACATAATTTCCAGAAAATTATCCATGGAAGACAGTTAATATAACTTACGGTGCAAATTAATTAATACAGAAGCAACTTATACAGAGATAACTGAAGAAAAAAAAGTTTATCTGTAGGAACTGGTTTGTAAAGAATTATGCAAAAGTCTAAACATCAAAATAAGTGAGAAATATGAAAATACAAAATAATTTTTTTAGTCATAACAATAAAACCTCTAAGCTTTATAAGTGCATACATTTATTCCTCTTTTCTGAGCTCATTAAAGTCACTGCTAACAAATGATTAATCAGCGATCACTGGCTTCAAGATTTTCTGACAGGGATCCAATCAAATCCAGTTATTGAAAGTGTCAATTTCTACAAACGATGTTGCATCGTTTTTGAAATTCTAATCGTATCATGATATACAAAAGAAGAACAATTTCCACAATTTTTGGAGTACATGCACATAAAATTATTCTCGCAGCACACACAAAACAAACTTTCTAAGGTCCAATCACAATTTCTTTCAACAAATAAATAATTCTGAATCCATATCAACCAATAAGTATGAAGGAAGACATTAAGCATATAAAAATTGATTCGTTACGATAACTAAAATTGGTCAACTGTAATAAAGCAACAAAATATTAAATTAAATAAAAAATAATCAACTATTCAAATGCTATCTTCGCTCTGTTGCCAGTGCCATGAGCAGGTTCAAGAAGCTCCGAGGGCAAGTGACCCAAAACTTCTTTAGATGTATAATGGCAGTATTTTTTGGCCTTCATCTACATTCAGGTAATTGAAAAAACCTGCACTTGAGTTATCTGCTATCAGCAACATTATCATCTCTAGACAACTTGTAACACATGGTAGCATTGCTGAGACTCCGTCTGCAAAAGTCAACCAATTGGTGTAATCAAAACATAAGAAATTATAAGAGATAAAGAAGAAGAAGAATGAATAACAAAAAATATTTAAAATTAAATTGGTTTTAATGATATAAGGAATTGTTGAATGAAATCAAGATTCAATGAACATCTTAATCTAACAGTACTCATATGATTCTTTCCTATAACTTATAAACTGATGCTCCTCGACTTACAGATTATTGAATTAATGGATTTAATTCCCATAAATTTAAAAAAAACGTTGACTCGGAAATATTCAGTAAGTGCATAACGTAAGCAAGCAGTGTTTGGGAACTACTTGGCATCACGTTTGGAAGAAAGCATTACCTTCATTGTGCACATTCTGATCACCAGAAGAAGAAGAGGCATCTCAGTATTGTTCTACATCGCCTAATAGATGAATCTTGACTTCTGTTTGTACATCTCTCGGATTATTTTTTTCATGTTTTTCTCATAAAATTTCTGCTGTGCCGCCCATTACAAAAAGGCTAATAGGCATGTATAGTATGCTAGCCTGTACTGTACATAAGAACTTAGTCTATATGAGGCACTTCCGACTTACAGAATTTTCGACTTACAAAGAGATTTCAGGAACCTAACCCATCCGTAAGTCGGGGAGCATCAGCATACATGCAGGTTGTAGGGAAAAATCATTCACCAATTACCATCAAAGCTATGCCTATTAAAATCACAAAGTATTTAATTTGGAATTAGATGCTGATAATAAAATGGAAAAGCTTGATGGATTGGTTGATAAATGAATTCAATTACGAGCATTGGCAGCACACAAAATGGTCATGAACCTATAGCAGGAGATTGTATTTAAATGTCAGACCAACTACAGGTATTCCACCAGCATGACATTTTTTTAAGTACAAATACAGATAAATGAAGCTCACATAGGCAGTGGCAGATTACTCACTAGGTGCAATAGGCGCATGCCCCAAAATGAAATATGAGAATAGAAAATTAAAAAATAATACACGTGATAATCAAATTTCAGGTGAAATTATGATAGATATAGGCATACGAGTAGTGTATAAGATGCTAACAGGTCCACAAGATCATCAAAGAGACTGTGCATGTGCGAGTATTCTGCTTATGTGAGAATCCGTGCATACACCTTGCACCCAGTGGCCCTACTATTTGCATCGACCATATGACAGTGTTGATAAGATATTTTTTGTTTTTATCATTTGCAATGTATGATAAGTTAATATTGTGTATTATAATTTAAAATTGTCTCTATGCCATTTATCAAATTGTTAAAATATAACAATTGTAAGTACCTACGTATATTATATACATATTTGTCTAATTCGAACAATTTGTTTTTCCAAAACATTTTTTAAAACAATTTTTAAAAATATCTATCTTATTGTTATCCCCATAGAAAATGAAGCAGCCATTCGATTCAGGAGCAAAGAAGTGAAAACTACAGAAAGAAAGAGAAAAATTGGCAGAAAAAACAGAAATACAATGGCTGCATTTTTTAAACCATCTAGCTCAGTGGCAAAAATAGGTACATTTAAAGAAACAGAAGTCAAAATCAAATAACAAGAAGGTACAAAGGACAGTGAAGTAGAATTGATCGAAAATATAGAAGAAACTGGAATAAAAGACCAAAATCTAGAAGTTAAAGAAATTGATAATATTGAGAATGAAGCAAGTGAATGATATATAAATTATCCAAATGATATTGCATTATGGCCAATATCTTTAAGTAATAATGCCATAAACTATTATTTAATAAACCCACCTAGTAATATAGGAGACATTAATGAACTGAAAATTGAATATACTGAGAGGAACAGGGTTCTGATTTTGTGCAACATATCTATTTTTTCAGCATCCACAAGGCGATGGAATATTTTCATCAACTCTTTAAAAAGCAAGTATTCTTATCATATAAAAAGAATAAGTGATACTAGGTGGTCGACTTGAGCTGATGCAGTTTTAGCATTAAGAGAAAGCTATGCATGCATTAAAGAAGCTTTAAAAGAAATAACTATAAATAAAAATAAAAAACCAATGGGCAAAACAGAATCACAAAAATTATTAAAATTTTTTATAATTGGAAGCAACGAATCTGCTCAAATCTTTAGCAGAATTAATTTCACATATTCGGAATGATTTTGAAAGCGTTGAGAGAGAAGCAGCTCTTTTAAAAACTGATAAGGAGCTTGATGATGTAAAAACCAGGGTAAAAAAGAGAAAATTGCAACATGATGAATCAAGAAACAATGAAATAATTCATTCACTGAGGAAACTCGGTGGTCATAATAGAAAAACATAAATACTATGAAAAGGTCAATACTATGTTAAAAGAAGGACCCTACACGAAAATTTCCAAGAACCCCCTATACAAGATGATCACAGACACAAAAAACACCTTAAAAACTTGTGCCACAATAATCAAGAAAAAAATCCAAACCCAACTTCATATCTCAAACCCTATAATCCCTAGGATGTACTGCCTCCCAAAAATACATAAAAAAGACATCCCCCTCAGACCTATTGTCTCTGCCATCAACTCTCCTACGTACAAAATTTCCCAATAGCTAAATAAACAGTTCAAACAATGGCCTCTTACTCAAGAGTCGCTTATTAAAAATAACACCCATTTCATCAATGAAGTTAAAAACTTAACCCTAAAAAACACTGAAATTCTAGTTTTGTTCGATGTTGTGTCCCTTTTTCCCAGCATACCAATAGATGTAACACTAAATTTCCTTGAATCCTGGCTCAAAGAACAAAACTTACCACAAAAATCAGTCGATGAATACATCCTATTAACACGCCTTTGCATGAAACAGAATTTCTTCCAAATAAACAGTAATATATATATATATCATATATCACGATTGAAAACCTAACTAAACTAACTAAATACATATTTAGTACGTTTACCTCATTATTAGAAATCTTGTGTGCGTGTATTTGAGTGCTTGCATGTGTGATTGTTTTGTCTGTTAGGTCCCTGTCATTGCCGGAAGGCCCATAAATCTACAGGCAGCTGTGTGCGATACTAGGTCCCTGGCGTGGTTTAATCTCCCATAAAACTAGTATTATTTCCCTGTTTCTTTCCCCTTTTTTTCCCTTACCTCTTGGCGTGTATATGTGTGTGTGTTTGTGGTTGATTAGTAGGTCTCTGTCGTGGTCATACTGACTCACAAACCTTCTAGCAACGGTGTGTTTTTTTTTGGGTCCCTGGCTCAGAGTAATTTCTCGCAAACCCAGTCCCGTTTCCTTTCCACCTTTATGATTAGTGCTTGTGCGATTGAGTGAGTGAATGTGTGAGTGATATAAGGTCCCTGGCATGGAGTAACAACCCCTAAACCTGTAAGTTTATAATTTTTATTGTCTTTTGCCTTTTCCTGCCTTTCCTCCCCCTTTTTCATTGTGTGTCTCTAACTTTGAATTTTACGGTTAAGGAGTTAATTCTATTTAACATCAATTTCGCCGCAGTCTCCATCTTTACTTATTTTGTTTTATTTTATAGTTCGATGGAAATTTATAGTTTTATGATGTTTTATTTAACAAAGATTATTTTGTTGTACGTTGTGTTTTGTTTAATATCAATATTTTAAACTGCATTGCAATTAAATTAATAAAATAATTCCCTTATATATATAAGGTAAAATAGTTATGGGCCTCCAAAATAAATTGCGCCTAGGGCCTCAAAGTGTCTTAATCCACCACTGCATATAGGCATTTTAAAGATTAACAATGATAAAATAAAAATCTCCTGTAATAGTACCATTTCATTTGCAATAGTTAATGGTGACCTAAGTTCATGAAGAAACTACAGAGGGACATAATAATCGACATACTGATCACAAAAGTTTGGCATCATTTTCCTCATCATCATCATCCCCATCATTGTCTTCATCATCATCCACCCCCTGGCCTCCTTGGCTATCATGAGAATTGCAATGACTGTGTTGCTGATCCATTTTCCAGCAGCTGGCCATCATCAAAGCGCATCCCCAGCTCCTTGAAAACTCTTGCCCTGAAGTCACTCTCAGGACCTCCATTACTGCCATACCCATTGCCTATATCACCGTCCTGCATGCCAGCAAAATTGAAGTATAAAAACATTTCAGTTTCATAAAACAATACAATTTTAATGATAAGGATGACTTATGCAACTGAAATGGTGAACATGAAACAACATAGTTTTTTGGAATTCTGGTACAGTTAAGTATTAGAGTAAAGACTAGATAAGGAGACTTGAAGTCATATTCATATAAATCGAAAGCATGAAAATTTTGTGAATAAAAACTTGAAAGGTATATTTTTACATTTTCTGTTAATTTAATGATGGAATTAAAATCAATAATGAGTATAAAACAAAGTCTCTTAAACTTTAGAATTATATTTTAAAGAGAGATAAAATAATTTGACCTCTATCAGGTAAAAAACAATCAAGATACCTTTTAAAGTGTTTTATCTAAAAACCATTTAAGTATTACTGTTAAAATGAAAAAAAAACTAACCCCAAAAATTAGAAGCAACTATGGTGATATTCTGTGAAAATGCCTAAAAATCCATGTAATTTTCCTACTTTCGTATGTTAATGTTATGGAAATGCTATTCTGTGGACCCCATGAGGTTCCCAAGACCCCACGGATTTCAAACCTTTTGGTCCTATTAGATAGCATGCCAAGTTTTGTGGCTCTTGGATCAACCATGTGGACAAACATAGAAACCAACATCCAAACAAATTTCTGAATTATTGTATAGATAATATCATTAATTTCGACCAATGAGATAAACATACAGTGGTCTTAATCCAAACACATAAAATATTCCATTTATTTCTAGGATTATATTATTATGCCATTGATTTTAAACTACAATGTAAACTTATGATCACGTCATTATACTAACACATGAAATTTAGTAATACGTGAAAAGCATTTTAATAATGTGTTTCGTAGTTTTTCGAGAAATTTTAACTTTTTTTAATTGTTAAATATAATGGCATCATATCTACTTCACAATTCTTTTATTCAAATATGTGCTAAAGGCAAGAATGATGCCATAACACAAAATATCCTAATTTTTCCAAAATTTTAGCATATTGTATTAATGATGATTATTCTTATTGCTCATACAGGATGATCTTAGGCATGAAACTTGAAATACAAAAACTTGGACACAAGCCGATTGCCAGAGAATTTAGAAATTATGGATAGTTTCATTAATTTCGCAGAAAACTATAAATATTCTGTGACAACTCATGGAATTTATTATCGAATAAATAGTGAAGTGCTGTTGCCTTGGAGATGTTTCTTATGCCACAAAAATATCATCTTCTCGGAAAAAGTCCTCAAGGCATGTAACCTATGGAGCATAAATTTATTAAAAACAAAAGAAAACAGAAAATTAGATCCAGTTTCCCTATCCGAGTTTTTACAATTTTTACATATAAATAATTATTCAATAAAATTAGACCTTATTTTGGACAACTATTTAGGCAAGAGCCAAACTTTTATTTAAAAACAAACTATGAGAAGCATAAGTTAATTACAAGAACCTTCATGTAATGATAGAAACTAATGCATAAATGTTCTGGTTCTAATTTGGACACCCTTGATCCACCTTACTTCTATATGACGCTCGCATAATTTATGCTTTTGTTAAGATTGTCTCCAATCTGGGGGTGGGGGGGGAGTTGCTTGGTTGCCACCTCCCTGTCTGCACCATTGGTTATGTGAGTTAACCATCCTTATAACGTACATTCGCTGATGATGATGCCGTATGTATTTATATTTTATTTATTTAGTAATGATTTCACATGGAGCTTTAAAATAGCATTTCACTGTGAAATATTAAAACACAAATATAACATTAATAAATAACATCAATTAATAATATTAGCATATAGTGCCACTTACTTAAAAACTGAGAGGACAGTTTCGTGAAAGAGGGAGGTGAGAGGCGAAAAACTTCAATATAAGAAGGGAGGGAATTTAATAAATATGGAAGACGGCAGAAAAGGGAACGCTGAATAAATGAAATCCTAGGGGTATTAGTGTGAAGAAGTTGGGATAATCAGGTTGATCTAGAGGGCACATGAAAGTTGAGAAAAGATAATAACTCCGGGCAATTAATATGAGAATTTGGAATTTTGTGAATAAAAGAAATATCTTGTTTATGATAATTGGTAGAGAGATTGTCAATAGCTATTGTGCAGAGGACTGTATGTTTTGTAGCTTATCAAAAAGATGGAACACTTATTCTAATAATTTTTATAAAAAAATTCATAATTTGCTCAATGGAGCGTAATTAGTTATGCAGGAGGAGGGCAAAATTGGTGAGCAATGGGAAATTACGGGAAGTACAATAGAGCAGAAATACGTCCTCAGAGACACAGGCTCCCTAGGCTCCGTGTATCTGTAAAAGAATGCTAAGGAGAGAGAGAGAGCCTTTCTCTTCATCATGAAAATGTGTTCTGAAAAGTATAGTTTAGTGCCTATTATAATAATATTAGTTGATGCATACCCAGTCACAGTATCCGGCAATCAGGTATCCCTTGGTCTTCTCGCTCCTCGACAAAATTTTCTCCGCCCGCATAAGGGATGTGTATTGTCTCCAACATCATGCCCCCCCTATTAAAATCTCCCCTTGCATAAACCCAATATGCCACATCCCTCTGTTCTCCCTCTCCACCCACTGCCCCTTCACCCCTCCCTTCCCCCTCAACCATTTCTTCCCCCTCTCCCATTACTTCCCCCTCTCCCATTTCTTCCCTCTCTCCCATTTCTTCCCCCTCTCCCCTGTCTTGTCCCTCACCCCTCTCTTCCCCCTCTCTCATTTCTTCCCCCTCAACCATTTCTTCCCCTTCACCCATTTCTTCCCCCTCACCCATTTCTTCCCCCTCTCCCATATCCTCCCCCTCTCCCCTGTCTTGTCCCTCAACCCTCTCTTCCCCCTCTCTCATTTCTTCCCCCTCAACCATTTCTTCCCCTTCACCCATTTCTTCCCCCTCACCCATTTCTTCCCCCTCTCCCATATCCTCCCCCTCTCCCCTGTCTTGTCCCTCACCCCTTTCTTCTCCCTCCCCCCCCACAACCCTATCATCACCTCCTATAACCGTCACCTCTTGTAATTCATCCTCCTCCTCCTCTTCAACCCTTGCCCTTTCCTCCTCCTGAAATAATTGCCAGAAAAAATCAATTAATGAATGAATAGTTAAATATTAGCTGATGTGTAGAATCTACAAACCTCTATGAAAAATCAAAATACTTAAACTAAATACTAATAAACATAACTCCACACAATTCTCATGCTTTATTCCTACCGTTCAGCCAATAAAGCTATATCATACTGCACCCACTTCCCCTTTTTTAACTAATTTCTACTGCACTAGGCACACTGATGAAGGAGAATTTTTCATTTGTAAAAAAGTCTTCATTGACTAATATTTTTTGGTCTTTCTAAAAATGTATAAAAAAGCTATTGAGAGAGATGAAAAATTCATTTTGGTTCAATGGGTACTAATTTGGGGACTCCCAAAATTTGAAATATTTTTTAAGAATTTAAATAACACATCACTGTAGTAAAAAAAGAAATACAGATAGAAATTAATATAGTGTAACATGTCATTCTATTTGCAACGATTACAGCGGCATTGAAATGTCAATCAGTCACACCCTATCGACGTGATCTTAACAAAGTCCCTAATCTGTTTATCATCGTCAAGTTTGAATTGTCGAAGCAACGGGAAGGTAATTTAATCCCTAAATTCAGTACAACTTCGCCGAACGCGGCTTCCCGCAACGCGGTTTAAAATTTACGCGGTACTCAAATGCGTGATGAGCTTCACCGACCGCGGGAAGTGATTCACTTTTACGCGATTTCCTTGAATGACCATTTTCAATAAAAGGTTTGCCCTAAAAAGATCATTAGTAAGAAAAAATCGTACTACGATTATAGTGTTTTGTAAAGGCTGTCGGCACCCAATAAAAAATCATTCAGCGTTTTTAACTGCTTTTTTATCTTCAACTCCAAACTGGAGATGAGGATCCTTTTTTCTGAGGACCGATCGTTGGATTCGCTGTCGATATTAATCAATAAGTTTTTATTATGTATTGTTTCAGTTCTGTGAACATTAAGTTTAAATATTTCAACTTCTTTCTAAATGTTTATCACTGCGAGCGATGAAAGTGTCGTATTTAAGCAAGAATTTCCAGGTATAAAGGGAAAAATGTAAATGAGAATGTCTGCCTAGTGTAAAATCACGCGAGAATTTAATTTTAATATTTTAATAAATATTTTATAAAACGCAATATTACTGTATATAATTAGTTGATGCGATGTTTACAATCTTTTTTCAAGGAAATATAAGCAAACTAAGTCATTATTATTGAAAAAACGCCTTCAAGGAGTAAATTTTTCCGAACTCGAAACGGAACCCTTTTATTTCCATAAGATTAATGATTCCTCCAACGCGGATTCGCGCAACGCGACACCCTTGTAGAACCTAACCCTTGCGTTCGGTGAAGTTTTACTGTACTACACTTCTAAAAAACCAGGCTACTGCTACTGAAATTTCACCGGGAAGAGGATTTAGTATGTATAAATGTTTTTAACTACAAGCACCGATGTTTATATTAAAAATGTTCATATGTTGTACTGCACACCCAAGTAATTCAAAAATGGTATTGATACAAAATGAATTTTAACAAAAAATATGAAATATCACATAAGGAGAAGAATTTGGGGAAGGCATATCTAAAGGGGGGCGATGTTCACTCCTAATCCTAATTCTTGAGCTTGAAGTACACACAGCTGCTCTGTGTGTTTTTTCACACATGGTGTAGCATTAAGGTATATATATATATATATATAATTATTATTATAAATAATGAGTGGCTGCTGCTTATTATTGTAAGAATATAAATAAATAAGAATGACCTAAAGAAAAATGCCCCAAAATCGCCTTAGGACCCCAACTGAATTTAACGCGCCACTGAATATAAGCATAGGAAAACCTAAATTTTTTCTTCGGAAACGAGCTTTTCATATTCGCCAGAGACGATTGGGCACTTTTGTCATCAACTATTTAAAATAACGTATTAGAAAGGTTAATAAAATTAGAGAAGAAATATGTAATTGCCGCTTTAGGCTTACTATACTTACAGGGAAGGGAAAGGGCAAGTTGCTTGCGCCGGGCTCCCCGTCTTCATCAGACCATCGTCGCCGCCCGACGCAATAGCGACGAAGAAGCGACCAAATCCGCCAGGCGATGACGCAGGACATAAAGAACAATATTGCCCAGCGCCAGGCGGATTTGGTCGACTTCTCGATAAACTCTGCAGACAGAAATGAGAAAAGAATTTCAAATTTAACGTATGTCGACGGCTTTGCTAATTTTTTTTACCTTCTGAACTATTCATAGATTATCAAATAAATAATTTCTTAAAACTATCGTTTTTATTAACTCATTTATCTACTTTGATGGAAGTGGTTGTATTCACGAACTACTGTATTGTCCCGAATATAAAGCGACCTTAAATATAACGCGACCCTAAGATTTTCGGAAAGTTTTTTAAGGAAAAAACGAAACCTTGAATATTACGCGACCCCAAACAGCCTTCTACCGATCTAACACAGACTCCTCGTTCATATAGGTAGTAGCATTTTTCGAACCAGGACAGACTACTTGTGATGATAATTTCGGTGACATATTTCGGTTGAGGCAGTTGAATTCGCGACCTATCTCTTTAGGAAAGTAAACGTTTTGATAATGCAAGATAGGATACAGATCAGATTGTATAATTCACTGGTTCCGTATGCATGAATAGCTAGTCTTATTGCCGAGGACGAACAAATCATCGCCAGTGCACAACGTGTGTAGCGGTCAAGGTATAGTGATCGGGGTGCACCGGAAGCTGGATCCGTGATTAGCGACACCCACGAAGGAATCTGCGGCTTAGTCTATGGTTATCGGCATTCAAAGTCACTAAGCTCGATCATATCAAATGCAAACTTATGTTTTCTTGCTTTCGTGACGGATATTCGTACTTTAATTGCAATGAGAATTGACCCTAGATTTAGCTATAAATCCACTAATCACCTGAGCTATGCTACGTTCAAAATTACGAAATACACCAGACTTTCATTAATATTGTGGAAAAAATTAAATTACCTTTGTGGATCATATTGGTCCTTCTTACACAGAAATTACGAAGTTCTGTATGCTGAGGTTGCCAGGGAAACAGCCAACAATGTTGTACCGCTGGACGACAGGAGAAAAAAGGCTTCTAGTTTGATATAATGAATTCAGAGCAAACAATTTTCCATCAAATTGTGGTAAAGAACTTATGGCAAATAAACGAAACTTTATATGGTGTGAATAGGAAAAGTACAAGTAAGTACTCGTCCGCCAGCTACAGCGGCGCCACACGTGACAGGATTTGGAACTACGAAGTGCCTGGCTAATATGAAACGTCATCTCGGGATCATTTGGATGTCGGAATAGGAGGCGTTCTTAACGATTAATGCTATCGTGTCAAAAAAGATAATTATAACGGCTTAGTCTAACGTCTAAGCACTGCTAAAGGATATATCAGAAGCGAAGTCAAAGGAGATAGAGAATTTGTGATTTGCCTATTTATTTTATAACCAGTATGTAGTAATTAATGGAACAATCGAAAATTACGTCATTTAAAGCGTACATACCTTACTTGAGACGAGAAAGAGTAATCTTTGCACTCACGTTCATTCCTTCGCCGAAAATTATTTATTTCTTTTTACTTAGAAAATCTGTGTGTATGCATAAGGAAAATAAACGTATTTAAGTTCACTTGTTCGTCGTGAATAATCCATTTCCTTTCATTTACTATGTTGAGTAGGCGCACGAAAGAAATTAAAACGTATTCATATTAGATCTTGTTTATTTCGGTTGTTACGAAGATTGTTTTCGTTGACAACAATAAGCAAGAAGAAAAAGTATGATGATCCAGACAATTATTGATGCGGACTTTCCACTTAATCCTTTATTTAATACCTACATTGGCTTTATGAGTTACCAAATTTGAAAATTTAGCGTTATAAAACATTACAAACTAGCTTTACTCGCCCAGAGCTATACACGAGTATATACGGTAAATGACGTGCTACCTGACATCATCGCATCGCTAGCTCTCGTGATGTGATGGCCGCGGTTGGAAAATTTTCTTGCGGTAAAAGTGGTGAAGAGGGTCCCAACATCGGATTTGCATAGGGGCCCCCGAAGTTATCACACCGGCCCTGGCAGCAATCTTAAATTTTGGCGTAAATGTGTGGAATTAGTACCCCGCGATGGAAAATGTATAATATACCTGAAATTGCAAATTCTAGGGATTGCTTTTACTCCAATATAGTGAAAACTTTGGAATTAAAGTAAAATTTCTAATAATGAAATATCTTACTGAAAATGAATGTGTTTTTCAAGGTGAGATGAAATTCTTGTACCTTTCATTAGTATGTTATATGAAATATTAAAGGTAGTAGCTATACAGAATGATGTAATGTAGCAGTTAAAGAATGTATTTAGTGATGAAATTTTGAGAATTGCCTGAGACTTTAACACGTAAATCCCGTAAACGAAGGTATTATTCCGCCTGGGCCCGAACTCTGATTCTTCGGAAAAAACGTAATGCCTCGTTGCCCTTCAACTCTAAAGGAATAACAAAAGTACCAAATTTTGTCGCATTCGGCGGCCACCGTTAGTGGAAAAGTATATAATGGAATAAGGGACGTTAAACTCGCCAACAGATGAAGCATAACCTCCTATGAAAGAATTGAGGCAAAGATTAAAAAAATGTTTCCGCGAGAAACCTGATGGGAATTCTGACCGGTTCATGTTACTTCTGTGGACCGTAGCAGTCACATTGCCAAAGTATGGTGGAGATTGATAAAATTGTGTGAGATGAGATAGCGGACAGACAAATATAGGATTTCGCTTATATATACCTACTAGTTGTAATGATGTCCATTATACATTGACGCTTCTTGCAGAGGAGGATTAGCACACAACATAAGGGTAGGATACTAATGTTTAGGCACTCCATGTCAGCAGGAGATTCAACATTTTTTCGTAGGTAGTATTATGTGCAAAAGCAACTAGAAAAAACGGAAATCTTGATAAAGTTCGACAATGTGCCCGCTAATAATTCGCAATTGTTTGAACAAAATTTCGAGGTTTATGTATTTCCATATGCGCTACGTATCTGGAAATTTTTTAAAGGTAGCATTTGTTAAAAACCGAAATAGAGATTATGGACATTTTGATATTTTACCTAATTTGTTTGGCTGTTAAAAATTCTAGAATTTAAAACAAATAGGTGAATGTTTAGGTACTACGATGCAAGCTGCGAAGCTGAAATTTTTTAGTTATTTAGAGCTCATTGCATATGCACAAACAAATGTTTGAATGTTTCCTTGAAATTGATATCGCGGCCGTAATAAATTGTTAAATTTTAAACAATTAGATAAATATTATTTCACTTGTAGATGAGCTGCGACATTAAAATTTGGCAGTGAGGTGTGAAATTAGTGCACCGCAATGGAAAAATTTATAATGTTCTTAAAAATTGCAAATTTTCGTTTTTGTTTCAATCAAATATTATTCCATAAGGAAAGAACGAAAATTGGCGTAGAGGTGAAATCCTATGAACTAAAAAAATATTTCTGATAATGAAATATCTGTCTGAAAAATTCTTTTGTCAAGGGAGATGAGATGCTTGCAGGATGCAAGCACCAACTACTTGCATGTATATATATAGATGTATAGATAGTAAAACAAGAAAAAAGCGCCTTATGTAATTTGCTCAGCAATTCTTCCCTCACTTGTAATTTTTGGATTCAAAATGGCATTGAAAAAGGAAAATTCTACAACAGTTAAAGCAGTCTTCATGTTGGTCTTTTCTTACAAAGTCTTACATAAAATATCAGCATATAATGGGGAGGGCCATATTTTTTTTCGGGGGTTCCTATATTTTGCATTACGCCACTGTTGACCCATTTTTATTTCAGGCTCGATTAAGTTACTTATAAACAAGGGGAGCGGCCCCTACGTGATACACGCGTCAAGCCCGCCCTCCGAGCGCTCCAGTGACTTCGACGCTACGCTGCTCGCTAAGCCGAAAATATCAAGATTTTTAGTTCATTACGTACCGTTTCCGAAATACAAATTTTTAAATATTTTAAACGGCCGTCATTTTGTTTCCGGATGCCGAGCAAATATGAAAGTTTTCCTTGGATATGCTAGTTTTATTAGGTGTTCTCTACGAGCTAAGCGATAGTAGCGGAACGCCTTATGGGAACGTCGATTCCGTCCGCCCTTCCGAATGATTAATCTGCAGAGCTACTTGGCGGATTTGAATTAAATGAAATATTAGTATCCCTCATTCAAATTTATCACCCAATTGTGATTTTGAACTTAATCCGTCAATTACAACTTCCATTTAATTTGAGCATTTGAATAAAAGTACATATACACGTATCTCGTTAAATGGCATCCGTGAAACAACAATTAAATGTCATATTTTTCACTCCGTAGATCTTTTATGTTATTTAAGGTATCCATTAAAACATTTATTCGGATGGGAGACAACATTTACCACAATAAGACCGCGATACCACATAATTACGAGTTATAGCTTCGAAGATAATAATTCGAGAAAATCCCAAGCATAATATCACATATTTTATTTACATTGATCGATAAGACGGTTCTCTCGGCGAGCAACTATTGAATTCCATATTTTTCTCTCCCATGGTATTATATGATCTGGGAAGCCTAGATTAAAAAATGTATTCGGATAGAGGACAACATTGACCACAATAAGGCCTTGGGCAGGGGCGACACTAAGGACGCGTGCCAAAGGTGGCACGCGGAAAGATTTTTTTGGCACATTACAAAATGAAATAAGAAATGCAATGTGCCTCTCGCTAATACAGCGACATGTCAAAAGTGAATCCGGAAATCTAATAAATGTACGTATTGAAACGATGCGAAAGAGGGGCTTCGTTTACAAGAGGTGCAATCGGTTATATTATGATTTTTTCCTCATATAATGCGTTGTTGAAGAGATATTTGAAAAACTAAATTTTTTAGCTGTCACAGCTACACCACCTATCGGCGACTATTGTGAACACTTTACGCTCCTTTTTATTTTATTAGTTTTTGGAGATTCGTGTTTTCAAGTGAATTTAGGTAGTTTAGTTAGCAGTTTATATCGCTTTAAATTTTCTTCAGTGATTAATGGCGGAATCGAGGAATAAAAAAATCAAAATTTTCTGGTGAAGGAAGCGAAAGGATTTTTAAGGATTGGTGACTGAAAGGTATGGTGCAATTGAAACGAACGATAAAGACTTGTGTGTTTTGTGCGGTGACGCCGAAATTACCTACATGCAGACGCGTTTGAAAATCTAATATTTTTAGAGTTTGAAAAGGAAACATCTTACCCCGAGAAGGAACCGTCCCAAAGGTGTCATCGGCCCACAGGGATTATGCTTCGTGTTCTGCCGTTGGCATCAGCACGGAATTCAGTATCTGACATTTTTATTATATCGTTAACATCCGATAAGTATTTAACTGGAAATTGACAAACGGAGATTTATTCCTCGGATCACTCCGTCCATGTCATACATCTTCTTCATTACTTCGTTCATGTCACTTATTAAATCGTATTCACGTGTACCGGTTTTTCATGAGATACCTAATGTTTTTAGTGTGTACCGCCTCCACTATAGATAACATTATCCTGTAATGGACCTTATTTTTCGTTAGCGTTTAATATTATTTGTAGCCTAGAAGATGAGAGATTCGCTCTAATAATTCGATAAAAACACTATATTTCCTACTTTGTTTTCAAAATACTATCATTTGAATCAAATAGTATAAATTTCTTCCAGTGTAGGAAAAGCCATTCTATATGCTACATTGTAAGAATAGACTCGGATAACATTTTTTAAGATACTGGCACGCAAAGAGCCAAATTTTCTCTTATAAAATTAATTTTGGCCCATTATTTACTGTGGCACAGTCCATTGTGAAGTAAGGATTGCCGTGTAAATATGGAAAAAGAAATATTGATAGCGGAAGTATTTCTTCGCGCAGCAGTGTGGGATAAGCGGAATAGAGGATATAAGAGCAGATTTGCTTTGGATAAATGTTGAACTGAAATTGGAAAATCTTTGAAGGATTTAGGTAAAATACAATAAAACGCAGTATGAAACTTTTTTCGATATTTCTTATCTCAAAACTAGTCCCGTTCCTAGAAAGGGGGCAACAATAAAATCAGATAAAGCCTTATGAACGCGTTGTATCATAGTTATTTATAAAAGGTTTTACGTGAGGCAACTATTTAAAAAAATAGTTGGCATAATATATTTACAAAAAAACCGTAGAACCAAGATATTAGGAAAATGAAAGCTTAATCTAAGAAGATTTTTTTGCAGGAACAAGTTGCTACAAAACTTGAAATGTTTTAAGCATATAGAAGGTAATCATTCTTTCCTTCATTGAAGAAAATAGTCTAGAATTATAAAAACTTTTTTCTCTTTTCATTGAAATGGACTGGTTTCACGTAAACCTTTGGAACAAAAAAATTATAATTAATTTCACAACATAATATTAGCGTTAGTTTTATTTCACAGTTGGCAAGTTTATATTTTCCTTCTTCATAAATTCCGTATCAGACAAGTAAAACAGCATATATTACAATAGAAAGTGTCTGGCAATGTACGACATGTTCACCATAAAACCATAAAACGGTAGCACAAGGAGTAACAATTTTCCTAAACATTACAGCACCTAATTATGTTTATGAAACTCGACGCAATTCAGATCCATAAAGCGGCATTTGAATTTCTAACATTTTAATTTTCATCTGAAGATGTTAAGGTGGAAGAAGATGAACAACTAACAGCCTTGTTACCAGAACTTTCTTCTTCATCCGAATAGCTATTTGATTGTTTTAAATCCACCTCAACACGGGCAGGATGGAGATCGCCTCTGATGTAGTCGGATTTCACTAAATTGAATCACTTCTGGTGGCTGCCTATGGAAGCATCCTTAAGAGGCAAAATATCCCATGTCACCAGATCCTCCTGCCCCTCGCCGGAGCAGGCCGTCTTCCTCAACTTACAGCGCGGGTCGAAGTAAATCACTTTCACGGCTTCGTTCCAACATACGGACGGAGTAGTATTCGTACTCTTCGTATCTGGAGACCGCTTCGTGGTTTTATTCTCTCTGGCGCCGAGTACGTTTGATTCCGAAAAAGAGTACGTAACGCAACCGGTCGCTGCGTTACCGCTTACGTTTTTTAGTGCACGTCATCGAAGCTACGACGTCAACGGACGTAGAATGGTCTCCAGATATGAGCTCGGCAGCTTTTTCGGGCCTCTCTATGTTTTGTGGAATGCTCGCTGCCACTTGTACACTCTGGAATGAGTGAATTGGTCTCGCATCATGCTGCATCAAATTTCAATCGCCGCACTCTTCGCTCATGTCTAGCATTTCAACGTCGTTTTCATGCCAATCACTCACGTCCGTCATTTCAACTTCAGTTCCTTTGATGACATTCGTGTCACCGACAGATACACGATGATCGGTGTATTACCAATCTTGATAGTTGAATTTTCCGGCCAAGTTAACTTTGTCAACATATTTATGCTCTTCATATAGATCATGTCTGGAGGCATTAAAGTTTGCTGCAGACCGTTTTCACTGTCGTGATAATCGAGCTCCTGATATTTTTTTCAAGTGTGTTAACTTATTTGGGGTGTTTCTTAGAGGCTATTGTTTAATTCCTAATCGTTTTGATGCTCAGATGAATTAATACAGTTACCATCCCCTGCATAAGCATTGAATATTGGGACTGAAGCAGTCTTTAAACGAATGTTGATTTGCGAATCGCTGGAAAAGCGAGAATGACAGAGGTTCCGTTTTGGTTGTGGCTTGTTCTTTGTAATTTTTCCTCTGAAGTCATACTTTAAACCTCGACTTAAACTGATTTCGTTTATTTCTGGGCAAGACACGGGACCAGCCTAGCCGAGATGAATGCCAAAATATTAAAACAGTATTCATCTGCACTAAATAATAAAATAAATATTGAATAAACTGATAAAGTATAATGACAAACTATGGCTATTGTATAACCATGTTTTAAAAATTTAATTACACCTAGTGAGCTCTTTAATTATGTTTTGGTCAAAGGAGTTAAAAAACCCCACATACACTCCGTCATTAATGGTTAATATAAAGGTTAATGTTAAGATGAATATCATCAATGGTTTATATTGAGCAATAGGGGCATATTAAGATACTCAGAGCCCTCGAAATCCGTAGAGAGGGTCGGCGAACACGAGTGTTAACTTCGATTTCGGGTATTTCTGAAAGGTTGTTTAATGTCTTATCGTTTTGAAGCTCAGATGAATTGGTATAGTTACCATCCCCTGAGTGAGCATTGAATATTGGGACTGCAGCAGGCTTAAAATGGATAATAATAAGAAACTAATCTATTTCATCCCGGTTGAACTTTGCAAGACTACCGCTGAGATGCAAGTGGTATAAGTTACGTAAAAGAATAAAAATGAAATGTGCAATTTGAATGAAAGATACATTGTAGGTCAGTACCAACTAAGCAAAGCTCTCGAACAAGCGAAAAATAGTTAGATGCAAATACCTGGCCGAATCGTACGTGCCTGTTTCTGTAGCTCTGTTTGTACCCGTTCTACAAACAGGGTTTTAATGAAATATTTCGAAACTTTAATAAACAGAACAAAAAAAGTATCGAGATAGGTGAGAATAGCATTTTGATTCATCAATACAAATAAATGAAGACAATATGTTTACTTTGCACTCATGTGTAAATGAGGATTTTATGGACTTTTCTCGGTAACGCTGATCTTGTGTGTACAATTTCATCGTTAACGAGTTTTTAAGTTGCTTTATTTTAGCACAATAGCGTTTTTAATTTTTATGCCTGCATGTGTTTCCTTTGTTTCTGCATGGCTCAAAATGCCCCCCAGGTTTCCCACGAGAAAGTAATTTGAATTTTCCGCTTGTATTAATTTATGAGGAGGTTATATGCCCTCCGTTGGTGATTTTTATATTATTTAGATCCCTTATACTTTTTGACAGCCTCCAAATGTGCCAAAATTTTGTATTGTTTTGTTATTCCTTTTGATTTTAAGGGCAACAATGCATTTCATTTTTCCTAAGTGTCAGAGTTCGAGTCCAGGAGTAATTTTTCCTTCATTTATGGGATTTTCATTTTTTACGTGGGCAAATCATTTTGTCCCAGACTGTATATTTTTACTTCTTCCCTGATGACTGTTTTTACAATATAGAGTAAAAAAAGTCAATTTTTTATTTCATTTTCAGAAAGATCACAGAGATACAATTGAGAAAATGCATTCCTTTTTTAATAATAAGTTTTCTTAACAGTGCAAAATGACCATAGCCATTGATGCACTTAAAAAATCAATTACTGTATTTACCCTAATCAAAGACAACCCCGAATCTAAGATGAGTGTCAAAACAGAAAAAAAATTTCATGCAGTCGGGGGCCCTGCAATCTAAATATATATAATAATATAGTGAAACCCCTCCTAACGGCTACCCTATTTTTTGACCTCTTAACGATCGTTTTTCTATGGAATCATTGAGCGATTCCACTGACTTTTAAATTGAGACGTTTAACATTTCTGAGATTATATACAGGAACATTTCGACGGGGCCAAGTGTGACCCACCTTAAATCCGCCACTGAGTGTGAGGGAGAAATTCGAGATTTAGAATGCCTGAGCGGTAGGGAAATCGAGCCTTTTTCCTCCATTTTCGCGGATCCACACGGAATCCCAATCTTTCGTAGAACACCATGGTTCCGCGTAACCCAAGTTGAGAAGCACTGCCATATGTCACGGGACCCCTGGCGTGCGCCCCCCTAAATCCGCCACTGCGTCTTCGTACTTGAATTTAAGACGACCCCCGATTTTCGCAAGCTGAAATTTGGAAAAATCTCATCTTGGATTCGGATAAATACGGTACTACTACAAGTTTTATTAATAATTTTAGCGAACTTTAAAATATGCATATTGTTGAAAATACGAAGCAATTGACCTCAATTCCTATTTATGTATTTATTTAGTTTTAAAAACAGCACAGAGGCCCCATTAAATTGAAACATATAACTGTAACAAATAACATAACATTAAAATAAGTAACTTTAATAAATATGAGTCAATAATATTAACTGCAATTGAAATGATCATAACAAAACAGCGCCAGAAATTAGGGAAATGTAGAATTATGTAGTAGGTAGTTAATTATGGAAAGAAGTGGGTGAGAAAATGTCAAGATTCGGAAGTGAAGCCAGTATGGAATTATATGCAAATGGAAGACGGTAAGAGAGAGATAGAGAGCATTGGGAGACGGAGAGTTGAAATTTTGGTAAATGAAAAAGATTTTGAAGGCGAGTGGAGCGAGGTGGAACACAGAGAGAAAAATAGGATGAAAGTACAGGGGAGCGATAGATACCATTGATGAGAGAATGAAGGTAATTATGATCTGTAATAAGACGTTTGTGAGAAATGGAGGGGATGCTTAAAGAGGGTGCTCTATCCTGTGTGCAATGCCGAACTATGGCATAGAAGAACTTTTGTATAGAGTCAAGGCGTTTTAATGTTTGAAGAAGCAGCAGTGGTCAAAATAGGAGAGCAGTAATTTGGTATGGGAGCAACACAGCCATTAAAGAAAGTCTTAGGAGCTAATGGATTGGAAATGTCAGTGAATCTGTAGAGAACACCAAGTAAAGACATTCCTTTCACAGAAATCTTCTCGATGTGTTGGGAAAAATTTAATTTAGCATCAAAAATCACTCCAAGATCTTCATGGGATTGAACTATAGGAATGGGTTTCCCTAGTAAGCTGTAAGAGGAAAGGAAAGTTGAGGATTTAAGGGTAAAGGACAAATGTTTGCTTTTAGATGGATTTATTTTAAGTTTCCACTTGAAGCACCACTCTGTCAATGAGTTAAGTGCAGCTTGGAGACATTGCTTGTCTTCATCGGAGTCAACCCTTTTGAAAATTTTACAGTCATCCACTTATAAAAGAATTTGGCCATCATGTGAAGCAATGACCTCGACTAAATCATCAATGTACAGATTACGAGTAAATAGTAGAGGTCCCAGGACACTACCCTGAGGTATACCGGACAAGACTGAAGTAATGGACGAGGAGTGGCCATTAAGTACAACATGCTGTGATTGGGAATAGAGATAATTTTCCAGTTAAATCTATTGCTTAATTTATGAAGAAATCTTTGGTCAACTGTATCAAATACCTTAGCCAGGTCAATATAGCATACATCAACCTGGGATCTTTGTTCAAAGGCCAGAATGATTTCATGGTGTATGACAGTAAGATTCGTTTATTTCTTTGTTATTATTATTTAATTCTATTAAACTGGTAATATCCCTTAAGTTTAAAATGAAAAAGTTGTAAATTATGTGAGAAAAATACTTATACAATACATTTATTTTAGACCCTGATATATATGCATCTTTTCCAGGAATGCACCCTTCACGTATATCAGGGTATTACTGTATACAGGCAGTTCTTGTTTTGTGCAGTTTTGAAATACGTGAATTTGGATTTACATGGTTTATTAATTTAGGCGCTCTCAATTTACACGGTCCAAAAATTTACATTCTAACTCTGTTTAAAATGAACCTTTAAAGCACAATGAGAGAAATCCTGGCAACTCTATTGGCAGCAGTGTACAACAAGTGCAGGCATCTTGTCTCATAAGTCACTTCCCACTGGGTTCGGCCTCAGCTTCTGCATGACTTTATAGTGAACGAACATTCCATATCGTTGTGCTTTCATGAATTGTTTTGCCCTTCCATTACATCAAGCAAGCATTATTCTACTTCCTCCACTCAATCTTCTCCCCCACTGTCGCCTTCAGTGTCATCCAATGCAGATGACCCTTTCCCTTAATAACTCCTCCACTCACCTCATCCTCTCCACCAGCTCCAGTAAGCTTGTCCGGCACAGCAGTTAATGTGTCTTTCTTACTACATATTCATTTGTCTCAGGTTTAAGTTTATTTTCTACTTGAAATAATTGTATTAACTTATTGTATTGTATTCTATATTAAAATTTGAAATTTTGGTTATGTTGAGTAGGGTAATACAGGAATGCACTCCCCCTAACCTGGACATTTCAATTATTTTATATGGGAAAATTGTTCTCGAATGACGAATATTTGATTTACATGGTAGTTTTCAGGAACACATTAACTGCGCAAATCGAGAACTAACTGTATATGTACAATATAAAACACATCTGGAGTAGCAATCGAAGCAACTGGGTTGTAAAGTGTAAAATTTGGCATCAGCAATGCCAACGACTGAGTTCAGTACCCTGGTATTTCGAAAAACTCACTCCGATAAATCTAAATTGTCTCTCCGTATGACCTCTGATGGTCTTAAAATAAACTTCTAGGAAGGACCGAAAAAAAACTCGGTTGTTTTGAAAGGAAAGAATACATTAGCCAGAGTATACTTGGGCTTGTCAGAATTTGACCTTCACCTCGACCCGAGTATACTCAGGTGAATCAGGGAAGTGGTTCAAGTTATTTTGATGCCCCTTTGATTTTGATGCTCTAGGCACATGCCTAGTCTGCCTTGGGGTAAATCCAGCATTGCTGGGAGATATGGCACTTATAGCAAAATTTCAATGAAACACCATATGTAGAATGATTTATGTAGTATTATCATAAAAAATATAGTATTTCTTATCAATAACTTTAAAATTTGAGTATTAAATTAATAATTATTTATGGGAAAAAAAACTTTTAGCAGTTTTTGTGGGAATGTATGGCACCTTTTCCAAGTGGCACCTATGGCAAATGCCACCTTCACCCTAGCCTAATTACAGCATGGTAAATCCGGCCCTGGGTGTACATAAAAATTTCTGGTACCTCATAATGGTAAGAATAATTTATTGAAAAGTTGGGACCCAGAGGTCATCTAGGTAGGATGTGAAGTTGCAAAAATAATTAATATAAACCTTTTTCTCAACAAAATTATTGTAATATTTAATGTCCTGAAATTTTTAAATTAATGATTCATATATGTATAGGTAATACTAAAATACATTTTATGAAAATTCCATTTCTTGGAAAAGATGGATGTTTTTATCATATTGGGAAGCAGGGTTTTTGACAAAATGGTTAGAGGGATTCAAGATGCATAAGGTTAAGAACCTCTGCCCTACATCATAGAATTACGAAGTAAAAAGCGGTCACACTCTGAGACGGTGTATGCATTCGAAAAATAGATGTTTTGGTACAGTTTACAAGCAATAAAACCTCTAACGGCACTTTTGGCTTGGACTTTCATTTGATGAGTTCAGAGCTCGGATGTATTTTGCCCTAGTGAGAAAGTGTGATTGGTCAGAAATATGTTTTACACTATTCTTCATCTATGTTTACATAAAACAATTTTCTCAGGCAATATTTTTCTGTGGTGACACTTCACTAATTATACGGTTGAACTTTTGTTTATAGAGATAATTTTAGGAAGAAGAAAGTTTTAAAAATATTCATAGGAGGCACTTCATATTTGTGCTAAAATATCCGAAGGTTACATGATGTAATCTTAGGATATTTTAACCAGGGATGTAACTTACATTAGTTTATTGGCTACAGGGTTAGAGTAGGCAACCCTCCACTACAGGAGTGATTTACAATGTTGAATTTATCCACACAATCACAACTTGAAATATGTGCTCAAAAGTTCCAGCAAGACAAAAAAAATTGAGGAAATATGCCTTCATATACAATGGGAATAGGGAATGAAAATATGTGATGAAAAATTAAAAAATCACTTTCAAATTGTTAATATATCTGTTCAACAATCAATTTCCGGATTTCCACAACATATAACTTTGTTTTTGAAGATATATCCAAATTTCACAGCTTAACTTAATCACATAAAAATGCCCCACCTGGAGAGCAATTTGTGAAAATTTCACACCCACTTATGCTTTAATTACTGTATTTACCCGAATCCAAGGTGTTTTTTTCCAAATTTCCACTTGCAAAAATCGAGTGAAAATTATGTATGAAATCATATACCATCAATACATCACAGTCAATTGATCGCGCGTCAATTTGTCATCCTTCAATTCATGGCGCATTAATTCGTCACAAGATAAACTCATCACACGTCAATACATTGCACGACAAACTCATCGCTAGACAAATTGGAAGGCAAGACACCACGACTAGTGTATGGCAGGGGGATGCAATCACTCCTTGCCATACACAATCCAATGTCTCTCGCGTAATTCTGGTATTATCGAAATATAAAAAATTATTTTGTGGAAAAGTGTCTCCCCCTGCCATTCATCAGTCATGGTGTATTGCGATGAATGTCGAGAGATGAATTGACATGCAATGAGTTTGTTGTGCAATGCATTGACGGGCGACAAATTGTTACTGCAATGAATTAATGCATGACGAACTGACCACGACGAGTTGTCATAGAACCATAGGAAGTATGATTACACATTTTATCGATGATTTTTAAACAAATAAAACACGTGATAAAACAATTTTATCTACTAAAATTTTTCATTGTAAACTTATGATCCAGAATTCAATTAATAGTCTTAATTTTAAAAATAGATTTTTAAAATTCCATCTTTTCAAACAAAAATTTGAAACAAACCATTTAAATTAATGAATGAACTAGTACATAGGTGTGTTCGAAATATACACCAAATACATTGTGAGAAATAAGACCATGAAATCTTTTTTCTGTTTTGACAATCTACTTAGACTCGAGGTCATCTTGGATTTGGGTAAATACAATAACAACATCATGAAAATCCCAGAACATTTAAACTTGGGATGTTCATCTTTAACAAAATGTGAGAACCTAGTTTTTTGACCAACTCATATGACAATTAAAAGAAAGATTAACAGCTATGTAAAACTTTCATCTTCACAGTGTATGCCTTTTTTACCGATCACAGCCTTTCAAGAGTAATGAACATAAAATTAAAATACCACTTCATGCTTCCATTCCTCCATCCAAAACTGTTCCATCTGAAAGAAAAACCAAGCTGACTCAACCTTGATCTCTTCAATAGCCCTCTTCTCTCCCTCTGCCTGGTCTCCATTTTTACTCCCCTTCTTCAAGTTAGCTTTTTTCAATTTACCCCTCCAATGCACTTTTACATAACCCTTATTTTTTCCAATTTACTCTCCCCTGCAAGGTTACATTAATAGTAGGTTTATAGGTTTATAGAATTCTCCATAGAAAGAGGTCAAAGCACTAAATAATAAATCTATGTCAACTGATTAGATAGATTATGTTACATACATACATGGTTTTCATACTTAAATATTAGGTTTCTAAGATTATAGAAATAATGCCAACAGCTCAGGGTTCATGTGACAACATAAGTCAAACCCATAACTGAATGTGAAGACTGCTGTGCGTTATTTTATTAGTATTGCAAATATTTGACATAAATAACTGTGAAAACACGACATGTTCACCAAAAAAGTGGCCAGCATGAATTTCTTACTGAATACCACTACTCTAACAAGGAGAGGACACAGTAGTGGGGTCACGAATTTTTATGAAACTTGGTAGGTGTATAGCTCTGGATTCCAGGATCACTGCAAACCCCCCTTTTGATAATATACGGCCAATAGTTTTTTCCGAAAATCACGATTAAATATTGCAATTTCACTTCAACTGGTATAAATTTAATAATGCACGCCTCCTTTTACAAATCCTTTTTCGCATTAAAATTTAACTGGGCAGTCACGTTGATATGTTTATTTTTTTCTATGTTGTTTGGTGGTGATTCGGATTTTTTTCTCAAGTAACTCAATGCACAATTGTCTGCACAAAGTTTACATTATTGAATCGCATATTCTTCATTTATCTCGACACATGCTACATCCTATATTGATGCTTATGACATTGAAAGGATCCCTGGTATTATTTTTGCGAAGACTTCATCCGAATACATATAATATAGGCGGAGGTATATCAGGCAAAGTGTCGTTGAAAGTATAAAAAAACATGAACTGGTGAGAAGTCTGTTAAAAGTACAGTAATATAAATAAATAAAAATATTTCTTTTATGAATCCCTCAGAAATTTGGATGATTGATTAAAAGCATTAATAATTTACAATCGTCAATCATCACTGGGACCAATGATGGGGAGAGTTAGAAGGGAAACTAATTTTATTATGAATCGACAGGTAATGGAACTTTTGCTTTATGTTAGAAAATTTCTTCACAGTTTCCTGGATGATAAGAGTCATAGTAACATTGGAAACAGATCAACTTTCTGCACCAAGAACATTTTGCAAAACTCTGCTCCTCACAAATGTATTTTCCATTTAAAACATCATCTTGAAATTTTATTTGGTTAACGTTGAAAAAGACTTCTCTTTTATCGGTGAGCTTGGATGCAAACCATGCATACCTGATCATTTCATGGAAAATCGGAGCTGAAAGCTGGTTATGAATTAATGACTGTATTTTAATTACATCCATATGGCTGTTGATTTCCCTCTTTTGTTGGAGCAACTGTCCAGCATTTTGCTGCCGTGAAATGAAAATTTTAACCTGACGATAAAAGTATACATCAAAAGGGTGACACACCGAGGTACACTTTGGGGGAATAACTTTGATGCCGCAAGTTGGCTTGTTGTTCACATTCATGAATCATTCATTGTGCAAGGCTTGGCTTGTCTGTCTTGACCACGAATCTATAAGAAGCAGGATCGTTTTTTCTGTCACATATGGCTTTAATACCTTGTCCAAATACATTTCATAGTTGGTAGTATGCAACTAACTTCCCCGAATTCGTGCAAGCCACGAACACATTCTTACAGTGGCCGATGGCATCACTAACACCCTGTTGCACTTTCGGCCCAAATATCTACATAGGTTCTTGCAGGCAAATGAAAACTTTCGACAAAAGCTTTCCCGATAGTATGATACTGTATTGGGCCATATACAAATGTGTCATTTTGCTCAGTTTACTTACATAAATTTCGGTTGCTCTTTCACCCTGATGGGATAGAGTACACTTGATCTGGGCATGATACAGGTTTGATTGGCATTGATTACCAAATTAGGGTCATACAGATAAATCAGCTTTTGGACTTGCTCCTGAAAAAGCATGGCAGCCTTCATTGTCTCTTCAGGGCATATTTTTTCTCTGTGACTAATGTATCTCACGACCTGTCTTTGGCGGATCTTGTGCCTTCTTTTAAATATTTTCAACCAGGATTGTGACGCCTCGAATTTAAATCCGCCGGAAAAATGTTGAAGAGCAGCTGCCATCCCCCACTTCCACAGAATTCTCATTGTAACGTGGTCTCCATTTACTCGGGCTTAACAAAACCTAACATAAACCCACCTGTCGATGGCATTCTGCTTATCCCTAAAACTTCTTCCAGATAGGTTATCTCTCCCATATTTTGATTCTGTCCTTTCTCGTAATACGTCGAGACACTCGCGCAATAAGGGATTTTAGAGACCAATATGGATGCAGATTCGCAGCAGTAACAACATTAATTTTAGTTTCCAGAGGAATGATAGAATTGATAATTTTCTTTGGGGATGGCACATATGGACCGTCACTAAAAGTTGGACTAGAACAGCCTTCTTCCTCAGTAGATTGTCATCTTTGCCAAGCAGGTATTCATCGATGAGGACCATGCTGTCCATCATTCCCACAATACAATTGTACATCTCATGTCTGATGGTGATAGCGCGATCAGAAATCTCCTGACTAATGTGATCAGAAATTAAATCACTTTTGCGAAGAAGGTTGGCGTAAAAGTTAAGCGCATCAGCGAATAAATGAGGTTTCTCCAAATTTTCATCGTCGATCGGCAGGATGCATCTTGCCGAAGATGGATCTGGCAAAGATTCCACCCTATAATTTCAGTCTGGAATTGTACAGAGAAATTAAATTTTCAACGACCTGTAAAAAATTGACCAATGTACAAGATATTTTCAAAAACAACAAAAAATACTTACTAGAATCGTAGACTCAAAAAAAATATTCTTCGACTTTTGCTTGTTTGTTGAAAAATAACTCGGTAAAAGTCACACAAAACAAACGGAGGTCCACAGAATGAAAACAAATTGCCAGTAGATTTGTGTTAAAAGAAGCTTTTAATCAATCAACCAAATTTCTGAGGGATTCATAAAAGAAATATATTTATTTATTTATATTACTGTACTTTTAACGGACTTCTCACGAATTCGTTTTTTTTTTATACTTTCAACGATCCTTTGCCTGATATACCTTCGCCTATATTACGTATAAGTATTTGGATGAAGTCTTCGCAAAAATAATTTCAGGGATCCTTTCCATGTCATAAGCATCAATATAGGATGTAGCGTGTGCTGAGATCAATGAAGAATATGCGATTTAATAACGTAAACTTTGTGGAGACAATCGTGCATGGTTTTGCTTCCACAGTATCTAGTAACTCGATTTAACAAATGACTTTTAAGAGCAACAATAGTGATAAATTCTATACCCTAACAAGAAAGATATAGAAAGAAAGTGTTGCTTGGCATCCACTATTATCAAAAGGTCAACCATCCTAAATATGAAATAAATTCGGGAACTAACTAAAAGTTTCTGCTTCCTATGATCATGGAATCAAAATACTCAAAGGCTGCAGTGCACCCTTTAACCTTTAAATGCCTGGCATGCTCAAAGGTGCGGGCACGCAAAATGTCCTGTTCAGCAAGGATGTACCCAGGGAGAGGGTCCCCCTCCAGTTTACAGATATTTGTGGGATCTGATAACCATGTTACAAACGTGCTACATTGCCTCTTGCTATGCTGCCACTTGCTGCATTGAGTTATGAGAAATAAAAACGTTATAAAAGTTTATATATTATTTGAATAGGACTTTTATTTAATCAATTGCTGGAAATAGGTTTTTGGCCTCAGATCGCCCCCCCAAAGTAAATTTCTGGGTACATGAATGCCGTTTGGTGCCTGGCGGGCCCATGCAGGCAGGCTTAGTTTGGAGGTCGCTCAAAGATGTTGCATTCATCAAGGATGCATGAAATTTGGGAAGGGTCCTCCTAGAGGTCTGCTCTCAAGATGTGTCAAGGCAAACATGTGGTAGATCCAACTACTGGGGGTGAAGACATCTCACACAGAGAGAAAACAGGAAATAGGGTGAGAGTGTTAGCCTAGCCCCTTTCCAACTTCCCAACTCTGACCTCTCCAAGGCCCAAAGATGTTGGAAGTGGATGAAGAAACTCAGCAAAACTTTTATTTTTTCATTTCTGGGGGTCGACTGTGCTTCATGAATGCAGCTTACTTTTGAACAAAGTCCTGGTAGTATGGAACGAAGTGAATCAACTAGACCAATTTCTGCTGCAGCTGAGCCAGTTGAGTCTTCAGCAAATACATCCATCAAAGCATCCAAAGCCTCTGCCACAACCCACAATTCTTCATCTGCTCTAGTGCTGACTTGAAGTAGAAAAGTTCTTACTTGCTGAATTTCACAAAAAATAGAAGGAATTGTCTGAATGCCTTCTTTATATTTTCAACAATATCATTCTATATAGCTGCTTTTTACTTATGATATAACATATAGGAGGATACTAATGTTTAGGCACTTCCAGATGAGCTGGAGACTCGATAATTTTATGTGGATAGGACTATGTGCATAACTGACTAGAAAAATCGAAAATCTCAAAAAAGTTTAACAACACAGTCGCTAAAAATTCATAAATTTTTAAGGTTTATGTATTTCTGAATGTGCTATGAAGCTGAAGTTGCTTGTAAAGGTAGTATTTGTAAAAAACCAAGTAGAGATTATAGAAATTTTGATATCATTATAAATAGTTGCTTCTTTTATATATATATATATATATATATATATATATATATATATATATATAGGATATATCATGTAAAACCTAAGGTACTTCTGGAAGTGCTACAGAGCTGAAATTGGCAGGAAGATAGGTCATTGAGACCTCAGGAAAAACTCTGAAATTCCAGAAAAAGTTATATTTAAGGGGTATTTTAGGCCCCAATGTCTAATGTCCAATGTCTATAGCTAACAAGATACACATAACATCCAAATCTAAAGGTGAACTGCCTCTTATGCTGGAATTGAAATAGTCCTAAATAAAATTAAATGAGAACATATGAAATAATCATGCATAACTGAGTTTATTCAATGTTATTCACATAATTTCCAGAAAATTATCCATGGAAGACAGTTAATATAACTTACGGTGCAAATTAATTAATACAGAAGCAACTTATACAGAGATAACTGAAGAAAAAAAAGTTTATCTGTAGGAACTGGTTTGTAAAGAATTATGCAAAAGTCTAAACATCAAAATAAGTGAGAAATATGAAAATACAAAATAATTTTTTTAGTCATAACAATAAAACCTCTAAGCTTTATAAGTGCATACATTTATTCCTCTTTTCTGAGCTCATTAAAGTCACTGCTAGCAAATGATTAATCAGCGATCACTGGCTTCAAGATTTTCTGACAGGGATCCAATCAAATCCAGTTATTGAAAGTGTCAATTTCTACAAACGATGTTGCATCGTTTTTGAAATTCTAATCGTATCATGATATACAAAAGAAGAACAATTTCCACAATTTTTGGAGTACATGCACATAAAATTATTCTCGCAGCACACACAAAACAAACTTTCTAAGGTCCAATCACAATTTCTTTCAACAAATAAATAATTCTGAATCCATATCAACCAATAAGTATGAAGGAAGACATTAAGCATACAAAAATTGATTCGTTACGATAACTAAAATTGGTCAACTGTAATAAAGCAACAAAATATTAAATTAAATAAAAAATAATCAACTATTCAAATGCTATCTTCGCTCTGTTGCCAGTGCCATGAGCAGGTTCAAGAAGCTCCGAGGGCAAGTGACCCAAAACTTCTTTAGATGTATAATGGCAGTATTTTTTGGCCTTCATCTACATTCAGGTAATTGAAAAAACCTGCACTTGAGTTATCTGCTATCAGCAACATTATCATCTCTAGACAACTTGTAACACATGGTAGCATTGCTGAGACTCCGTCTGCAAAAGTCAACCAATTGGTGTAATCAAAACATAAGAAATTATAAGAGATAAAGAAGAAGAAGAATGAATAACAAAAAATATTTAAAATTAAATTGGTTTTAATGATATAAGGAATTGTTGAATGAAATCAAGATTCAATGAACATCTTAATCTAACAGTACTCATATGATTCTTTCCTATAACTTATATACTGATGCTCCTCGACTTACAGATTATTGAATTAATGGATTTAATTCCCATAAATTTAAAAAAAACGTTGACTCGGAAATATTCAGTAAGTGCATAACGTAAGCAAGCAGTGTTTGGGAACTACTTGGCATCACGTTTGGAAGAAAGCCATACCTTCATTGTGCACATTCTGATCACCAGAAGAAGAAGAGGCATCTCAGTATTGTTCTACATCGCCTAATAGATGAATCTTGACTTCTGTTTGTACATCTCTCGGATTATTTTTTTCATGTTTTTCTCATAAAATTTCTGCTGTGCCGCCCATTACAAAAAGACTAATAGGCATGTATAGTATGCTAGCCTGTACTGTACATAAGAACTTAGTCTATATGAGGCACTTCCGACTTACAGAATTTTCGACTTACAAAGAGATTTCAGGAACCTAACCCATCCGTAGGTCGGGGAGCATCAGCATACATGCAGGTTGTAGGGAAAAATCATTCACCAATTACCATCAAAGCTATGCCTATTAAAATCACAAAGTATTTAATTTGGAATTAGATGCTGATAATAAAATGGAAAATTTTTTTAAGTACAAATACAGATAAATGAAGCTCACATAGGCAGTGGCAGATTACTCACTAGGTGCAATAGGCGCATGCCCCAAAATGAAATATGAGAATAGAAAATTAAAAAATAATACACGTGATAATCAAATTTCAGGTGAAATTATGATAGATATGGGCATACGAGTAGTGTATAAGATGCAAACAGGTCCACAAGATCATCAAAGAGACTGTGCATGTGCGAGTATTCTGCTTATGTGAGAATCCGTGCATACACCTTGCACCCAGTGGCCCTACTATTTGCATCGACCATATGACAGTGTTGATAAGATATTTTTTGTTTTTATCATTTGCAATGTATGATAAGTTAATATTGTGTATTATAATTTAAAATTGTCTCTATGCCATTTATCAAATTGTTAAAATATAACAATTGTAAGTACCTACGTATATTATATACATATTTGTCTAATTCGAACGATTTGTTTTTCCAAAACATTTTTTAAAACAATTTTTAAAAATATCTATCTTATTGTTATCCCCATAGAAAATGAAGCAGCCATTCGATTCAGGAGCAAAGAAGTGAAAACTACAGAAAGAAATAGAAAAATTGGCAGAAAAAACAGAAATACAATGGCTGCATTTTTTAAACCATCTAGCTCAGTGGCAAAAATAGGTACATTTAAAGAAACAGAAGTCAAAATCAAATAACAAGAAGGTACAAAGGACAGTGAAGTAGAATTGATCGAAAATATAGAAGAAACTGGAATAAAAGACCAAAATCTAGAAGTTGAAGAAATTGATAATATTGAGAATGAAGCAAGTGAATGATTAATAAATTATCCAAATGATATTGCATTATGGCCAATATCTTTAAGTAATAATGCCATTAACTATTATTTAATAAACCCACCTAGTAATATAGGAGACATTAATGAACTGAGAATTGAATATACTGAGAGGAACAGGGTTCTGATTTTGTGCAACATATCTATTTTTTCAGCATCCACAAGGCGATGGAATATTTTCATCAACTCTTTAAAAAGCAAGTATTCTTATCATATAAAAAGAATAAGTGATACTAGGTGGTCGACTTGAGCTGATGCAGTTTTAGCATTAAGAGAAAGCTATGCATGCATTAAAGAAGCTTTAAAAGAAATAACTATAAATAAAAATAAAAAACCAATGGGCAAAACAGAATCACAAAAATTATTAAAATTTTTTATAATTGGAAGCAACGAATCTGCTCAAATCTTTAGCAGAATTTATTTCACATATTCGGAATGATTTGAAAGCGTTGAGAGAGAAGCAGCTCTTTTAAAAACTGATAAGGAGCTTGATGATGTAAAAACCAGGGTAAAAAAGAGAAAACTGCAACATGATGAATCAAGAAACAATGAAATAATTCATTCACCGAGGAAACTGGGTGGTCATAATAGAAAAACATAAATACTATGAAAAGGTCAATACTATGTTAAAAGAAGGACCCTACACTAAAATTTCCAAGAACCCCCTAAACAAGATGATCACAGACACAAAAAACACCTTAAAAACTTGTGCCACAATAATCAAGAAAAAAATCCAAACCCAACTTCATGTCTCAAACCCTATAATCCCTAGGATGTACTGCCTCCCAAAAATACATAAAAAAGACATCCCCCTCAGACCTATTGTCTCTGCCATCAACTCTCCTACATACAAAATTTCCCAATGGCTAAATAAACAGTTCAAACAATGGCCTCTTACTCAGGAGTCGCTTATTAAAAATAACACCCATTTCATCAATGAAGTTAAAAACTTAACCCTCAAAAACACTGAAATTCTAGTTTTGTTCGATGTTGTGTCCCTTTTTCCCAGCATACCAATAGATGTAACACTAAATTTCCTTGAATCCTGGCTCAAAGAACAAAACTTACCACAAAAATCAGTCGATGAATACATCCTATTAACACGCCTTTGCATGAAACAGAATTTCTTCCAAATAAACAGTAATATATACCAGCAAAACCTTTCCTTTCAAATTTATTCATGATTAATTAATTAATTTGTGGTTGATTAGTAGGTCTCTGTCGTGGTCATACTGACTCACAAACCTTCTAGCAACGGTGTGGTTTTTTTTGGGTCCCTGGCGCAGAGTAATTTCTCGCAAACCCGGTCCCGTTTCCTTTCCACCTTTAGGAATAGTGCTTGTGCGATTGAGTGAGTGAATGTGTGAGTGATATAAGGTCCCTGGCATGGAGTAACAACCCCTAAACCTGTAAGTTTATAATTTTTATTGTCTTTTGCCTTTTCCTGCCTTTCCTCCCCCTTTTTCATTGTGTGTCTCTAACTTTGAATTTTACGGTTAAGGAGTTAATTCTATTTAACATCAATTTCGCCGCAGTCTCCATCTTTACTTATTTTGTTTTATTTTATAGTTCATTTGTATATTTATAGTTTTATGATGTTTTATTTAACAAAGATTATTTTGTTGTACGTTGTGTTTTGTTTAATATCAATATTTTAAACTGCATTGCAATTAAAGTAATAAAATAATTCCCTTATATATATAAGGTAAAATAGTTATGGGCCTCCAAAATAAATTGCGCCTAGGGCCACTGCATATAGGCATTTTAAAGATTAACAATGATAAAATAAAAATCTCCTGTAATAGTACCATTTCATTTGCAATAGTTAATGGTGACCTAAGTTCATGAAGAAACTACAGAGGGACATAATAATCGACATACTGATCACAAAAGTTTGGCATCATCTTCCTCATCATCATCATCATCATCCCCATCATCGTCTTCATCATCAGCCACCCCCTGGCCTCCTTGGCTATCATGAGAATTGCAATGACTGTGTTGCTGATCCATTTTCCAGCAGCTGGCCATCATCAAAGCGCATCCCCAGCTCCTTGTAAACTCTTGCCCTGAGGTCACTCTCAGGACCTCCATTACTGCCATACCCATTGCCTATATCACCGTCCTGCATCCCAGCAAAATTGAAGTATAAAAACATTTGAGTTTCATAAAACAATACAATTTTAATGATAAGGATGACTTATGCAACTGAAATGGTGAACATGAAACAACATAGTTTTTTGGAATTCTGGTACAGTTAAGTATTAGAGTAAAGACTAGATAAGGAGACTTGAAGTCATATTCAGATAAATCGAAAGCATGAAAATTTTGTGAATAAAAACTTGAAAGGTATATTTTTACATTTTCTGTTAATTTAATGATGGAATTAAAATCAATAATGAGTATAAAACAAAGTCTCTTAAACTTTAGAATTATATTTTAAAAAGAGATAAAATAATTTGACCTCTATCAGGTAAAAAACAATCAAGATACCTTTTAAAGTGTTTTATCTAAAAACCATTTAAGTATTATTATTAAAAAGAAAACAAACTAACCCCAAAAATTAGAAGCAACTATGGTGATATTCTGTGAACATGCCTAAAAATCCATGTAATTTTCCTACTTTCGTATGTTAATGTTATGGAAATGCTATTCTGTGGACCCCATGAGGTTCCCAAGACCCCACGGATTTCAAACCTTTTGGTCCTATTAGATAGCATGCCAAGTTTTGTGGCTCTTGGATCAACCATGTGGACAAACATAGAAACCAACATCCAAACAAACTTTCTGTATTATTGTATAGATAATATCATTAATTTCGACCAATGAGATAAACATACAGTGGTCTTAATCCAAACACATAAAATATTCCATTTATTTCTAGGATTATATTATTATGCCATTGATTTTAAACTACAATGTAAACTTATGATCACGTCATTATACTAACACATGAAATTTAGTAATACGTGAAAAGCATTTTAATAATGTGTTTCGTAGTTTTTCGAGAAATTTTAACTTTTTTTAATTGTTAAATATAATGGCATCATATCTACTTCACAATTCTTTTATTCAAATATGTGCTAAAGGCAAGAATGATGCCATAACACAAAATATCCTAATTTTTCCAAAATTTTAGCATATTGTATTAATGATGATTATTCTTATTGCTCATACAGGGTGATCTTAGGCATGAAACTTGAAATACAAAAACTTGGACACAAGCCGATTGCCAGAGAATTTAGAAATTATGGATAGTTTCATTAATTTCGCAGAAAACTATAAATATTCTGTGACAACTCATGGAATTTATTATGGAATAAATAGTGAAGTGCTGTTGCCTTGGAGATGTTTCTTATGCCACAAAAATATCATCTTCTCGGAAAAAGTCCTCAAGGCATGTAACCTATGGAGCATAAATTTATTAAAAACAAAAGATAAACAGAAAATTAGATCCAGTTTCCCTATCCGAGTTTTTACAATTTTTACATATAAATAATTATTCAATAAAATTAGACCTTATTTTGGACAACTATTTAGGCAAGAGCCAAACTTTTATTTAAAAACAAACTATGAGAAGCATAAGTTAATTAAAAGAACCTTCATGTAATGATAGAAACTAATGCATAAATGTTCTGGTTCTAATTTGGACACCCTTGATCCACCTTACTTCTATATGACGCTCACATAATTTATGCTTTTGTTAAGATTGTCTCCGATCTGGGGGTGGGGGGGGGGAGTTGCTTGGTTGCCACCTCCCTGTCTGCACAACTGGTTATGTGAGTTAACCATCCTTATAACGTACATTCGCTGATGATGATGCCGTATGTATTTATATTTTATTTATTTAGTAATGATTTCACATGGAGCTTTAAAATAGCATTTCACTGTGAAATATTAAAACACAAATATAACATTAATAAATAACATCAATTAATAATATTAGCATATAGTGCCACTTACTTAAAAACTGAGAGGACAGTTTCATGAAAGAGGGAGGTGAGAGGCGAAAAACATCAATATCAGAAGGGAGGGAATTTAATAAGTATGGAAGACGGCAGAAAAGGGTACGCTGTATAAATGAAATCCTAGGGGTATTAGTGTGAAGAAGTTGGGATAATCAGGTTGATCTAGAGGGCACATGAAAGTTGAGAAAAGATAATAACTCCGGGCAATTAATATGAGAATTTATAATTTTGTGAATAAAAGAAATATCTTGTTTATGATAATTGGTAGAGAGATTGTCAATAGCTATTGTGCAGAGGACTGTATGTTTTGTAGCATAACAAAAAGAAGGAACACTTATTCTAATAATTTTTATAAAAAAATTCATAATTTGCTCAATGGAGCGTAATTAGTTATGCAGGAGGAGGGCAAAATTGGTGAGCAATGGGAAATTACGGGAAGTACAATAGAGCAGAAATACGTCCTCAGAGACACAGGCTCCCTAGGCTCCGTGTATCTGTAAAAGAATGCTAAGGAGAGAGAGAGAGAGCCTTTCTCTTCATCGTGAAAATGTGTTCTGAAAAGTATAGTTTAGTGCCTATTATAATAATATTAGTTGATGCATACCCAGTCACAGTATCCGGCAATCAGGTATCCCTTGGTCTTCTCGCTCCTCGACAAAATTTTCTCCGCCCGCATAAGGGATGTGTATTGTCTCCAACATCATGCCCCCCCTATTAAAGTCTCCCCTTGCATAAACCCAATATGCCACATCCCTCTGTTCTCCCTCTCCACCCACTGCCCCTTCACCCCTCCCTTCCCCCTCAACCATTTCTTCCCCCTCTCCCATTACTTCCCCCTCTCCCATTTCTTCCCTCTCTCCCATTTCTTCCCCCTCTCCCCTGTCTTGTCCCTCACCCCTCTCTTCCCCCTCTCTCATTTCTTTCCCCTCAACCATTTCTTCCCCTTCACCCACTTCTTCCCCCTCACCCATTTCTTCCCCCTCTCCCATTTCCTCCCCCTCTCCCCTGTCTTGTCCCTCACCCCTTTCTTCCCCCTCCCCCCCCACAACCCTATCATCACCTCCTATAACGGTCACCTCTTGTAATTCATCCTCCTCCTCCTCTTCAACCCTTGCCCTTTCCTCCTCCTGAAATAATTGCCAGAAAAAATCAATTAATGAATGAATAGTTAAATATTAGCTGATGTGTAGAATCTACAAACCTCTATGAAAAATCAAAATACTTAAACTAAATACTAATAAACATAACTCCACACAATTCTCATGCTTTATTCCTACCGTTCAGCCAATAAAGCTATATCATACTGCACCCACTTCCCCTTTTTTAACTAATTTCTACTGCACTAGGCACACTGATGAAGGAGAATTTTTCATTTGTAAAAAAGTCTTCATTGACTAATATTTTTTGGTCTTTCTAAAAATGTATAAAAAAAGCTATTGAGAGAGATGAAAAATTCATTTTGGTTCAATGGGTACTAATTTGGGGACTCCCAAAATTTGAAATATTTTTTAAGAATTTAAATAACACATCACTGTAGTAAAAAAAGAAATACAGATAGAAATTAATATAGTGTAACATGTCATTCTATTTGCAACGATTACAGCGGCATTAAAATGTCAATCAGTCACACCCTATCGACGTGATCTTAACAAAGTCCCTAATCTGTTTATCATCGTCAAGTTTGAATTGTCGAAGCAACGGGAAGGTAATTTAATCCCTAAATACAGTACAACTTCGCCGAACGCGGCTTCCCGCAACGCGGTTTAAAATTTACGCGGTACTCAAATGCGTGATGAGCTTCACCGACCGCGGGAAGTGATTCACTTTTACGCGATTTCCTTGAATGACCATTTTCAATAAAAGGTTTGCCCTAAAAAGATCATTAGTAAGAAAAAATCGTACTACGATTATAGTGTTTTGTAAAGGCTGTCGGCACCCAATAAAAAATCATTCAGCGTTTTTAACTGCTTTTTTATCTTCAACTCCAAACTGGAGATGAGGATCCTTTTTTCTGAGGACCGATCGTTGGATTCGCTGTCGATATTAATCAATAAGTTTTTATTATGTATTGTTTCAGTTCTGTGAACATTAAGTTTAAATATTTCAACTTCTTTCTAAATGTTTATCACTGCGAGCGATGAAAGTGTCGTATTTAAGCAAGAATTTCCAGGTATAAAGGGAAAAATGTAAATGAGAATGTCTGCCTAGTGTAAAATTACGCGAGAATTTAATTTTAATATTTTAATAAATATTTTATTAAACGCAATATTACTGTATATAATTAGTTGATGCGATGTTTACAATCTTTTTTCAAGGAAATATAAGCAAACTATGTCATTATTATTGAAAAAACGCCTTCAAGGAGTAAATTTTTCCGAACTCGAAACGGAACCCTTTTATTTCCATAAGATTAATGATTCCTCCAACGCGGATTCGCGCAACGCGACACCCTTGTAGAACCTAACCTTTGCGTTCGGTGAAGTTTTACTGTACTACACTTCTAAAAAACCAGGCTACTGCTACTGAAATTTCACCGGGAAGCGGATTTAGTATGTATAAATGTTTTTAACTACAAGCACCGATGTTTATATTAAAAATGTTCATATGTTGTACTGCACACCCAAGTAATTCAAAAATGGTATTGATACAAAATGAATTTTAACAAAAAATATGAAATATCACATAAGGAGAAGAATTTGGGGAAGGCATATCTAAAGGGGGGCGATGTTCACTCCTAATCCTAATTCTTGAGCTTGAAGTACACACAGCTGCTCTGTGTGTTTTTTCACACATGGTGTAGCATTAAGGTATATATATATAATTATTATTATAAATAATGAGTGGCTGCTGCTTATTATTGTAAGAATATAAATAAATAAGAATGACCTAAAGAAAAATGCCCCAAAATCGCCTTAGGACCCCAACTGAATTTAACGCGCCACTGAATATAAGCATAGGAAAACCTAAATTTTTTCTTCGGAAACGAGCTTTTCATATTCGCCAGAGACGATTGGGCACTTTCGTCATCAACTATTTAAAATAACGTATTAGAAAGGTTAATAAAATTAGAGAAGAAATATGTAATTGCCGCTTTAGGCTTACTATACTTACAGGGAAGGGAAAGGGCAAGTTGCTTGCGCCGGGCTCCCCGTCTTCATCAGACCATCGTCGCCGCCCGACGCAATAGCGACGAAGAAGCGACCAAATCCGCCAGGCGATGACGCAGGTCATAAAGAACAATATTGCCCAGCGCCAGGCGGATTTGGTCGACTTCTCGATAAACTCTGCAGACAGAAATGAGAAAAGAATTTCAAATTTAACGTATGTCGACGGCTTTGCTCATTTTTTTTACCTTCTGAACTATTCATAGATTATCAAATAAATAATTTCTTAAAACTATCGTTTTTATTAACTCATTTATCTACTTTGATGGAAGTGGTTGTATTCACGAACTACTGTATTGTCCCGAATATAAAGCGACCTTAAATATAACGCGACCCTAAGATTTTCGGAAAGTTTTTTAAGGAAAAAACGAAACCTTGAATATTACGCGACCCCAAACAGCCTTCTACCGATCTAACACAGACTCCTCGTTCATATAGGTAGTAGCATTTTTCGAACCAGGACAGACTACTTGTGATGATAATTTCGGTGACATATTTCGGTTGAGGCAGTTGAATTCGCGACCTATCTCTTTAGGAAAGTAAACGTTTTGATAATGCAAGATAGGATACAGATCAGATTGTATAATTCACTGGTTCCGTATGCATGAATAGCTAGTCTTATTGCCGAGGACGAACAAATCATCGCCAGTGCACAACGTGTGTAGCGGTCAAGGTATAGTGATCGGGGTGCACCGGAAGCTGGATCCGTGATTAGCGACACCCACGAAGGAATCTGCGGCTTAGTCTATGGTTATCGGCATTCAAAGTCACTAAGCTCGATCATATCAAATGCAAACTTATGTTTTCTTGCTTTCGTGACGGATATTCGTACTTTAATTGCAATGAGAATTGACCCTAGATTTAGCTATAAATCCACTAATCACCTGAGCTATGCTACGTTCAAAATTACGAAATACACCAGACTTTCATTAATATTGTGGAAAAAATTAAATTACCTTTGTGGATCATATTGGTCCTTCTTACACAGAAATTACGAAGTTCTGTATGCTGAGGTTGCCAGGGAAACAGCCAACAATGTTGTACCGCTGGACGACAGGAGAAAAAAGGCTTCTAGTTTGATGTAATGAATTCAGAGCAAACAATTTTCCATCAAATTGTGGTAAAGAACTTATGGCAAATAAACGAAACTTTATATGGTGTGAATAGGAAAAGTACAAGTAAGTACTCGTCCGCCAGCTACAGCGGCGCCACACGTGACAGGATTTGGAACTACGAAGTGCCTGGCTAATATGAAACGTCATCTCGGGATCATTTGGATGTCGGAATAGGAGGCGTTCTTAACGATTAATGCTATCGTGTCAAAAAAGATAATTATAACGGCTTAGTCTAACGTCTAAGCACTGCTAAAGGATATATCAGAAGCGAAGTCAAAGGAGATAGAGAATTTGTGATTTGCCTATTTATTTTATAACCAGTATGTAGTAATTAATGGAACAATCGAAAATTACGTCATTTAAAGCGTACATACCTTACTTGAGACGAGAAAGAGTAATCTTTGCACTCACGTTCATTCCTTCGCCGAAAATTATTTATTTCTTTTTACTTAGAAAATCTGTGTGTATGCATAAGGAAAATAAACGTATTTAAGTTCACTTGTTCGTCGTGAATAATCCATTTCCTTTCATTTACTATGTTGAGTAGGCGCACGAAAGAAATTAAAACGTATTCATATTAGATCTTGTTTATTTCGGTTGTTACGAAGATTGTTTTCGTTGACAACAATAAGCAAGAAGAAAAAGTATGATGATGCAGACAATTATTGATGCGGACTTTCCACTTAATCATTTATTTAATACCTACATTGGCTTTATGAGTTACCAAATTTGAAAATTTAGCGTTATAAAACATTACAAACTAGCTTTACTCGCGCAGAGCTATACACGAGTATATACGGTAAATGACGTGCTACCTGACATCATCGCATCGCTAGCTCTCGTGATGTGATGGCCGCGGTTGGAAAATTTTCTTGCGGTAAAAGTGGTGAAGAGGGTCCCAACATCGGATTTGCATAGGGGCCCCCGAAGTTATCACACCGGCCCTGGCAGCAATCTTAAATTTTGGCGTAAATGTGTGGAATTAGTACCCCGCGATGGAAAATGTATAATATACCTGAAATTGCAAATTCTAGGGATTGCTTTTACTCCAATATAGTGAAAACTTTGGAATTAAAGTAAAATTTCTAATAATGAAATATCTTACTGAAAATGAATGTGTTTTTCAAGGTGAGGTGAAATTCTTGTACCTTTTATTAGTATGTTATATGAAATATTAAAGGTAGTAGCTATACAGAATGATGTAATGTAGCAATTAAAGAATGTATTCAGAGATGAAATTTTGAGAATTGCCTGAGACTTTAACACGTAAATCCCGTAAACGAAGGAATTATTCCGCCTGGGCCCGAACTCTGATACTTCGGAAAAAACGTAATGCCTCGTTGCCCTTCAACTCTAAAGGAATAACAAAAGTACCAAATTTTGTCGCATTCGGCGGCCACCGTTAGTGGAAAAGTATATAATGGAATAAGGGACGTTAAACTCGCCAACAGATGAAGCATAACCTCCTTTGAAAGAATTGAGGCAAAGATTAAAAAAATGTTTCCGCGAGAAACCTGATGGGAATTCTGACCGGTTCATGTTACTTCTGTGGACCGTAGCAGTCACATTGCCAAAGTATGGTGGAGATTGATAAAATTGTGTGAGATGAGATAGCGGACAGACAAATATAGGATTTCGCTTATATATACCTACTAGTTATAATGATGTCCATTATACATTGACGCTTCTTGCAGAGGAGGATTAACACACAACATAAGCGTAGGATACTAATGTTTAGGCACTCCATGTCAGCAGGAGATTCAACATTTTTTCGTAGGTAGTATTATGTGCAAAAGCAACTAGAAAAAGCGGAAATCTTGATAAAGTTCGACAATGTGCCCGCTAATAATTCGCAATTGTTTGAACAAAATTTCGAGGTTTATGTATTTCCATATGCGCTACGTATCTGGAAATTTTTTAAAGGTAGCATTTGTTAAAAACCGAAATAGAGATTATGGACATTTTGATATTTTACCTAATTTGTTTGGCTGTTAAAAATTCTAGAATTTAAAACAAATAGGCGAATGTTTAGGTACTACGATGCAAGCTGCGAAGCTGAAATTTTTTAGTTATTTAGAGCTCATTGCATCATCATCATAGGTAGTCTGTCCGTAGACAGGTCCGTGATTATTCATGGTTAAACCTGGTTCTCCATATACTCCTATTTTCCGCTGTCCTCTTCATATCTTGATAACTCTCTTTCCCTTTCAAATCGTCTATTAGCTGATACCTTTTCCTACCTCTTTCCCTTTTCCCATCTAGTTTTCCTTCTAACACATCTTTAATCATACTCTCTCTCCTCATGTAATGTCCAACCCAGTTAGCCTTCCTCTTTCTGATAGTCTGTATAATCATTCGCTTCTCTCCTATTCTTTGTAGCACTTCATCGTTTTTCATCCTATCTGTCCATTTTATCTTCAACATTCTCCTCCAAGTCCACATTTCAAAGCTTTCCAAGTATTTGATGTCATTTTTCCTTAGCGTCCATGTTTCTGCCCCATACAATGCTATACTCCATACGTAGCATTTTATCAACTTCTTGCGGATATCTTCCCTTATATTCCCTGTAAGTAGTTGTTTCTTTCTCCTGAAAGCCGCTTTTGTTTTTCCTATTCTAGTTTTGATCTCATCCGTACATTTTGCCTCTCGTGTTATGATACTTCCAAGGTATTTATATTCTGAAACATGTTCTAATGGCTTTCCCCCAATAGTTATGTTCAGATTCTCTTCTTTACCCGATATTCGAATGACCTTGGATTTTTCTGTATTTATTTCCATACCGTATTTTCTACCTGTTATCACTAGTCTCATTTTTTGTAGTTCCTCTTCCTTTCTTGCTAGAAGTACTTGATCATCTGCGTATTTTACTGTTCTTATAATCCTTCCTCCAATTTTGAAATCCCCTGTGCCATCTAAAGCTTCTTGCATTAGACTTTCTCCATATATATTGAATAGGGTTGGCGATAGGCAGCAGCCTTGTCTTACTCCTCTACCGATATTTATTCCGCAGGTGTCCGCATTCTCAAACCTGACCTTTACAACTTGATTCTCATATAGATTCCTAATCAGTCTCTTATCTTTCCAGTCTACACCTATATCCTTTAATATCTTCATCAACTTTACCCAATTTACTCTATCAAAGGCCTTCTGCCAGTCTACGAAACATGCGCAGATATCTTGACTGTATTCTATTGCCCTTTCTGATATGATTCTAACTACTCCTATAGCATCTCTAGTTCCTCGTCTTTTTCTGAAACCGAATTGATCTTCCCCTATTATTTCTTCTGCCTTTTTCTCCAGCCTTTTATTAAGAATCCTCGTGATGATCTTCGATGTGTGTGACAGAAGGCTTATAGTTCTGTAATCTTTACACTGCATTGCCTTTGGCTTCTTCTTTAGAGGAATCATTGTTACTTCTAGGAAATCCTGAGGCCACTCTCCCGTGTCGTAAATCTTATTAATTAATTTCGTGATCGCTTTTAGCCCTTCTGATCCTATGACTTTAAGTATCTCAGCCGGTATTCCATCGCTGCCAGTGGCTTTCCCCTTCTTTAGTTCCACTATCGCTTTTTCTACTTCGCTCTCCATAATACTTGGTCCTAAGTTGTCTTCTTCAATGTTTTCCTCATTTTCCAGTTCTATTTTTGCCGCTCCTGCCTGTTTGCCGTATAATTCCTTAATGTATTCTTCCCATACCTGTGCTACATCCTTTGTTTCTGAGACTATCTTCCCATCCGTATTCATAATTCCTTTACCACAAATTCCATTAGACTTCTTATCTTCTAATTCCAGTGCCCTAGCGTACATCATATCGTACCGTCCTAACTTCTCCATTTGTTCTATTTCATCACATTTTCCTTTTATCCAATTTTCTCTAGCTTTATCTGTTACCCTTCTCAACTCATTGTTTATACGCCTATAGTTGGCTCTACCTTCTTCACTGTTAACGTTTTTCCATTTTCGTCTCTCATCCATTTTCTCCAGCATTTCCTTCGTGATCCATGGTTTTCTGATTTTCTTCACTTGTTTTCCAATCTCTTTATCCAAGGTATCCTTGATACTGGTTTTAATTTCATCCCATTCTATATCAACGGTCTTCGGTTTGTTTTCCAACTTTCTTAGGTTATCTTCCAACTTCATGCTGACTACATCCTGCCTTTCTTTCAGTTTTTCTAGGTCCCAGGTCTGTCTTTCTCTTCTCGTTTTTCTTATTTGTTTGAGCTTTGTACTCACGTCAACTATTAGAAGGCTGTGATCTGAATCAATGTCCGCTCCTTGAAATGCCTTGGCGTTCTTTATGCTGTTCCTGAATCTTTGTTTTACAAGGATGTAATCTATTTGGCATCTCATTCTATCTCCTGGGCTTTTCCATGTGTATAACCTTCGTTTATGGTTTTTGAACCATGTATTAGTCACTACAAGGTCATTATTGATGCAGAATTCTACGAGTTTCTCCCCTCCTCGATTTCTCTTCCCAAGTCCGTATTGCCCGACAACATTTTCTTCCTGTCCTTCTCCGACTATGCTGTTCCAATCTCCCATTATTATGCAGTTTACCTTTCCTCTTCCGTCTTCTTCGTAAATTTCATTAATTTGCTCATAGATCTCATCTATTTCTTCATCGTCATGAGCTGACGTTGGCATATATACCTGGATTATCAGCATGTCCACTGGGACTGCTTTTAGCTTTATTGCCATCAGTCTATCGTTCGTTGCTATTATCTTTGTCACGCTTTTCATCATATCTTTCCTAAGTACCAGAGCTACTCCCCTTTCCCCACTATTTCCTCCAGAATAAACTACCGTGAATTCTTCCGAGTCGAACTGTCCTTCTCCCTCCCATCTAGTTTCGCTTAGCCCTATAATGTCAACTCTATTTCTTCTTTCAAGTTCTCTAGCTTTCCTGCCTTTCTCATAGTTCTTACGTTCGTAATTTACATTCGACAAATGTTTTCCTCAAGGCAGTCCCCGCCCGGAGATCCGATTGGGGGACTATTTTACCTCCGGATTGTTTTACCACGAGAGAACTCATATTGTCCAACCATATAATCTTTACTAGGGATTGTAATGTGGTAGTTTCCCTCTTGCTTTCCACATCGCAGTACTGTAGCCGTTCAAATCGTCCTGATCACGCCTACAGCTGTATTGGATATAGACCCAACCAACATCATTTGTTTTCGGCTCTATACCATACTGACAGTACTGCTGCCTACTGCCAGGCACTGATGATAGTTTTTTTTTAATAAAACCTCCATTCGAGGGGTTTGAACCCCCGAACTTTGCAATAGAAAGCCGACACGCTAACCACTACACCACCAGTGCTATTGCTATTGCATATGCACAAACAAATGTTTGAATGTTTCCTTGAAATTGATATCGCGGCCGTAATAAATTGTTAAAATTTAAACAATTAGATAAATATTATTTCACTTGTAGATGAGCTGCGACATTAAAATTTGGCAGTGAGGTGTGAAATTAGTGCACCGCAATGGAAAAATTTATAATGTTCTTAAAAATTGCAAATTTTCGTTTTTGTTTCAATCAAATATTATTCCATAAGGAAAGAACGAAAATTGGCGTAGAGGTGAAATCCTATGAACTGAAAAAATATTTCTGATAATGAAATATCTGTCTGAAAAATTCTTTTATCAAGGGAGATGAGATTCTTGCAGGATGCAAGCACCAACTACTTGCATGTATATATATAGATGTATAGATAGTAAAACAAGAAAAAAGCGCCTTATGTAATTTGCTCCGCAATTCTTCCCTCACTTGTAACTTTTGGATTCAAAATGGCATTGAAAAAGGAAAATTCTACAACAGTTAAAGCAGTCTTCATGTTGGCCTTTTCTTACAAAGTCTTACATAAAATATCAGCATATAATGGGGAGGGCCATATTTTTTTTCGGGGGTTCCTATATTTTGCATTACGCCACTGTTGACCCATTTTTATTTCAGGCTCGATTAAGTTACTTATATACACGCGTCAAGCCCGCCCTCCGAGCGCTCCAGTGACTTCGACGCTACGCTGCTCGCTAAGCCGAAAATATCAAGATTTTTAGTTCATTACGTACCGTTTCCGAAATACAAATTTTTAAATATTTTAAACGGCCGTCATTTTGTTTCCGGATGCCGAGCAAATATGAAAGTTTTCCTTGGATATGCTAGTTTTATTAGGTGTTCTTTACGAGCTAAGCGATAGTAGCGGAACGCCTTATGGGAACGTCGATTCCGTCCGCCCTTCCGAATGTTTAATCTGCAGAGCTACTTGGCGGATTTGAATTAAATGAAATATTAGTATCCCTCATTCAAATTTATCACCCAATTGTGATTTTGAACTTAATCCGTCAATTACAACTTCCATTTAATTTGAGCATTTGAATAAAAGTACATATACACGTATCTCGTTAAATGGCATCCGTGAAACAACAATTAAATGTCATATTTTTCACTCCGTAGATCTTTTATGTTATTTAAGGTATCCATTAAAACATTTATTCGGATGGGAGACAACATTTACCACAATAAGACCGCGATACCACATAATTACGAGTTATAGCTTCGAAGATAATAATTCGAGAAAATCCCAAGCATAATATCACATATTTTATTTACATCGATCGATAAGACGGTTCTCTCGGCGAGCAACTATTGAATTCCATATTTTTCTCTCCCATGGTATTATATGATCTGGGAAGCCTAGATTAAAAAATGTATTCGGATAGAGGACAACATTGACCACAATAAGGCCTTGGGCAGGGGCGACACTAAGGACGCGTGCCAAAGGTGGCACGCGGAAAGATTTTTTTGGCACATTACAAAATGAAATAAGAAATGCAATGTGCCTCTCGCTAATACAGCGACATGTCAAAAGTGAATCCGGAAATCTAATAAATGTACGTATTGAAACGATGCGAAAGAGGGGCTTCGTTTACAAGAGGTGCAATCGGTTATATTATGATTTTTTCCTCATATAATGCGTTGTTGAAGAGATATTTGAAAAACTAAATTTTTTAGCTGTCACAGCTACACCACCTATCGGCGACTATTGTGAACACTTTACGCTCCTTTTTATTTTATTAGTTTTTGGAGATTCGTGTTTTCAAGTGAATTTAGGTAGTTTAGTTAGCAGTTTATATCGCTTTAAATTTTCTTCAGTGATTAATGGCGGAATCGAGGAATAAAAAAATCAAAATTTTCTGGTGAAGGAAGCGAAAGGATTTTTAAGGATTGGTGACTGAAAGGTATGGTGCAATTGAAACGAACGATAAAGACTTGTGTGTTTTGTGCGGTGACGCCGAAATTACCTACATGCAGACGCGTTTGAAAATCTAATATCTTTAGAGTTTGAAAAGGAAACATCTTACCCCGAGAAGGAACCGTCCCAAAGGTGTCATCGGCCCACAGGGATTATGCTCCGTGTTCTGCCGTTGGCATCAGCACGGAATTCAGTATCTGACATTTTTATTATATCGTTAACATCCGATAAGTATTTAACTGGAAATTGACAAACGGAGATTTATTCCTCGGATCACTCCGTCCATGTCACACATCTTCTTCATTACTTCGTTCATGTCACTTATTAAATCGTATTCACGTGTACCGGTTTTTCATGAGATACCTAATGTTTTTAGTGTGTACCGCCTCCTCTATAGATAACATTATCCTGTAATGGACCTTATTTTTCGTTAGCGTTTAATATTATTTGTAGTCTAGAAGATGAGAGATTCGCTCTAATAATTCGATAAAAAAACTATATTTCCTACTTTGTTTTCAAAATACTATCATTTGAATCAAATAGTATAAATTTCTTCCAGTGTGGAAAAAGCCATTCTATATGCTACATTGTAAGAATAGACTCGGATAACATTTTTTAAGATACTGGCACGCAAAGAGCCAAATTTTCTCTTATAAAATTAATTTTGGCCCATTATTTACTGTGGCACAGTCCATTGTGAAGTAAGGATTGCCGTGTAAATATGGAAAAAGAAATATTGATAGCGGAAGTATTTCTTCGCGCAGCAGTGTGGGATAAGCGGAATAGAGGATATAAGAGCAGATTTGCTTTGGATAAATGTTGAACTGAAATTGGAAAATCTTTGAAGGATTTAGGTAAAATACAATAAAACGCAGTATGAAACTTTTTTCGATATTTCTTATCTCAAAACTAGTCCCGTTCCTAGAAAGGGGGCAACAATAAAATCAGATAAAGCCTTATGAACGCGTTGTATCATAGTTATTTATAAAAGGTTTTACGTGAGGCAACTATTTAAAAAAATAGTTGGCATAATATATTTACAAAAAAACCGTAGAACCAAGATATTAGGAAAATGAAAGCTTAATCTAAGAAGATTTTTTTGCAGGAACAAGTTGCTACAAAACTTGAAATGTTTTAAGCATATAGAAGGTAATCATTCTTTCCTTCATTGAAGAAAATAGTCTAGAATTATAAAAACTTTTTTCTCTTTTCATTGAAATGGACTGGTTTCACGTAAACCTTTGGAACAAAAAAATTATAATTAATTTCACAACATAATATTAGCGTTAGTTTTATTTCACAGTTGGCAAGTTTATATTTTCCTTCTTTATAAATTCCGTATCAGACAAGTAAAACAGCATATATTACAATAGAAAGTGTCTGGCAATGTACGACATGTACATATTCACCATAAAACGGTAGCACAAGGAGTAACAATTTTCATAAACATTACAGCACCTAATTATGTTTATGAAACTCGACGCAATTCAGATCCATAAAGCGGCATTTGAATTTCTAACATTTTAATTTTCATCTGAAGATGTTAAGGTGGAAGAAGATGAACAACTAACAGCCTTGTTACCAGAACTTTCTTCTTCATCCGAATAGCTATTTGATTGTTTTAAATCCACCTCAACACGGGCAGGATGGAGATCGCCTCTGATGTAGTCGGATTTCACTAAATTGAATCACTTCTGGTGGCTGCCTATGGAAGCATCCTTAAGAGGCAAAATATCCCATGTCACCAGATCCTCCTGCCCCTCGCCGGAGCAGGCCGTCTTCCTCAACTTACAGCGCGGGTCGAAGTAAATCACTTTCACGGCTTCGTTCCAACATACGGACGGAGTAGTATTCGTACTCTTCGTATCTGGAGACCGCTTCGTGGTTTTATTCTCTCTGGCGCCAAGTACGTTTGATTCCGAAAAAGAGTACGTAACGCAACCGGTCGCTGCGTTACCGCTTACGTTTTTTAGTGCACGTCATCGAAGCTACGACGTCAACGGACGTAGAATGGTCTCCAGATATGAGCTCGGCAGCTTTTTCGGGCCTCTCTATGTTTTGTGGAATGCTCGCTGCCACTTGTACACTCTGGAATGATTGAATTGGTCTCGCATCATGCTGCATCAAATTTCAATCGCCGCACTCTTCGCTCATGTCTAGCATTTCAACGTCGTTTTCATGCCAATCACTAACGTCCGTCATTTCAACTTCAGTTCCTTTGATGACATTCGTGTCACCGACAGATACACGATGATCGGTGTATTACCAATCTTGATAGTTGAATTTTCCGGCCAAGTTAACTTTGTCAACATAATTATGCTCTTCATATAGATCATGTCTGGAGGCATTAAAGTTTGCTGCAGACCGTTTTCACTGTCGTGATAATCGAGCTCCTGATATTTTTTTCAAGTGTGTTAACTTATTTGGGGTGTTTCTTAGAGGCTATTGTTTAATTCCTAATCGTTTTGATGCTCAGATCAATTGGTACAGTTACCATCCCCTGCATAAGCATTGAATATTGGGACTGAAGCAGTCTTTAAACGAATGTTGATTTGCGAATCGCTGGAAAAGCGAGAATGACAGAGGTTCCGTTTTGGTTGTGGCTTGTTCTTTGTAATTTTTCCTCTGAAATCATACTTTAAACCTCGACTTAAACTGATTTCGTTTATTTCTGGGCAAGACAAGGGAACAGCCTAGCCGAGATGAATGCCAAAATATGAAAACAGTATTCATCTGCACTAAATAATAAAATAAATATTGAATAAACTGATAAAGTATAATGGCAAACTATGGCTATTGTATAACCATGTTTTAAAAATTTAATTACACCTAGTGAGCTCTTTAATTATGTTTTGGTCAAAGGAGTTCAAAAACCCCACATACACTCCGTCATTAATGGTTAATATAAAGGTTAATGTTAAGATGAATATCATCAATGGTTTATATTGAGCAATAGGGGCATATTAAGATACTCAGAGCCCTCGAAATCCGTAGAGAGGGTCGGCGAACACGAGTGTTAACTTCGATTTCAGGGTATTTCTGAAAGGTTGTTTAATGTCTCATCGTTTTGAAGCTCAGATGAATTGGTATAGTTAGAGGAAAGGAAAGTTGAGGATTAAAGGGTAAAGGACAAATGTTTGCTTTTAGATGGATTTATTTTAAGTTTCCACTTGAAGCACCACTCTGTCAATGAGTTAAGTGCAGCTTGGAGACATTGCTTGTCTTCATCGGAGTCAACCCTTTTGAAAATATTACAGTCATCCACTTATAAAAGAATTTGGCCATCATGTGAAGCAATGACCTCGACTAAATCATCAATGTACAGATTACGAGTAAATAGTAGAGGTCCCAGGACACTACCCTGAGGTACACCGGACAAGACTGAAGTAATGGACGAGGAGTGGCCATTAAGTACAACACGCTGTGATTGGGAATAGAGATAATTTTCCAGTTAAATCTATTGCTTAATTTATGAAGAGATCTTTGGTCAACTGTATCAAACACCTTAGCCAGGTCAATATAGCATACATCAACCTGGGATCTTTGTTCAAAGACCAGAATGATTTCATGGTGTATGACAGTAAGATTCGTTTCAAAACTAACATTTCTTTAGTGGTAACTACAAAATTGAGAACAAAATTACATATTATATGTATATACAGCAATATCCCACGACCCCGATGTACGCAGATTTGTTATTATGCGATACACTTTATAAAATATTTCCTTTGTTATCTAGAATAACATTAAAGTAAAAATTAAAAACAACAAAAAATGCAAAGTAGCGCCAACCTCTACAGCCAATCAGCAATTGAGAGCTCTCAGCAAATAAATGCATTTGTTTACATATACTTAACTGCAGCACTGCAGTTTGCATGTAGCATTTCTCTGCCACAGATTATTCATTCTCCTATATTTTTATGTATCTATATTGATTTAAAAGAAAAATATTTACAATATGGTTTCAAAAACATGCAGGTGTTTATTTCTTTGTTATTATTATTTAATTCTTAAGTTTAAAATGAAAAAGTTGTAAATTATGTGAGAAAAATACTTATACAATACATTTATTTTAGACCCTGATATATATGCATCTTTTCCAGGAATGCACCCTTCACGTATATCAGGGTATTACTGTATACAGGCAGTTCTTGTTTTGTGCAGTTTTGAAATACGTGAATTTGGATTTACATGGTTTATTAATTTAGGCGCTCTCAATTTACACGGTCCAAAAATTTACATTCTAACTCTGTTTAAAATGAACCTTTAAAGCACAATGAGAGAAATCCTGGCAACTCTATTGGCAGCAGTGTACAACAAGTGCAGGCATCTTGTCTCATAAGTCACTTCCCACTGGGTTTGGCCTCAGCTTCTGCATGACTTTATAGTGAACGAACATTCCATATCGTTGTGCTTTCATGAATTGTTTTGCCCTTCCATTACATCAAGCAAGCATTCTTCTACTTCCTCCACTCAATCTTCTCCCCCACTGTCGCCTTCAGTGTCATCCAATGCAGATGACCCTTTCCCTTAATAACTCCTCCACTCACCTCATCCTCTCCACCAGCTCCAGTAAGCTTGTCCGGCACAGCAGTTAATGTGTCTTTCTTACTACATATTTATTTGTCTCAGGTTTAAGTTTATTTTCTACTTGAAATTATTGTATTAACTTATTGTATTGTATTCTATATTAAAATTTGAAATTTTGGTTATGTTGAGTAGGGTAATACAGGAATGCACTCCCCCTAACCTGGACATTTCAATTATTTTATATGGGAAAATTGTTCTCGATTGACGAATATTTGATTTACATGGTAGTTTTCAGGAACACATTAACTGCGCAAATCGAGAACTACCTGTATATGTACAATATAAAACACATCTGGAGTAGCAATCGAAGCAACTGGGATGTAAAGTGTAAAATTTGGCATCAGCAATGCCAACGACTGAGTTCAGTACCCTGGTATTTCGAAAAACTCACTCCGATAAATCTAAATTGTCTCTCCGTATGACCTCTGATGGTCTTAAAATAAACTTCTAGGAAGGACCGAAAAAAAACTCGGTTGTTTTGAAAGGAAAGAATACATTAGCCAGAGTATACTTGGGCTTGTCAGAATTTGACCTTCACCTCGACCCGAGTATACTCAGGTGAATCAGGGAAGTGGTTCAAGTTATTTTGATGCCCCTTTGATTTTGATGCTCTAGGCACATGCCTAGTCTGCCTTGGGGTAAATCCAGCATTGCTGGGAGATATGGCACCTATAGCAAAATTTCAATGAAACACCTTATGTAGAATGATTTATGTAGTATTATCATAAAAAATATAGTATTTCTTATCAATAACTTTAAAATTTGAGTATTAAATTAATAATTATTTATGGGAAAATAAACTTTTAGCAGTTTTTGTGGGAATGTATGGCACCTTTTCCAAGTGGCACCTATGGCAAATGCCACCTTCACCCTAGCCTAATTACAGCACGGTAAATCCGGCCCTGGGTGTACATAAAAATTTCTGGTACCTCATAATGGTAAGAATGATTTATTGAAAAGTTGGGACCCAGAGGTCATCTAGGTAGGATGTGAAGTTGCAAAAATAATTAATATAAACCTTTTTCTCAACAAAATTATTGTAATATTTAATGTCCTGAAATTTTTAAATTAATAATTCATATATGTATAGGTAATACTAAAATACATTTTATGAAAATTCCATTTCTTGGAAAAGATGGATGTTTTTATCATATTGGGAACCAGGGTTTTTGACAAAATGGTTAGAGGGATTCAAGATGCATAAGGTTAAGAACCTCTGCCCTACATCATAGAATTACGAAGTAAAAAGCGGTCACACTCTGAGACGGTGTATGCATTCGAAAAATAGACGTTTTGGTACAGTTTACAAGCAATAAAACCTCTAAAGGCACTTTTGGCTTGGACTTTCATTTGATGAGTTCAGAGCTCGGATGTATTTTGCCCTAGTGAGAAAGTGTGATTGGTCAGAAATATGTTTTACACTATTCTTCATCTATGTTTACATAAAACAATTTTCTCAGGCAATATTTTTCTGTGGTGACACTTCACTAATTATATGGTTGAACTTTTGTTTATAGAGATAATTTTAGGAACAAGAAAGTTTTAAAAATATTCATAGGAGGCACTTCATATTTGTGCTAAAATATCCGAAGGTTACATGATGTAATCTTAGGATATTTTAACCAGGGATGTAACTTACATTAGTTTATTGGCTACAGGGTTAGAGTAGGCAACCCTCCACTACAGGAGTGATTTACAATGTTGAATTTATCCACACAATCACAACTTGAAATATGTGCTCAAAAGTTCCAGCAAGACAAAAAAAATTGAGGAAATATGCCTTCATATACAATGGGAATAGGGAATGAAAATATGTGATGAAAAATTAAAAAATCACTTTCAAATTGTTAATAAAATTATCTGTTCAACAATCAATTTCCGGATTTCCACAACATATAACTTTGTTTTTGAAGATATATCCAAATTTCACAGCTTAACTTAATCACATAAAAATGCCCCACCTGGAGAGCAATTTGTGAAAATTTCACACCCACTTATGCTTTAATTACTGTATTTACCCGAATCCAAGGTGTTTTTTTCCAAATTTCCACTTGCAAAAATCGAGTGAAAATTATGTATGAAATCATATACCATCAATACATCACAGTCAATTGATCGCGCGTCAATTTGTCATCCTTCAATTCATGGCGCATTAATTCGTCACAAGATAAACTCATCACACGTCAATACATTGCACGACAAACTCATCGCTAGACAAATTGGAAGGCAAGACACCACGACTAGTGTATGGCAGGGGGATGCAATCACTCCTTGCCATACACAATCCAATGTCTCTCGCGTAATTCTGGTATTATCGAAATATAAAAAATTGTTTTGTGGAAAAGTGTCTCCCCCTGCCATTCATCAGTCATGGTGTATTGCGATGAATGTCGAGAGATGAATTGACATGCAATGAGTTTGTTGTGCAATGCATTGACGGGCGACAAATTGTTACTGCGATGAATTAATGCATGACGAACTGACCACGACGAGTTGTCATAGAACCATAGGAAGTATGATTACACATTTTATCGATGATTTTTAAACAAATAAAACACGTGATAAAACAATTTTATCTACTAAAATTTTTCATTGTAAACTTATGATCCAGAATTCAATTAATAGTCTTAATTTTAAAAATAGATTTTTAAAATTCCTTCTTTTCAAACAAAAATTTGAAACAAACCATTTAAATTAATGAATGAACTAGTACATAGGTGTGTTCGAAATATACACCAAATACATTGTGAGAAATAAGACCATGAAATCTTTTTTCTGTTTTGACAATCTACTTAGATTCGAGGTCATCTTGGATTTGGGTAAATACAATAACAACATCATGAAAATCCCAGAACATTTAAACTTGGGATGTTCGTCTTTAACAAAATGTGAGAACCTAGTTTTTTGACCAACTCATATGACAATTAAAAGAAAGATTAACAGCTATGTAAAACTTTCATCTTCACAGTGTATGCCTTTTTTACCGATCACAGCCTTTCAAGAGTAATGAACATAAAATTAAAATACCACTTCATGCTTCCATTCCTCCATCCAAAACTGTTCCATCTGAAAGAAAAACCAAGCTGACTCAACCTTGATCTCTTCAATAGCCCTCTTCTCTCCCTCTGCCTGGTCTCCATTTTTACTCCCCTTCTTCAAGTTAGCTTTTTTCAATTTACCCCTCCAATGCACTTTTACATAACCCTTATTTTTTCCAATTTACTCTCCCCTGCAAGGTTACATTAATAGTAGGTTTATAGGTTTATAGAATTCTCCATAGAAAGAGGTCAAAGCACTAAATAATAAATCTATGTCAACTGATTAGATAGATTATGTTACATACATACATGGTTTTCATACTTAAATATTAGGTTTCTAAGATTATAGAAATAATGCCAACAGCTCAGGGTTCATGTGACAACATAAGTCAAACCCATAACTGAATGTGAAGACTGCTGTGCGTTATTTTATTAGTATTGCAAATATTTGACATAAATAACTGTGAAAACACGACATGTTCACCAAAAAAGTGGCCAGCATGAATTTCTTACTGAATACCACTACTCTAACAAGGAGAGGACACAGTAGTGGGGTCACGAATTTTTATGAAACTTGGTAGGTGTATAGCTCTGGATTCCAGGATCACTGCAAACCCCCCTTTTGATAATATACGGCCGATAGTTTTTTCCGAAAATCACGATTAAATATTGCAATTTCACTTCAACTGGTATAAATTTAATAATGCACGCCTCCTTTTACAAATCCTTTTTCGCATTAAAATTTAACTGGGCAGTCACGTTGATATGTTTATTTTTTTCTATGTTGTTTGGTGGTGATTCGGATTTTTTTCTCAAGTAACTCAATGCACAATTGTCTGCACAAAGTTTACATTATTGAATCGCATATTCTTCATTGATCTCGACACATGCTACATCCTATATTGATGCTTATGACATGGAAAGGATCCCTGATATTATTTTTGCGAAGACTTCATCCGAATACATATAATATAGGCGGAGGTATATCAGGCAAAGGGTCGTTGAAAGTATAAAAAAACATGAACTGGTGAGAAGTCTGTTAAAAGTACAGTAATATAAATAAAAAAAATATTTCTTTTATGAATCCCTCAGAAATTTGGATGATTGATTAAAAGCATTAATAATTTACAATCGTCAATCATCACTGGGACCAATGATGGGGAGAGTTAGAAGGGAAACTAATTTTATTATGAATCGACAGGTAATGGAACTTTTGCTTTATGTTAGAAAATTTCTTCACAGTTTCCTGGATGATAAGAGTCATAGTAACATTGGAAACAGATCAACTTTCTGCACCAAGAACATTTTGCAAAACTCTGCTCCTCACAAATGTATTTTCCATTTAAAACATCATCTTGAAATTTTATTTGGTTAACGTTGAAAAAGACTTCTCTTTTATCGGTGAGCTTGGATGCAAACCATGCATACCTGATCATTTCATGGAAAATCGGAGCTGAAAGCTGGTTATGAATTAATGACTGTATTTTAATTACATCCATATGGCTGTTGATTTCCCTCTTTTGTTGGAGCAACTGTCCAGCATTTTGCTGCCGTGAAATGAAAATTTTAACCTGACGATAAAAGTATACATCAAAAGGGTGACACACCGAGGTACACTTTGGGGGAATAACTTTGATGCCGCAAGTTGGCTTGTTGTTCACATTCATGAATCATTCATTGTGCAAGGCCTGGCTTGTCTGTCTTGACCACGAATCTATAAGAAGCAGGATCGTTTTTTCTGTCACATATGGCTTTAATACCTTGTCCAAATACATTTCATAGTTGGTAGTATGCAACTAACTTCCCCGAATTTGTGCAAGCCACGAACACATTCTTACAGTGGCCGATGGCATCACTAACACCCTGTTGCACTTTCGGCCCAAATATCTACATAGGTTCTTGCAGGCAAATGAAAACTTTCGACAAAAGCTTTCCCGATAGTATGATACTTTATTGTGCCATATACAAATGCGTCATTTTGCTCAGTTTACTTACATAAATTTCGGTTGCTCTTTCACCCTGATGGGATAGAGTACACTTGATCTGGGCATGATACAAGTTTGATTGGCATTGATTACCAAATTAGGGTCATACAGATAAATCAGCTTTTGGACTTGCTCCTGAAATGCATGGCAGCCTTCATTGTCTCTTCAGGGCATATTTTTTCTCTGTGACTAATGTATCTCACGACCTGTCTTTGGCGGATCTTGTGCCTTCTTTTAAATATTTTCAACCAGGATTGTGACGCCTCGAATTTAAATCCTCCGGAAATATGTTGAAGAGCAGCTGCCATCCCCCACTTCCACAGAATTCTCATTGTAACGTGGTCTCCATTTACTCGGGCTTAACAAAACCTAACATAAACCCACCTGTCGATGGCATTCTGCTTATCCCTAAAACTTCCTCCAGATAGGTTATCTCTCCCATATTTTGATTCTGTCCTTTCTCGTAATACGTCGAGACACTCGCGCAATAAGGGATTTTAGAGACCAATATGGATGCAGATTCGCAGCAGTAACAACATTAATTTTAGTTTCCAGAGGAATGAAGGAATTGATAATTTTCTTTGGGGATGGCACATATGGACCGTAACTAAAAGTTGGACTAGAACAGCCTTCTTCCTCATTAGATTGTCATCTTTGCCAAGCAGGTATTCATCGATGAGGACCATGCTGTCCATCATTCCCACAATACAATTGTACATCTCATGTCTGATGGTGATAGCGCGATCAGAAATCTCCTGACTAATGTGATCAGAAATTAAACCACTTTTGCGAAGAAGGTTGGCGTAAAAGTTAAGCGCATCAGCGAATAAATGAGGTTTCTCCAAATTTTCATCTTCGATCGGCAGGATGCATCTTGCTGAAGATGGATCTGGCAAAGATTCCACCCTATAATTTCAGTCTGGAATTGTAAACAAATTGCCAGTAGATTTGTGTTAAAAGAAGATTTTAATCAATCAACCAAATTTCTGAGGGATTCATAAAAGAAATATATTTATTTATTTATATTACTGTACTTTTAACGGACTTCTCACCAATTCGTTTTTTTTTTATACTTTCAACGACCCTTTGCCTGATATACCTCCGCCTATATTATATGTATTCGGATGAAGTCTTCGCAAAAATAATATCAGGGATCCTTTCCATGTCATAAGCATCAATATAGGATGTAGTATGTGTCGAGATCAATGAAGAATATGTGATTTAATAACGTAAACTTTGTGGAGACAATCGTGCATGGTTTTGCTTCCACAGTATCTAGTAACTCGATTTAACAAATGACTTTTAAGAGCAACAATAGTGATAAATTCTATACCCTAACAAGAAAGATATAGAAAGAAAGTGTTGCTTGGCATCCACTATTATCAAAAGGTCAACCATCCTAAATATGAAATAAATTCGGGAACTAACTAAAAGTTTCTGCTTCCTATGATCATGGAATCAAAATACTCAAAGGCTGCAGTGCACCCTTTAACCTTTAAATGCCTGGCATGCTCAAAGGTGCGGGCACGCAAAATGTCCTGTTCAGCAAGGATGTACCCAGGGAGAGGGTCCCCCTCCAGTTTACAGATATTTGTGGGATCTGATAACCATGTTACAAACGTGCTACATTGCCTCTTGCTATGCTGCCACTTGCTGCATTGAGTTATGAGAAATAAAAACGTTATAAAAGTTTATATATTATTTGAATAGGACTTTTATTTAATCAATTGCTGGAAATAGGTTTTTGGCCTCTGATTGCCCCCCCAAAGTAAATTTCTGGGTACATGAATGCCGTTTGGTGCCTGGCGGGCCCATGCAGGCAGGCTTAGTTTGGAGGTCGCCCAAAGATGTTGCATTCATCAAGGATGCATGAAATTTGGGAAGGGTCCTCCTAGAGGTCTGCTCTCAAGATGTGTCAAGGCAAACATGTGGTAGATCCAACTACTGGGGGTGAAGACATCTCACACAGAGAGAAAACAGGAAATAGGGTGAGAGTGTTAGCCTAGCCCCTTTCCAACTTCCCAACTCTGACCTCTCCAAGGCCCAAAGATGTTGGAAGTGGATGAAGAAACTCAGCAAAACTTTTATTTTTTCATTTCTGGGGGTCGACTGTGCTTCATGAATGCAGCTTACTTTTGAACAAAGTCCTGGTAGTATGGAACGAAGTGAATCAACTAGACCAATTTCTGCTGCAGCTGAGCCAGTTGAGTCTTCAGCAAATACATCCATCAAAGCATCCAAAGCCTCTGCCACAACCCACAATTCTTCATCTGCTCTAGTGCTGACTTGAAGTAGAAAAGTTCTTACTTGCTGAATTTCACAAAAAATAGAAGGAATTGTCTGAATGCCTTCTTTATATTTTCAACAATATCATTCTATATAGCTGCTTTTTACTTATGATATAACATATAGGAGGATACTAATGTTTAGGCACTTCCAGATGAGCTGGAGACTCGATAATTTTATGTGGATAGGACTATGTGCATAACTGACTAGAAAAATCGAAAATCTCAAAAAAGTTTAACAACACAGTCGCTAAAAATTCACAAATTTTTAAGGTTTATGTATTTCTGAATGTGCTATGAAGCTGAAGTTGCTTGTAAAGGTAGTATTTGTAAAAAACCAAGTAGAGATTATAGAAATTTTGATATCATTATAAATAGTTGCTTCTTTTATATATATATATATATAGGATATATCATGTAAAACCTAAGGTACTTCTGGAAGTGCTACAGAGCTGAAATTGGCAGGAAGATAGGTCATTGAGACCTCAGGAAAAACTCTGAAATTCCAGAAAAAGTTATATTTAAGGGGTATTTTAGGCCCCAATGTCTAATGTCCAATGTCTATAGCTAACAAGATACACATAACATCCAAATCTAAAGGTGAACTGCCTCTTATGCTGGAATTGAAATAGTCCTAAATAAAATTAAATGAGAACATATGAAATAATCATGCATAACTGAGTTTATTCAATGTTATTCACATAATTTCCAGAAAATTATCCATGGAAGACAGTTAATATAACTTACGGTGCAAATTAATTAATACAGAAGCAACTTATACAGAGATAACTGAAGAAAAAAAAGTTTATCTGTAGGAACTGGTTTGTAAAGAATTATGCAAAAGTCTAAACATCAAAATAAGTGAGAAATATGAAAATACAAAATAATTTTTTTAGTCATAACAATAAAACCTCTAAGCTTTATAAGTGCATACATTTATTCCTCTTTTCTGAGCTCATTAAAGTCACTGCTAGCAAATGATTAATCAGCGATCACTGGCTTCAAGATTTTCTGACAGGGATCCAATCAAATCCAGTTATTGAAAGTGTCAATTTCTACAAACGATGTTGCATCGTTTTTGAAATTCTAATCGTATCATGATATACAAAAGAAGAACAATTTCCACAATTTTTGGAGTACATGCACATAAAATTATTCTCGCAGCACACACAAAACAAACTTTCTAAGGTCCAATCACAATTTCTTTCAACAAATAAATAATTCTGAATCCATATCAACCAATAAGTATGAAGGAAGACATTAAGCATATAAAAATTGATTCGTTACGATAACTAAAATTGGTCAACTGTAATAAAGCAACAAAATATTAAATTAAATAAAAAATAATCAACTATTCAAATGCTATCTTCGCTCTGTTGCCAGTGCCATGAGCAGGTTCAAGAAGCTCCGAGGGCAAGTGACCCAAAACTTCTTTAGATGTATAATGGCAGTATTTTTTGGCCTTCATCTACATTCAGGTAATTGAAAAAACCTGCACTTGAGTTATCTGCTATCAGCAACATTATCATCTCTAGACAACTTGTAACACATGGTAGCATTGCTGAGACTCCGTCTGCAAAAGTCAACCAATTGGTGTAATCAAAACATAAGAAATTATAAGAGATAAAGAAGAAGAAGAATGAATAACAAAAAATATTTAAAATTAAATTGGTTTTAATGATATAAGGAATTGTTGAATGAAATCAAGATTCAATTAACATCTTAATCTAACAGTACTCATATGATTCTTTCCTATAACTTATAAACTGATGCTCCTCGACTTACAGATTATTGAATTAATGGATTTAATTCCCATGAATTTTTAAAAAATGTTGACTCGGAAATATTCAGTAAGTGCATAACGTAAGCAAGCAGTGTTTGGGAACTACTTGGCATCACGTTTGGAAGAAAGCATTACCTTCATTGTGCACATTCTGATCACCAGAAGAAGAAGAGGCATCTCAGTATTGTTCTACATCGCCTAATAGATGAATCTTGACTTCTGTTTGTACATCTCTCGGATTATTTTTTTCATGTTTTTCTCATAAAATTTCTGCTGTGCCGCCCATTACAAAAAGGCTAATAGGCATGTATAGTATGCTAGCCTGTACTGTACATAAGAACTTAGTCTATATGAGGCACTTCCGACTTACAGAATTTTCGACTTACAAAGAGATTTCAGGAACCTAACCCATCCGTAGGTCGGGGAGCATCAGCATACATGCAGGTTGTAGGGAAAAATCATTCACCAATTACCATCAAAGCTATGCCTATTAAAATCACAAAGTATTTAATTTGGAATTAGATGCTGATAATAAAATGGAAAATTTTTTTAAGTACAAATACAGATAAATGAAGCTCACATAGGCAGTGGCAGATTACTCACTAGGTGCAATAGGCGCATGCCCCAAAATGAAATATGAGAATAGAAAATTAAAAAATAATACACGTGATAATCAAATTTCAGGTGAAATTATGATAGATATGGGCATACGAGTAGTGTATAAGATGCAAACAGGTCCACAAGATCATCAAAGAGACTGTGCATGTGCGAGTATTCTGCTTATGTGAGAATCCGTGCATACACCTTGCACCCAGTGGCCCTACTATTTGCATCGACCATATGACAGTGTTGATAAGATATTTTTTGTTTTTATCATTTGCAATGTATGATAAGTTAATATTGTGTATTATAATTTAAAATTGTCTCTATGCCATTTATCAAATTGTTAAAATATAACAATTGTAAGTACCTACGTATATTATATACATATTTGTCTAATTCGAACGATTTGTTTTTCCAAAACATTTTTTAAAACAATTTTTAAAAATATCTATCTTATTGTTATCCCCATAGAAAATGAAGCAGCCATTCGATTCAGGAGCAAAGAAGTGAAAACTACAGAAAGAAAGAGAAAAATTGGCAGAAAAAACAGAAATACAATGGCTGCATTTTTTAAACCATCTAGCTCAGTGGCAAAAATAGGTACATTTAAAGAAACAGAAGTCAAAATCAAATAACAAGAAGGTACAAAGGACAGTGAAGTAGAATTGATCGAAAATATAGAAGAAACTGGAATAAAAGACCAAAATCTAGAAGTTGAAGAAATTGATAATATTGAGAATGAAGCAAGTGAATGATTAATAAATTATCCAAATGATATTGCATTATGGCCAATATCTTTAAGTAATAATGCCATTAACTATTATTTAATAAACCCACCTAGATATAGGAGACATTAATGAACTGAGAATTGAATATACTGAGAGGAACAGGGTTCTGATTTTGTGCAACATATCTATTTTTTCAGCATCCACAAGGCGATGGAATATTTTCATCAACTCTTTAAAAAGCAAGTATTCTCATCATATAAAAAGAATAAGTGATACTAGGTGGTCGACTTGAGCTGATGCAGTTTTAGCATTAAGAGAAAGCTATGCATGCATTAAAGAAGCTTTAAAAGAAATAACTATAAATAAAAATAAAAACCAATGGGCAAAACAGAATCACAAAAATTATTAAAATTTTTTATAATTGGAAGCAACGAATCTGCTCAAATCTTTAGCAGAATTAATTTCACATATTCGGAATGATTTTGAAAGCGTTGAGAGAGAAGCAGCTCTTTTAAAAACTGATTAGGAGCTTGATGATGTAAAACCCAGGGTAAAAAAGAGAAAACTGCAACATGATGAATCAAGAAACAATGAAATAATTCATTCACCGAGAAAACTGGGTGGTCATAATAGAAAAACATAAATACTATGAAAAGGTCAATACTATGTTAAAAGAAGGACCCTACACAAAAATTTCCAAGAACCCCCTAAACAAGATGATCACAGACACAAAAAACACCTTAAAAACTTGTGCCACAATAATCAAGAAAAAAATCCAAACCCAACTTCATGTCTCAAACCCTATAATCCCTAGGATGTACTGCCTCCCAAAAATACATAAAAAAGACATCCCCCTCAGACCTATTGTCTCTGCCATCAACTCTCCTACATACAAAATTTCCCGATGGCTAAATAAACAGTTCAAACAATGGCCTCTTACTCAAGAGTCGCTTATTAAAAATAACACCCATTTCATCAATGAAGTTAAAAACTTAACCCTCAAAAACACTGAAATTCTAGTTTTGTTCGATGTTGTGTCCCTTTTTCCCAGCATACCAATAGATGTAACACTAAATTTCCTTGAATCCTGGCTCAAAGAACAAAACTTACCACAAAAATCAGTCGATGAATACATCCTATTAACACGCCTTTGCATGAAACAGAATTTCTTCCAAATAAACAGTAATATATACCAGCAAAACCTTTCCTTTCAAATTTATTCATGATTAATTTCGAAAAACACTGCAAAACCATATTCACACACTTCCCTAAAACTTAGTTTAGATACGTTGACGACATATTCGCGGTTTTTGACACATCAAAATACAACATCACTAACTTCCTTCAAGAAATTAATGACCAATATGACTCAATTAAATTCACACTCGAAAAAGAAAACACACTACCCTTCTTAGACTTATTATCAACAAGGCACAACAACAAGTTAAATTTCAATATTTACCAAAAACCAACACTCACTGATAGATATATCCCATCTAATTCCAATCATCACATCTCACATAAATTGGCCCCTTTTCATTCCATGATCAATAGACTTCTTCGCATGCCTTTCTCCCATCTGATTACCATAAAGAACTCACACATATTAAGAACTGTGCAAAAACCAACGAATACGACTCTGAAATGATCGAAAACATCCTGAGTAAACATAAACATAAGCTCCATGTAAAAATGCACACAACACTAATTGACACTTCTCCCACAGACACAAAATACATTAAAATCCCCTTCGCTCCTGGGCTCACCAACAAACTACAAAACATGTTCTCAAAATTCAATTATAAGACAGTATTTGTTAACGACAATAAACTCTCCAACTTATTACACAACCCAAAAGACACAATTCCTTCTTTATACAGATCCGGCATACACAAAATATCTTGTGGAGGATGCAACAAAATATATATTGGACAAACAAAATGTAAGATAAAAAAATGCTTCAAAGAACACATAGCTCATTTTAAACACAACAGATTAACAACTCTAGTGTAGCAACACATATCCAAGAACACCACCATCCAATCACGATTGAAAACCTAACTAAACTAACTAAATACATATTTAGTACGTTTACCTCATTATTAGAGATCGTGTGTGCATGTATTTGAGTGCATGCATGTGTGATTGTTTCGTCTGTTAGGTCCCTGTCATTGCCGGAAGGCCCATAAATCTACAGGCAGCTGTGTACGATACTAGGTCCCTGGCGTGGTTTAATCTAGTATTATTTCCCTGTTTCTTTCCCCCTTTTTTTCCCTTACCTCTTGGCGTGTATATGTGTGTGTGTTTGTGGTTGATTAGTAGGTCTCTGTCGTGGTCATACTGACTCACAAACCTTCTAGCAACGGTGTGGTTTTTTTTGGGTCCCTGGCGCAGAGTAATTTCTCGCAAACCCGGTCCCGTTTCCTTTCCACCTTTAGGAATAGTGCTTGTGCGATTGAGTGAGTGAATGTGTGAGTGATATAAGGTCCCTGGCATGGAGTAACAACCCCTAAACCTGTAAGTTTATAATTTTTATTGTCTTTTGCCTTTTCCTGCCTTTCCTCCCCCTTTTTCATTGTGTGTCTCTAACTTTGAATTTTACGGTTAAGGAGTTAATTCTATTTAACATCAATTTCGCCACAGTCTCCATCTTTACTTATTTTGTTTTATTTTATAGTTCATTTGTATATTTATAGTTTTATGATGTTTTATTTAACAAAGATTATTTTGTTGTACGTTGTGTTTTGTTTAATATCAATATTTTAAACTGCATTGCAATTAAAGTAATAAAATAATTCCCTTATATATATAAGGTAAAATAGTTATGGGCCTCCAAAATAAATTGCGCCTAGGGCCACTGCATATAGGCATTTTAAAGATTAACAATGATAAAATAAAAATCTCCTGTAATAGTACCATTTCATTTGCAATAGTTAATGGTGACCTAAGTTCATGAAGAAACTACAGAGGGACATAATAATCGACATACTGATCACAAAAGTTTGGCATCATCTTCCTCATCATCATCATCATCATCCCCATCATCGTCTTCATCATCAGCCACCCCCTGGCCTCCTTGGCTATCATGAGAATTGCAATGACTGTGTTGCTGATCCATTTTCCAGCAGCTGGCCATCATCAAAGCGCATCCCCAGCTCCTTGTAAACTCTTGCCCTGAGGTCACTCTCAGGACCTCCATTACTGCCATACCCATTGCCTATATCACCGTCCTGCATGCCAGCAAAATTGAAGTATAAAAACATTTGAGTTTCATAAAACAATACAATTTTAATGATAAGGATGACTTATGCAACTGAAATGGTGAACATGAAACAACATAGTTTTTTGGAATTCTGGTACAGTTAAGTATTAGAGTAAAGACTAGATAAGGAGACTTGAAGTCATATTCAGATAAATCGAAAGCATGAAAATTTTGTGTTGCCCTTCAACTCTAAAGGAATAACAAAAGTACCAAATTTTGTCGCATTCGGCGGCCACCGTTAGTGGAAAAGTATATAATGGAATAAGGGACGTTAAACTCGCCAACAGATGAAGCATAACCTCCTTTGAAAGAATTGAGGCAAAGATTAAAAAAATGTTTCCGCGAGAAACCTGATGGGAATTCTGACCGGTTCATGTTACTTCTGTGGACCGTAGCAGTCACATTGCCAAAGTATGGTGGAGATTGATAAAATTGTGTGAGATGAGATAGCGGACAGACAAATATAGGATTTCGCTTATATATACCTACTAGTTATAATGATGTCCATTATACATTGACGCTTCTTGCAGAGGAGGATTAACACACAACATAAGCGTAGGATACTAATGTTTAGGCACTCCATGTCAGCAGGAGATTCAACATTTTTTCGTAGGTAGTATTATGTGCAAAAGCAACTAGAAAAAGCGGAAATCTTGATAAAGTTCGACAATGTGCCCGCTAATAATTCGCAATTGTTTGAACAAAATTTCGAGGTTTATGTATTTCCATATGCGCTACGTATCTGGAAATTTTTTAAAGGTAGCATTTGTTAAAAACCGAAATAGAGATTATGGACATTTTGATATTTTACCTAATTTGTTTGGCTGTTAAAAATTCTAGAATTTAAAACAAATAGGCGAATGTTTAGGTACTACGATGCAAGCTGCGAAGCTGAAATTTTTTAGTTATTTAGAGCTCATTGCATATGCACAAACAAATGTTTGAATGTTTCCTTGAAATTGATATAGCGGCCGTAATAAATTGTTAAAATTTTAACAATTAGATAAATATTATTTCACTTGTAGATGAGCTGCGACATTAAAATTTGGCAGTGAGGTGTGAAATTAGTGCACCGCAATGGAAAAATTTATAATGTTCTTAAAAATTGCAAATTTTCGTTTTTGTTTCAATCAAATATTATTCCATAAGGAAAGAACGAAAATTGGCGTAGAGGTGAAATCCTATGAACTAAAAAAATATTTCTGATAATGAAATATCTGTCTGAAAAATTCTTTTGTCAAGGGAGATGAGATGCTTGCAGGATGCAAGCACCAACTACTTGCATGTATATATATAGATGTATAGATAGTAAAACAAGAAAAAAGCGCCTTATGTAATTTGCTCCGCAATTCTTCCCTCACTTGTAACTTTTGGATTCAAAATGGCATTGAAAAAGGAAAATTCTACAACAGTTAAAGCAGTCTTCATGTTGGCCTTTTCTTACAAAGTCTTACATAAAATATCAGCATATAATGGGGAGGGCCATATTTTTTTTCGGGGGTTCCTATATTTTGCATTACGCCACTGTTGACCCATTTTTATTTCAGGCTCGATTAAGTTACTTATAAACAAGGGGAGCGGCCCCTACGTGATACACGCGTCAAGCCCGCCCTCCGAGCGCTCCAGTGACTTCGACGCTACGCTGCTCGCTAAGCCGAAAATATCAAGATTTTTAGTTCATTACGTACCGTTTCCGAAATACAAATTTTTAAATATTTTAAACGGCCGTCTTTTTGTTTCCGGATGCCGAGCAAATATGAAAGTTTTCCTTGGATATGCTATTTTTATTAGGTGTTCTTTACGAGCTAAGCGATAGTAGCGGAACGCCTTATGGGAACGTCGATTCCGTCCGCCCTTCCGAATGTTTAATCTGCAGAGCTACTTGGCGGATTTGAATTAAATGAAATATTAGTATCCCTCATTCAAATTTATCACCCAATTGTGATTTTGAACTTAATCCGTCAATTACAACTTCCATTTAATTTGAGCATTTGAATAAAAGTACATATACACGTATCTCGTTAAATGGCATCCGTGAAACAACAATTAAATGTCATATTTTTCACTCCGTAGATCTTTTATGTTATTTAAGGTATCCATTAAAACATTTATTCGGATGGGAGACAACATTTACCACAATAAGACCGCGATACCACATAATTACGAGTTATAGCTTCGAAGATAATAATTCGAGAAAATCCCAAGCATAATATCACATATTTTATTTACATCGATCGATAAGACGGTTCTCTCGGCGAGCAACTATTGAATTCCATATTTTTCTCTCACATGGTATTATATGATCTGGGAAGCCTAGATTAAAAAATGTATTCGGATAGAGGACAACATTGACCACAATAAGGCCTTGGGCAGGGGCGACACTAAGGACGCGTGCCAAAGGTGGCACGCGGAAAGATTTTTTTGGCACATTACAAAATGAAATAAGAAATGCAATGTGCTTCTCGCTAATACAGCGACATGTCAAAAGTGAATCCGGAAATCTAATAAATGTACGTATTGAAACGATTCGAAAGAGGGGCTTCGTTTACAAGAGGTGCAATCGGTTATATTATGATTTTTTCCTCATATAATGCGTTGTTGAAGAGATATTTGAAAAACTAAATTTTTTAGCTGTCACAGCTACACCACCTATCGGCGACTATTGTGAACACTTTACGCTCCTTTTTATTTTATTAGTTTTTGGAGATTCGTGTTTTCAAGTGAATTTAGGTAGTTTAGTTAGCAGTTTATATCGCTTTAAATTTTCTTCAGTGATTAATGGCGGAATCGAGGAATAAAAAAAATCAAAATTTTCTGGTGAAGGAAGCGAAAGGATTTTTAAGGATTGGTGACTGAAAGGTATGGTGCAATTGAAACGAACGATAAAGACTTGTGTGTTTTGTGCGGTGACGCCGAAATTACCTACATGCAGACGCGTTTGAAAATCTAATATCTTTAGAGTTTGAAAAGGAAACATCTTACCGCGAGAAGGAACCGTCCCAAAGGTGTCATCGGCCCACAGGGATTATGCTCCGTGTTCTGCCGTTGGCATCAGCACGGAATTCAGTATCTGACATTTTTATTATATCGTTAACATCCGATAAGTATTTAACTGGAAATTGACAAACGGAGATTTATTCCTCGGATCACTCCGTCCATGTCATACATCTTCTTCATTACTTCGTTCATGTCACTTATTAAATCGTATTCACGTGTACCGGTTTTTCATGAGATACCTAATGTTTTTAGTGTGTACCGCCTCCACTATAGATAACATTATCCTGTAATGGACCTTATTTTTCGTTAGCGTTTAATATTATTTGTAGCCTAGAAGATGAGAGATTCGCTCTAATAATTCGATAAAAACACTATATTTCCTACTTTGTTTTCAAAATACTATCATTTGAATCAAATAGTATAAATTTCTTCCAGTGTAGGAAAAGCCATTCTATATGCTACATTGTAAGAATAGACTCGGATAACATTTTTTAAGATACTGGCACGCAAAGAGCCAAATTTTCTCTTATAAAATTAATTTTGGCCCATTATTTACTGTGGCACAGTCCATTGTGAAGTAAGGATTGCCGTGTAAATATGGAAAAAGAAATATTGATAGCGGAAGTATTTCTTCGCGCAGCAGTGTGGGATAAGCGGAATAGAGGATATAAGAGCAGATTTGCTTTGGATAAATGTTGAACTGAAATTGGAAAATCTTTGAAGTATTTAGGTAAAATACAATAAAACGCAGTATGAAACTTTTTTCGATATTTCTTATCTCAATACTAGTCCCGTTCCTAGAAAGGGGGCAACAATAAAATCAGATAAAGCCTTATGAACGCGTTGTATCATAGTTATTTATAAAAGGTTTTACGTGAGGCAAATATTTAAAAAAATAGTTGGCATAATATATTTACAAAAAAACCGTAGAACCAAGATATTAGGAAAATGAAAGCTTAATCTAAGAAGCATTTTTTTGCAGGAACAAGTTGCTACAAAACTTGAAATGTTTTAAGCATATAGAAGATAATCATTCTTTCCTTCATTGAAGAAAATAGTCTAGAATTATAAAAACTTTTTTCTCTTTTCATTGAAATGGACTGGTTTCACGTAAATCTTTGGAACAAAAAAATTATAATTAATTTCACAACATAATATTAGCGTTAGTTTTATTTCACAGTTGGCAAGTTTATATTTTCCTTCTTCATAAATTCCGTATCAGACAAGTAAAACAGCATATATATATATATATATATATATAGAAAGTGTATGGCAATGTACGACATGTACATATTCACCATAAAACGGTAGCACAAGGAGTAACAATTTTTATAAACATTACAGCACCTAATTATGTTTATGAAACTCGACGCAATTCAGATCCATAAAGCGGCATTTGAATTTCTAACATTTTAATTTTCATCTGAAGGTGTTAAGGTGGAAGAAGATGAACAACTAACAGCCTTGTTACCAGAACTTTCTTCTTCATCCAAATAGCTATTTGATTGTTTTAAATCCACCTCAACACGGGCAGGATGGAGATCGCCTCTGATGTAGTCGGATTTCACTAAATTGAATCACTTCTGGTGGCTGCCTATGGAAGCATCCTTAAGAGGCAAAATATCCCATGTCACCAGATCCTCCTGCCCCTCGCCGGAGCAGGCCGTCTTCCTCAACTTACAGCGCGGGTCGAAGTAAATCACTTTCACGGCTTCGTTCCAACATACGGACGGAGTAGTATTCGTACTCTTCGTATCTGGAGACCGCTTCGTGGTTTTATTCTCTCTGGCGCCGAGTACGTTTGATTCCGAAAAAGAGTACGTAACGCAACCGGTCGCTGCGTTACCGCTTACGTTTTTTAGTGCACGTCATCGAAGCTACGACGTCAACGGACGTAGAATGGTCTCCAGATATGAGCTCGGCAGCTTTTTCGGGCCTCTCTATGTTTTGTGGAATGCTCGCTGCCACTTGTACACTCTGGAATGAGTGAATTGGTCTCGCATCATGCTGCATCAAATTTCAATCGCCGCACTCTTCGCTCATGTCTAGCATTTCAACGTCGTTTTCATGCCAATCACTCACGTCCGTCATTTCAACTTCAGTTCCTTTGATGACATTCGTGTCACCGACAGATACACGATGATCGGTGTATTACCAATCTTGATAGTTGAATTTTCCGGCCAAGTTAACTTTGTCAACATATTTATGCTCTTCATATAGATCATGTCTGGAGGCATTAAAGTTTGCTGCAGACCGTTTTCACTGTCGTGATAATCGAGCTCCTGATATTTTTTTCAAGTGTGTTAACTTATTTGGGGTGTTTCTTAGAGGCTATTGTTTAATTCCTAATCGTTTTGATGCTCAGATGAATTGGTACAGTTACCATCCCCTGCATAAGCATTGAATATTGGGACTGAAGCAGTCTTTAAACGAATGTTGATTTGCGAATCGCTGGAAAAGCGAGAATGACAGAGGTTCCGTTTTGGTTGTGGCTTGTTCTTTGTAATTTTTCCTCTGAAGTCATACTTTAAACCTCGACTTAAACTGATTTCGTTTATTTCTGGGCAAGACCCGGGAACAGCCTAGCCGAGATGAATGCCAAAATATTAAAACAGTATTCATCTGCACTAAATAATAAAATAAATATTGAATAAACTGATAAAGTATAATGACAAACTATGGCTATTGTATAACCATGTTTTAAAAATTTAATTACACCTAGTGAGCTCTTTAATTATGTTTTGGTCAAAGGAGTTAAAAAACCCCACATACACTCCGTCATTAATGGTTAATATAAAGGTTAATCAGTTGTATAAAACTCCTTAAGCCAAAAAAAATTGTAGGGTAAGCCCTATGCATTTCGCCCACTAAGTGGGCATCTTCAGGGGAGAACCTGCCTTGGCAGTGAACAAGGTTCAAATAAAGGTTAATGTTAAGATGAATATCATCAATAGTTTATATTGAGCAATAGGGGCATATTAAGATACTCAGAGCCCTCGAAATCCGTAGAGAGGGTCGGCGAACACGAGTGTTAACTTCGATTTCGGGTATTTCTGAAAGGTTGTTTAATGTCTCATCGTTTTGAAGCTCAGATGAATTGGTATAGTTACCATCCCCTGAGTGAGCATTGAATATTGGGACTGCAGCAGGCTTAAAATGGATAATAATAAGAAACTAATCTATTTCATCCCGGTTGAACTTTGCAAGACTACCGCTGAGATGCAAGTGGTATAAGTTACGTAAAAGAATAAAAATGAAATGTGCAATTTGAATGAAAGATACATTGTAGGTCAGTACCAACTAAGCAAAGCTCTTGAACAAGCGAAAAATAGTTAGATGCAAATACCTGGGCGAATCGTACGTGCCTGTTTCTGTAGCCCTCGGAGGAGCCTGTAACCTCTAGAGGGCGCGTCCCCGGGTGGCGGATAGGGGAATGCTCTACAGATATGTAGGGTAGGAGGGAAATAAAATTCCTCCTGCGGACCAACAGGCAGCAGCGTCTGTTCTCCATATTAGGGGCGGCTGCAAACAGCGTCTGTTCCCCATGTTAGGGGCGGCTGAATATATAGGCGGAAGGCAATTTGAAACCACCGCCACAATATATCCCATGTAGAGGCATCATGACGAAGTCTTCTCTTGTTAAATATTCCGGAGGCAAAATGGTCCCCCGCTCGGATCTCCGGGGGGGACAACACGAGAGGTTCCGTTTAACACAAGGAAGGAAGGAAGCTGGAATGAAGTTGAGAATTGGCACGTGGAATGTTAGAACACTCCTACGAGCAGGGAAGTTGGAAAATTTAAAGAAAGAGATGAAAATAAATAGAATGGATATGATTGGCTTAAGTGAAATGAGATGGGAAGGAAGAGGGGAAATAAAAAGTGATGACATCACGGTGTACTATTCAGGAGGTACTAGAGGAACGAATGGAGTAGGGGTAATTTTGAATAAGGAAATAGCAAATTGTGTACAGAGGGTGATATTTGTAAAAGATAGAGCAATTGGTCTTAGAATAGGAATGCACCCAAAAGATCTACTGTTGATACAAGTTTATATGCCGACCAGCCAACATGAAGATGAGGCTGTTGAAGAAATATACGAGAAGATAGAAAATATTATGGAGGAGTAAGGTAAAAACTGTTGCAAGATAGTGATGGGCGATTGGAACGCTGTGGTAGGAGAGGGAAGAGAAGACCAAGTAGTAGGAAAATTTGGACTAGGAAAAATAAATGAAAGAGGTGAAAGACTTGTTGAGTTCTGTAAAGAGAAGAGGATGTTTATATCAAATACTTGGTTTGAAAATCATAAGAGAAGGCTATACATGTGGAAATCACCAGGAGATGGAGCCAGATATCAAATAGATTATATTCTAGTGGAAGAAAGATATAGAAATGAAGTAAAAAAGGCATATGGACTTCCAGGAGCAGACATTGACAGTGATCATGTGCTCCTCATGGCCGAAATAAAACTAGCCTTGAAGAAGGTTAAGAAGGCTAAGATAGTTAGGAAATGGGATTTAGAGAATATAGCCACAGTAGGAAAAGAAAGAATAGGAGAAAAATTAGCTCAGGCAATCAAAAGAGAAAACGTGTCGGAGGAAAATGTGGATGAAGCATGGAATAGGATAAAGAAGGCTATAAGGAAAACAGCAGAACAGGCTATTGGGTTTTTCAAAGGAAAAAGAATAAAAAAGCCATGGGTGACAAAGGAAATGATAGAAAAGATGGAAGAAAGAAGGCAATACAAAAGCAGGACTGATGAAGATGGAAAAAGGAAATACAGGAAACTGAATAATGAACTAAGAAGAGAAACCCAAAAAGCAAGGGAGAGATGGCTAGAGGAGGAATGGTCAGATATAGAAGATCTAGAGAGAAAAGGAATGTATGACTTGATGTATAAGAAAGTAAAAAATGTAACGTGGGATAGATGGAGAACAAGTGCATGTGTGAAAGAGATTGCAAGTAAAGAAGATAAAGTTCTATATAAGGAAGAGGAGGTCCTTAATAGATGGAGAGAATACATGGAGGAGTTGTACAAATCAAATGAAAAACCAAAGGATCTCCGTATTGAAGAGCAGGATGAAATAAATAATGACGAAACAGGGGTTTCGATATTGAAAATAGAGGTGCTACAAGCAATAAAGGATATGAAGAATGGGAAGGCAATGGGGGTAGATGAGATACCGATAGAATTATTTAAGTGTCTTAATGAGGAAGGACTGGAAGAAATAGTGAAGTTGTGTAATGCAATCTATGACAAGGGGATGTGGCCAGAGGATTTCGTCAAAACAATTATGATTCCAATTCCGAAAAAGCAAGGAACAAGAAAATGCAGTGAACACAGAACAATCAGTTTAATTACACATGCAGCAAAGGTTCTACTTAGGGTTATGAACAGGAGACTAATTAGCAAAATGGAAGAAAATGTTGCAGAGGAACAGTTTGGATTTAGAAAGAGTAGAGGTACAAGAGATGCAATAGGATTGATAAGAATGAGTGGAGAGAGATATATAGAAAGGGGTAAAGGAATTAGTCTGTGCTTCATAGATATGGAGAAGGCATTCGACCGAGTGAACTGGGAAAAACTGATGGAAATACTAAAAGCAAAAAAAGTAGACTGGAAAGATAGAAGGTTAATTAAAGAGCTGTATATGAAACAGAAAGCACCTATGAGGATAAAAGATGCACAGACCGAATGGTATGATCTAGGAAGAGGAGTAAGGCAAGGTTGCTGCTTATCGCCAACCCTGTTCAATATATATGCTGAAGAAATGATTGACAATGGAATAGGGAATGATAAAGGAATTAGTATTGGGGGTAGAATAATAAATTGTATAAGGTTTGCTGATGACATGGTAATTTTGGCAGATGAAACGAGCCATATTCAGGAAATGGTTACAAAGCTAGAAGACAGGATGATGGCATATGGAATGAAAATGAACATAAAGAAAACAAAGGTGATGAGAATAGAGGATAGAGAGATTATGAATGTGTCAATAAAGGATGGAAGAGTGGAGCAAGTAAAACAGTATAGATATATGGGAAGCATGCTAACTGAAGACTGGAGAAGTGAAAAAGAAATAAGAACAAGAATAGCAATGGCAAAAGAAACATTTAATAGGAAAAAACGGGTACTATGTGGTAAAATGGATTTAAATCTGAAGAAACGTCTTGTGAAGTGCTATGTTTGGAGTGTATTGCTTTATGGGTGTGAAACATGGACGCTAAAGAAAAGAGAGAAAGAAAGACTAGAGGCATTTGAAATGTGGGTGTGGAGGCGGATGGAGAAGGTTAAGTGGACGGATAGGATAAGGAATGAAGCAATACTAACAAGGGTGAATGAGAAGAGAAGATTACTTGAAACAATTCAGAGGAGGAAAAGTAACTGGTTAGGGCATATCTTGAGAGGAGAAGGTTTACTATTGATGGTGTTGGAAGGATCAGTAGAAGGTGAAAGGAAAAGGGGACGTAGAAGAATAAAAATGTTTGACGATCTGAAAGAAAGGGGAGGGTATCAGGAAATGAAAGAAATGGCAAGGAACAGAAATGAGTGGAGACAACGCTGGTGCCAGGGACCTGCCTAGAGGCAGAACACCTCATGATGATGATGTTTCTGTAGCCGCTATGTTTGCAGTAGACTAACACGCGCAGTTAGTGCACTCAGGCGGTTAATTATTCGAATATAGGGATAATTTAGGGATTTTCTTAATATCATCATCTGGGAGTGGATTTTAAAAAGCTCTGTTTGTACCCGTTCTACAAACAGGGTTTTAATGAAATATTTCGAAACTTTAATAAACAGAACAAAAAAAGTATCGAGATAGGTGAGAATAGCATTTTGATTCATCAATACAAATAAATGAAGACAATATGTTTACTTTGCACTCATGTGTAAATGAGGATTTTATGGACTTTTCTCGGTAACGCTGATCTTGTGTGTACAATTTCATCGTTAACGAGTTTTTAAGTTGCTTTATTTTAGCACAATAGCGTTTTTAATTTTTATGCCTGCATGTGTTTCCTTTGTTTCTGCATGGCTCAAAATGCCCCCCAGGTTTCCCACGAGAAAGTAATTTGAATTTTCCGCTTGTATTAATTTATGAGGAGGTTATATGCCCTCCGTTGGTGATTTTTATATTATTTAGATCCCTTATACTTTTTGACAGCCTCCAAATGTGCCAAAATTTTGTATTGTTTTGTTATTCCTTTTGATTTTAAGGGCAACAATGCATTTCATTTTTCCTAAGTGTCAGAGTTCGAGTCCAGGAGTAATTTTTCCTTCATTTATGGGATTTTCATTTTTTACGTGGGCAAATCATTTTGTCCCAGACTGTATATTTTTACTTCTTCCCTGATGACTGTTTTTACAATATAGAGTAAAAAAAGCCATTGATGCACTTAAAAAATCAATTACTGTATTTACCCTAATCAAAGACAACCCCGAATCTAAGATGAGTGTCAAAACAGAAAAAAAATTTCATGCAGTCGGGGGCCCTGCAATCTAAATATATATAATAATATAGTGAAACCCCTCCTAACGGCTACCCTATTTTTTGACCTCTTAACGATCGTTTTTCTATGGAATCATTGAGCGATTCCACTGACTTTTAAATTGAGACGTTTAACATTTCTGAGATTATATACAGGAACATTTCGACGGGGCCAAGTGTGACCCACCTTAAATCCGCCACTGAGTGTGAGGGAGAAATTCGAGATTTAGAATGCCTGAGCGGTAGGGAAATCGAGCCTTTTTCCTCCATTTTCGCGGATCCACACGGAATCCCAATCTTTCGTAGAACACCATGGTTCCGCGTAACCCAAGTTGAGAAGCACTGCCATATGTCACGGGACCCCTGGCGTGCGCCCCCCTAAATCCGCCACTGCGTCTTCGTACTTGAATTTAAGACGACCCCCGATTTTCGCAAGCTGAAATTTGGAAAAATCTCATCTTGGATTCGGATAAATACGGTACTACTACAAGTTTTATTAATAATTTTAGCGAACTTTAAAATATGCATATTGTTGAAAATACGAAGCAATTGACCTCAATTCCTATTTATGTATTTATTTAGTTTTAAAAACAGCACAGAGGCCCCATTAAATTGAAACATATAACTGTAACAAATAACATAACATTAAAATAAGTAACTTTAATAAATATGAGTCAATAATATTAACTGCAATTGAAATGATCATAACAAAACCGCGCCAGAAATTAGGGAAATGTAGAATTATGTAGTAGGTAGTTAATTATGGAAAGAAGTGGGTGAGAAAATGTCAAGATTCGGAAGTGAAGCCAGTAAGGAATTATATGCAAATGGAAGACGGTAAGAGAGAGATAGAGAGCATTGGGAGACGGAGAGTTGAAATTTTGGTAAATGAAAAAGATTTTGAAGGCGAGTGGAGCGAGGTGGAACACAGAGAGAAAAATAGGATGAAAGTACAGGGGAGCGATAGATACCATTGATGAGAGAATGAAGGTAATTATGATCTGTAATAAGACGATTGTGAGAAATGGAGGGGATGCTTAAAGAGGGTGCTCTATCCTGTGTGCAATGTCGAACTATGGCATAGAAGAACTTTTGTATAGAGTCAAGGCGTTTTAATGTTTGAAGAAGCAGCAGTGGTCAAAATAGGAGAGCAGTAATTTGGTATGGGAGCAACACAGCCATTAAAGAAAGTCTTAGGAGCTAATGGATTGGAAATGTCAGTGAATCTGTAGAGAACACCAAGTAAAGACATTCCTTTCACAGAAATCTTCTCGATGTGTTGGGAAAAATTTAATTTAGCATCAAAAATCACTCCAAGATCTTCATGGGATTGAACTATAGGAATGGGTTTCCCTAGTAAGCTGTAAGAGGAAAGGAAAGTTGAGGATTTAAGGGTAAAGGACAAATGTTTGCTTTTAGATGGATTTATTTTAAGTTTCCACTTGAAGCACCACTCTGTCAATGAGTTAAGTGCAGCTTGGAGACATTGCTTGTCTTCATCGGAGTCAACCCTTTTGAAAATTTTACAGTCATCCACTTATAAAAAAATTTGGCCATCATGTGAAGCAATGACCTCGACTAAATCATCAATGTACAGATTACGAGTAAATAGTAGAGGTCCCAGGACACTACCCTGAGGTACACCGGACAAGACTGAAGTAATGGACGAGGAGTGGCCATTAAGTACAACACGCTGTGATTGGGAATAGAGATAATTTTCCAGTTAAATCTATTGCTTAATTTATGAAGAAATCTTTGGTCAACTGTATCAAACACCTTAGCCAGGTCAATATAGCATACATCAACCTGGGATCTTTGTTCAAAGGCCAGAATGATTTCATGGTGTATGACAGTAAGATTCGTTTATTTCTTTGTTATTATTATTTAATTCTATTAAACTGGTAATATCCCTTAAGTTTAAAATGAAAAAGTTGTAAATTATGTGAGAAAAATACTTATACAATACATTTATTTTAGACCCTGATATATATGCATCTTTTCCAGGAATGCACCCTTCACGTATATCAGGGTATTACTGTATACAGGCAGTTCTTGTTTTGTGCAGTTTTGAAATACGTGAATTTGGATTTACATGGTTTATTAATTTAGGCGCTCTCAATTTACACGGTCCAAAAATTTACATTCTAACTCTGTTTAAAATGAACCTTTAAAGCACAATGAGAGAAATCCTGGCAACTCTATTGGCAGCAGTGTACAACAAGTGCAGGCATCTTGTCTCATAAGTCACTTCCCACTGGGTTCGGCCTCAGCTTCTGCATGACTTTATAGTGAACGAACATTCCATATCGTTGTGCTTTCATGAATTGTTTTGCCCTTCCATTACATCAAGCAAGCATTCTTCTACTTCCTCCACTCAATCTTCTCCCCCACTGTCGCCTTCAGTGTCATCCAATGCAGATGACCCTTTCCCTTAATAACTCCTCCACTCACCTCATCCTCTCCACCAGCTCCATTAAGCTTGTCCGGCACAGCAGTTAATGTGTCTTTCTTACTACATATTTATTTGTCTCAGGTTTAAGTTTATTTTCTACTTGAAATTATTGTATTAACTTATTGTATTGTATTCTATATTAAAATTTGAAATTTTGGTTATGTTGAGTAGGGTAATACAGGAATGCACTCCCCCTAACCTGGACATTTCAATTATTTTATATGGGAAAATTGTTCTCGATTGACGAATATTTGATTTACATGGTAGTTTTCAGGAACACATTAACTGCACAAATCGAGAACTACCTGTATATGTACAATATAAAACACATCTGGAGTAGCAATCGAAGCAACTGGGTTGTAAAGTGTAAAATTTGGCATCAGCAATGCCAACGACTGAGTTCAGTACCCTGGTATTTCGAAAAACTCACTCCGATAAATCTAAATTGTCTCTCCGTATGACCTCTGATGGTCTTAAAATAAACTTCTAGGAAGGACCGAAAAAAAACTCGGTTGTTTTGAAAGGAAAGAATACATTAGCCAGAGTATACTTGGGCTTGTCAGAATTTGACCTTCACCTCGACCCGAGTATACTCAGGTGAATCAGGGAAGTGGTTCAAGTTATTTTGATGCCCCTTTGATTTTGATGCTCTAGGCACATGCCTAGTCTGCCTTGGGGTAAATCCAGCATTGCTGGGAGATATGGCACCTATAGCAAAATTTCAATGAAACACCTTATGTAGAATGATTTATGTAGTATTATCATAAAAAATATAGTATTTCTTATCAATAACTTTAAAATTTGAGTATTAAATTAACAATTATTTATGGGAAAAAAAACTTTTAGCAGTTTTTGTGGGAATGTATGGCACCTTTTCCAAGTGGCACCTATGGCAAATGCCACCTTCACACTAGCCTAATTACAGCACGGTAAATCCGGCCCTGGGTGTACATAAAAATTTCTGGTACCTCATAATGGTAAGAATGATTTATTGAAAAGTTGGGACCCAGAGGTCATCTAGGTAGGATGTGAAGTTGCAAAAATAATTAATATAAACCTTTTTCTCAACAAAATTATTGTAATATTTAATGTCCTGAAATTTTTAAATTAATAATTCATATATGTATAGGTAATACTAAAATACATTTTATGAAAATTCCATTTCTTGGAAAAGATGGATGTTTTTATCATATTGGGAAGCAGGGTTTTTGACAAAATGGTTAGAGGGATTCAAGATGCATAAGGTTAAGAACCTCTGCCCTACATCATAGAATTACGAAGTAAAAAGCGGTCACACTCTGAGACGGTGTATGCATTCGAAAAATAGACGTTTTGGTACAGTTTACAAGCAATAAAACCTCTTAACGGCACTTTTGGCTTGGACTTTCATTTGATGAGTTCAGAGCTCGGATGTATTTTGCCCTAGTGAGAAAGTGTGATTGGTCAGAAATATGTTTTACACTATTCTTCATCTATGTTTACATAAAACAATTTTCTCAGGCAATATTTTTCTGTGGTGACACTTCACTAATTATACGGTTGAACTTTTGTTTATAGAGATAATTTTAGGAACAGGAAAGTTTTAAAAAAATTCATAGGAGGCACTTCATATTTGTGCTAAAATATCCGAAGGTTACATGATGTAATCTTAGGATATTTTAACCAGGGATGTAACTTACATTAGTTTATTGGCTACAGGGTTAGAGTAGGCAACCCTCCACTACAGGAGTGATTTACAATGTTGAATTTATCCACACAATCACAACTTGAAATATGTGCTCAAAAGTTCCAGCAAGACAAAAAAAATTGAGGAAATATGCCTTCATATACAATGGGAATAGGGAATGAAAATATGTGATGAAAAATTAAAAAATCACTTTCAAATTGTTAATAAAATTATCTGTTCAACAATCAATTTCCGGATTTCCACAACATATAACTTTGTTTTTGAAGATATATCCAAATTTCACAGCTTAACTTAATCACATAAAAATGCCCCACCTGGAGAGCAATTTGTGAAAATTTCACACCCACTTATGCTTTAATTACTGTATTTACCCGAATCCAAGGTGTTTTTTTCCAAATTTCCACTTGCAAAAATCGAGTGAAAATTATGTATGAAATCATATACCATCAATACATCACAGTCAATTGATCGCGCGTCAATTTGTCATCCTTCAATTCATGGCGCATTAATTCGTCACAAGATAAACTCATCACACGTCAATACATTGCACGACAAACTCATCGCTAGACAAATTGGAAGGCAAGACACCACGACTAGTGTATGGCAGGGGGATGCAATCACTCCTTGCCATACACAATCCAATGTCTCTCGCGTAATTCTGGTATTATCGAAATATAAAAAATTGTTTTGTGGAAAAGTGTCTCCCCCTGCCATTCATCAGTCATGGTGTATTGCGATGAATGTCGAGAGATGAATTGACATGCAATGAGTTTGTTGTGCAATGCATTGACGGGCGACAAATTGTTACTGCTCTGAATTATGCATGACGAACTGACCACGACGAGTTGTCATAGAACCATAGGAAGTATGATTACACATTTTATCGATATTTTTAAACAAATAAAACACGTGATAAAACAATTTTATCTACTAAAATTTTTCATTGTAAACTTATGATCCAGAATTCAATTAATAGTCTTAATTTTAAAAATAGATTTTTAAAATTCCTTCTTTTCAAACAAAAATTTGAAACAAACCATTTAAATTAATGAATGAACTAGTACATAGGTGTGGTCGAAATATACACCAAATACATTGTGAGAAATAAGACCATTAAATCTTTTTTCTGTTTTGACAATCTACTTAGATTCAAGGTCATCTTGGATTTGGGTAAATACAATAACAACATCATGAAAATCCCAGAACATTTAAACTTGGGATGTTCATCTTTAACAAAATGTGAGAACCTAGTTTTTTGACCAACTCATATGACAATTAAAAGAAAGATTAACAGCTATGTAAAACTTTCATCTTCACAGTGTATGCCTTTTTTACCGATCACAGCCTTTCAAGAGTAATGAACATAAAATTAAAATACCACTTCATGCTTCCATTCCTCCATCCAAAACTGTTCCATCTGAAAGAAAAACCAAGCTGACTCAACCTTGATCTCTTCAATAGCCCTCTTCTCTCCCTCTGCCTGGTCTCCATTTTTACTCCCCTTCTTCAAGTTAGCTTTTTTCAATTTACCCCTCCAATGCACTTTTACATAACCCTTATTTTTTCCAATTTACTCTCCCCTGCAAGGTTACATTAATAGTAGGTTTATAGGTTTATAGAATTCTCCATAGAAAGAGGTCAAAGCACTAAATAATAAATCTATGTCAACTGATTAGATAGATTATGTTACATACATACATGGTTTTCATACTTAAATATTAGGTTTCTAAGATTATAGAAATAATGCCAACAGCTCAGGGTTCATGTGACAACATAAGTCAAACCCATAACTGAATGTGAAGACTGCTGTGCGTTATTTTATTAGTATTGCAAATATTTGACATAAATAACTGTGAAAACACGACATGTTCACCAAAAAAGTGGCCAGCATGAATTTCTTACTGAATACCACTACTCTAACAAGGAGAGGACACAGTAGTGGGGTCACGAATTTTTATGAAACTTGGTAGGTGTATAGCTCTGGATTCCAGGATCACTGCAAACCCCCCTTTTGATAATATACGGCCGATAGTTTTTTCCGAAAATCACGATTAAATATTGCAATTTCACTTCAACTGGTATAAATTTAATAATGCACGCCTCCTTTTACAAATCCTTTTTCGCATTAAAATTTAACTGGGCAGTCACGTTGATATGTTTATTTTTTTCTATGTTGTTTGGTGGTGATTCGGATTTTTTTCTCAAGTAACTAAGTGCACAATTGTCTGCACAAAGTTTACATTATTGAATTGCATATTCTTCATTGATCTCGACACATGCTCCATCCTATATTGATGCTTATGACATGGAAAGGATCCCTGATATTATTTTTGCGAATACTTCATCCGAATACATATAATATAGGCGGAGGTATATCAGGCAAAGTGTCGTTGAAAGTATAAAAAAACATGAACTGGTGAGAAGTCTGTTAAAAGTACAGTAATATAATTAAATAAAAATATTTCTTTTATGAATCCCTCAGAAATTTGGATGATTGATTAAAAGCATTAATAATTTACAATCGTCAATCATCACTGGGACCAATGATGGGGAGAGTTAGAAGGGAAACTAATTTTATTATGAATCGACAGGTAATGGAACTTTTGCTTTATGTTAGAAAAAAATCTTCACAGTTTCCTGGATGATAAGAGTCATAGTAACATTGGAAACAGATCAACTTTCTGCACCAAGAACATTTTGCAAAACTCTGCTCCTCACAAATGAATTTTCCATTTAAAACATCATCTTGAAATTTTATTTGGTTAACGTTGAAAAAGACTTCTATTTTATCGGTGAGCTTGGATGCAAACCATGCATACCTGATCATTTCATGGAAAATCGGAGCTGAAAGCTGGTTATGAATTAATGACTGTATTTTAATTACATCCATATGGCTGTTGATTTCCCTCTTTTGTTGGAGCAACTGTCCAGCATTTTGCTGCCGTGAAATGAAAATTTTAACCTGACGATAAAAGTATACATCAAAAGGGTGACACACCGAGGTACACTTTGGGGGAATAACTTTGATGCCGCAAGTTGGCTTGTTGTTCACATTCATGAATCATTCATTGTGCAAGGCCTGGCTTGTCTGTCTTGACCACGAATCTATAAGAAGCAGGATCGTTTTTTCTGTCACATATGGCTTTAATACCTTGTCCAAATACATTTCATAGTTGGTAGTATGCAACTAACTTCCCCGAATTCGTGCAAGCCACGAACACATTCTTACAGTGGCAGATAGCATCACTAACACCCTGTTGCACTTTCGGCCCAAATATCTACATAGGTTCTTGCAGGCAAATGAAAACTTTCGACAAAACTTTCCCGATAGTATGATACTGTATTGGGCCATATACAAATGCATCATTTTGCTCAGTTTACTTACATAAATTTCGGTTGCTCTTTCACCCTGATGGGATAGAGTACACTTGATCTGGGCATGATACAAGTTTGATTGGCATTGATTACCAAATTAGGGTCATACAGAGAAATCAGCTTTTGGACTTGCTCTTGAAAAAGCATGGCAGCCTTCATTGTCTCTTCAGGGCATATTTTTTCTCTGTGACTAATGTATCTCACGACCTGTCTTTGGCGGATCTTGTGCCTTCTTTTAAATATTTTCAACCAGGATTGTGACGCCTCGAATTTAAATCCGCCGGAAATATGTTGAAGAGCAGCTGCCATCCCCCACTTCCACAGAATTCTCATTGTAACGTGGTCTCCATTTATTCGGGCTTCACAAAACCTAACATAAACCCACCTGTCAATGGCAATCTACTTATCCCTAAAACTTCCTCCAGATAGAATATCTCTCTCTCTCCCATATTTTGATTCTGTCCTTTCTCGTAATACGTCGAGACACTCGCGCAATAATTGATTTTAGATACCAATATGGATGCAGATTCGCAGCAGTAACAACATTAATTTTAGTTTCCAGAGGAATGAAGGAATTGATAATTTTCTTTGGGGATGGCACATATGGACCGTAACTAAAAGTTGGACTAGAACAGCCTTCTTCCTCAGTAGATTGTCATCTTTGCCAAGCAGGTATTCATCGATGAGGACCATGCTGTCCATCATTCCCACAATACAATTGTACATCTCATGTCTGATGGTGATAGCACGATCAGAAATCTCCTGACTAATGTGATCAGAAATTAAACCACTTTTGCGAAGAAGGTTGGCGTAAAAGTTAAGCGCATAAGCGAATAAATGAGGTTTCTCCAAATTTTTAGCGTCGATCAGCAGGATGCATCTTGCCGAAGATGGATCTGGCAAAGATTCCACCCTATAATTTCAGTCTGGAATTGTACAGAGAAATTAAATTTTCAACGACCTGTAAAAGGTTGACCAATGTACAAGATATTTTGAAAAACAACAAAAAAGACTTACTAGAATCTTAGACTCAAAAAAAAAATCTTCGACTTTTCCTTGTTTGTTGAAAAATAACTCGGTAAAAGTCACACAAAACAAACGGAGGTCCACAGAATGAAAACAAATTGCCAGTAGATTTGTGTTAAAAGAAGATTTTAATCAATCAACCAAATTTCTGAGGGATTCATAAAAGAAATATTTTTATTTATTTATTTTACTGTACTTTTAACGGACTTCTCACCAATTCGTTTTTTTTTTTATACTTTCAACGATCTTTTGCCTGATATACCTACGCCTATATTACGTATAAGTATTTGGATGAAGTCTTCGCAAAAATAATTTCAGGGATCCTTTCCATGTCATAAGCATCAATATAGGATGTAGCGTGGAGACAATCGTGCATGGTTTTATTTCCACAGTTTCTAGTAACTCGATTTAACAAATGACTTTTAAGAGCAACAATAGTGATAAATTCTATACCCTAACAAGTAAGATATAGAAAGAAAGTGTTGCTTGGCATCCACTATTATCAAAAGGTTAACCATCCTAAATATGAAATAAATTCGGGAACTAACTAAAAGTTTCTGCTTCCTATGATCATGGAATCAAAATACTCAAAGGCTGCAGTGCACCCTTTAACCTTTAAATGCCTGGCATGCTCAAAGGTGCGGGCACGCAAAATGTCCTGTTCAGCAAGGATGTACCCAGGGAGAGGGTCCCCCTCCAGTTTACAGATATTTGTGGGATCTGATAACCATGTTACAAACGTGCTACATTGCCTCTTGCTATGCTGCCACTTGCTGCATTGAGTTATGAGAAATAAAAACGTTATAAAAGTTTATATATTATTTGAATAGGACTTTTATTTAATCAATTGCTGGAAATAGGTTTTTGGCCTCAGATCGCCCCCCCAAAGTAAATTTCTGGGTACATGAATGCCGTTTGGTGCCTGGCGGGCCCATGCAGGCAGGCTTAGTTTGGAGGTCGCCCAAAGATGTTGCATTCATCAAGGATGCATGAAATTTGGGAAGGGTCCTCCTAGAGGTCTGCTCTCGAGATGTGTCAAGGCAAACATGTGGTAGATCCAACTACTGGGGGTGAAGACATCTCACACAGAGAGAAAACAGGAAATAGGGTGAGAGTGTTAGCCTAGCCCCTTTCCAACTTCCCAACTCTGACCTCTCCAAGGCCCAAGGATGTTGGAAGTGGATGAAGAAACTCAGCAAAACTTTTATTTTTTCATTTCTGGGGGTCGACTGTGCTTCATGAATGCAGCTTACTTTTGAACAAAGTCCTGGTAGTATGGAACGAAGTGAATCAACTAGACCAATTTCTGCTGCAGCTGAGCCAGTTGAGTCTTCAGCAAATACATCCATCAAAGCATCCAAAGCCTCTGCCACAACACACAATTCTTCATCTGCTCTAGTGCTGACTTGAAGTAGAAAAGTTCTTACTTGCTGAATTTCACAAAAAATAGAAGGAATTGCCTGAATGCCTTCTTTATATTTTCAACAATATCATTCTATATAGCTGCTTTTTACTTATGATATAACATATAGGAGGATACTAATGTTTAGGCACTTCCAGATGAGCTGGAGACTCGATATTTTTATGTGGATAGGACTATGTGCATAACTGACTAGAAAAATCGAAAATCTCAAAAAAGTTTAACAACACAGTTGCTAAAAATTCACAAATTTTTAAGGTTTATGTATTTCTGAATGTGCTATGAAGCTGAAGTTGCTTGTAAAGGTAGTATTTGTAAAAAACCAAGTAGAGATTATAGAAATTTTGATATCATTATAAATAGTTGCTTCTTATATATATATCACTTTACGTTACTCTTTCGCTGAAGAAGGGCTTAGGCCCGATAAGCTTGCGTGTGTTTTTGTGTTCGTGTGTTTTACGTGTCTCTTCGACGCCCCCAGCAGCCTGCCAGCTTGGTCCTCAACTTGGTGAGTGTCCGCTGGGCTTCCCTCAACACCTTGTTGCCACCCTCATCACTACCTTTTCTTTTCCTTTAGTTAATATATATATATATATATATATATATATATATATAATCATCATAGGTAGTCTGTCCGTAGACAGGTCCGTGATTATTCATGGTTAAACCTGGTTCTCCATATACTCCTATTTTCCGCTGTCCTCTTTATATCTTGATAACTCTCTTTCCCTTTCAAATCGTCTATCAGCTGAAACCTTTTCCTACCTCTTTCCCTTTTCCCATCTAGTTTTCCTTCTAACACGTCTTTAATCATACTCTCTCTCCTCAGGTAATGTCCAATCCAGTTAGCCTTCCTCTTTCTGATAGTCTGTATAATCATTCGCTTCTCTCCTATTCTTCGTAGCACTTCATCGTTTTTCATCCTATCTGTCCATTTTATCTTCAGCATTCTCCTCCAAGTCCACATTTCAAAGCTTTCCAAGTATTTGATGTCATTTTTCCTTAGCGTCTATGTTTCTGCCCCATACAATGCTATACTCCATACGTAGCATTTTATCAACTTCTTGCGGATATCTTCCCTTATATTCCCTGTAAGTAGTTGTTTCTTTCTCCTGAAAGCCGCTTTTGCTTTTCCTATTCTATTTCTGATCTCATCCGTACATTTTGCCTCTCGTGTTATGATACTTCCAAGGTATTTATATTCTGAAACTTGTTCTAATGGCTTTCCCCCAATAGTTATGTTCAGATTCTCTTCTTTACCCGATATTCGAATGACCTTGGATTTTTCTGTATTTATTTCCATACCGTATTTTCTACCTGTTATCACTAGTCCATTTATCATTTTTTGTAGCTCCTCTTCCTTTCTTGCTAGAAGTACTTGATCATCTGCGTATTTCACTGTTCTTATAATCCTTCCTCCAATTTTGAAATCCCCTGTGCCTTCTAAAGCTTCTTGCATTAGACTTTCTCCATATATATTGAATAGGGTTGGCGATAGGCAGCAGCCTTGTCTTACTCCTCTACCGATATTTATTCCGCAGGTGTCCACATTCTCAAACCTGACCTTTACAACTTGATTCTCATATAGATTCCTAATCAGTCTCCTGTCTTTCCAGTCTACACCTATATCCTTTAATATCTTCATCAACTTTACCCAATTTACTCTATCAAAGGCCTTCTGCCAGTCTACGAAACATGCGCAGATATCTTGACTGTATTCTATTGCCCTTTCTGATATGATTCTAACTACTCCTATAGCATCTCTAGTTCCTCGTCCTTTTCTGAAACCGAATTGATCTTCCCCTATTATTTCTTCTGCCTTTTTCTCCAGCCTTTTATTAAGAATCCTCGTGATGATCTTCGATGTGTGTGACAGAAGGCTTATCGTTCTGTAATCTTTACACTGCATTGCCTTTGGCTTCTTCTTTAGAGGGATCATTGTTACTTCTAGGAAATCCTGAGGCCACTCTCCCGTGTCGTAAATCTTATTAATTAATTTCGTGATCGCTTTTAGTCCTTCTGATCCTATGACTTTAAGTATCTCAGCCGGTATTCCATCGCTGCCCGTGGCTTTCCCCTTCTTTAGTTCCACTATCGCTTTTTCTACTTCGCTCTCCATAATACTTGGTCCTAAGTTGTCTTCTTCAATGTTTTCCTCATTTTCTAGTTCTATTTTTGCCGCTCCTGCCTGTTTGCTGTATAATTCCTTAATGTATTCTTCCCATACCTGTGCTACATCCTTTGTTTCTGAGACTATCTTCCCATCCGTATTCATAATTCTTTTACCACAAATTCCATTAGACTTCTTATCTTCTAATTCCAGTGCCCTAGCGTACATCATATCGTACCGTCCTAACTTCTCCATTTGTTCTATTTCATCACATTTTCCTTTTATCCAATTTTCTCTAGCTTTATCTCTTACCCTTCTCAACTCATTGTTTATACGCCTATAGTTGGCTCTACCTTCTTCACTGTTAACGTTTTTCCATTTTCGTCTCTCATTCATTTTCTCCAGCATTTCCTTCGTGATCCATGGTTTTCTGATTTTCTTCTCTTGTTTTCCAATCTCTTTATCCAAGGTATCCTTGATACTGGTTTTAATTTCATCCCATTCTATATCAACGGTCTTCGGTTTGTTTTCCAACTTTCTTAGGTTTTCTTCCAACTTCATGCTGACTACATCCTGCCTTCCTTTCAGTTTTTCTAGGTCCCAGGTCTGTCTTTCTCTTCTCGTTTTTCTTATTTGTTTGAGCTTTGTATTCACGTCAATTATTAGAAGGCTGTGATCTGAATCAATGTCTGCTCCTTGCAATGCCTTGGCGTTCTTTATGCTGTTCCTGAATCTTTGTTTTACAAGGATGTAATCTATTTGGCATCTCATTCTATCTCCTGGGCTTTTCCATGTGTATAACCTTCGTTTATGGTTTTTGAACCATGTATTAGTCACTACAAGGTCATTATTGATGCAGAATTCTACGAGTTTCTCCCCTCCTCGATTTCTCTTCCCAAGTCCGTATTGCCCGACAACATTTTCTTCCTGTCCTTCTCCGACTATGCTGTTCCAATCTCCCATTATTATGCAGTTTACCTTTCCTCTTCCGTCTTCTTCGTAAATGTCATTAATTTGCTCATAGATCTCATCTATTTCTTCATCGTCATGAGCTGACGTTGGCATATATACCTGGATTATCAGCATGTCCACTGGGACTGCTTTTAGCTTTATTGCCATCAGTCTATCGTTCGTTGCTATTATCTTTGTCACGCTTTTCATCATATCTTTCCTAAGTACCAGAGCTACTCCCCTTTCCCCACTATTTCCTCCAGAATAAACTACCGTGAATTCTTCCGAGTCGAACTGTCCTTCTCCCTCCCATCTAGTTTCGCTTAGCCCTATAATGTCAACTCTATTTCTTCTCATTTCTTCTTTCAAGTTCTCTAGCTTTCCTGCCTTTCTCATAGTTCTTACGTTCCAAGTCCCTATTCGTAATTTACTTTCGACAAATGTTTTCCTCAAGGCAGTCCCCGCCCGGAGATCCGATTGGGGGACTATTTTACCTCCGGATTGTTTTACCTCGAGAGAACTCATATTGTCCAACCATATATAATCTTTACTAGGGATTGTAATGTGGTAGTTTCCCTCTTGCTTTCCACATCGCAGTACTGTAGCCGTTCAAATCGTCCTGATCACGCCTACAGCTGTATTGTATATAGACCCAACCAACATCATTTGTTTTCGGCTCTATACCATACTGACAGTACTGCTGCCTACTGCCAGGCACTGATGACAGTTTTTTTTTTTTTAAATAAAACCTCCATTCGAGGGGTTTGAACCCCCGAACTTTGCAAGAGAAAGCCGACACGCTAACCACTACACCACCACCTATAAATATATATATATATATATATATATATATATATATTTATAGGATATATCATGTAAAACCAAAGGTACTTCTGGAAGTGCTACAGAGCTGAAATTGGCAGGAAGATAGGTCATTGAGACCTCAGGAAAAACTCTGAAATTCCAGAAAAAGTTATATTTAAGGGGTATTTTAGGCCCCAATGTCCAATGTCTATAGCTAACAAGATACACATAACATCCAAATCTAAAGGTGAACTGCCTCTTATGCTGGAATTGAAATAGTCCTAAATAAAATTAAATGAGAACATATGAAATAATCATGCATAACTGAGTTTATTCAATGTTATTCACATAATTTCCAGAAAATTATCCATGGAAGACAGTTAATATAACTTACGGTGCAAATTAATTAATACAGAAGCAACTTATACAGAGATAACTGAAGAAAAAAAAGTTTATCTGTAGGAACTGGTTTGTAAAGAATTATGCAAAAGTCTAAACATCAAAATAAGTGAGAAATATGAAAATACAAAATAATTTTTTTAGTCATAACAATAAAACCTCTAAGCTTTATAAGTGCATACATTTATTCCTCTTTTCTGAGCTCATTAAAGTCACTGCTAGCAAATGATTAATCAGCGATCACTGGCTTCAAGATTTTCTGACAGGGATCCAATCAAATCCAGTTATTGAAAGTGTCAATTTCTACAAACGATGTTGCATCGTTTTTGAAATTCTAATCGTATCATGATATACAAAAGAAGAACAATTTCCACAATTTTTGGAGTACATGCACATAAAATTATTCTCGCAGCACACACAAAACAAACTTTCTAAGGTCCAATCACAATTTCTTTCAACAAATAAATAATTCTGAATCCATATCAACCAATAAGTATGAAGGAAGACATTAAGCATATAAAAATTGATTCGTTACGATAACTAAAATTGGTCAACTGTAATAAAGCAACAAAATATTAAATTAAATAAAAAATAATCAACTATTCAAATGCTATCTTCGCTCTGTTGCCAGTGCCATGAGCAGGTTCAAGAAGCTCCGAGGGCAAGTGACCCAAAACTTCTTTAGATGTATAATGGCAGTATTTTTTGGCCTTCATCTTCATTCAGGTAATTGAAAAAACCTGCACTTGAGTTATCTGCTATCAGCAACATTATCATCTCTAGACAACTTGTAACACATGGTAGCATTGCTGAGACTCCGTCTGCAAAAGTCAACCAATTGGTGTAATCAAAACATAAGAAATTATAAGAGATAAAGAAGAAGAAGAATGAATAACAAAAAATATTTAAAATTAAATTGGTTTTAATGATATAAGGAATTGTTGAATGAAATCAAGATTCAATTAACATCTTAATCTAACAGTGCTCATATGATTCTTTCCTATAACTTATATACTGATGCTCCTCGACTTACAGATTATTGAATTAATGGATTTAATTCCCATGAATTTAAAAAAAATGTTGACTCGGAAATATTCAGTAAGTGCATAACGTTAGCAAGCAGTGTTTGGGAACTACTTGGCATCACGTTTGGAAGAAAGCATTACCTTCATTGTGCACATTCTGATCACCAGAAGAAGAAGAGGCATCTCAGTATTGTTCTACATCGCCTAAGAGATGAATCTTGACTTCTGTTTGTACATCTCTCGGATTATTTTTTTCATGTTTTTCTCATAAATTTTCTGCTGTGCCGCCCATTACAAAAAGACTAATAGGCATGTATAGTATGCTAGCCTGTACTGTACATAAGAACTTAGTCTATATGAGGCACTTCCGACTTACAGAATTTTCGACTTACAAAGAGATTTCAGGAACCTAACCCATCCGTAAGTCGGGGAGCATCAGCATACATGCAGGTTGTAGGGAAAAATCATTCACCAATTACCATCAAAGCTATGCCTATTAAAATCACAAAGTATTTAATTTGGAATTAGATGCTGATAATAAAATGGAAAAGCTTGATGGATTGGTTGATAAATGAATTCAATTACGAGCATTGGCAGCACACAAAATGGTCATGAACCTATAGCAGGAGATTGTATTTAAATGTCAGACCAACTACAGGTATTCCACCAGCATGACATATTTTTAAGTACAAATACAGATAAATGAAGCTCACATAGGCAGTGGCAGATTACTCACTAGGTGCAATAGGCGCATGCCCCAAAATGAAATATGAGAATAGAAAATTAAAAAATAATACATGTGATAATCAAATTTCAGGTGAAATTATGATAGATATGGGCATACGAGTAGTGTATAAGATGCAAACAGGTCCACAAGATCATCAAAGAGAGATTAATAAATTATCCAAATGATATTGCATTATGGCCAATATCTTTAAGTAAGAATGCCATAAACTATTATTTAATAAACCCACCTAGTAATATAGGAGACATTAATGAACTGAAAATTGAATATACTGAGAGGAACAGGGTTCTGATTTTCTGCAACATATCTATTTTTTCAGCATCCACAAGGTGATGGAATATTTTCATCAACTCTTTAAAAAGCAAGTATTCTCATCATATAAAAAGAATAAGTGATACTAGGTGGTCGACTTGAGCTGATGCAGTTTTAGCATTAAGAGAAAGCTATGCATGCATTAAAGAAGCTTTAAAAGAAATAACTATAAATAAAAATAAAAAACCAATGGGCAAAACAGAATCACAAAAATTATTAAAATTTTTTATAATTGGAAGCAACGAATCTGCTCAAATCTTTAGCAGAATTTATTTCACATATTCGGAATGATTATGAAAGCGTTGAGAGAGAAGCAGCTCTTTTAAAAACTGATAAGGAGCTTGATGATGTAAAAACCAGGGTAAAAAAGAGAAAACTGCAACATGATGAATCAAGAAACAATGAAATAATTCATTCACCGAGGAAACTCGGTGGTCATAATAGAAAAACATAAATACTATGAAAAGGTCAATACTATGTTAAAAGAAGGACCCTACACAAAAATTTCCAAGATGATCACAGACACAAAAAACACCTTAAAAACTTGTGCCACAATAATCAAGAAAAAAATCCAAACCCAACTTCATATCTCAAACCCTATAATCCCTAGGATGTACTGCCTCCCAAAAATACATAAAAAAGACATCCCCCTCAGACCTATTGTCTCTGCCATCAACTCTCCTACATACAATATTTCCCGATGGCTAAATAAACAGTTCAAACAATGGTCTCTTACTCAAGAGTCGCTTATTAAAAATAACACCCATTTCATCAATGAAGTTAAAAACTTAACCCTAAAAAACACTGAAATTCTAGTTTTGTTCGATGTTGTGTCCCTTTTTCCCAGCATACCAATAGATGTAACACTAAATTTCCTTGAATCCTGGCTCAAAGAACAAAACTTACCACAAAAATCAGTCGATGAATACATCCTATTAACACGCCTTTGCATGAAACAGAATTTCTTCCAAATAAACAGTAATATATATATATATCATATATCACGATTGAAAACCTAACTAAACTAACTAAATACATATTTAGTACGTTTACCTCATTATTAGAAATCTTGTGTGCGTGTATTTTAGTGCTTGCATGTGTGATTGTTTTGTCTGTTAGGTCCCTGTCATTGCCGGAAGGCCCATAAATCTACAGGCAGCTGTGTGTGATACTAGGTCCCTGGCGTGGTTTAATCTCCCATAAACCTAGTATTATTTCCCTGTTTCTTTCCCCTTTTTTTCCCTTACCTCTTGGCGTGTATATGTGTGTGTGTGTTTGTGGTTGATTAGTAGGTCTCTGTCGTGGTCATACTGACTCACAAACCTTCTAGCAATGGTGTGTTTTTTTTGGGTCCCTGGCTCAGAGTAATTTCTCCCAAACCCGGTCCCGTTTCCTTTCCACCTTTATGATTAGTGCTTGTGCGATTGAGTGAGTGAATGTGTGAGTGATATAAGGTCCCTGGCATGGAGTAACAACCCCTAAACCTGTAAGTTTATAATTTTTATTGTCTTTTGCCTTTTCCTGCCTTTCCTCCCCCTTTTTCATTGTGTGTCTCTAACTTTGAATTTTACGGTTAAGGAGTTAATTCTATTTAACATCAATTTCGCCGCAGTCTCCATCTTTACTTATTTTGTTTTATTTTATAGTTCGATGGAAATTTATAGTTTTATGATGTTTTATTTAACAAAGATTATTTTGTTGTACGTTGTGTTTTGTTTAATATCAATATTTTAAACTGCATTGCAATTAAAGTAATAAAATAATTCCCTTATATATATAAGGTAAAATAGTTATGGGCCTCCAAAATAAATTGCGCCTAGGGCCTCAAAGTGTCTTAATCCACCACTGCATATAGGCATTTTAAAGATTAACAATGATAAAATAAAAATCTCCTGTAATAGTACCATTTCATTTGCAATAGTTAATGGTGACCTAAGTTCATGAAGAAACTACAGAGGGACATAATAATCGACATACTGATCACAAAAGTTTGGCATCATCTTCCTCATCATCATCATCATCATCCCCATCATCGTCTTCATCATCATCCACCCCCTGGCCTCCTTGGCTATCATGAGAATTGCAATGACTGTGTTGCTGATCCATTTTCCAGCAGCTGGCCATCATCAAAGCGCATCCCCAGCTCCTTGAAAACTCTTGCCCTGAAGTCACTCTCAGGACCTCCATTACTGCCATACCCATTGCCTATATCACCGTCCTGCATGCCAGCAAAATTGAAGTATAAAAACATTTCAGTTTCATAAAACAATACAATTTTAATGATAAGGATGACTTATGCAACTGAAATGGTGAACATGAAACAACATAGTTTTTTGGAATTCTGGTACAGTTAAGTATTAGAGTAAAGACTAGATAAGGAGACTTGAAGTCATATTCATATAAATCGAAAGCATGAAAATTTTGTGAATAAAAACTTGAAAGGTATATTTTTACATTTTCTGTTAATTTAATGATGGAATTAAAATCAATAATGAGTATAAAACAAAGTCTCTTAAACTTTAGAATTATATTTTAAAGAGAGATAAAATAATTTGACCTCTATCAGGTAAAAAACAATCAAGATACCTTTTAAAGTGTTTTATCTAAAAACCATTTAAGTATTACTGTTAAAATGAAAAAAAAACTAACCCCAAAAATTAGAAGCAACTATGGTGATATTCTGTGAAAATGCCTAAAAATCCATGTAATTTTCCTACTTTCGTATGTTAATGTTATGGAAATGCTATTCTGTGGACCCCATGAGGTTCCCAAGACCCCACGGATTTCAAACCTTTTGGTCCTATTAGATAGCATGCCAAGTTTTGTGGCTCTTGGATCAACCATGTGGACAAACATAGAAACCAACATCCAAACAAATTTCTGAATTATTGTATAGATAATATCATTAATTTCGACCAATGAGATAAACATACAGTGGTCTTAATCCAAACACATAAAATATTCCATTTATTTCTAGGATTATATTATTATGCCATTGATTTTTAACTACAATGTAAACTTATGATCACGTCATTATACTAACACATGAAATTTAGTAATACGTGAAAAGCATTTTAATAATGTGTTTCGTAGTTTTTCGAGAAATTTTAACTTTTTTTAATTGTTAAATATAATGGCATCATATCTACTTCACAATTCTTTTATTCAAATATGTGCTAAAGGCAAGAATGATGCCATAACACAAAATATCCTAATTTTTCCAAAATTTTAGCATATTGTATTAATGATGATTATTCTTATTGCTCATACAGGATGATCTTAGGCATGAAACTTGAAATACAAAAACTTGGACACAAGCCGATTGCCAGAGAATTTAGAAATTATGGATAGTTTCATTAATTTCGCAGAAAACTATAAATATTCTGTGACAACTCATGGAATTTATTATCGAATAAATAGTGAAGTGCTGTTGCCTTGGAGATGTTTCTTATGCCACAAAAATATCATCTTCTCGGAAAAAGTCCTCAAGGCATGTAACCTATGGAGCATAAATTTATTAAAAACAAAAGAAAACAGAAAATTAGATCCAGTTTCCCTATCCGAGTTTTTACAATTTTTACATATAAATAATTATTCAATAAAATTAGACCTTATTTTGGACAACTATTTAGGCAAGAGCCAAACTTTTATTTAAAAACAAACTATGAGAAGCATAAGTTAATTACAAGAACCTTCATGTAATGATAGAAACTAATGCATAAATGTTCTGGTTCTAATTTGGACACCCTTGATCCACCTTACTTCTATATGACGCTCGCATAATTTATGCTTTTGTTAAGATTGTCTCCGATCTGGGGGTGGGGGGGGAGTATCTTGGTTGCCACCTCCCTGTCTGCACCACTGGTTATGTGAGTTAACCATCCTTATAACGTACATTCGCTGATGATGATGCCGTATGTATTTATATTTTATTTATTTAGTAATGATTTCACATGGAGCTTTAAAATAGCATTTCACTGTGAAATATTAAAACACAAATATAACATTAATAAATAACATCAATTAATAATATTAGCATATAGTGCCACTTACTTAAAAACTGAGAGGACAGTTTCATGAAAGAGGGAGGTGAGAGGCGAAAAACATCAATATCAGAAGGGAGGGAATTTAATAAGTATGGAAGACGACAGAAAAAGGAACGCTGTATAAATGAAATCCTAGGGGTATTAGTGTGAAGAAGTTGGGATAATCAGGTTGATCTAGAGGGCACATGAAAGTTGAGAAAAGATAATAACTCCGGGCAATTAATATGAGAATTTGGAATTTTGTGAATAAAAGAAATATCTTGTTTATGATAATTGGTAGAGAGATTGTCAATAGCTATTGTGCAGAGGACTGTATGTTTTGTAGCTTATCAAAAAGATGGAACACTTATTCTAATAATTTTTATAAAAAAATTCATAATTTGCTCAATGGAGCGTAATTAGTTATGCAGGAGGAGGGCAAAATTGGTGAGCAATGGGAAATTACGGGAAGTACAATAGAGCAGAAATACGTCCTCAGAGACACAGGCTCCCTAGGCTCCGTGTATCTGTAAAAGAATGCTAAGGAGAGAGAGAGAGCCTTTCTCTTCATCATGAAAATGTGTTCTGAAAAGTATAGTTTAGTGCCTATTATAATAATATTAGTTGATGCATACCCAGTCACAGTATCCGGCAATCAGGTATCCCTTGGTCTTCTCGCTCCTCGACAAAATTTTCTCCGCCCGCATAAGGGATGTGTATTGTCTCCAACATCATGCCCCCCCTATTAAAATCTCCCCTTGCATAAACCCAATATGCCACATCCCTCTGTTCTCCCTCTCCACCCACTGCCCCTTCACCCCTCCCTTCCCCCTCAACCATTTCTTCCCCCGCTCCCATTACTTCCCCCTCTCCCATTTCTTCCCTCTCTCCCATTTCTTCCCCCTCTCCCCTGTCTTGTCCCTCACCCCTCTCTTCCCCCTCTCTCATTTCTTCCCCCTCAACCATTTCTTCCCCTTCACCCATTTCTTCCCCCTCACCCATTTCTTCCCCCTCTCCCATTTCCTCCCCCTCTCCCCTGTCTTGTCCCTCACCCCTTTCTTCCCCCTCCCCCCCCCACAACCCTATCATCACCTCCTATAACCGTCACCTCTTGTAATTCATCCTCCTCCTCCTCTTCAACCCTTGCCCTTTCCTCCTCCTGAAATAATTGCCAGAAAAAATCAATTAATGAATGAATAGTTAAATATTAGCTGATGTGTAGAATCTACAAACCTCTATGAAAAATCAAAATACTTAAACTAAATACTAATAAACATAACTCCACACAATTCTCATGCTTTATTCCTACCGTTCAGCCAATAAAGCTATATCATACTGCACCCACTTCCCCTTTTTTAACTAATTTCTACTGCACTAGGAACACTGATGAAGGAGAATTTTTCATTTGTAAAAAAGTCTTCATTGACTAATATTTTTTGGTCTTTCTAAAAATGTATAAAAAAAGCTATTGAGAGAGATGAAAAATTCATTTTGGTTCAATGGGTACTAATTTGGGGACTCCCAAAATTTGAAATATTTTTTAAGAATTTAAATAACACATCACTGTAGTAAAAAAAGAAATACAGATAGAAATTAATATAGTGTAACATGTCATTCTATTTGCAACGATTACAGCGGCATTGAAATGTCAATCAGTCACACCCTATCGACGTGATCTTAACAAAGTCCCTAATCTGTTTATCATCGTCAAGTTTGAATTGTCGAAGCAACGGGAAGGTAATTTAATCCCTAAATTCAGTACAACTTCGCCGAACGCGGCTTCCCGCAACGCGGTTTAAAATTTACGCGGTACTCAAATGCGTGATGAGCTTCACCGACCGCGGGAAGTGATTCACTTTTACGCGATTTCCTTGAATGACCATTTTCAATAAAAGGTTTGCCCTAAAAAGATCATTAGTAAGAAAAAATCGTACTACGATTATAGTGTTTTGTAAAGGCTGTCGGCACCCAATAAAAAATCATTCAGCGTTTTTAACTGCTTTTTTATCTTCAACTCCAAACTGGAGATGAGGATCCTTTTTTCTGAGGACCGATCGTTGGATTCGCTGTCGATATTAATCAATAAGTTTTTATTATGTATTGTTTCAGTTCTGTGAACATTAAGTTTAAATGTTTCTAAATGTTTATCACTGCGAGCGATGAAAGTGTCGTATTTAAGCAAGAATTTCCAGGTATAAAGGGAAAAATGTAAATGAGAATGTCTGCCTAGTGTAAAATCACGCGAGAATTTAATTTTAATATTTTAATAAATATTTTATAAAACGCAATATTACTGTATATAATTAGTTGATGCGATGTTTACAATCTTTTTTCAAGGAAATATAAGCAAACTATGTCATTATTATTGAAAAAACGCCCTCAAGGAGTAAATTTTTCCGAACTCGAAACGGAACCCTTTTATTTCCATAAGATTAATGATTCCTCCAACGCGGATTCGCGCAACGCGACACCCTTGTAGAACCTAACCCTTGCGTTCGGTGAAGTTTTACTGTACTACACTTCTAAAAAACCAGGCTACTGCTACTGAAATTTCACCGGGAAGCGGATTTAGTATGTATAAATGTTTTTAACTACAAGCACCGATGTTTATATTAAAAATGTTCATATGTTGTACTGCACACCCAAGTAATTCAAAAATGGTATTGATACAAAATGAATTTTAACAAAAAATATGAAAAATCACATAAGGAGAAGAATTTGGGGAAGGCATATCTAAAGGGGGGCGATGTTCACTCCTAATCCTAATTCTTGAGCTTGAAGTACACACAGCTGCTCTGTGTGTTTTTTCACACATGGTGTAGCATTAAGGTATATATATATATATATAATTATTATTATAAATAATGAGTGGCTGCTGCTTATTATTGTAAGAATATAAATAAATAAGAATGACCTAAAGAAAAATGCCCCAAAATCGCCTTAGGACCCCAACTGAATTTAACGCGCCACTGAATATAAGCATAGGAAAACCTAAATTTTTTCTTCGGAAACGAGCTTTTCATATTCGCCAGAGACGATTGGGCACTTTTGTCATCAACTATTTAAAATAACGTATTAGAAAGGTTAATAAAATTAGAGAAGAAATATGTAATTGCCGCTTTAGGCTTACTATACTTACAGGGAAGGGAAAGGGCAAGTTGCTTGCGCCGGGTCTTCATCAGACCATCGTCGCCGCCCGACGCAATAGCGACGAAGAAGCGACCAAATCCGCCAGGCGATGACGCAGGACATAAAGAACAATATTGCCCAGCGCCAGGCGGATTTGGTCGACTTCTCGATAAACTCTGCAGACAGAAATGAGAAAAGAATTTCAAATTTAACGTATGTCGACGGCTTTGCTAATTTTTTTTACCTTCTGAACTATTCATAGATTATCAAATAAATAATTTCTTAAAACTATCGTTTTTATTAACTCATTTATCTACTTTGATGGAAGTGGTTGTATTCACGAACTACTGTATTGTCCCGAATATAAAGCGACCTTAAATATAACGCGACCCTAAGATTTTCGGAAAGTTTTTTAAGGAAAAAACGAAACCTTGAATATTACGCGACCCCAAACAGCCTTCTACCGATCTAACACAGACTCCTCGTTCATATAGGTAGTAGCATTTTTCGAACCAGGACAGACTACTTGTGATGATAATTTCGGTGACATATTTCGGTTGAGGCAGTTGAATTCGCGACCTATCTCTTTAGGAAAGTAAACGTTTTGATAATGCAAGATAGGATACAGATCAGATTGTATAATTCACTGGTTCCGTATGCATGAATAGCTAGTCTTATTGCCGAGGACGAACAAATCATCGCCAGTGCACAACGTGTGTAGCGGTCAAGGTATAGTGATCGGGGTGCACCGGAAGCTGGATCCGTGATTAGCGACACCCACGAAGGAATCTGCGGCTTAGTCTATGGTTATCGGCATTCAAAGTCACTAAGCTCGATCATATCAAATGCAAACTTATGTTTTCTTGCTTTCGTGACGGATATTCGTACTTTAATTGCAATGAGAATTGACCCTAGATTTAGCTATAAATCCACTAATCACCTGAGCTATGCTACGTTCAAAATTACGAAATACACCAGACTTTCATTAATATTGTGGAAAAAATTAAATTACCTTTGTGGATCATATTGGTCCTTCTTACACAGAAATTACGAAGTTCTGTATGCTGAGGTTGCCAGGGAAACAGCCAACAATGTTGTACCGCTGGACGACAGGAGAAAAAAGGCTTCTAGTTTGATATAATGAATTCAGAGCAAACAATTTTCCATCAAATTGTGGTAAAGAACTTATGGCAAATAAACGAAACTTTATATGGTGTGAATAGGAAAAGTACAAGTCCGCCAGCTACAGCGGCGCCACACGTGACAGGATTTGGAACTACGAAGTGCCTGGCTAATATGAAACGTCATCTCGGGATCATTTGGATGTCGGAATAGGAGGCGTTCTTAACGATTAATGCTATCGTGTCAAAAAAGATAATTATAACGGCTTAGTCTAACGTCTAAGCACTGCTAAAGGATATATCAGAAGCGAAGTCAAAGGAGATAGAGAATTTGTGATTTGCCTATTTATTTTATAACCAGTATGTAGTAATTAATGGAACAATCGAAAATTACGTCATTTAAAGCGTACATACCTTACTTGAGACGAGAAAGAGTAATCTTTGCACTCACGTTCATTCCTTCGCCGAAAATTATTTATTTCTTTTTACTTAGAAAATCTGTGTGTATGCATAAGGAAAATAAACGTATTTAAGTTCACTTGTTCGTCGTGAATAATCCATTTCCTTTCATTTACTATGTTGAGTAGGCGCACGAAAGAAATTAAAACGTATTCATATTAGATCTTGTTTATTTCGGTTGTTACGAAGATTGTTTTCGTTGACAACAATAAGCAAGAAGAAAAAGTATGATGATCCAGACAATTATTGATGCGGACTTTCCACTTAATCCTTTATTTAATACCTACATTGGCTTTATGAGTTACCAAATTTGAAAATTTAGCGTTATAAAACATTACAAACTAGCTTTACTCGCCCAGAGCTATACACGAGTATATACGGTAAATGACGTGCTACCTGACATCATCGCATCGCTAGCTCTCGTGATGTGATGGCCGCGGTTGGAAAATTTTCTTGCGGTAAAAGTGGTGAAGTGGGTCCCAACACCGGATTTGCATAGGGGCCCCCGAAGTTATCACACCGGCCCTGGCAGCAATCTTAAATTTTGGCGTAAATGAGTGGAATTAGTACCCCGCGATGGAAAATGTATAATATACCTGAAATTGCAAATTCTAGGGATTGCTTTTACTCCAATATAGTGAAAACTTTGGAATTAAAGTAAAATTTCTAATAATGAAATATCTTACTGAAAATGAATGTGTTTTTCAAGGTGAGATGAAATTCTTGTACCTTTTATTAGTATGTTATATGAAATATTAAAGGTAGTAGCTATACAGAATGATGTAATGTAGCAATTAAAGAATGTATTCAGAGATGAAATTTTGAGAATTGCCTGAGACTTTAACACGTAAATCCCGTAAACGAAGGAATTATTCCGCCTGGGCCCGAACTCTGATACTTCGGAAAAAACGTAATGCCTCGTTGCCCTTCAACTCTAAAGGAATAACAAAAGTACCAAATTTTGTCGCATTCGGCGGCCACCGTTAGTGGAAAAGTATATAATGGAATAAGGGACGTTAAACTCGCCAACAGATGAAGCATAACCTCCTATGAAAGAATTGAGGCAAAGATTAAAAAAATGTTTCCGCGAGAAACCTGATGGGAATTCTGACCGGTTCATGTTACTTCTGTGGACCGTAGCAGTCACCATGCCAAAGTATGGTGGAGATTGATAAAATTGTGTGAGATGAGATAGCGGACAGACAAATATAGGATTTCGCTTATATATACCTACTAGTTATAATGATGTCCATTATACATTGACGCTTCTTGCAGAGGAGGATTAACACACAACATAAGGGTAGGATACTAATGTTTAGGCACTCCATGTCAGCAGGAGATTCAACATTTTTTCGTAGGTAGTATTATGTGCAAAAGCAACTAGAAAAAACGGAAATCTTGATAAAGTTCGACAATGTGCCCGCTAATAATTCGCAATTGTTTGAACAAAATTTCGAGGTTTATGTATTTCCATATGCGCTACGTATCTGGAAATTTTTTAAAGGTAGCATTTGTTAAAAACCGAAATAGAGATTATGGACATTTTGATATTTTACCTAATTTGTTTGGCTGTTAAAAATTCTAGAATTTAAAACAAATAGGTGAATGTTTAGGTACTACGATGCAAGCTGCGAAGCTGAAATTTTTTAGTTATTTAGAGCTCATTGCATATGCACAAACAAATGTTTGAATGTTTCCTTGAAATTGATATCGCGGCCGTAATAAATTGTTAAAATTTAAACAATTAGATAAATATTATTTCACTTGTAGATGAGCTGCGACATTAAAATTTGGCAGTGAGGTGTGAAATTAGTGCACCGCAATGGAAAAATTTATAATGTTCTTAAAAATTGCAAATTTTCGTTTTTGTTTCAATCAAATATTATTCCATAAGGAAAGAACGAAAATTGGCGTAGAGGTGAAATCCTATGAACTAAAAAAATATTTCTGATAATGAAATATCTGTCTGAAAAATTCTTTTATCAAGGGAGATGAGATGCTTGCAGGATGCAAGCACCAACTACTTGCATGTATATATATAGATGTATAGATAGTAAAACAAGAAAAAAGCGCCTTATGTAATTTGCTCCGCAATTCTTCCCTCACTTGTAATTTTTGGATTCAAAATGGCATTGAAAAAGGAAAATTCTACAACAGTTAAAGCAGTCTTCATGTTGGCCTTTTCTTACAAAGTCTTACATAAAATATCAGCATATAATGGGGAGGGCCATATTTTTTTTCGGGGGTTCCTATATTTTGCATTACGCCACTGTTGACCCATTTTTATTTCAGGCTCGATTAAGTTACTTATAAACAAGGGGAGCGGCCCCTACGTGATACACGCGTCAAGCCCGCCCTCCGAGCGCTCCAGTGACTTCGACGCTACGCTGCTCGCTAAGCCGAAAATATCAAGATTTTTAGTTCATTACGTACCGTTTCCGAAATACAAATTTTTAAATATTTTAAACGGCCGTCATTTTGTTTCCGGATGCCGAGCAAATATGAAAGTTGTCCTTGGATATGCTAGTTTTATTAGGTGTTCTCTACGAGCTAAGCGATAGTAGCGGAACGCCTTATGGGAACGTCGATTCCGTCCGCCCTTCCGAATGATTAATCTGCAGAGCTACTTGGCGGATTTGAATTAAATGAAATATTAGTATCCCTCATTCAAATTTATCACCCAATTGTGATTTTGAACTTAATCCGTCAATTACAACTTCCATTTAATTTGAGCATTTGAATAAAAGTACATATACACGTATCTCGTTAAATGGCATCCGTGAAACAACAATTAAATGTCATATTTTTCACTCCGTAGATCTTTTATGTTATTTAAGGTATCCATTAAAACATTTATTCGGATGGGAGACAACATTTACCACAATAAGACCGCGATACCACATAATTACGAGTTATAGCTTCGAAGATAATAATTCGAGAAAATCCCAAGCATAATATCACATATTTTATTTACATTGATCGATAAGACGGTTCTCTCGGCGAGCAACTATTGAATTCCATATTTTTCTCTCACATGGTATTATATGATCTGGGAAGCCTAGATTAAAAAATGTATTCGGATAGAGGACAACATTGACCACAATAAGGCCTTGGGCAGGGGCGACACTAAGGACGCGTGCCAAAGGTGGCACGCGGAAAGATTTTTTTGGCACATTACAAAATGAAATAAGAAATGCAATGTGCCTCTCGCTAATACAGCGACATGTCAAAAGTGAATCCGGAAATCTAATAAATGTACGTATTGAAACGATGCGAAAGAGGGGCTTCGTTTACAAGAGGTGCAATCGGTTATATTATGATTTTTTCCTCATATAATGCGTTGTTGAAGAGATATTTGAAAAACTAAATTTTTTAGCTGTCACAGCTACACCACCTATCGGCGACTATTGTGAACACTTTACGCTCCTTTTTATTTTATTAGTTTTTGGAGATTCGTGTTTTCAAGTGAATTTAGGTAGTTTAGTTAGCAGTTTATATCGCTTTAAATTTTCTTCAGTGATTAATGGCGGAATCGAGGAATAAAAAAATCAAAATTTTCTGGTGAAGGAAGCGAAAGGATTTTTAAGGATTGGTGACTGAAAGGTATGGTGCAATTGAAACGAACGATAAAGACTTGTGTGTTTTGTGCGGTGACGCCGAAATTACCTACATGCAGACGCGTTTGAAAATCTAATATCTTTAGAGTTTGAAAAGGAAACATCTTACCCCGAGAAGGAACCGTCCCAAAGGTGTCATCGGCCCACAGGGATTATGCTCCGTGTTCTGCCGTTGGCATCAGCACGGAATTCAGTATCTGACATTTTTATTATATCGTTAACATCCGATAAGTATTTAACTGGAAATTGACAAACGGAGATTTATTCCTCGGATCACTCCGTCCATGTCACACATCTTCTTCATTACTTCGTTCATGTCACTTATTAAATCGTATTCACGTGTACCGGTTTTTCATGAGATACCTAATGTTTTTAGTGTGTACCGCCTCCTCTATAGATAACATTATCCTGTAATGGACCTTATTTTTCGTTAGCGTTTAATATTATTTGTAGTCTAGAAGATGAGAGATTCGCTCTAATAATTCGATAAAAACACTATATTTCCTACTTTGTTTTCAAAATACTATCATTTGAATCCAATAGTATAAATTTCTTCCAGGGTGGGAAAAGACATTCTATATGCTACATTGTAAGAATAGACTCGGATAACATTTTTTAAGATACTGGCACGCAAAGAGCCAAATTTTCTCTTATAAAATTAATTTTGGCCCATTATTTACTGTGGCACAGTCCATTGTGAAGTAAGGATTGCCGTGTAAATATGGAAAAAGAAATATTGATAGCGGAAGTATTTCTTCGCGCAGCAGTGTGGGATAAGCGGAATAGAGGATATAAGAGCAGATTTGCGTTGGATAAATGTTGAACTGAAATTGGAAAATCTTTGAAGGATTTAGGTAAAATACAATAAAACGCAGTATGAAACTTTTTTCGATATTTCTTATCTCAAAACTAGTCCCGTTCCTAGAAAGGGGGCAACAATAAAATCAGATAAAGCCTTATGAACGCGTTGTATCATAGTTATTTATAAAATGTTTTACGTGAGGCAACTATTTAAAAAAATAGTTGGCATAATATATTTACAAAAAAACCGTAGAACCAAGATATTAGGAAAATGAAAGCTTAATCTAAGAAGCATTTTTTTGCAGGAACAAGTTGCTACAAAACTTGAAATGTTTTAAGCATATAGAAGATAATCATTCTTTCCTTCATTGAAGAAAATAGTCTAGAATCATAAAAACTTTTTTCTCTTTTCATTGAAATGGACTGGTTTCACGTAAATCTTTGGAACAAAAAAATTATAATTAATTTCACAACATAATATTAGCGTTAGTTTTATTTCACAGTTGGCAAGTTTATATTTTCCTTCTTCATAAATTCCGTATCAGACAAGTAAAAGTGCATATATTACAATAGAAAGTGTCTGGCAATGTACGACATGTTCACCGTAAAACCATAAAACGGTAGCACAAGGAGTAACAATTTTCATAAACATTACAGCACCTAATTATGTTTATGAAACTCGACGCAATTCAGATCCATAAAGCGGCATTTGAATTTCTAACATTTTAATTTTCATCTGAAGATGTTAAGGTGGAAGAAGATGAACAACTAACAGCCTTGTTACCAGAACTTTCTTCTTCATCCGAATAGCTATTTGATTGTTTTAAATCCACCTCAACACGGGCAGGATGGAGATCGCCTCTGATGTAGTCGGATTTCACTAAATTGAATCACTTCTGGTGGCTGCCTATGGAAGCATCCTTAAGAGGCAAAATATCCCATGTCACCAGATCCTCCTGCCCCTCGCCGGAGCAGGCCGTCTTCCTCAACTTACAGCGCGGGTCGAAGTAAATCACTTTCACGGCTTCGTTCCAACATACGGACGGAGTAGTATTCGTACTCTTCGTATCTGGAGACCGCTTCGTGGTTTTATTCTCTCTGGCGCCGAGTACGTTTGATTCCGAAAAAGAGTACGTAACCCAATCACTCACGTCCGCCATTTCAACTTCAGTTCCTTTGATGACATTCGTGTCACCGACAGATACACGATGATCGGTGTATTACCAATCTTGATAGTTGAATTTTCCGGCCAAGTTAACTTTGTCAACATATTTATGCTCTTCATATAGATCATGTCTGGAGGCATTAAAGTTTGCTGCAGACCGTTTTCACTGTCGTGATAATCGAGCTCCTGATATTTTTTTCAAGTGTGTTAACTTATTTGGGGTGTTTCTTAGAGGCTATTGTTTAATTCCTAATCGTTTTGATGCTCAGATGAATTGGTACAGTTACCATCCCCTGCATAAGCATTGAATATTGGGACTGAAGCAGTCTTTAAACGAATGTTGATTTGCGAATCGCTGGAAAAGCGAGAATGACAGAGGTTCCGTTTTGGTTGTGGCTTGTTCTTTGTAATTTTTCCTCTGAAGTCATACTTTAAACCTCGACTTAAACTGATTTCGTTTATTTCTGGGCAAGACACGGGAACAGCCTAGCCGAGATGAATGCCAAAATATGAAAACAGTATTCATCTGCACTAAATAATAAAATAAATATTGAATAAACTGATAAAGTATAATGACAAACTATGGCTATTGTATAACCATGTTTTAAAAATTTAATTACACCTAGTGAGCTCTTTAATTATGTTTTGGTCAAAGGAGTTAAAAAACCCCACATACACTCCGTCATTAATGGTTAATATAAAGGTTAATGTTAAGATGAATATCATCAATGGTTTATATTGAGCAATAGGGGCATATTAAGATACTCAGAGCCCTCGAAATCCGTAGAGAGGGTCGGCGAACACGAGTGTTAACTTCGATTTCGGGTATTTCTGAAAGGTTGTTTAATGTCTCATCGTTTTGAAGCTCAGATGAATTGGTATAGTTACCATCCCCTGAGTGAGCATTGAATATTGGGACTGCAGCAGGCTTAAAATGGATAATAATAAGAAACTAATCTATTTCATCCCGGTTGAACTTTGCAAGACTACCGCTGAGATGCAAGTGGTATAAGTTACGTAAAAGAATAAAAATGAAATGTGCAATTTGAATGAAAGATACATTGTAGGTCAGTACCAACTAAGCAAAGCTCTCGAACAAGCGAAAAATAGTTAGATGCAAATACCTGGCCGAATCGTACGTGCCTGTTTCTGTAGCTCTGTTTGTACCCGTTCTACAAACAGAGTTTTAATGAAATATTTCGAAACTTTAATAAACAGAACAAAAAAAGTATCGAGATAGGTGAGAATAGCATTTTGATTCATCAATACAAATAAATGAAGACAATATGTTTACTTTGCACTCATGTGTAAATGAGGATTTTATGGACTTTTCTCGGTAACGCTGATCTTGTGTGTACAATTTCATCGTTAACGAGTTTTTCAGTTGCTTTATTTTAGCACGAAATTGATGGAATGATATGATCCGAAGATCCGATGCAGACAGGCATAAGCTGTGAAAGTTGGAACAATTTTGGAACGAGAAAAAAGTCTGCTATGACCAGGAATTGAACCCGGGTCTTCCACTTGCCGGGCGGATATTCTACCCCTGAACTATCTTAGCAGAACATTTTCTCTCGTTTCTGAACACGGATGTTTTCCTTTGTAGGACGGGAACTAGGCAAGCTAGTATCAAACTGCCCCGACAGATGTCCTCGAAGAGAATCATCGAAAGAAACTCCTTCCTCTCAAATGGTGAGATTGCCAACATGAAATTAATGGAATGATATGATCCGAAGATCCTATGCAGACAGGCATAAGCTGTGAAAGTTGGAACAATTTTGGAACGAGAAAAAAAAAAAAAGGAGTTAAGTGCAGCTTGGAGACATTGCTTGTCTTCATCGGAGTCAACCCTTTTGAAAATATTACAGTCATCCACTTATAAAAGAATTTGGCCATCATGTGAAGCAATGACCTCGACTAAATCATCAATGTACAGATTACGAGTAAATAGTAGAGGTCCCAGGACACTACCCTGAGGTACACCGGACAAGACTGAAGTAATGGACGAGGAGTGGCCATTAAGTACAACACGCTGTGATTGGGAATAGAGATAATTTTCCAGTTAAATCTATTGCTTAATTTATGAAGAGATCTTTGGTCAACTGTATCAAACACCTTAGCCAGGTCAATATAGCATACATCAACCTGGGATCTTTGTTCAAAGACCAGAATGATTTCATGGTGTATGACAGTAAGATTCGTTTCAAAACTAACATTTCTTTAGTGGTAACTACATAATTGAGAACAAAATTACATATTATATGTATATACAGCAATATCCCACGACCCCGATGTACGCAGATTTGTTATTATGCGATACACTTGATAAAATATTTCCTTTGTTATCTAGAATAACATTAAAGTAAAAATTGTAAACAACAAAAAATGCAAAGTAGCGCCAACCTCTACAGCCAATCAGCAATTGAGAGCTCTCAGCGAATTAATGCATTTGTTTACATATACTTAACTGCAGCACTGCAGTTTGCATGTAGCATTTCTCTGCCACAGATTATTCAATCTCCTATATTTTTATGTATCTATATTGATTTAAAAGCAAAATATTTACAATATGGCTTCAAAAACATGCAGGTGTTTATTTCTTTGTTATTATTATTTAATTCTATTAAACTGGTAATATCCCTTAAGTTTAAATTGAAAAAGTTGTAAATTATGTGAGAAAAATACTTATACAATACATTTATTTTAGACCCTGATATATATGCATCTTTTCCAGGAATGCACCCTTCACGTATATCAGGGTATTACTGTATACAGGCAGTTCTTGTTTTGTGCAGTTTTGAAATACGTGAATTTGGATTTACATGGTTTATTAATTTAGGCGCTCTCAATTTACACGGTCCAAAAATTTACATTCTAACTCTGTTTAAAATGAACCTTTAAAGCACAATGAGAGAAATCCTGGCAACTCTATTGGCAGCAGTGTACAACAAGTGCAGGCATCTTGTCTCATAAGTCACTTCCCACTGGGTTTGGCCTCAGCTTCTGCATGACTTTATAGTGAACGAACATTCCATATCGTTGTGCTTTCATGAATTGTTTTGCCCTTCCATTTCATCAAGCAAGCATTCTTCTACTTCCTCCACTCAATCTTCTCCCCCACTGTCGCCTTCAGTGTCATCCAATGCAGATGACCCTTTCCCTTAATAACTCCTCCACTCACCTCATCCTCTCCACCAGCTCCATTAAGCTTGTCCGGCACAGCAGTTAATGTGTCTTTCTTACTACATATTTATTTGTCTCAGGTTTAAGTTTATTTTCTACTTGAAATAATTGTATTAACTTATTGTATTGTATTCTATATTAAAATTTGAAATTTTGGTTATGTTGAGTAGGGTAATACAGGAATGCACTCCCCCTAACCTGGACATTTCAATTATTTTATATGGGAAAATTGTTCTCGATTGACGAATATTTGATTTACATGGTAGTTTTCAGGAACACATTAACTGCACAAATCGAGAACTACCTGTATATGTACAATATAAAACACATCTGGAGTAGCAATCGAAGCAACTGTGTTGTAAAGTGTAAAATTTGGCATCAGCAATGCCAACGACTGAGTTCAGTACCCTGGTATTTCGAAAAACTCACTCCGATAAATCTAAATTGTCTCTCCGTATGACCTCTGATGGTCTTAAAATAAACTTCTAGGAAGGACCGAAAAAAAACTCGGTTGTTTTGAAAGGAAAGAATACATTAGCCAGAGTATACTTGGGCTTGTCAGAATTTGACCTTCACCTCGACCCGATTATACTCAGGTGAATCAGGGAAGTGGTTCAAGTTATTTTGATGCCCCTTTGATTTTGATGCTCTAGGCACATGCCTAGTCTGCCTTGGGGTAAATCCAGCATTGCTGGGAGATATGGCACCTATAGCAAAATTTCAATGAAACACCTTATGTAGAATGATTTATGTAGTATTATCATAAAAAATATAGTATTTCTTATCAATAACTTTAAAATTTGAGTATTAAATTAATAATTATTTATGGGAAAAAAAACTTTTAGCAGTTTTTGTGGGAATGTATGGCACCTTTTCCAAGTGGCACCTATGGCAAATGCCACCTTCACCCTAGCCTAATTACAGCATGGTAAATCCGGCCCTGGGTGTACATAAAAATTTCTGGTACCTCATAATGGTAAGAATGATTTATTGAAAAGTTGGGACCCAGAGGTCATCTAGGTAGGATGTGAAGTTGCAAAAATAATTAATATAAACCTTTTTCTCAACAAAATTATTGTAATATTTAATGTCCTGAAATTTTTAAATTAATAATTCATATATGTATAGGTAATACTAAAATACATTTTATGAAAATTCCATTTCTTGGAAAAGATGGATGTTTTTATCATATTGGGAAGCAGGGTTTTTGACAAAATGGTTAGAGGGATTCAAGATGCATAAGGTTAAGAACCTCTGCCCTACATCATAGAATTACGAAGTAAAAAGCGGTCACACTCTGAGACGGTGTATGCATTCGAAAAATAGACGTTTTGGTACAGTTTACAAGCAATAAAACCTCTAACGGCACTTTTGGCTTGGACTTTCATTTGATGAGTTCAGAGCTCGGATGTATTTTGCCCTAGTGAGAAAGTGTGATTGGTCAGAAATATGTTTTACACTATTCTTCATCTATGTTTACATAAAACAATTTTCTCAGGCAATATTTTTCTGTGGTGACACTTCACTAATTATACGGTTGAACTTTTGTTTATAGAGATAATTTTAGGAACAGGAAAGTTTTAAAAAAATTCATAGGAGGCACTTCATATTTGTGCTAAAATATCCGAAGGTTACATGATGTAATCTTAGGATATTTTAACCAGGGATGTAACTTACATTAGTTTATTGGCTACAGGGTTAGAGTAGGCAACCCTCCACTACAGGAGTGATTTACAATGTTGAATTTATCCACACAATCACAACTTGAAATATGTGCTCAAAAGTTCCAGCAAGACAAAAAAAATTGAGGAAATATGCCTTCATATACAATGGGAATAGGGAATGAAAATATGTGATGAAAAATTAAAAAATCACTTTCAAATTGTTAATAAAATTATCTGTTCAACAATCAATTTCCGGATTTCCACAACATATAACTTTGTTTTTGAAGATATATCCAAATTTCACAGCTTAACTTAATCACATAAAAATGCCCCACCTGGAGAGCAATTTGTGAAAATTTCACACCCACTTATGCTTTAATTACTGTATTTACCCGAATCCAAGGTGTTTTTTCCAAATTTCCACTTGCAAAAATCGAGTGAAAATTATGTATGAAATCATATACCATCAATACATCACAGTCAATTGATCGCGCGTCAATTTGTCATCCTTCAATTCATGGCGCATTAATTCGTTACAAGATAAACTCATCACACGTCAATACATTGCACGACAAACTCATCGCTAGACAAATTGGAAGGCAAGACACCACGACTAGTGTATGGCAGGGGGATGCAATCACTCCTTGCCATACACAATCCAATGTCTCTCGCGTAATTCTGGTATTATCGAAATATAATAAATTATTTTGTGGAAAAGTGTCTCCCCCTGCCATTCATCTGTCATGGTGTATTGCGATGAATGTCGAGAGATGTATTGACATGCAATGAGTTTGTTGTGCAATGCATTGACGGGCGACAAATTGTTACTGCGCTGAATTAATGCATGACGAACTGACCACGACGAGTTGTCATAGAACCATAGGAAGTATGATTACACATTTTATCGATGATTTTTAAACAAATAAAACACGTGATAAAACAATTTTATCTACTAAAATTTTTCATTGTAAACTTATGATCCAGAATTCAATTAATAGTCTTAATTTTAAAAATAGATTTTTAAAATTCCTTCTTTTCAAACAAAAATTTGAAACAAACCATTTAAATTAATGAATGAACTAGTACATAGGTGTGTTCGAAATATACACCAAATACATTGTGAGAAATAAGACCATGAAATCTTTTTTCTGTTTTGACAATCTACTTAGATTCGAGGTCATCTTGGATTTGGGTAAATACAATAACAACATCATGAAAATCCCAGAACATTTAAACTTGGGATGTTCGTCTTTAACAAAATGTGAGAACCTAGTTTTTTGACCAACTCATATGACAATTAAAAGAAAGATTAACAGGTATGTAAAACTTTCATCTTCACAGTGTATGCCTTTTTTACCGATCACAGCCTTTCAAGAGTAATGAACATAAAATTAAAATACCACTTCATGCTTCCATTCCTCCATCCAAAACTGTTCCATCTGAAAGAAAAACCAAGCTGACTCAACCTTGATCTCTTCAATAGCCCTCTTCTCTCCCTCTGCCTGGTCTCCATTTTTACTCCCCTTCTTCAAGTTAGCTTTTTTCAATTTACCCCTCCAATGCGCTTTTACATAACCCTTATTTTTTCCAATTTACTCTCCCCTGCAAGGTTACATTAATAGTAGGTTTATAGGTTTATAGAATTCTCCATAGAAAGAGGTCAAAGCACTAAATAATAAATCTATGTCAACTGATTAGATAGATTATGTTACATACATACATGGTTTTCATACTTAAATATTAGGTTTCTAAGATTATAGAAATAATGCCAACAGCTCAGGGTTCATGTGACAACATAAGTCAAACCCATAACTGAATGTGAAGACTGCTGTGCGTTATTTTATTAGTATTGCAAATATTTGACATAAATAACTGTGAAAACACGACATGTTCACCAAAAAAGTGGCCAGCATGAATTTCTTACTGAATACCACTACTCTAACAAGGAGAGGACACAGTAGTGGGGTCACGAATTTTTATGAAACTTGGTAGGTGTATAGCTCTGGATTCCAGGATCACTGCAAACCCCCCTTTTGATAATATACGGCCGATAGTTTTTTCCGAAAATCACGATTAAATATTGCAATTTCACTTCAACTGGTATAAATTTAATAATGCACGCCTCCTTTTACAAATCCTTTTTCGCATTAAAATTTAACTGGGCAGTCACATTGATATGTTTATTTTTTTCTATGTTGTTTGGTGGTGATTCGGATTTTTTTCTCAAGTAACTCAATGCACAATTGTCTGCACAAAGTTTACATTATTGAATCGCACATTCTTCATTGATCTCGACACATGCTCTTTCCTATATTGATGCTTATGACATGGAAAGGATCCCTGATATTATTTTTGCGAATACTTCATCCGAATACATATAATATAGGCGGAGGTATATCAGGCAAAGTGTCGTTGAAAGTATAAAAAAACATGAACTGGTGAGAAGTCTGTTAAAAGTACAGTAATATAATTAAATAAAAATATTTCTTTTATGAATGCCTCAGAAATTTGGATGATTGATTAAAAGCATTAATAATTTACAATCGTCAATCATCACTGGGACCAATGATGGGGAGAGTTAGAAGGGAAACTAATTTTATTATGAATCGACAGGTAATGGAACTTTTGCTTTATGTTAGAAAAAAATCTTCACAGTTTCCTGGATGATAAGAGTCATAGTAACATTGGAAACAGATCAACTTTCTGCACCAAGAACATTTTGCAAAACTCTGCTCCTCACAAATGAATTTTCCATTTAAAACATCATCTTGAAATTTTATTTGGTTAACGTTGAAAAAGACTTCTATTTTATCGGTGAGCTTGGATGCAAACCATGCATACCTGATCATTTCATGGAAAATCGGAGCTGAAAGCTGGTTATGAATTAATGACTGTATTTTAATTACATCCATATGGCTGTTGATTTCCCTCTTTTGTTGGAGCAACTGTCCAGCATTTTGCTGCCGTGAAATGAAAATTTTAACCTGACGATAAAAGTATACATCAAAAGGGTGACACACCGAGGTACACTTTGGGGGAATAACTTTGATGCCGCAAGTTGGCTTGTTGTTCACATTCATGAATCATTCATTGTGCAAGGCCTGGCTTGTCTGTCTCGACCACGAATCTATAAGAAGCAGGATCGTTTTTTCTGTCACATATGGCTTTAATACCTTGTCCAAATACATTTCATAGTTGGTAGTATGCAACTAACTTCCCCGAATTCGTGCAAGCCACGAACACATTCTTACAGTGGCAGATAGCATCACTAACACCCTGTTGCACTTTTGGCCCAAATATCTACATAGGTTCTTGCAGGCAAATGAAAACTTTCGACAAAAGCTTTCCCGATAGTATGATACTGTATTGGGCCATATACAAATGCGTCATTTTGCTCAGTTTACTTACATAAATTTCGGTTGCTCTTTCACCCTGATGGGATAGATTACACTTGATCTGGGCATGATACAAGTTTGATTGGCATTGATTACCAAATTAGGGTCATACAGAGAAATCAGCTTTTGGACTTGCTCTTGAAAAAGCATGGCAGCCTTCATTGTCTCTTCAGGGCATATTTTTTCTCTGTGACTAATGTATCTCACGACCTGTCTTTGGCGGATCTTGTGCCTTCTTTTAAATATTTTCAACCAGGATTGTGACGCCTCGAATTTAAATCCGCCGGAAATATGTTGAAGAGCAGCTGCCATCCCCCACTTCCACAGAATTCTCATTGTAACGTGGTCTCCATTTATTCGGGCTTCACAAAACCTAACATAAACCCACCTGTCAATGGCAATCTACTTATCCCTAAAACTTCCTCCAGATAGAATATCTCTCTCTCTCCCATATTTTGATTCTGTCCTTTCTCGTAATACGTCGAGACACTCGCGCAATAATTGATTTTAGAGACCAATATGGATGCAGATTCGCAGCAGTAACAACATTAATTTTAGTTTCCAGAGGAATGAAGGAATTGATAATTTTCTTTGGGGATGGCACATATGGACCGTAACTAAAAGTTGGACTAGAACAGCCTTCTTCCTCATTAGATTGTCATCTTTGCCAAGCAGGTATTCATCGATGAGGACCATGCTGTCCATCATTCCCACAATACAATTGTACATCTCATGTCTGATGGTGATAGCACGATCAGAAATCTCCTGACTAATGTGATCAGAAATTAAACCACTTTTGCGAAGAAGGTTGGCGTAAAAGTTAAGCGCATAAGCGAATAAATGAGGTTTCTCCAAATTTTTAGCGTCGATCAGCAGGATGCATCTTGCCGAAGATGGATCTGGCAAAGATTCCACCCTATAATTTCAGTCTGGAATAGTACAGAGAAATTAAATTTTCAACGACCTGTAAAAGGTTGACCAATGTACAAGATATTTTGAAAAACAACAAAAAATACTTACTAGAAATGTAGACTCAAAAAAAATATTCTTCTACTTTTGCTTGTTTGTTGAAAAATAACTCGGTGAAAGGCACACAAAACAAATGGAGGTCCACAGAATGAAAACAAATTGCCAGTAGATTTGTGTTAAAAGAAGATTTTAATCAATCAACCAAATTTCTGAGGGATTCATAAAAGAAATATTTTTATTTATTTATATTACTGTACTTTCAACGGACTTCTCACCAATTCGTTTTTTTTTTATACTTTCAACGATCCTTTGCCTGATATACCTACGCCTATATTACGTATAAGTATTTGGATGAAGTCTTCGCAAAAATAATTTCAGAGATCCTTTCCATGTCATAAGCATCAATATAGGATGTAGCATGTGCTGAGATCAATGAAGAATATGCGATTTAATAATGTAAACTTTGTGGAGACAATCGTGCATGGTTTTACTTCCACAGTTTCTAGTAACTCGATTTAACAAATGACTTTTAAGAGCAACAGTAGTGATAAATTCTTTACCCTAACAAGAAAGATATAGAAAGAAAGTGTTGCTTGGCATCCACTATTATCAAAAGGTCAACCGTCCTAAATATGAAATAAATTCGGGAACTAACTAAAAGTTTCTGCTTCCTATGATCATGGAATCAAAATACTCAAAGGCTGCAGTGCACCCTTTAACCTTTAAATGCCTGGCATGCTCAAAGGTGCGGGCACGCAAAATGTCCTGTTCAGCAAGGATGTACCCAGGGAGAGGGTCCCCCTCCAGTTTACAGATAATTGTGGGATCTGATAACCATGTTACAAACGTGCTACATTGCCTCTTGCTATGCTGCCACTTGCTGCATTGAGTTATGAGAAATAAAAAAGTTATAAAAGTTTATATATTATTTGAATAGGACTTTTATTTAATCAATTGCTGGAAATAGGTTTTTGGCCTCAGATCGCCCCCCCAAAGTAAATTTCTGGGTACATGAATGCCGTTTGGTGCCTGGCGGGCCCATGCAGGCAGGCTTAGTTTGGAGGTCGCCCAATGATGTTGCATTCATCAAGGATGCATGAAATTTGGGAAGGGTCCTCCTAGAGGTCTGCTCTCAAGATGTGTCAAGGCAAACATGTGGTAGATCCAACTACTGGGGGTGAAGACATCTCACACAGAGAGATAACAGGAAATAGGGTGAGAGTGTTAGCCTAGCCCCTTTCCAACTTCCCAACTCTGACCTCTCCAAGGCCCAAGGATGTTGGAAGTGGATGAAGAAACTCAGCAAATCTTTTATTTTTTATTTCTGGGGTTCGACTGTGCTTCATGAATGCAGCTTACTTTTGAACAAAGTCCTGGTAGTATGGAACGAAGCGAATCAACTAGACCAATTTCTGCTGCATCTGAGCCAGTTGAGTCTTCAGCAAATACATCCATCAAAGCATCCAAAGCCTCTTCCACAACACACAATTCTTCATCTGCTCTAGTGCTGACTTGAAGTAGAAAAGTTCTTACTTGCTGAATTTCACAAAAAATAGAAGGAATTGCCTGAATGCCTTCTTTATATTTTCAACAATATCATTCTATATAGCTGCTTTTTACTTATGATATAACATATAGGAGTATACTAATGTTTAGGCACTTCCAGATGAGCTGGAGACTCGATATTTTTATGTGGATAGGACTATGTGCATAACTGACTAGAAAAATCGAAAATCTCAAAAAAGTTTAACAACACAGTTGCTAAAAATTCACAAATTTTTAAGGTTTATATATTTCTGAATGTGCTATGAAGCTGAAGTTGCTTGTAAAGGTAGTATTTGTAAAAAACCAAGTAGAGATTATAGAAATTTTTATATCATTATAAATAGTTGCTTCTTATATATATATATATATATATATATATATATATATATATATATATATATATATATATATAGGATATATCATGTAAAACCTAAGGTACTTCTGGAAGTGCTACAGAGCTGAAATTGGCAGGATGATAGGTCATTGAGACCTCAGGATAAACTCTGAAATTCCAGAAAAATTTATATTTAAGTGGTATTTTAGGCCCCAATGTCTAATGTCCAATGTCTATAGCTAACAAGATACACATAACATCCAAATCTGAAGGTGAACTGCCTCTTATGCTGGAATTGAAATAGTCCTAAATAAAATTAAATGAGAACATATGAAATAATCATGCATAACTGAGTTTATTCAATGTTATTCACATAATTTCCAGAAAATTATCCATGGAAGACAGTTAATATAACTTACGGTGCAAATTAATTAATACAGAAGCAACTTATACAGAGATAACTGAAGAAAAAAAAGTTTATCTGTAGGAACTGGTTTGTAAAGAATTATGCAAAAGTCTAAACATCAAAATAAGTGAGAAATATGAAAATACAAAATAATTATTTTAGTCATAACAATAAAACCTCTAAGCTTTATAAGTGCATACATTTATTCCTCTTTTCTGAGCTCATTAAAGTCACTGCTAGCAAATGATTAATCAGCGATCACTGGCTTCAAGATTTTCTGACAGGGATCCAATCAAATCCAGTTATTGAAAGTGTCAATTTCTACAAACGATGTTGCATCGTTTTTGAAATTCTAATCGTATCATGATATACAAAAGAAGAACAATTTCCACAATTTTTGGAGTACATGCACATAAAATTATTCTCGCAGCACACACAAAACAAACTTTCTAAGGTCCAATCACAATTTCTTTCAACAAATAAATAATTCTGAATCCATATCAACCAATAAGTATGAAGGAAGACATTAAGCATATAAAAATTGATTCGTTACGATAACTAAAATTGGTCAACTGTAATAAAGCAACAAAATATTAAATTAAATTAAAAATAATCAACTATTCAAATGCTATCTTCGCTCTGTTGCCAGTGCCATGAGCAGGTTCAAGAAGCTCCGAGGGCAAGTGACCCAAAACTTCTTTAGATGTATAATGGCAGTATTTTTTGGCCTTCATCTACATTCAGGTAATTGAAAAAACCTGCACTTGAGTTATCTGCTATCAGCAACATTATCATCTCTAGACAACTTGTAACACATGGTAGCATTGCTGAGACTCCGTCTGCAAAAGTCAACCAATTGGTGTAATCAAAACATAAGAAATTATAAGAGATAAAGAAGAAGAAGAATGAATAACAAAAAATATTTAAAATTAAATTGGTTTTAATGATATAAGGAATTGTTGAATGAAATCAAGATTCAATTAACATCTTAATCTAACAGTACTCATATGATTCTTTCCTATAACTTATAAACTGATGCTCCTCGACTTACAGATTATTGAATTAATGGATTTAATTCCCATGAATTTTTAAAAAATGTTGACTCGGAAATATTCAGTAAGTGCATAACGTAAGCAAGCAGTGTTTGGGAACTACTTGGCATCACGTTTGGAAGAAAGCATTACCTTCATTGTGCACATTCTGATCACCAGAAGAAGAAGAGGCATCTCAGTATTGTTCTACATCGCCTAATAGATGAATCTTGACTTCTGTTTGTACATCTCTCGGATTATTTTTTTCATGTTTTTCTCATAAAATTTCTGCTGTGCCGCCCATTACAAAAAGGCTAATAGGCATGTATAGTATGCTAGCCTGTACTGTACATAAGAACTTAGTCTATATGAGGCACTTCCGACTTACAGAATTTTCGACTTACAAAGAGATTTCAGGAACCTAACCCATCCGTAAGTCGGGGAGCATCAGCATACATGCAGGTTGTAGGGAAAAATCATTCACCAATTACCATCAAAGCTATGCCTATTAAAATCACAAAGTATTTAATTTGGAATTAGATGCTGATAATAAAATGGAAAAGCTTGATGGATTGGTTGATAAATGAATTCAATTACGAGCATTGGCAGCACACAAAATGGTCATGAACCTATAGCAGGAGATTGTATTTAAATGTCAGACCAACTACAGGTATTCCACCAGCATGACATATTTTTAAGTACAAATACAGATAAATGAAGCTCACATAGGCAGTGGCAGATTACTCACTAGGTGCAATAGGCGCATGCCCCAAAATGAAATATGAGAATAGAAAATTAAAAAATAATACATGTGATAATCAAATTTCAGGTGAAATTATGATAGATATGGGCATACGAGTAGTGTATAAGATGCAAACAGGTCCACAAGATCATCAAAGAGACTGTGCATGTGCGAGTATTCTGCTTATGTGAGAATCCGTGCATACACCTTGCACCCAGTGGCCCTACTATTTGCATCGACCATATGACAGTGTTGATAAGATATTTTTTGTTTTTATCATTTGCAATGTATGATAAGTTAATATTGTGTATTATAATTTAAAATTGTCTCTATGCCATTTATCAAATTGTTAAAATATAACAATTGTAAGTACCTACGTATATTATATACATATTTGTCTAATTCGAACAATTTGTTTTTCCAAAACATTTTTTAAAACAATTTTTAAAAATATCTATCTTATTGTTATCCCCATAGAAAATGAAGCAGCCATTCGATTCAGGAGCAAAGAAGTGAAAACTACAGAAAGAAAGAGAAAAATTGGCAGAAAAAACAGAAATACAATGGCTGCATTTTTTAAACCATCTAGCTCAGTGGCAAAAATAGGTACATTTAAAGAAACAGAAGTCAAAATCAAATAACAAGAAGGTACAAAGGACAGTGAAGTAGAATTGATCGAAAATATAGAAGAAACTGGAATAAAAGACCAAAATCTAGAAGTTGAAGAAATTGATAATATTGAGAATGAAGCAAGTGAATGATATATAAATTATCCAAATGATATTGCATTATGGCCAATATCTTTAAGTAATAATGCCATAAACTATTATTTAATAAACCCACCTAGTAATATAGGAGACATTAATGAACTGAAAATTGAATATACTGAGAGGAACAGGGTTCTGATTTTGTGCAACATATCTATTTTTTCAGCATCCACAAGGCGATGGAATATTTTCATCAACTCTTTAAAAAGCAAGTATTCTTATCATATAAAAAGAATAAGTGATACTAGGTGGTCGACTTGAGCTGATGCAGTTTTAGCATTAAGAGAAAGCTATGCATGCATTAAAGAAGCTTTAAAAGAAATAACTATAAATAAAAATAAAAAACCAATGGGCAAAACAGAATCACAAAAATTATTAAAATTTTTTATAATTGGAAGCAACGAATCTGCTCAAATCTTTAGCAGAATTAATTTCACATATTCGGAATGATTTTGAAAGCGTTGAGAGAGAAGCAGCTCTTTTAAAAACTGATAAGGAGCTTGATGATGTAAAAACCAGGGTAAAAAAGAGAAAATTGCAACATGATGAATCAAGAAACAATGAAATAATTCATTCACTGAGGAAACTCGGTGGTCATAATAGAAAAACATAAATACTATGAAAAGGTCAATACTATGTTAAAAGAAGGACCCTACACGAAAATTTCCAAGAACCCCCTATACAAGATGATCACAGACACAAAAAACACCTTAAAAACTTGTGCCACAATAATCAAGAAAAAAATCCAAACCCAACTTCATATCTCAAACCCTATAATCCCTAGGATGTACTGCCTCCCAAAAATACATAAAAAAGACATCCCCCTCAGACCTATTGTCTCTGCCATCAACTCTCCTACGTACAAAATTTCCCAATAGCTAAATAAACAGTTCAAACAATGGCCTCTTACTCAAGAGTCGCTTATTAAAAATAACACCCATTTCATCAATGAAGTTAAAAACTTAACCCTAAAAAACACTGAAATTCTAGTTTTGTTCGATGTTGTGTCCCTTTTTCCCAGCATACCAATAGATGTAACACTAAATTTCCTTGAATCCTGGCTCAAAGAACAAAACTTACCACAAAAATCAGTCGATGAATACATCCTATTAACACGCCTTTGCATGAAACAGAATTTCTTCCAAATAAACAGTAATATATATATATATCATATATCACGATTGAAAACCTAACTAAACTAACTAAATACATATTTAGTACGTTTACCTCATTATTAGAAATCTTGTGTGCGTGTATTTGAGTGCTTGCATGTGTGATTGTTTTGTCTGTTAGGTCCCTGTCATTGCCGGAAGGCCCATAAATCTACAGGCAGCTGTGTGCGATACTAGGTCCCTGGCGTGGTTTAATCTCCCATAAAACTAGTATTATTTCCCTGTTTCTTTCCCCTTTTTTTCCCTTACCTCTTGGCGTGTATATGTGTGTGTGTTTGTGGTTGATTAGTAGGTCTCTGTCGTGGTCATACTGACTCACAAACCTTCTAGCAACGGTGTGTTTTTTTTTGGGTCCCTGGCTCAGAGTAATTTCTCGCAAACCCAGTCCCGTTTCCTTTCCACCTTTATGATTAGTGCTTGTGCGATTGAGTGAGTGAATGTGTGAGTGATATAAGGTCCCTGGCATGGAGTAACAACCCCTAAACCTGTAAGTTTATAATTTTTATTGTCTTTTGCCTTTTCCTGCCTTTCCTCCCCCTTTTTCATTGTGTGTCTCTAACTTTGAATTTTACGGTTAAGGAGTTAATTCTATTTAACATCAATTTCGCCGCAGTCTCCATCTTTACTTATTTTGTTTTATTTTATAGTTCGATGGAAATTTATAGTTTTATGATGTTTTATTTAACAAAGATTATTTTGTTGTACGTTGTGTTTTGTTTAATATCAATATTTTAAACTGCATTGCAATTAAATTAATAAAATAATTCCCTTATATATATAAGGTAAAATAGTTATGGGCCTCCAAAATAAATTGCGCCTAGGGCCTCAAAGTGTCTTAATCCACCACTGCATATAGGCATTTTAAAGATTAACAATGATAAAATAAAAATCTCCTGTAATAGTACCATTTCATTTGCAATAGTTAATGGTGACCTAAGTTCATGAAGAAACTACAGAGGGACATAATAATCGACATACTGATCACAAAAGTTTGGCATCATTTTCCTCATCATCATCATCCCCATCATTGTCTTCATCATCATCCACCCCCTGGCCTCCTTGGCTATCATGAGAATTGCAATGACTGTGTTGCTGATCCATTTTCCAGCAGCTGGCCATCATCAAAGCGCATCCCCAGCTCCTTGAAAACTCTTGCCCTGAAGTCACTCTCAGGACCTCCATTACTGCCATACCCATTGCCTATATCACCGTCCTGCATGCCAGCAAAATTGAAGTATAAAAACATTTCAGTTTCATAAAACAATACAATTTTAATGATAAGGATGACTTATGCAACTGAAATGGTGAACATGAAACAACATAGTTTTTTGGAATTCTGGTACAGTTAAGTATTAGAGTAAAGACTAGATAAGGAGACTTGAAGTCATATTCATATAAATCGAAAGCATGAAAATTTTGTGAATAAAAACTTGAAAGGTATATTTTTACATTTTCTGTTAATTTAATGATGGAATTAAAATCAATAATGAGTATAAAACAAAGTCTCTTAAACTTTAGAATTATATTTTAAAGAGAGATAAAATAATTTGACCTCTATCAGGTAAAAAACAATCAAGATACCTTTTAAAGTGTTTTATCTAAAAACCATTTAAGTATTACTGTTAAAATGAAAAAAAAACTAACCCCAAAAATTAGAAGCAACTATGGTGATATTCTGTGAAAATGCCTAAAAATCCATGTAATTTTCCTACTTTCGTATGTTAATGTTATGGAAATGCTATTCTGTGGACCCCATGAGGTTCCCAAGACCCCACGGATTTCAAACCTTTTGGTCCTATTAGATAGCATTCCAAGTTTTGTGGCTCTTGGATCAACCATGTGGACAAACATAGAAACCAACATCCAAACAAATTTCTGAATTATTGTATAGATAATATCATTAATTTCGACCAATGAGATAAACATACAGTGGTCTTAATCCAAACACATAAAATATTCCATTTATTTCTAGGATTATATTATTATGCCATTGATTTTTAACTACAATGTAAACTTATGATCACGTCATTATACTAACACATGAAATTTAGTAATACGTGAAAAGCATTTTAATAATGTGTTTCGTAGTTTTTCGAGAAATTTTAACTTTTTTTAATTGTTAAATATAATGGCATCATATCTACTTCACAATTCTTTTATTCAAATATGTGCTAAAGGCAAGAATGATGCCATAACACAAAATATCCTAATTTTTCCAAAATTTTAGCATATTGTATTAATGATGATTATTCTTATTGCTCATACAGGATGATCTTAGGCATGAAACTTGAAATACAAAAACTTGGACACAAGCCGATTGCCAGAGAATTTAGAAATTATGGATAGTTTCATTAATTTCGCAGAAAACTATAAATATTCTGTGACAACTCATGGAATTTATTATCGAATAAATAGTGAAGTGCTGTTGCCTTGGAGATGTTTCTTATGCCACAAAAATATCATCTTCTCGGAAAAAGTCCTCAAGGCATGTAACCTATGGAGCATAAATTTATTAAAAACAAAAGAAAACAGAAAATTAGATCCAGTTTCCCTATCCGAGTTTTTACAATTTTTACATATAAATAATTATTCAATAAAATTAGACCTTATTTTGGACAACTATTTAGGCAAGAGCCAAACTTTTATTTATAAACAAACTATGAGAAGCATAAGTTAATTACAAGAACCTTCATGTAATGATAGAAACTAATGCATAAATGTTCTGGTTCTAATTTGGACACCCTTGATCCACCTTACTTCTATATGACGCTCGCATAATTTATGCTTTTGTTAAGATTGTCTCCGATCTGGGGGTGGGGGGGAGTATCTTGGTTGCCACCTCCCTGTCTGCACCACTGGTTATGTGAGTTAACCATCCTTATAACGTACATTCCCTGATGATGATGCCGTATGTATTTATATTTTATTTATTTAGTAATGATTTCACATGGAGCTTTAAAATAGCATTTCACTGTGAAATATTAAAACACAAATATAACATTAATAAATAACATCAATTAATAATATTAGCATATAGTGCCACTTACTTAAAAACTGAGAGGACAGTTTCATGAAAGAGGGAGGTGAGAGGCGAAAAACATCAATATCAGAAGGGAGGGAATTTAATAAGTATGGAAGACGACAGAAAAAGGAACGCTGTATAAATGAAATCCTAGGGGTATTAGTGTGAAGAAGTTGGGATAATCAGGTTGATCTAGAGGGCACATGAAAGTTGAGAAAAGATAATAACTCCGGGCAATTAATATGAGAATTTGGAATTTTGTGAATAAAAGAAATATCTTGTTTATGATAATTGGTAGAGAGATTGTCAATAGCTATTGTGCAGAGGACTGTATGTTTTGTAGCTTATCAAAAAGATGGAACACTTATTCTAATAATTTTTATAAAAAAATTCATAATTTGCTCAATGGAGCGTAATTAGTTATGCAGGAGGAGGGCAAAATTGGTGAGCAATGGGAAATTACGGGAAGTACAATAGAGCAGAAATACGTCCTCAGAGACACAGGCTCCCTAGGCTCCGTGTATCTGTAAAAGAATGCTAAGGAGAGAGAGAGAGCCTTTCTCTTCATCATGAAAATGTGTTCTGAAAAGTATAGTTTAGTGCCTATTATAATAATATTAGTTGATGCATACCCAGTCACAGTATCCGGCAATCAGGTATCCCTTGGTCTTCTCGCTCCTCGACAAAATTTTCTCCGCCCGCATAAGGGATGTGTATTGTCTCCAACATCATGCCCCCCCTATTAAAATCTCCCCTTGCATAAACCCAATATGCCACATCCCTCTGTTCTCCCTCTCCACCCACTGCCCCTTCACCCCTCCCTTCCCCCTCAACCATTTCTTCCCCCTCTCCCATTACTTCCCCCTCTCCCATTTCTTCCCTCTCTCCCATTTCTTCCCCCTCTCCCCTGTCTTGTCCCTCACCCCTCTCTTCCCCCTCTCTCATTTCTTCCCCCTCAACCATTTCTTCCCCTTCACCCATTTCTTCCCCCTCACCCATTTCTTCCCCCTCTCCCATATCCTCCCCCTCTCCCCTGTCTTGTCCCTCACCCCTCTCTTCCCCCTCTCTCATTTCTTCCCCCTCAACCATTTCTTCCCCTTCACCCATTTCTTCCCCCTCACCCATTTCTTCCCCCTCTCCCATATCCTCCCCCTCTCCCCTGTCTTGTCCCTCACCCCTTTCTTCCCCCTCCCCCCCCCACAACCCTATCATCACCTCCTATAACCGTCACCTCTTGTAATTCATCCTCCTCCTCCTCTTCAACCCTTGCCCTTTCCTCCTCCTGAAATAATTGCCAGAAAAAATCAATTAATGAATGAATAGTTAAATATTAGCTGATGTGTAGAATCTACAAACCTCTATGAAAAATCAAAATACTTAAACTAAATACTAATAAACATAACTCCACACAATTCTCATGCTTTATTCCTACCGTTCAGCCAATAAAGCTATATCATACTGCACCCACTTCCCCTTTTTTAACTAATTTCTACTGCACTAGGCACACTGATGAAGGAGAATTTTTCATTTGTAAAAAAGTCTTCATTGACTAATATTTTTTGGTCTTTCTAAAAATGTATAAAAAAAGCTATTGAGAGAGATGAAAAATTCATTTTGGTTCAATGGGTACTAATTTGGGGACTCCCAAAATTTGAAATATTTTTTAAGAATTTAAATAACACATCACTGTAGTAAAAAAAGAAATACAGATAGAAATTAATATAGTGTAACATGTCATTCTATTTGCAACGATTACAGCGGCATTGAAATGTCAATCAGTCACACCCTATCGACGTGATCTTAACAAAGTCCCTAATCTGTTTATCATCGTCAAGTTTGAATTGTCGAAGCAACGGGAAGGTAATTTAATCCCTAAATTCAGTACAACTTCGCCGAACGCGGCTTCCCGCAACGCGGTTTAAAATTTACGCGGTACTCAAATGCGTGATGAGCTTCACCGACCGCGGGAAGTGATTCACTTTTACGCGATTTCCTTGAATGACCATTTTCAATAAAAGGTTTGCCCTAAAAAGATCATTAGTAAGAAAAAATCGTACTACGATTATAGTGTTTTGTAAAGGCTGTCGGCACCCAATAAAAAATCATTCAGCGTTTTTAACTGCTTTTTTATCTTCAACTCCAAACTGGAGATGAGGATCCTTTTTTCTGAGGACCGATCGTTGGATTCGCTGTCGATATTAATCAATAAGTTTTTATTATGTATTGTTTCAGTTCTGTGAACATTAAGTTTAAATGTTTCTAAATGTTCAATACTGCGAGCGATGAAAGTGTCGTATTTAAGCAAGAATTTCCAGGTATAAAGGGAAAAATGTAAATGAGAATGTCTGCCTAGTGTAAAATCACGCGAGAATTTAATATTAATATTTTAATAAATATTTTATAAAACGCAATATTACTGTATATAATTAGTTGATGCGATGTTTACAATCTTTTTTCAAGGAAATATAAGCAAACTAAGTCATTATTATTGAAAAAACGCCTTCAAGGAGTAAATTTTTCCGAACTCGAAACGGAACCCTTTTATTTCCATAAGATTAATGATTCCTCCAACGCGGATTCGCGCAACGCGACACCCTTGTAGAACCTAACCCTTGCGTTCGGTGAAGTTTTACTGTACTACACTTCTAAAAAACCAGGCTACTGCTACTGAAATTTCACCGGGAAGAGGATTTAGTATGTATAAATGTTTTTAACTACAAGCACCGATGTTTATATTAAAAATGTTCATATGTTGTACTGCACACCCAAGTAATTCAAAAATGGTATTGATACAAAATGAATTTTAACAAAAAATATGAAATATCACATAAGGAGAAGAATTTGGGGAAGGCATATCTAAAGGGGGGCGATGTTCACTCCTAATCCTAATTCTTGAGCTTGAAGTACACACAGCTGCTCTGTGTGTTTTTTCACACATGGTGTAGCATTAAGGTATATATATATATATATAATTATTATTATAAATAATGAGTGGCTGCTGCTTATTATTGTAAGAATATAAATAAATAAGAATGACCTAAAGAAAAATGCCCCAAAATCGCCTTAGGACCCCAACTGAATTTAACGCGCCACTGAATATAAGCATAGGAAAACCTAAATTTTTTCTTCGGAAACGAGCTTTTCATATTCGCCAGAGACGATTGGGCACTTTTGTCATCAACTATTTAAAATAACGTATTAGAAAGGTTAATAAAATTAGAGAAGAAATATGTAATTGCCGCTTTAGGCTTACTATACTTACAGGGAAGGGAAAGGGCAAGTTGCTTGCGCCGGGTCTTCATCAGACCATCGTCGCCGCCCGACGCAATAGCGACGAAGAAGCGACCAAATCCGCCAGGCGATGACGCAGGACATAAAGAACAATATTGCCCAGCGCCAGGCGGATTTGGTCGACTTCTCGATAAACTCTGCAGACAGAAATGAGAAAAGAATTTCAAATTTAACGTATGTCGACGGCTTTGCTAATTTTTTTTACCTTCTGAACTATTCATAGATTATCAAATAAATAATTTCTTAAAACTATCGTTTTTATTAACTCATTTATCTACTTTGATGGAAGTGGTTGTATTCACGAACTACTGTATTGTCCCGAATATAAAGCGACCTTAAATATAACGCGACCCTAAGATTTTCGGAAAGTTTTTTAAGGAAAAAACGAAACCTTGAATATTACGCGACCCCAAACAGCCTTCTACCGATCTAACACAGACTCCTCGTTCATATAGGTAGTAGCATTTTTCGAACCAGGACAGACTACTTGTGATGATAATTTCGGTGACATATTTCGGTTGAGGCAGTTGAATTCGCGACCTATCTCTTTAGGAAAGTAAACGTTTTGATAATGCAAGATAGGATACAGATCAGATTGTATAATTCACTGGTTCCGTATGCATGAATAGCTAGTCTTATTGCCGAGGACGAACAAATCATCGCCAGTGCACAACGTGTGTAGCGGTCAAGGTATAGTGATCGGGGTGCACCGGAAGCTGGATCCGTGATTAGCGACACCCACGAAGGAATCTGCGGCTTAGTCTATGGTTATCGGCATTCAAAGTCACTAAGCTCGATCATATCAAATGCAAACTTATGTTTTCTTGCTTTCGTGACGGATATTCGTACTTTAATTGCAATGAGAATTGACCCTAGATTTAGCTATAAATCCACTAATCACCTGAGCTATGCTACGTTCAAAATTACGAAATACACCAGACTTTCATTAATATTGTGGAAAAAATTAAATTACCTTTGTGGATCATATTGGTCCTTCTTACACAGAAATTACGAAGTTCTGTATGCTGAGGTTGCCAGGGAAACAGCCAACAATGTTGTACCGCTGGACGACAGGAGAAAAAAGGCTTCTAGTTTGATATAATGAATTCAGAGCAAACAATTTTCCATCAAATTGTGGTAAAGAACTTATGGCAAATAAACGAAACTTTATATGGTGTGAATAGGAAAAGTACAAGTAAGTACTCGTCCGCCAGCTACAGCGGCGCCAGACGTGACAGGATTTGGAACTACGAAGTGCCTGGCTAATATGAAACGTCATCTCGGGATCATTTGGATGTCGGAATAGGAGGCGTTCTTAACGATTAATGCTATCGTGTCAAAAAAGATAATTATAACGGCTTAGTCTAACGTCTAAGCACTGCTAAAGGATATATCAGAAGCGAAGTCAAAGGAGATAGAGAATTTGTGATTTGCCTATTTATTTTATAACCAGTATGTAGTAATTAATGGAACAATCGAAAATTACGTCATTTAAAGCGTACATACCTTACTTGAGACGAGAAAGAGTAATCTTTGCACTCACGTTCATTCCTTCGCCGAAAATTATTTATTTCTTTTTACTTAGAAAATCTGTGTGTATGCATAAGGAAAATAAACGTATTTAAGTTCACTTGTTCGTCGTGAATAATCCATTTCCTTTCATTTACTATGTTGAGTAGGCGCACGAAAGAAATTAAAACGTATTCATATTAGATCTTGTTTATTTCGGTTGTTACGAAGATTGTTTTCGTTGACAACAATAAGCAAGAAGAAAAAGTATGATGATCCAGACAATTATTGATGCGGACTTTCCACTTAATCCTTTATTTAATACCTACATTGGCTTTATGAGTTACCAAATTTGAAAATTTAGCGTTATAAAACATTACAAACTAGCTTTACTCGCCCAGAGCTATACACGAGTATATACGGTAAATGACGTGCTACCTGACATCATCGCATCGCTAGCTCTCGTGATGTGATGGCCGCGGTTGGAAAATTTTCTTGCGGTAAAAGTGGTGAAGAGGGTCCCAACATCGGATTTGCATAGGGGCCCCCGAAGTTATCACACCGGCCCTGGCAGCAATCTTAAATTTTGGCGTAAATGTGTGGAATTAGTACCCCGCGATGGAAAATGTATAATATACCTGAAATTGCAAATTCTAGGGATTGCTTTTACTCCAATATAGTGAAAACTTTGGAATTAAAGTAAAATTTCTAATAATGAAATATCTTACTGAAAATGAATGTGTTTTTCAAGGTGAGATGAAATTCTTGTACCTTTCATTAGTATGTTATATGAAATATTAAAGGTAGTAGCTATACAGAATGATGTAATGTAGCAGTTAAAGAATGTATTTAGTGATGAAATTTTGAGAATTGCCTGAGACTTTAACACGTAAATCCCGTAAACGAAGGTATTATTCCGCCTGGGCCCGAACTCTGATTCTTCGGAAAAAACGTAATGCCTCGTTGCCCTTCAACTCTAAAGGAATAACAAAAGTACCAAATTTTGTCGCATTCGGCGGCCACCGTTAGTGGAAAAGTATATAATGGAATAAGGGACGTTAAACTCGCCAACAGATGAAGCATAACCTCCTATGAAAGAATTGAGGCAAAGATTAAAAAAATGTTTCCGCGAGAAACCTGATGGGAATTCTGACCGGTTCATGTTACTTCTGTGGACCGTAGCAGTCACATTGCCAAAGTATGGTGGAGATTGATAAAATTGTGTGAGATGAGATAGCGGACAGACAAATATAGGATTTCGCTTATATATACCTACTAGTTGTAATGATGTCCATTATACATTGACGCTTCTTGCAGAGGAGGATTAGCACACAACATAAGGGTAGGATACTAATGTTTAGGCACTCCATGTCAGCAGGAGATTCAACATTTTTTCGTAGGTAGTATTATGTGCAAAAGCAACTAGAAAAAACGGAAATCTTGATAAAGTTCGACAATGTGCCCGCTAATAATTCGCAATTGTTTGAACAAAATTTCGAGGTTTATGTATTTCCATATGCGCTACGTATCTGGAAATTTTTTAAAGGTAGCATTTGTTAAAAACCGAAATAGAGATTATGGACATTTTGATATTTTACCTAATTTGTTTGGCTGTTAAAAATTCTAGAATTTAAAACAAATAGGTGAATGTTTAGGTACTACGATGCAAGCTGCGAAGCTGAAATTTTTTAGTTATTTAGAGCTCATTGCATATGCACAAACAAATGTTTGAATGTTTCCTTGAAATTGATATCGCGGCCGTAATAAATTGTTAAATTTTAAACAATTAGATAAATATTATTTCACTTGTAGATGAGCTGCGACATTAAAATTTGGCAGTGAGGTGTGAAATTAGTGCACCGCAATGGAAAAATTTATAATGTTCTTAAAAATTGCAAATTTTCGTTTTTGTTTCAATCAAATATTATTCCATAAGGAAAGAACGAAAATTGGCGTAGAGGTGAAATCCTATGAACTAAAAAAATATTTCTGTTAATGAAATATCTGTCTGAAAAATTCTTTTATCAAGGGATATGAGATGCTTGCAGGATGAAAGCACCAACTACTTGCATGTATATATATAGATGTATAGATAGTAAAACAAGAAAAAAGCGCCTTATGTAATTTGCTCAGCAATTCTTCCCTCACTTGTAATTTTTGGATTCAAAATGGCATTGAAAAAGGAAAATTCTACAACAGTTAAAGCAGTCTTCATGTTGGTCTTTTCTTACAAAGTCTTACATAAAATATCAGCATATAATGGGGAGGGCCATATTTTTTTTCGGGGGTTCCTATATTTTGCATTACGCCACTGTTGACCCATTTTTATTTCAGGCTCGATTAAGTTACTTATAAACAAGGGGAGCGGCCCCTACGTGATACACGCGTCAAGCCCGCCCTCCGAGCGCTCCAGTGACTTCGACGCTACGCTGCTCGCTAAGCCGAAAATATCAAGATTTTTAGTTCATTACGTACCGTTTCCGAAATACAAATTTTTAAATATTTTAAACGGCCGTCATTTTGTTTCCGGTTGCCGAGCAAATATGAAAGTTTTCCTTGGATATGCTAGTTTTATTAGGTGTTCTCTACGAGCTAAGCGATAGTAGCGGAACGCCTTATGGGAACGTCGATTCCGTCCGCCCTTCCGAATGATTAATCTGCAGAGCTACTTGGCGGATTTGAATTAAATGAAATATTAGTATCCCTCATTCAAATTTATCACCCAATTGTGATTTTGAACTTAATCCGTCAATTACAACTTCCATTTAATTTGAGCATTTGAATAAAAGTACATATACACGTATCTCGTTAAATGGCATCCGTGAAACAACAATTAAATGTCATATTTTTCACTCCGTAGATCTTTTATGTTATTTAAGGTATCCATTAAAACATTTATTCGGATGGGAGACAACATTTACCACAATAAGACCGCGATACCACATAATTACGAGTTATAGCTTCGAAGATAATAATTCGAGAAAATCCCAAGCATAATATCACATATTTTATTTACATTGATCGATAAGACGGTTCTCTCGGCGAGCAACTATTGAATTCCATATTTTTCTCTCCCATGGTATTATATGATCTGGGAAGCCTAGATTAAAAAATGTATTCGGATAGAGGACAACATTGACCACAATAAGGCCTTGGGCAGGGGCGACACTAAGGACGCGTGCCAAAGGTGGCACGCGGAAAGATTTTTTTGGCACATTACAAAATGAAATAAGAAATGCAATGTGCCTCTCGCTAATACAGCGACATGTCAAAAGTGAATCCGGAAATCTAATAAATGTACGTATTGAAACGATGCGAAAGAGGGGCTTCGTTTACAAGAGGTGCAATCGGTTATATTATGATTTTTTCCTCATATAATGCGTTGTTGAAGAGATATTTGAAAAACTAAATTTTTTAGCTGTCACAGCTACACCACCTATCGGCGACTATTGTGAACACTTTACGCTCCTTTTTATTTTCTTAGTTTTTGGAGATTCGTGTTTTCAAGTGAATTTAGGTAGTTTAGTTAGCAGTTTATATCGCTTTAAATTTTCTTCAGTGATTAATGGCGGAATCGAGGAATAAAAAAATCAAAATTTTCTGGTGAAGGAAGCGAAAGGATTTTTAAGGATTGGTGACTGAAAGGTATGGTGCAATTGAAACGAACGATAAAGACTTGTGTGTTTTGTGCGGTGACGCCGAAATTACCTACATGCAGACGCGTTTGAAAATCTAATATCTTTAGAGTTTGAAAAGGAAACATCTTACCCCGAGAAGGAACCGTCCCAAAGGTGTCATCGGCCCACAGGGATTATGCTTCGTGTTCTGCCGTTGGCATCAGCACGGAATTCAGTATCTGACATTTTTATTATATCGTTAACATCCGATAAGTATTTAACTGGAAATTGACAAACGGAGATTTATTCCTCGGATCACTCCGTCCATGTCATACATCTTCTTCATTACTTCGTTCATGTCACTTATTAAATCGTATTCACGTGTACCGGTTTTTCATGAGATACCTAATGTTTTTAGTGTGTACCGCCTCCACTATAGATAACATTATCCTGTAATGGACCTTATTTTTCGTTAGCGTTTAATATTATTTGTAGCCTAGAAGATGAGAGATTCGCTCTAATAATTCGATAAAAACACTATATTTCCTACTTTGTTTTCAAAATACTATCATTTGAATCAAATAGTATAAATTTCTTCCAGTGTAGGAAAAGCCATTCTATATGCTACATTGTAAGAATAGACTCGGATAACATTTTTTAAGATACTGGCACGCAAAGAGCCAAATTTTCTCTTATAAAATTAATTTTGGCCCATTATTTACTGTGGCACAGTCCATTGTGAAGTAAGGATTGCCGTGTAAATATGGAAAAAGAAATATTGATAGCGGAAGTATTTCTTCGCGCAGCAGTGTGGGATAAGCGGAATAGAGGATATAAGAGCAGATTTGCGTTGGATAAATGTTGAACTGAAATTGGAAAATCTTTGAAGGATTTAGGTAAAATACAATAAAACGCAGTATGAAACTTTTTTCGATATTTCTTATCTCAAAACTAGTCCCGTTCCTAGAAAGGGGGCAACAATAAAATCAGATAAAGCCTTATGAACGCGTTGTATCATAGTTATTTATAAAATGTTTTACGTGAGGCAACTATTTAAAAAAATAGTTGGCATAATATATTTACAAAAAAACCGTAGAACCAAGATATTAGGAAAATGAAAGCTTAATCTAAGAAGCATTTTTTTGCAGGAACAAGTTGCTACAAAACTTGAAATGTTTTAAGCATATAGAAGATAATCATTCTTTCCTTCATTGAAGAAAATAGTCTAGAATTATAAAAACTTTTTTCTCTTTTCATTGAAATGGACTGGTTTCACGTAAATCTTTGGAACAAAAAAATTATAATTAATTTCACAACATAATATTAGCGTTAGTTTTATTTCACAGTTATCAAGTTTATATTTTCCTTCTTCATAAATTCCGTATCAGACAAGTAAAACAGCATATATTACAATAGAAAGTGTCTGGCAATGTACGACATGTTCACCATAAAACCATAAAACGGTAGCACAAGGAGTAACAATTTTCCTAAACATTACAGCACCTAATTATGTTTATGAAACTCGACGCAATTCAGATCCATAAAGCGGCATTTGAATTTCTAACATTTTAATTTTCATCTGAAGATGTTAAGGTGGAAGAAGATGAACAACTAACAGCCTTGTTACCAGAACTTTCTTCTTCATCCGAATAGCTATTTGATTGTTTTAAATCCACCTCAACACGGGCAGGATGGAGATCGCCTCTGATGTAGTCGGATTTCACTAAATTGAATCACTTCTGGTGGCTGCCTATGGAAGCATCCTTAAGAGGCAAAATATCCCATGTCACCAGATCCTCCTGCCCCTCGCCGGAGCAGGCCGTCTTCCTCAACTTACAGCGCGGGTCGAAGTAAATCACTTTCACGGCTTCGTTCCAACATACGGACGGAGTAGTATTCGTACTCTTCGTATCTGGAGACCGCTTCGTGGTTTTATTCTCTCTGGCGCCGAGTACGTTTGATTCCGAAAAAGAGTACGTAACGCAACCGGTCGCTGCGTTACCGCTTACGTTTTTTAGTGCACGTCATCGAAGCTACGACGTCAACGGACGTAGAATGGTCTCCAGATATGAGCTCGGCAGCTTTTTCGGGCCTCTCTATGTTTTGTGGAATGCTCGCTGCCACTTGTACACTCTGGAATGAGTGAATTGGTCTCGCATCATGCTGCATCAAATTTCAATCGCCGCACTCTTCGCTCATGTCTAGCATTTCAACGTCGTTTTCATGCCAATCACTCACGTCCGTCATTTCAACTTCAGTTCCTTTGATGACATTCGTGTCACCGACAGATACACGATGATCGGTGTATTACCAATCTTGATAGTTGAATTTTCCGGCCAAGTTAACTTTGTCAACATATTTATGCTCTTCATATAGATCATGTCTGGAGGCATTAAAGTTTGCTGCAGACCGTTTTCACTGTCGTGATAATCGAGCTCCTGATATTTTTTTCAAGTGTGTTAACTTATTTGGGGTGTTCTTAGAGGCTATTGTTTAATTCCTAATCGTTTTGATGCTCAGATGAATTAATACAGTTACCATCCCCTGCATAAGCATTGAATATTGGGACTGAAGCAGTCTTTAAACGAATGTTGATTTGCGAATCGCTGGAAAAGCGAGAATGACAGAGGTTCCGTTTTGGTTGTGGCTTGTTCTTTGTAATTTTTCCTCTGAAGTCATACTTTAAACCTCGACTTAAACTGATTTCGTTTATTTCTGGGCAAGACACGGGACCAGCCTAGCCGAGATGAATGCCAAAATATTAAAACAGTATTCATCTGCACTAAATAATAAAATAAATATTGAATAAACTGATAAAGTATAATGACAAACTATGGCTATTGTATAACCATGTTTTAAAAATTTAATTACACCTAGTGAGCTCTTTAATTATGTTTTGGTCAAAGGAGTTAAAAAACCCCACATACACTCCGTCATTAATGGTTAATATAAAGGTTAATGTTAAGATGAATATCATCAATGGTTTATATTGAGCAATAGGGGCATATTAAGATACTCAGAGCCCTCGAAATCCGTAGAGAGGGTCGGCGAACACGAGTGTTAACTTCGATTTCGGGTATTTCTGAAAGGTTGTTTAATGTCTTATCGTTTTGAAGCTCAGATGAATTGGTATAGTTACCATCCCCTGAGTGAGCATTGAATATTGGGACTGCAGCAGGCTTAAAATGGATAATAATAAGAAACTAATCTATTTCATCCCGGTTGAACTTTGCAAGACTACCGCTGAGATGCAAGTGGTATAAGTTACGTAAAAGAATAAAAATGAAATGTGCAATTTGAATGAAAGATACATTGTAGGTCAGTACCAACTAAGCAAAGCTCTCGAACAAGCGAAAAATAGTTAGATGCAAATACCTGGCCGAATCGTACGTGCCTGTTTCTGTAGCTCTGTTTGTACCCGTTCTACAAACAGGGTTTTAATGAAATATTTCGAAACTTTAATAAACAGAACAAAAAAAGTATCGAGATAGGTGAGAATAGCATTTTGATTCATCAATACAAATAAATGAAGACAATATGTTTACTTTGCACTCATGTGTAAATGAGGATTTTATGGACTTTTCTCGGTAACGCTGATCTTGTGTGTACAATTTCATCGTTAACGAGTTTTTAAGTTGCTTTATTTTAGCACAATAGCGTTTTTAATTTTTATGCCTGCATGTGTTTCCTTTGTTTCTGCATGGCTCAAAATGCCCCCCAGGTTTCCCACGAGAAAGTAATTTGAATTTTCCGCTTGTATTAATTTATGAGGAGGTTATATGCCCTCCGTTGGTGATTTTTATATTATTTAGATCCCTTATACTTTTTGACAGCCTCCAAATGTGCCAAAATTTTGTATTGTTTTGTTATTCCTTTTGATTTTAAGGGCAACAATGCATTTCATTTTTCCTAAGTGTCAGAGTTCGAGTCCAGGAGTAATTTTTCCTTCATTTATGGGATTTTCATTTTTTAAGTGGGCAAATCATTTTGTCCCAGACTGTATATTTTTACTTCTTCCCTGATGACTGTTTTTACAATATAGAGTAAAAAAAGTCAATTTTTTATTTCATTTTCAGAAAGATCACAGAGATACAATTGAGAAAATGCATTCCTTTTTTAATAATAAGTTTTCTTAACAGTGCAAAATGACCATAGCCATTGATGCACTTAAAAAATCAATTACTGTATTTACCCTAATCAAAGACAACCCCGAATCTAAGATGAGTGTCAAAACAGAAAAAAAATTTCATGCAGTCGGGGGCCCTGCAATCTAAATATATATAATAATATAGTGAAACCCCTCCTAACGGCTACCCTATTTTTTGACCTCTTAACGATCGTTTTTCTATGGAATCATTGAGCGATTCCACTGACTTTTAAATTGAGACGTTTAACATTTCTGAGATTATATACAGGAACATTTCGACGGGGCCAAGTGTGACCCACCTTAAATCCGCCACTGAGTGTGAGGGAGAAATTCGAGATTTAGAATGCCTGAGCGGTAGGGAAATCGAGCCTTTTTCCTCCATTTTCGCGGATCCACACGGAATCCCAATCTTTCGTAGAACACCATGGTTCCGCGTAACCCAAGTTGAGAAGCACTGCCATATGTCACGGGACCCCTGGCGTGCGCCCCCCTAAATCCGCCACTGCGTCTTCATACTTGAATTTAAGACGACCCCCGATTTTCGCAAGCTGAAATTTGGAAAAATCTCATCTTGGATTCGGATAAATACGGTACTACTACAAGTTTTATTAATAATTTTAGCGAACTTTAAAATATGCATATTGTTGAAAATACGAAGCAATTGACCTCAATTCCTATTTATGTATTTATTTAGTTTTAAAAACAGCACAGAGGCCCCATTAAATTGAAACATATAACTGTAACAAATAACATAACATTAAAATAAGTAACTTTAATAAATATGAGTCAATAATATTAACTGCAATTGAAATGATCATAACAAAACAGCGCCAGAAATTAGGGAAATGTAGAATTATGTAGTAGGTAGTTAATTATGGAAAGAAGTGGGTGAGAAAATGTCAAGATTCGGAAGTGAAGCCAGTATGGAATTATATGCAAATGGAAGACGGTAAGAGAGAGATAGAGAGCATTGGGAGACGGAGAGTTGAAATTTTGGTAAATGAAAAAGATTTTGAAGGCGAGTGGAGCGAGGTGGAACACAGAGAGAAAAATAGGATGAAAGTACAGGGGAGCGATAGATACCATTGATGAGAGAATGAAGGTAATTATGATCTGTAATAAGACGTTTGTGAGAAATGGAGGGGATGCTTAAAGAGGGTGCTCTATCCTGTGTGCAATGCCGAACTATGGCATAGAAGAACTTTTGTATAGAGTCAAGGCGTTTTAATGTTTGAAGAAGCAGCAGTGGTCAAAATAGGAGAGCAGTAATTTGGTATGGGAGCAACACAGCCATTAAAGAAAGTCTTAGGAGCTAATGGATTGGAAATGTCAGTGAATCTGTAGAGAACACCAAGTAAAGACATTCCTTTCACAGAAATCTTCTCGATGTGTTGGGAAAAATTTAATTTAGCATCAAAAATCACTCCAAGATCTTCATGGGATTGAACTATAGGAATGGGTTTCCCTAGTAAGCTGTAAGAGGAAAGGAAAGTTGAGGATTTAAGGGTAAAGGACAAATGTTTGCTTTTAGATGGATTTATTTTAAGTTTCCACTTGAAGCACCACTCTGTCAATGAGTTAAGTGCAGCTTGGAGACATTGCTTGTCTTCATCGGAGTCAACCCTTTTGAAAATTTTACAGTCATCCACTTATAAAAGAATTTGGCCATCATGTGAAGCAATGACCTCGACTAAATCATCAATGTACAGATTACGAGTAAATAGTAGAGGTCCCAGGACACTACCCTGAGGTATACCGGACAAGACTGAAGTAATGGACGAGGAGTGGCCATTAAGTACAACATGCTGTGATTGGGAATAGAGATAATTTTCCAGTTAAATCTATTGCTTAATTTATGAAGAAATCTTTGGTCAACTGTATCAAATACCTTAGCCAGGTCAATATAACATACATCAACCTGGGATCTTTGTTCAAAGGCCAGAATGATTTCATGGTGTATGACAGTAAGATTCGTTTATTTCTTTGTTATTATTATTTAATTCTATTAAACTGGTAATATCCCTTAAGTTTAAAATGAAAAAGTTGTAAATTATGTGAGAAAAATACTTATACAATACATTTATTTTAGACCCTGATATATATGCATCTTTTCCAGGAATGCACCCTTCACGTATATCAGGGTATTACTGTATACAGGCAGTTCTTGTTTTGTGCAGTTTTGAAATACGTGAATTTGGATTTACATGGTTTATTAATTTAGGCGCTCTCAATTTACACGGTCCAAAAATTTACATTCTAACTCTGTTTAAAATGAACCTTTAAAGCACAATGAGAGAAATCCTGGCAACTCTATTGGCAGCAGTGTACAACAAGTGCAGGCATCTTGTCTCATAAGTCACTTCCCACTGGGTTCGGCCTCAGCTTCTGCATGACTTTATAGTGAACGAACATTCCATATCGTTGTGCTTTCATGAATTGTTTTGCCCTTCCATTACATCAAGCAAGCATTATTCTACTTCCTCCACTCAATCTTCTCCCCCACTGTCGCCTTCAGTGTCATCCAATGCAGATGACCCTTTCCCTTAATAACTCCTCCACTCACCTCATCCTCTCCACCAGCTCCAGTAAGCTTGTCCGGCACAGCAGTTAATGTGTCTTTCTTACTACATATTCATTTGTCTCAGGTTTAAGTTTATTTTCTACTTGAAATAATTGTATTAACTTATTGTATTGTATTCTATATTAAAATTTGAAATTTTGGTTATGTTGAGTAGGGTAATACAGGAATGCACTCCCCCTAACCTGGACATTTCAATTATTTTATATGGGAAAATTGTTCTCGAATGACGAATATTTGATTTACATGGTAGTTTTCAGGAACACATTAACTGCGCAAATCGAGAACTAACTGTATATGTACAATATAAAACACATCTGGAGTAGCAATCGAAGCAACTGGGTTGTAAAGTGTAAAATTTGGCATCAGCAATGCCAACGACTGAGTTCAGTACCCTGGTATTTCGAAAAACTCACTCCGATAAATCTAAATTGTCTCTCCGTATGACCTCTGATGGTCTTAAAATAAACTTCTAGGAAGGACCGAAAAAAAACTCGGTTGTTTTGAAAGGAAAGAATACATTAGCCAGAGTATACTTGGGCTTGTCAGAATTTGACCTTCACCTCGACCCGAGTATACTCAGGTGAATCAGGGAAGTGGTTCAAGTTATTTTGATGCCCCTTTGATTTTGATGCTCTAGGCACATGCCTAGTCTGCCTTGGGGTAAATCCAGCATTGCTGGGAGATATGGCACTTATAGCAAAATTTCAATGAAACACCTTATGTAGAATGATTTATGTAGTATTATCATAAAAAATATAGTATTTCTTATCAATAACTTTAAAATTTGAGTATTAAATTAATAATTATTTATGGGAAAAAAAACTTTTAGCAGTTTTTGTGGGAATGTATGGCACCTTTTCCAAGTGGCACCTATGGCAAATGCCACCTTCACCCTAGCCTAATTACAGCATGGTAAATCCGGCCCTGGGTGTACATAAAAATTTCTGGTACCTCATAATGGTAAGAATAATTTATTGAAAAGTTGGGACCCAGAGGTCATCTAGGTAGGATGTGAAGTTGCAAAAATAATTAATATAAACCTTTTTCTCAACAAAATTATTGTAATATTTAATGTCCTGAAATTTTTAAATTAATGATTCATATATGTATAGGTAATACTAAAATACATTTTATGAAAATTCCATTTCTTGGAAAAGATGGATGTTTTTATCATATTGGGAAGCAGGGTTTTTGACAAAATGGTTAGAGGGATTCAAGATGCATAAGGTTAAGAACCTCTGCCCTACATCATAGAATTACGAAGTAAAAAGCGGTCACACTCTGAGACGGTGTATGCATTCGAAAAATAGATGTTTTGGTACAGTTTACAAGCAATAAAACCTCTAACGGCACTTTTGGCTTGGACTTTCATTTGATGAGTTCAGAGCTCGGATGTATTTTGCCCTAGTGAGAAAGTGTGATTGGTCAGAAATATGTTTTACACTATTCTTCATCTATGTTTACATAAAACAATTTTCTCAGGCAATATTTTTCTGTGGTGACACTTCACTAATTATACGGTTGAACTTTTGTTTATAGAGATAATTTTAGGAACAAGAAAGTTTTAAAAATATTCATAGGAGGCACTTCATATTTGTGCTAAAATATCCGAAGGTTACATGATGTAATCTTAGGATATTTTAACCAGGGATGTAACTTACATTAGTTTATTGGCTACAGGGTTAGAGTAGGCAACCCTCCACTACAGGAGTGATTTACAATGTTGAATTTATCCACACAATCACAACTTGAAATATGTGCTCAAAAGTTCCAGCAAGACAAAAAAAATTGAGGAAATATGCCTTCATATACAATGGGAATAGGGAATGAAAATATGTGATGAAAAATTAAAAAATCACTTTCAAATTGTTAATATATCTGTTCAACAATCAATTTCCGGATTTCCACAACATATAACTTTGTTTTTGAAGATATATCCAAATTTCACAGCTTAACTTAATCACATAAAAATGCCCCACCTGGAGAGCAATTTGTGAAAATTTCACACCCACTTATGCTTTAATTACTGTATTTACCCGAATCCAAGGTGTTTTTTCCAAATTTCCACTTGCAAAAATCGAGTGAAAATTATGTATGAAATCATATACCATCAATACATCACAGTCAATTGATCGCGCGTCAATTTGTCATCCTTCAATTCATGGCGCATTAATTCGTCACAAGATAAACTCATCACACGTCAATACATTGCACGACAAACTCATCGCTAGACAAATTGGAAGGCAAGACACCACGACTAGTGTATGGCAGGGGGATGCAATCACTCCTTGCCATACACAATCCAATGTCTCTCGCGTAATTCTGGTATTATCGAAATATAAAAAATTATTTTGTGGAAAAGTGTCTCCCCCTGCCATTCATCAGTCATGGTGTATTGCGATGAATGTCGAGAGATGAATTGACATGCAATGAGTTTGTTGTGCAATGCATTGACGGGCGACAAATTGTTACTGCAATGAATTAATGCATGACGAACTGACCACGACGAGTTGTCATAGAACCATAGGAAGTATGATTACACATTTTATCGATGATTTTTAAACAAATAAAACACGTGATAAAACAATTTTATCTACTAAAATTTTTCATTGTAAACTTATGATCCAGAATTCAATTAATAGTCTTAATTTTAAAAATAGATTTTTAAAATTCCATCTTTTCAAACAAAAATTTGAAACAAACCATTTAAATTAATGAATGAACTAGTACATAGGTGTGTTCGAAATATACACCAAATACATTGTGAGAAATAAGACCATGAAATCTTTTTTCTGTTTTGACAATCTACTTAGATTCGAGGTCATCTTGGATTTGGGTAAATACAATAACAACATCATGAAAATCCCAGAACATTTAAACTTGGGATGTTCATCTTTAACAAAATGTGAGAACCTAGTTTTTTGACCAACTCATATGACAATTAAAAGAAAGATTAACAGCTATGTAAAACTTTCATCTTCACAGTGTATGCCTTTTTTACCGATCACAGCCTTTCAAGAGTAATGAACATAAAATTAAAATACCACTTCATGCTTCCATTCCTCCATCCAAAACTGTTCCATCTGAAAGAAAAACCAAGCTGACTCAACCTTGATCTCTTCAATAGCCCTCTTCTCTCCCTCTGCCTGGTCTCCATTTTTACTCCCCTTCTTCAAGTTAGCTTTTTTCAATTTACCCCTCCAATGCACTTTTACATAACCCTTATTTTTTCCAATTTACTCTCCCCTGCAAGGTTACATTAATAGTAGGTTTATAGGTTTATAGAATTCTCCATAGAAAGAGGTCAAAGCACTAAATAATAAATCTATGTCAACTGATTAGATAGATTATGTTACATACATACATGGTTTTCATACTTAAATATTAGGTTTCTAAGATTATAGAAATAATGCCAACAGCTCAGGGTTCATGTGACAACATAAGTCAAACCCATAACTGAATGTGAAGACTGCTGTGCGTTATTTTATTAGTATTGCAAATATTTGACATAAATAACTGTGAAAACACGACATGTTCACCAAAAAAGTGGCCAGCATGAATTTCTTACTGAATACCACTACTCTAACAAGGAGAGGACACAGTAGTGGGGTCACGAATTTTTATGAAACTTGGTAGGTGTATAGCTCTGGATTCCAGGATCACTGCAAACCCCCCTTTTGATAATATACGGCCAATAGTTTTTTCCGAAAATCACGATTAAATATTGCAATTTCACTTCAACTGGTATAAATTTAATAATGCACGCCTCCTTTTACAAATCCTTTTTCGCATTAAAATTTAACTGGGCAGTCACGTTGATATGTTTATTTTTTTCTATGTTGTTTGGTGGTGATTCGGATTTTTTTCTCAAGTAACTCAATGCACAATTGTCTGCACAAAGTTTACATTATTGAATCGCATATTCTTCATTGATCTCGACACATGCTACATCCTATATTGATGCTTATGACATGGAAAGGATCCCTGGTATTATTTTTGCGAAGACTTCATCCGAATACATATAATATAGGCGGAGGTATATCAGGCAAAGTGTCGTTGAAAGTATAAAAAAACATGAACTGGTGAGAAGTCTGTTAAAAGTACAGTAATATAAATAAATAAAAATATTTCTTTTATGAATCCCTCAGAAATTTGGATGATTGATTAAAAGCATTAATAATTTACAATCGTCAATCATCACTGGGACCAATGATGGGGAGAGTTAGAAGGGAAACTAATTTTATTATGAATCGACAGGTAATGGAACTTTTGCTTTATGTTAGAAAATTTCTTCACAGTTTCCTGGATGATAAGAGTCATAGTAACATTGGAAACAGATCAACTTTCTGCACCAAGAACATTTTGCAAAACTCTGCTCCTCACAAATGTATTTTCCATTTAAAACATCATCTTGAAATTTTATTTGGTTAACGTTGAAAAAGACTTCTCTTTTATCGGTGAGCTTGGATGCAAACCATGCATACCTGATCATTTCATGGAAAATCGGAGCTGAAAGCTGGTTATGAATTAATGACTGTATTTTAATTACATCCATATGGCTGTTGATTTCCCTCTTTTGTTGGAGCAACTGTCCAGCATTTTGCTGCCGTGAAATGAAAATTTTAACCTGACGATAAAAGTATACATCAAAAGGGTGACACACCGAGGTACACTTTGGGGGAATAACTTTGATGCCGCAAGTTGGCTTGTTGTTCACATTCATGAATCATTCATTGTGCAAGGCCTGGCTTGTCTGTCTTGACCACGAATCTATAAGAAGCAGGATCGTTTTTTCTGTCACATATGGCTTTAATACCTTGTCCAAATACATTTCATAGTTGGTAGTATGCAACTAACTTCCCCGAATTTGTGCAAGCCACGAACACATTCTTACAGTGGCCGATGGCATCACTAACACCCTGTTGCACTTTCGGCCCAAATATCTACATAGGTTCTTGCAGGCAAATGAAAACTTTCGACAAAAGCTTTCCCGATAGTATGATACTGTATTGGGCCATATACAAATGTGTCATTTTGCTCAGTTTACTTACATAAATTTCGGTTGCTCTTTCACCCTGATGGGATAGAGTACACTTGATCTGGGCATGATACAGGTTTGATTGGCATTGATTACCAAATTAGGGTCATACAGATAAATCAGCTTTTGGACTTGCTCCTGAAAAAGCATGGCAGCCTTCATTGTCTCTTCAGGGCATATTTTTTCTCTGTGACTAATGTATCTCACGACCTGTCTTTGGCGGATCTTGTGCCTTCTTTTAAATATTTTCAACCAGGATTGTGACGCCTCGAATTTAAATCCGCCGGAAAAATGTTGAAGAGCAGCTGCCATCCCCCACTTCCACAGAATTCTCATTGTAACGTGGTCTCCATTTACTCGGGCTTAACAAAACCTAACATAAACCCACCTGTCGATGGCATTCTGCTTATCCCTAAAACTTCTTCCAGATAGGTTATCTCTCCCATATTTTGATTCTGTCCTTTCTCGTAATACGTCGAGACACTCGCGCAATAAGGGATTTTAGAGACCAATATGGATGCAGATTCGCAGCAGTAACAACATTAATTTTAGTTTCCAGAGGAATGATAGAATTGATAATTTTCTTTGGGGATGGCACATATGGACCGTCACTAAAAGTTGGACTAGAACAGCCTTCTTCCTCAGTAGATTGTCATCTTTGCCAAGCAGGTATTCATCGATGAGGACCATGCTGTCCATCATTCCCACAATACAATTGTACATCTCATGTCTGATGGTGATAGCGCGATCAGAAATCTCCTGACTAATGTGATCAGAAATTAAACCACTTTTGCGAAGAAGGTTGGCGTAAAAGTTAAGCGCATCAGCGAATAAATGAGGTTTCTCCAAATTTTCATCGTCGATCGGCAGGATGCATCTTGCCGAAGATGGATCTGGCAAAGATTCCACCCTATAATTTCAGTCTGGAATTGTACAGAGAAATTAAATTTTCAACGACCTGTAAAAAATTGACCAATGTACAAGATATTTTCAAAAACAACAAAAAATACTTACTAGAATCGTAGACTCAAAAAAAATATTCTTCGACTTTTGCTTGTTTGTTGAAAAATAACTCGGTAAAAGTCACACAAAACAAACGGAGGTCCACAGAATGAAAACAAATTGCCAGTAGATTTGTGTTAAAAGAAGCTTTTAATCAATCAACCAAATTTCTGAGGGATTCATAAAAGAAATATATTTATTTATTTATATTACTGTACTTTTAACGGACTTCTCACGAATTCGTTTTTTTTTTATACTTTCAACGATCCTTTGCCTGATATACCTTCGCCTATATTACGTATAAGTATTTGGATGAAGTCTTCGCAAAAATAATTTCAGGGATCCTTTCCATGTCATAAGCATCAATATAGGATGTAGCGTGTGCTGAGATCAATGAAGAATATGCGATTTAATAACGTAAACTTTGTGGAGACAATCGTGCATGGTTTTGCTTCCACAGTATCTAGTAACTCGATTTAACAAATGACTTTTAAGAGCAACAATAGTGATAAATTCTATACCCTAACAAGAAACATATAGAAAGAAAGTGTTGCTTGGCATCCACTATTATCAAAAGGTCAACCATCCTAAATATGAAATAAATTCGGGAACTAACTAAAAGTTTCTGCTTCCTATGATCATGGAATCAAAATACTCAAAGGCTGCAGTGCACCCTTTAACCTTTAAATGCCTGGCATGCTCAAAGGTGCGGGCACGCAAAATGTCCTGTTCAGCAAGGATGTACCCAGGGAGAGGGTCCCCCTCCAGTTTACAGATATTTGTGGGATCTGATAACCATGTTACAAACGTGCTACATTGCCTCTTGCTATGCTGCCACTTGCTGCATTGAGTTATGAGAAATAAAAACGTTATAAAAGTTTATATATTATTTGAATAGGACTTTTATTTAATCAATTGCTGGAAATAGGTTTTTGGCCTCAGATCGCCCCCCCAAAGTAAATTTCTGGGTACATGAATGCCGTTTGGTGCCTGGCGGGCCCATGCAGGCAGGCTTAGTTTGGAGGTCGCTCAAAGATGTTGCATTCATCAAGGATGCATGAAATTTGGGAAGGGTCCTCCTAGAGGTCTGCTCTCAAGATGTGTCAAGGCAAACATGTGGTAGATCCAACTACTGGGGGTGAAGACATCTCACACAGAGAGAAAACAGGAAATAGGGTGAGAGTGTTAGCCTAGCCCCTTTCCAACTTCCCAACTCTGACCTCTCCAAGGCCCAAAGATGTTGGAAGTGGATGAAGAAACTCAGCAAAACTTTTATTTTTTCATTTCTGGGGGTCGACTGTGCTTCATGAATGCAGCTTACTTTTGAACAAAGTCCTGGTAGTATGGAACGAAGTGAATCAACTAGACCAATTTCTGCTGCAGCTGAGCCAGTTGAGTCTTCAGCAAATACATCCATCAAAGCATCCAAAGCCTCTGCCACAACCCACAATTCTTCATCTGCTCTAGTGCTGACTTGAAGTAGAAAAGTTCTTACTTGCTGAATTTCACAAAAAATAGAAGGAATTGTCTGAATGCCTTCTTTATATTTTCAACAATATCATTCTATATAGCTGCTTTTTACTTATGATATAACATATAGGAGGATACTAATGGTTAGGCACTTCCAGATGAGCTGGAGACTCGATAATTTTATGTGGATAGGACTATGTGCATAACTGACTAGAAAAATCGAAAATCTCAAAAAAGTTTAACAACACAGTCGCTAAAAATTCATAAATTTTTAAGGTTTATGTATTTCTGAATGTGCTATGAAGCTGAAGTTGCTTGTAAAGGTAGTATTTGTAAAAAACCAAGTAGAGATTATAGAAATTTTGATATCATTATAAATAGTTGCTTCTTTTATATATATATATATATATATATATATATATATATATAGGATATATCATGTAAAACCTAAGGTACTTCTGGAAGTGCTACAGAGCTGAAATTGGCAGGAAGATAGGTCATTGAGACCTCAGGAAAAACTCTGAAATTCCAGAAAAAGTTATATTTAAGGGGTATTTTAGGCCCCAATGTCTAATGTCCAATGTCTATAGCTAACAAGATACACATAACATCCAAATCTAAAGGTGAACTGCCTCTTATGCTGGAATTGAAATAGTCCTAAATAAAATTAAATGAGAACATATGAAATAATCATGCATAACTGAGTTTATTCAATGTTATTCACATAATTTCCAGAAAATTATCCATGGAAGACAGTTAATATAACTTACGGTGCAAATTAATTAATACAGAAGCAACTTATACAGAGATAACTGAAGAAAAAAAAGTTTATCTGTAGGAACTGGTTTGTAAAGAATTATGCAAAAGTCTAAACATCAAAATAAGTGAGAAATATGAAAATACAAAATAATTTTTTTAGTCATAACAATAAAACCTCTAAGCTTTATAAGTGCATACATTTATTCCTCTTTTCTGAGCTCATTAAAGTCACTGCTAGCAAATGATTAATCAGCGATCACTGGCTTCAAGATTTTCTGACAGGGATCCAATCAAATCCAGTTATTGAAAGTGTCAATTTCTACAAACGATGTTGCATCGTTTTTGAAATTCTAATCGTATCATGATATACAAAAGAAGAACAATTTCCACAATTTTTGGAGTACATGCACATAAAATTATTCTCGCAGCACACACAAAACAAACTTTCTAAGGTCCAATCACAATTTCTTTCAACAAATAAATAATTCTGAATCCATATCAACCAATAAGTATGAAGGAAGACATTAAGCATACAAAAATTGATTCGTTACGATAACTAAAATTGGTCAACTGTAATAAAGCAACAAAATATTAAATTAAATTAAAAATAATCAACTATTCAAATGCTATCTTTGCTCTGTTGCCAGTGCCATGAGCAGGTTCAAGAAGCTCCGAGGGCAAGTGACCCAAAACTTCTTTAGATGTATAATGGCAGTATTTTTTGGCCTTCATCTACATTCAGGTAATTGAAAAAACCTGCACTTGAGTTATCTGCTATCAGCAACATTATCATCTCTAGACAACTTGTAACACATGGTAGCATTGCTGAGACTCCGTCTGCAAAAGTCAACCAATTGGTGTAATCAAAACATAAGAAATTATAAGAGATAAAGAAGAAGAAGAATGAATAACAAAAAATATTTAAAATTAAATTGGTTTTAATGATATAAGGAATTGTTGAATGAAATCAAGATTCAATTAACATCTTAATCTAACAGTACTCATATGATTCTTTCCTATAACTTATAAACTGATGCTCCTCGACTTACAGATTATTGAATTAATGGATTTAATTCCCATGAATTTTTAAAAAATGTTGACTCGGAAATATTCAGTAAGTGCATAACGTAAGCAAGCAGTGTTTGGGAACTACTTGGCATCACGTTTGGAAGAAAGCATTACCTTCATTGTGCACATTCTGATCACCAGAAGAAGAAGAGGCATCTCAGTATTGTTCTACATCGCCTAATAGATGAATCTTGACTTCTGTTTGTACATCTCTCGGATTATTTTTTTCATGTTTTTCTCATAAAATTTCTGCTGTGCCACCCATTACAAAAAGGCTAATAGGCATGTATAGTATGCTAGCCTGTACTGTACATAAGAACTTAGTCTATATGAGGCACTTCCGACTTACAGAATTTTCGACTTACAAAGAGATTTCAGGAACCTAACCCATCCGTAGGTCGGGGAGCATCAGCATACATGCAGGTTGTAGGGAAAAATCATTCACCAATTACCATCAAAGCTATGCCTATTAAAATCACAAAGTATTTAATTTGGAATTAGATGCTGATAATAAAATGGAAAATTTTTTTAAGTACAAATACAGATAAATGAAGCTCACATAGGCAGTGGCAGATTACTCACTAGGTGCAATAGGCGCATGCCCCAAAATGAAATATGAGAATAGAAAATTAAAAAATAATACACGTGATAATCAAATTTCAGGTGAAATTATGATAGATATGGGCATACGAGTAGTGTATAAGATGCAAACAGGTCCACAATATCATCAAAGAGACTGTGCATGTGCGAGTATTCTGCTTATGTGAGAATCCGTGCATACACCTTGCACCCAGTGGCCCTACTATTTGCATCGACCATATGACAGTGTTGATAAGATATTTTTTGTTTTTATCATTTGCAATGTATGATAAGTTAATATTGTGTATTATAATTTAAAATTGTCTCTATGCCATTTATCAAATTGTTAAAATATAACAATTGTAAGTACCTACGTATATTATATACATATTTGTCTAATTCGAACGATTTGTTTTTCCAAAACATTTTTTAAAACAATTTTTAAAAATATCTATCTTATTGTTATCCCCATAGAAAATGAAGCAGCCATTCGATTCAGGAGCAAAGAAGTGAAAACTACAGAAAGAAAGAGAAAAATTGGCAGAAAAAACAGAAATACAATGGCTGCATTTTTTAAACCATCTAGCTCAGTGGCAAAAATAGGTACATTTAAAGAAACAGAAGTCAAAATCAAATAACAAGAAGGTACAAAGGACAGTGAAGTAGAATTGATCGAAAATATAGAAGAAACTGGAATAAAAGACCAAAATCTAGAAGTTGAAGAAATTGATAATATTGAGAATGAAGCAAGTGAATGATTAATAAATTATCCAAATGATATTGCATTATGGCCAATATCTTTAAGTAATAATGCCATTAACTATTATTTAATAAACCCACCTAGTAATATAGGAGACATTAATGAACTGAGAATTGAATATACTGAGAGGAACAGGGTTCTGATTTTGTGCAACATATCTATTTTTTCAGCATCCACAAGGCGATGGAATATTTTCATCAACTCTTTAAAAAGCAAGTATTCTCATCATATAAAAAGAATAAGTGATACTAGGTGGTCGACTTGAGCTGATGCAGTTTTAGCATTAAGAGAAAGCTATGCATGCATTAAAGAAGCTTTAAAAGAAATAACTATAAATAAAAATAAAAAACCAATGGGCAAAACAGAATCACAAAAATTATTAAAATTTTTTATAATTGGAAGCAACGAATCTGCTCAAATCTTTAGCAGAATTTATTTCACATATTCGGAATGATTTGAAAGCGTTGAGAGAGAAGCAGCTCTTTTAAAAACTGATAAGGAGCTTGATGATGTAAAAACCAGGGTAAAAAAGAGAAAACTGCAACATGATGAATCAAGAAACAATGAAATAATTCATTCACCGAGGAAACTGGGTGGTCATAATAGAAAAACATAAATACTATGAAAAGGTCAATACTATGTTAAAAGAAGGACCCTACACTAAAATTTCCAAGAACCCCCTAAACAAGATGATCACAGACACAAAAAACACCTTAAAAACTTGTGCCACAATAATCAAGAAAAAAATCCAAACCCAACTTCATGTCTCAAACCCTATAATCCCTAGGATGTACTGCCTCCCAAAAATACATAAAAAAGACATCCCCCTCAGACCTATTGTCTCTGCCATCAACTCTCCTACATACAAAATTTCCCGATGGCTAAATAAACAGTTCAAACAATGGCCTCTTACTCAAGAGTCGCTTATTAAAAATAACACCCATTTCATCAATGAAGTTAAAAACTTAACCCTCAAAAACACTGAAATTCTAGTTTTGTTCGATGTTGTGTCCCTTTTTCCCAGCATACCAATAGATGTAACACTAAATTTCCTTGAATCCTGGCTCAAAGAACAAAACTTACCACAAAAATCAGTCGATGAATACATCCTATTAACACGCCTTTGCATGAAACAGAATTTCTTCCAAATAAACAGTAATATATACCAGCAAAACCTTTCCTTTCAAATTTATTCATGATTAATTAATTAATTTGTGGTTGATTAGTAGGTCTCTGTCGTGGTCATACTGACTCACAAACCTTCTAGCAACGGTGTGGTTTTTTTTGGGTCCCTGGCGCAGAGTAATTTCTCGCAAACCCGGTCCCGTTTCCTTTCCACCTTTAGGAATAGTGCTTGTGCGATTGAGTGAGTGAATGTGTGAGTGATATAAGGTCCCTGGCATGGAGTAACAACCCCTAAACCTGTAAGTTTATAATTTTTATTGTCTTTTGCCTTTTCCTGCCTTTCCTCCCCCTTTTTCATTGTGTGTCTCTAACTTTGAATTTTACGGTTAAGGAGTTAATTCTATTTAACATCAATTTCGCCGCAGTCTCCATCTTTACTTATTTTGTTTTATTTTATAGTTCATTTGTATATTTATAGTTTTATGATGTTTTATTTAACAAAGATTATTTTGTTGTACGTTGTGTTTTGTTTAATATCAATATTTTAAACTGCATTGCAATTAAAGTAATAAAATAATTCCCTTATATATATAAGGTAAAATAGTTATGGGCCTCCAAAATAAATTGCGCCTAGGGCCACTGCATATAGGCATTTTAAAGATTAACAATGATAAAATAAAAATCTCCTGTAATAGTACCATTTCATTTGCAATAGTTAATGGTGACCTAAGTTCATGAAGAAACTACAGAGGGACATAATAATCGACATACTGATCACAAAAGTTTGGCATCATCTTCCTCATCATCATCATCATCATCCCCATCATCGTCTTCATCATCAGCCACCCCCTGGCCTCCTTGGCTATCATGAGAATTGCAATGACTGTGTTGCTGATCCATTTTCCAGCAGCTGGCCATCATCAAAGCGCATCCCCAGCTCCTTGTAAACTCTTGCCCTGAGGTCACTCTCAGGACCTCCATTACTGCCATACCCATTGCCTATATCACCGTCCTGCATCCCAGCAAAATTGAAGTATAAAAACATTTGAGTTTCATAAAACAATACAATTTTAATGATAAGGATGACTTATGCAACTGAAATGGTGAACATGAAACAACATAGTTTTTTGGAATTCTGGTACAGTTAAGTATTAGAGTAAAGACTAGATAAGGAGACTTGAAGTCATATTCAGATAAATCGAAAGCATGAAAATTTTGTGAATAAAAACTTGAAAGGTATATTTTTACATTTTCTGTTAATTTAATGATGGAATTAAAATCAATAATGAGTATAAAACAAAGTCTCTTAAACTTTAGAATTATATTTTAAAAAGAGATAAAATAATTTGACCTCTATCAGGTAAAAAACAATCAAGATACCTTTTAAAGTGTTTTATCTAAAAACCATTTAAGTATTATTATTAAAAAGAAAACAAACTAACCCCAAAAATTAGAAGCAACTATGGTGATATTCTGTGAACATGCCTAAAAATCCATGTAATTTTCCTACTTTCGTATGTTAATGTTATGGAAATGCTATTCTGTGGACCCCATGAGGTTCCCAAGACCCCACGGATTTCAAACCTTTTGGTCCTATTAGATAGCATGCCAAGTTTTGTGGCTCTTGGATCAACCATGTGGACAAACATAGAAACCAACATCCAAACAAACTTTCTGTATTATTGTATAGATAATACCATTAATTTCGACCAATGAGATAAACATACAGTGGTCTTAATCCAAACACATAAAATATTCCATTTATTTCTAGGATTATATTATTATGCCATTGATTTTAAACTACAATGTAAACTTATGATCACGTCATTATACTAACACATGAAATTTAGTAATACGTGAAAAGCATTTTAATAATGTGTTTCGTAGTTTTTCGAGAAATTTTAACTTTTTTTAATTGTTAAATATAATGGCATCATATCTACTTCACAATTCTTTTATTCAAATATGTGCTAAAGGCAAGAATGATGCCATAACACAAAATATCCTAATTTTTCCAAAATTTTAGCATATTGTATTAATGATGATTATTCTTATTGCTCATACAGGGTGATCTTAGGCATGAAACTTGAAATACAAAAACTTGGACACAAGCCGATTGCCAGAGAATTTAGAAATTATGGATAGTTTCATTAATTTCGCAGAAAACTATAAATATTCTGTGACAACTCATGGAATTTATTATGGAATAAATAGTGAAGTGCTGTTGCCTTGGAGATGTTTCTTATGCCACAAAAATATCATCTTCTCGGAAAAAGTCCTCAAGGCATGTAACCTATGGAGCATAAATTTATTAAAAACAAAAGATAAACAGAAAATTAGATCCAGTTTCCCTATCCGAGTTTTTACAATTTTTACATATAAATAATTATTCAATAAAATTAGACCTTATTTTGGACAACTATTTAGGCAAGAGCCAAACTTTTATTTAAAAACAAACTATGAGAAGCATAAGTTAATTAAAAGAACCTTCATGTAATGATAGAAACTAATGCATAAATGTTCTGGTTCTAATTTGGACACCCTTGATCCACCTTACTTCTATATGACGCTCACATAATTTATGCTTTTGTTAAGATTGTCTCCGATCTGGGGGTGGGGGGGGGAGTTGCTTGGTTGCCACCTCCCTGTCTGCACAACTGGTTATGTGAGTTAACCATCCTTATAACGTACATTCGCTGATGATGATGCCGTATGTATTTATATTTTATTTATTTAGTAATGATTTCACATGGAGCTTTAAAATAGCATTTCACTGTGAAATATTAAAACACAAATATAACATTAATAAATAACATCAATTAATAATATTAGCATATAGTGCCACTTACTTAAAAACTGAGAGGACAGTTTCATGAAAGAGGGAGGTGAGAGGCGAAAAACATCAATATCAGAAGGGAGGGAATTTAATAAGTATGGAAGACGGCAGAAAAGGGAACGCTGTATAAATGAAATCCTAGGGGTATTAGTGTGAAGAAGTTGGGATAATCAGGTTGATCTAGAGGGCACATGAAAGTTGAGAAAAGATAATAACTCCGGGCAATTAATATGAGAATTTATAATTTTGTGAATAAAAGAAATATCTTGTTTATGATAATTGGTAGAGAGATTGTCAATAGCTATTGTGCAGAGGACTGTATGTTTTGTAGCATAACAAAAAGAAGGAACACTTATTCTAATAATTTTTATAAAAAAATTCATAATTTGCTCAATGGAGCGTAATTAGTTATGCAGGAGGAGGGCAAAATTGGTGAGCAATGGGAAATTACGGGAAGTACAATAGAGCAGAAATACGTCCTCAGAGACACAGGCTCCCTAGGCTCCGTGTATCTGTAAAAGAATGCTAAGGAGAGAGAGAGAGAGCCTTTCTCTTCATCGTGAAAATGTGTTCTGAAAAGTATAGTTTAGTGCCTATTATAATAATATTAGTTGATGCATACCCAGTCACAGTATCCGGCAATCAGGTATCCCTTGGTCTTCTCGCTCCTCGACAAAATTTTCTCCGCCCGCATAAGGGATGTGTATTGTCTCCAACATCATGCCCCCCCTATTAAAGTCTCCCCTTGCATAAACCCAATATGCCACATCCCTCTGTTCTCCCTCTCCACCCACTGCCCCTTCACCCCTCCCTTCCCCCTCAACCATTTCTTCCCCCTCTCCCATTACTTCCCCCTCTCCCATTTCTTCCCTCTCTCCCATTTCTTCCCCCTCTCCCCTGTCTTGTCCCTCACCCCTCTCTTCCCCCTCTCTCATTTCTTTCCCCTCAACCATTTCTTCCCCTTCACCCACTTCTTCCCCCTCACCCATTTCTTCCCCCTCTCCCATTTCCTCCCCCTCTCCCCTGTCTTGTCCCTCACCCCTTTCTTCCCCCTCCCCCCCCCACAACCCTATCATCACCTCCTATAACGGTCACCTCTTGTAATTCATCCTCCTCCTCCTCTTCAACCCTTGCCCTTTCCTCCTCCTGAAATAATTGCCAGAAAAAATCAATTAATGAATGAATAGTTAAATATTAGCTGATGTGTAGAATCTACAAACCTCTATGAAAAATCAAAATACTTAAACTAAATACTAATAAACATAACTCCACACAATTCTCATGCTTTATTCCTACCGTTCAGCCAATAAAGCTATATCATACTGCACCCACTTCCCCTTTTTTAACTAATTTCTACTGCACTAGGCACACTGATGAAGGAGAATTTTTCATTTGTAAAAAAGTCTTCATTGACTAATATTTTTTGGTCTTTCTAAAAATGTATAAAAAAAGCTATTGAGAGAGATGAAAAATTCATTTTGGTTCAATGGGTACTAATTTGGGGACTCCCAAAATTTGAAATATTTTTTAAGAATTTAAATAACACATCACTGTAGTAAAAAAAGAAATACAGATAGAAATTAATATAGTGTAACATGTCATTCTATTTGCAACGATTACAGCGGCATTGAAATGTCAATCAGTCACACCCTATCGACGTGATCTTAACAAAGTCCCTAATCTGTTTATCATCGTCAAGTTTGAATTGTCGAAGCAACGGGAAGGTAATTTAATCCCTAAATACAGTACAACTTCGCCGAACGCGGCTTCCCGCAACGCGGTTTAAAATTTACGCGGTACTCAAATGCGTGATGAGCTTCACCGACCGCGGGAAGTGATTCACTTTTACGCGATTTCCTTGAATGACCATTTTCAATAAAAGGTTTGCCCTAAAAAGATCATTAGTAAGAAAAAATCGTACTACGATTATAGTGTTTTGTAAAGGCTGTCGGCACCCAATAAAAAATCATTCAGCGTTTTTAACTGCTTTTTTATCTTCAACTCCAAACTGGAGATGAGGATCCTTTTTTCTGAGGACCGATCGTTGGATTCGCTGTCGATATTAATCAATAAGTTTTTATTATGTATTGTTTCAGTTCTGTGAACATTAAGTTTAAATATTTCAACTTCTTTCTAAATGTTTATCACTGCGAGCGATGAAAGTGTCGTATTTAAGCAAGAATTTCCAGGTATAAAGGGAAAAATGTAAATGAGAATGTCTGCCTAGTGTAAAATTACGCGAGAATTTAATTTTAATATTTTAATAAATATTTTATTAAACGCAATATTACTGTATATAATTAGTTGATGCGATGTTTACAATCTTTTTTCAAGGAAATATAAGCAAACTATGTCATTATTATTGAAAAAACGCCTTCAAGGAGTAAATTTTTCCGAACTCGAAACGGAACCCTTTTATTTCCATAAGATTAATGATTCCTCCAACGCGGATTCGCGCAACGCGACACCCTTGTAGAACCTAACCTTTGCGTTCGGTGAAGTTTTACTGTACTACACTTCTAAAAAACCAGGCTACTGCTACTGAAATTTCACCGGGAAGCGGATTTAGTATGTATAAATGTTTTTAACTACAAGCACCGATGTTTATATTAAAAATGTTCATATGTTGTACTGCACACCCAAGTAATTCAAAAATGGTATTGATACAAAATGAATTTTAACAAAAAATATGAAAAATCACATAAGGAGAAGAATTTGGGGAAGGCATATCTAAAGGGGGGCGATGTTCACTCCTAATCCTAATTCTTGAGCTTGAAGTACACACAGCTGCTCTGTGTGTTTTTTCACACATGGTGTAGCATTAAGGTATATATATATATAATTATTATTATAAATAATGAGTGGCTGCTGCTTATTATTGTAAGAATATAAATAAATAAGAATGACCTAAAGAAAAATGCCCCAAAATCGCCTTAGGACCCCAACTGAATTTAACGCGCCACTGAATATAAGCATAGGAAAACCTAAATTTTTTCTTCGGAAACGAGCTTTTCATATTCGCCAGAGACGATTGGGCACTTTCGTCATCAACTATTTAAAATAACGTATTAGAAAGGTTAATAAAATTAGAGAAGAAATATGTAATTGCCGCTTTAGGCTTACTATACTTACAGGGAAGGGAAAGGGCAAGTTGCTTGCGCCGGGCTCCCCGTCTTCATCAGACCATCGTCGCCGCCCGACGCAATAGCGACGAAGAAGCGACCAAATCCGCCAGGCGATGACGCAGGTCATAAAGAACAATATTGCCCAGCGCCAGGCGGATTTGGTCGACTTCTCGATAAACTCTGCAGACAGAAATGAGAAAAGAATTTCAAATTTAACGTATGTCGACGGCTTTGCTCATTTTTTTTACCTTCTGAACTATTCATAGATTATCAAATAAATAATTTCTTAAAACTATCGTTTTTATTAACTCATTTATCTACTTTGATGGAAGTGGTTGTATTCACGAACTACTGTATTGTCCCGAATATAAAGCGACCTTAAATATAACGCGACCCTAAGATTTTCGGAAAGTTTTTTAAGGAAAAAACGAAACCTTGAATATTACGCGACCCCAAACAGCCTTCTACCGATCTAACACAGACTCCTCGTTCATATAGGTAGTAGCATTTTTCGAACCAGGACAGACTACTTGTGATGATAATTTCGGTGACATATTTCGGTTGAGGCAGTTGAATTCGCGACCTATCTCTTTAGGAAAGTAAACGTTTTGATAATGCAAGATAGGATACAGATCAGATTGTATAATTCACTGGTTCCGTATGCATGAATAGCTAGTCTTATTGCCGAGGACGAACAAATCATCGCCAGTGCACAACGTGTGTAGCGGTCAAGGTATAGTGATCGGGGTGCACCGGAAGCTGGATCCGTGATTAGCGACACCCACGAAGGAATCTGCGGCTTAGTCTATGGTTATCGGCATTCAAAGTCACTAAGCTCGATCATATCAAATGCAAACTTATGTTTTCTTGCTTTCGTGACGGATATTCGTACTTTAATTGCAATGAGAATTGACCCTAGATTTAGCTATAAATCCACTAATCACCTGAGCTATGCTACGTTCAAAATTACGAAATACACCAGACTTTCATTAATATTGTGGAAAAAATTAAATTACCTTTGTGGATCATATTGGTCCTTCTTACACAGAAATTACGAAGTTCTGTATGCTGAGGTTGCCAGGGAAACAGCCAACAATGTTGTACCGCTGGACGACAGGAGAAAAAAGGCTTCTAGTTTGATGTAATGAATTCAGAGCAAACAATTTTCCATCAAATTGTGGTAAAGAACTTATGGCAAATAAACGAAACTTTATATGGTGTGAATAGGAAAAGTACAAGTAAGTACTCGTCCGCCAGCTACAGCGGCGCCACACGTGACAGGATTTGGAACTACGAAGTGCCTGGCTAATATGAAACGTCATCTCGGGATCATTTGGATGTCGGAATAGGAGGCGTTCTTAACGATTAATGCTATCGTGTCAAAAAAGATAATTATAACGGCTTAGTCTAACGTCTAAGCACTGCTAAAGGATATATCAGAAGCGAAGTCAAAGGAGATAGAGAATTTGTGATTTGCCTATTTATTTTATAACCAGTATGTAGTAATTAATGGAACAATCGAAAATTACGTCATTTAAAGCGTACATACCTTACTTGAGACGAGAAAGAGTAATCTTTGCACTCACGTTCATTCCTTCGCCGAAAATTATTTATTTCTTTTTACTTAGAAAATCTGTGTGTATGCATAAGGAAAATAAACGTATTTAAGTTCACTTGTTCGTCGTGAATAATCCATTTCCTTTCATTTACTATGTTGAGTAGGCGCACGAAAGAAATTAAAACGTATTCATATTAGATCTTGTTTATTTCGGTTGTTACGAAGATTGTTTTCGTTGACAACAATAAGCAAGAAGAAAAAGTATGATGATGCAGACAATTATTGATGCGGACTTTCCACTTAATCATTTATTTAATACCTACATTGGCTTTATGAGTTACCAAATTTGAAAATTTAGCGTTATAAAACATTACAAACTAGCTTTACTCGCGCAGAGCTATACACGAGTATATACGGTAAATGACGTGCTACCTGACATCATCGCATCGCTAGCTCTCGTGATGTGATGGCCGCGGTTGGAAAATTTTCTTGCGGTAAAAGTGGTGAAGAGGGTCCCAACATCGGATTTGCATAGGGGCCCCCGAAGTTATCACACCGGCCCTGGCAGCAATCTTAAATTTTGGCGTAAATGTGTGGAATTAGTACCCCGCGATGGAAAATGTATAATATACCTGAAATTGCAAATTCTAGGGATTGCTTTTACTCCAATATAGTGAAAACTTTGGAATTAAAGTAAAATTTCTAATAATGAAGTATCTTACTGAAAATGAATGTGTTTTTCAAGGTGAGGTGAAATTCTTGTACCTTTTATTAGTATGTTATATGAAATATTAAAGGTAGTAGCTATACAGAATGATGTAATGTAGCAATTAAAGAATGTATTCAGAGATGAAATTTTGAGAATTGCCTGAGACTTTAACACGTAAATCCCGTAAACGAAGGAATTATTCCGCCTGGGCCCGAACTCTGATACTTCGGAAAAAACGTAATGCCTCGTTGCCCTTCAACTCTAAAGGAATAACAAAAGTACCAAATTTTGTCGCATTCGGCGGCCACCGTTAGTGGAAAAGTATATAATGGAATAAGGGACGTTAAACTCGCCAACAGATGAAGCATAACCTCCTTTGAAAGAATTGAGGCAAAGATTAAAAAAATGTTTCCGCGAGAAACCTGATGGGAATTCTGACCGGTTCATGTTACTTCTGTGGACCGTAGCAGTCACATTGCCAAAGTATGGTGGAGATTGATAAAATTGTGTGAGATGAGATAGCGGACAGACAAATATAGGATTTCGCTTATATATACCTACTAGTTATAATGATGTCCATTATACATTGACGCTTCTTGCAGAGGAGGATTAACACACAACATAAGCGTAGGATACTAATGTTTAGGCACTCCATGTCAGCAGGAGATTCAACATTTTTTCGTAGGTAGTATTATGTGCAAAAGCAACTAGAAAAAGCGGATATCTTGATAAAGTTCGACAATGTGCCCGCTAATAATTCGCAATTGTTTGAACAAAATTTCGAGGTTTATGTATTTCCATATGCGCTACGTATCTGGAAATTTTTTAAAGGTAGCATTTGTTAAAAACCGAAATAGAGATTATAGACATTTTGATATTTTACCTAATTTGTTTGGCTGTTAAAAATTCTAGAATTTAAAACAAATAGGCGAATGTTTAGGTACTACGATGCAAGCTGCGAAGCTGAAATTTTTTAGTTATTTAGAGCTCATTGCATCATCATCATAGGTAGTCTGTCCGTAGACAGGTCCGTGATTATTCATGGTTAAACCTGGTTCTCCATATACTCCTATTTTCCGCTGTCCTCTTCATATCTTGATAACTCTCTTTCCCTTTCAAATCGTCTATTAGCTGATACCTTTTCCTACCTCTTTCCCTTTTCCCATCTAGTTTTCCTTCTAACACATCTTTAATCATACTCTCTCTCCTCATGTAATGTCCAACCCAGTTAGCCTTCCTCTTTCTGATAGTCTGTATAATCATTCGCTTCTCTCCTATTCTTTGTAGCACTTCATCGTTTTTCATCCTATCTGTCCATTTTATCTTCAACATTCTCCTCCAAGTCCACATTTCAAAGCTTTCCAAGTATTTGATGTCATTTTTCCTTAGCGTCCATGTTTCTGCCCCATACAATGCTATACTCCATACGTAGCATTTTATCAACTTCTTGCGGATATCTTCCCTTATATTCCCTGTAAGTAGTTGTTTCTTTCTCCTGAAAGCCGCTTTTGTTTTTCCTATTCTAGTTTTGATCTCATCCGTACATTTTGCCTCTCGTGTTATGATACTTCCAAGGTATTTATATTCTGAAACTTGTTCTAATGGCTTTCCCCCAATAGTTATGTTCAGATTCTCTTCTTTACCCGATATTCGAATGACCTTGGATTTTTCTGTATTTATTTCCATACCGTATTTTCTACCTGTTATCACTAGTCTCATTTTTTGTAGTTCCTCTTCCTTTCTTGCTAGAAGTACTTGATCATCTGCGTATTTTACTGTTCTTATAATCCTTCCTCCAATTTTGAAATCCCCTGTGCCATCTAAAGCTTCTTGCATTAGACTTTCTCCATATATATTGAATAGGGTTGGCGATAGGCAGCAGCCTTGTCTTACTCCTCTACCGATATTTATTCCGCAGGTGTCCGCATTCTCAAACCTGACCTTTACAACTTGATTCTCATATAGATTCCTAATCAGTCTCCTATCTTTCCAGTCTACACCTATATCCTTTAATATCTTCATCAACTTTACCCAATTTACTCTATCAAAGGCCTTCTGCCAGTCTACGAAACATGCGCAGATATCTTGACTGTATTCTATTGCCCTTTCTGATATGATTCTAACTACTCCTATAGCATCTCTAGTTCCTCGTCCTTTTCTGAAACCGAATTGATCTTCCCCTATTATTTCTTCTGCCTTTTTCTCCAGCCTTTTATTAAGAATCCTCGTGATGATCTTCGATGTGTGTGACAGAAGGCTTATAGTTCTGTAATCTTTACACTGCATTGCCTTTGGCTTCTTCTTTAGAGGAATCATTGTTACTTCTAGGAAATCCTGAGGCCACTCTCCCGTGTCGTAAATCTTATTAATTAATTTCGTGATCGCTTTTAGCCCTTCTGATCCTATGACTTTAAGTATCTCAGCCGGTATTCCATCGCTGCCAGTGGCTTTCCCCTTCTTTAGTTCCACTATCGCTTTTTCTACTTCGCTCTCCATAATACTTGGTCCTAAGTTGTCTTCTTCAATGTTTTCCTCATTTTCCAGTTCTATTTTTGCCGCTCCTGCCTGTTTGCCGTATAATTCCTTAATGTATTCTTCCCATACCTGTGCTACATCCTTTGTTTCTGAGACTATCTTCCCATCCGTATTCATAATTCCTTTACCACAAATTCCATTAGACTTCTTATCTTCTAATTCCAGTGCCCTAGCGTACATCATATCGTACCGTCCTAACTTCTCCATTTGTTCTATTTCATCACATTTTCCTTTTATCCAATTTTCTCTAGCTTTATCTGTTACCCTTCTCAACTCATTGTTTATACGCCTATAGTTGGCTCTACCTTCTTCACTGTTAACGTTTTTCCATTTTCGTCTCTCATCCATTTTCTCCAGCATTTCCTTCGTGATCCATGGTTTTCTGATTTTCTTCACTTGTTTTCCAATCTCTTTATCCAAGGTATCCTTGATACTGGTTTTAATTTCATCCCATTCTATATCAACGGTCTTCGGTTTGTTTTCCAACTTTCTTAGGTTATCTTCCAACTTCATGCTGACTACATCCTGCCTTTCTTTCAGTTTTTCTAGGTCCCAGGTCTGTCTTTCTCTTCTCGTTTTTCTTATTTGTTTGAGCTTTGTACTCACGTCAACTATTAGAAGGCTGTGATCTGAATCAATGTCCGCTCCTTGAAATGCCTTGGCGTTCTTTATGCTGTTCCTGAATCTTTGTTTTACAAGGATGTAATCTATTTGGCATCTCATTCTATCTCCTGGGCTTTTCCATGTGTATAACCTTCGTTTATGGTTTTTGAACCATGTATTAGTCACTACAAGGTCATTATTGATGCAGAATTCTACGAGTTTCTCCCCTCCTCGATTTCTCTTCCCAAGTCCGTATTGCCCGACAACATTTTCTTCCTGTCCTTCTCCGACTATGCTGTTCCAATCTCCCATTATTATGCAGTTTACCTTTCCTCTTCCGTCTTCTTCGTAAATTTCATTAATTTGCTCATAGATCTCATCTATTTCTTCATCGTCATGAGCTGACGTTGGCATATATACCTGGATTATCAGCATGTCCACTGGGACTGCTTTTAGCTTTATTGCCATCAGTCTATCGTTCGTTGCTATTATCTTTGTCACGCTTTTCATCATATCTTTCCTAAGTACCAGAGCTACTCCCCTTTCCCCACTATTTCCTCCAGAATAAACTACCGTGAATTCTTCCGAGTCGAACTGTCCTTCTCCCTCCCATCTAGTTTCGCTTAGCCCTATAATGTCAACTCTATTTCTTCTTTCAAGTTCTCTAGCTTTCCTGCCTTTCTCATAGTTCTTACGTTCGTAATTTACATTCGACAAATGTTTTCCTCAAGGCAGTCCCCGCCCGGAGATCCGATTGGGGGACTATTTTACCTCCGGATTGTTTTACCTCGAGAGAACTCATATTGTCCAACCATATAATCTTTACTAGGGATTGTAATGTGGTAGTTTCCCTCTTGCTTTCCACATCGCAGTACTGTAGCCGTTCAAATCGTCCTGATCACGCCTACAGCTGTATTGGATATAGACCCAACCAACATCATTTGTTTTCGGCTCTATACCATACTGACAGTACTGCTGCCTACTGCCAGGCACTGATGATAGTTTTTTTTTTAATAAAACCTCCATTCGAGGGGTTTGAACCCCCGAACTTTGCAATAGAAAGCCGACACGCTAACCACTACACCACCAGTGCTATTGCTATTGCATATGCACAAACAAATGTTTGAATGTTTCCTTGAAATTGATATCGCGGCCGTAATAAATTGTTAAAATTTAAACAATTAGATAAATATTATTTCACTTGTAGATGAGCTGCGACATTAAAATTTGGCAGTGAGGTGTGAAATTAGTGCACCGCAATGGAAAAATTTATAATGTTCTTAAAAATTGCAAATTTTCGTTTTTGTTTCAATCAAATATTATTCCATAAGGAAAGAACGAAAATTGGCGTAGAGGTGAAATCCTATGAAGTGAAAAAATATTTCTGATAATGAAATATCTGTCTGAAAAATTCTTTTATCAAGGGAGATGAGATTCTTGCAGGATGCAAGCACCAACTACTTGCATGTATATATATAGATGTATAGATAGTAAAACAAGAAAAAAGCGCCTTATGTAATTTGCTCCGCAATTCTTCCCTCACTTGTAATTTTTGGATTCAAAATGGCATTGAAAAAGGAAAATTCTACAACAGTTAAAGCAGTCTTCATGTTGGTCTTTTCTTACAAAGTCTTACATAAAATATCAGCATATAATGGGGAGGGCCATATTTTTTTTCGGGGGTTCCTATATTTTGCATTACGCCACTGTTGACCCATTTTTATTTCAGGCTCGATTAAGTTACTTATATACACGCGTCAAGCCCGCCCTCCGAGCGCTCCAGTGACTTCGACGCTACGCTGCTCGCTAAGCCGAAAATATCAAGATTTTTAGTTCATTACGTACCGTTTCCGAAATACAAATTTTTAAATATTTTAAACGGCCGTCATTTTGTTTCCGGATGCCGAGCAAATATGAAAGTTTTCCTTGGATATGCTAGTTTTATTAGGTGTTCTTTACGAGCTAAGCGATAGTAGCGGAACGCCTTATGGGAACGTCGATTCCGTCCGCCCTTCCGAATGTTTAATCTGCAGAGCTACTTGGCGGATTTGAATTAAATGAAATATTAGTATCCCTCATTCAAATTTATCACCCAATTGTGATTTTGAACTTAATCCGTCAATTACAACTTCCATTTAATTTGAGCATTTGAATAAAAGTACATATACACGTATCTCGTTAAATGGCATCCGTGAAACAACAATTAAATGTCATATTTTTCACTCCGTAGATCTTTTATGTTATTTAAGGTATCCATTAAAACATTTATTCGGATGGGAGACAACATTTACCACAATAAGACCGCGATACCACATAATTACGAGTTATAGCTTCGAAGATAATAATTCGAGAAAATCCCAAGCATAATATCACATATTTTATTTACATCGATCGATAAGACGGTTCTCTCGGCGAGCAACTATTGAATTCCATATTTTTCTCTCCCATGGTATTATATGATCTGGGAAGCCTAGATTAAAAAATGTATTCGGATAGAGGACAACATTGACCACAATAAGGCCTTGGGCAGGGGCGACACTAAGGACGCGTGCCAAAGGTGGCACGCGGAAAGATTTTTTTGGCACATTACAAAATGAAATAAGAAATGCAATGTGCCTCTCGCTAATACAGCGACATGTCAAAAGTGAATCCGGAAATCTAATAAATGTACGTATTGAAACGATGCGAAAGAGGGGCTTCGTTTACAAGAGGTGCAATCGGTTATATTATGATTTTTTCCTCATATAATGCGTTGTTGAAGAGATATTTGAAAAACTAAATTTTTTAGCTGTCACAGCTACACCACCTATCGGCGACTATTGTGAACACTTTACGCTCCTTTTTATTTTATTAGTTTTTGGAGATTCGTGTTTTCAAGTGAATTTAGGTAGTTTAGTTAGCAGTTTATATCGCTTTAAATTTTCTTCAGTGATTAATGGCGGAATCGAGGAATAAAAAAATCAAAATTTTCTGGTGAAGGAAGCGAAAGGATTTTTAAGGATTGGTGACTGAAAGGTATGGTGCAATTGAAACGAACGATAAAGACTTGTGTGTTTTGTGCGGTGACGCCGAAATTACCTACATGCAGACGCGTTTGAAAATCTAATATCTTTAGAGTTTGAAAAGGAAACATCTTACCCCGAGAAGGAACCGTCCCAAAGGTGTCATCGGCCCACAGGGATTATGCTCCGTGTTCTGCCGTTGGCATCAGCACGGAATTCAGTATCTGACATTTTTATTATATCGTTAACATCCGATAAGTATTTAACTGGAAATTGACAAACGGAGATTTATTCCTCGGATCACTCCGTCCATGTCACACATCTTCTTCATTACTTCGTTCATGTCACTTATTAAATCGTATTCACGTGTACCGGTTTTTCATGAGATACCTAATGTTTTTAGTGTGTACCGCCTCCTCTATAGATAACATTATCCTGTAATGGACCTTATTTTTCGTTAGCGTTTAATATTATTTGTAGTCTAGAAGATGAGAGATTCGCTCTAATAATTCGATAAAAAAACTATATTTCCTACTTTGTTTTCAAAATACTATCATTTGAATCAAATAGTATAAATTTCTTCCAGTGTGGAAAAAGCCATTCTATATGCTACATTGTAAGAATAGACTCGGATAACATTTTTTAAGATACTGGCACGCAAAGAGCCAAATTTTCTCTTATAAAATTAATTTTGGCCCATTATTTACTGTGGCACAGTCCATTGTGAAGTAAGGATTGCCGTGTAAATATGGAAAAAGAAATATTGATAGCGGAAGTATTTCTTCGCGCAGCAGTGTGGGATAAGCGGAATAGAGGATATAAGAGCAGATTTGCTTTGGATAAATGTTGAACTGAAATTGGAAAATCTTTGAAGGATTTAGGTAAAATACAATAAAACGCAGTATGAAACTTTTTTCGATATTTCTTATCTCAAAACTAGTCCCGTTCCTAGAAAGGGGGCAACAATAAAATCAGATAAAGCCTTATGAACGCGTTGTATCATAGTTATTTATAAAAGGTTTTACGTGAGGCAACTATTTAAAAAAATAGTTGGCATAATATATTTACAAAAAAACCGTAGAACCAAGATATTAGGAAAATGAAAGCTTAATCTAAGAAGATTTTTTTGCAGGAACAAGTTGCTACAAAACTTGAAATGTTTTAAGCATATAGAAGGTAATCATTCTTTCCTTCATTGAAGAAAATAGTCTAGAATTATAAAAACTTTTTTCTCTTTTCATTGAAATGGACTGGTTTCACGTAAACCTTTGGAACAAAAAAATTATAATTAATTTCACAACATAATATTAGCGTTAGTTTTATTTCACAGTTGGCAAGTTTATATTTTCCTTCTTTATAAATTCCGTATCAGACAAGTAAAACAGCATATATTACAATAGAAAGTGTCTGGCAATGTACGACATGTACATATTCACCATAAAACGGTAGCACAAGGAGTAACAATTTTCATAAACATTACAGCACCTAATTATGTTTATGAAACTCGACGCAATTCAGATCCATAAAGCGGCATTTGAATTTCTAACATTTTAATTTTCATCTGAAGATGTTAAGGTGGAAGAAGATGAACAACTAACAGCCTTGTTACCAGAACTTTCTTCTTCATCCGAATAGCTATTTGATTGTTTTAAATCCACCTCAACACGGGCAGGATGGAGATCGCCTCTGATGTAGTCGGATTTCACTAAATTGAATCACTTCTGGTGGCTGCCTATGGAAGCATCCTTAAGAGGCAAAATATCCCATGTCACCAGATCCTCCTGCCCCTCGCCGGAGCAGGCCGTCTTCCTCAACTTACAGCGCGGGTCGAAGTAAATCACTTTCACGGCTTCGTTCCAACATACGGACGGAGTAGTATTCGTACTCTTCGTATCTGGAGACCGCTTCGTGGTTTTATTCTCTCTGGCGCCAAGTACGTTTGATTCCGAAAAAGAGTACGTAACGCAACCGGTCGCTGCGTTACCGCTTACGTTTTTTAGTGCACGTCATCGAAGCTACGACGTCAACGGACGTAGAATGGTCTCCAGATATGAGCTCGGCAGCTTTTTCGGGCCTCTCTATGTTTTGTGGAATGCTCGCTGCCACTTGTACACTCTGGAATGATTGAATTGGTCTCGCATCATGCTGCATCAAATTTCAATCGCCGCACTCTTCGCTCATGTCTAGCATTTCAACGTCGTTTTCATGCCAATCACTAACGTCCGTCATTTCAACTTCAGTTCCTTTGATGACATTCGTGTCACCGACAGATACACGATGATCGGTGTATTACCAATCTTGATAGTTGAATTTTCCGGCCAAGTTAACTTTGTCAACATAATTATGCTCTTCATATAGATCATGTCTGGAGGCATTAAAGTTTGCTGCAGACCGTTTTCACTGTCGTGATAATCGAGCTCCTGATATTTTTTTCAAGTGTGTTAACTTATTTGGGGTGTTTCTTAGAGGCTATTGTTTAATTCCTAATCGTTTTGATGCTCAGATCAATTGGTACAGTTACCATCCCCTGCATAAGCATTGAATATTGGGACTGAAGCAGTCTTTAAACGAATGTTGATTTGCGAATCGCTGGAAAAGCGAGAATGACAGAGGTTCCGTTTTGGTTGTGGCTTGTTCTTTGTAATTTTTCCTCTGAAATCATACTTTAAACCTCGACTTAAACTGATTTCGTTTATTTCTGGGCAAGACAAGGGAACAGCCTAGCCGAGATGAATGCCAAAATATGAAAACAGTATTCATCTGCACTAAATAATAAAATAAATATTGAATAAACTGATAAAGTATAATGGCAAACTATGGCTATTGTATAACCATGTTTTAAAAATTTAATTACACCTAGTGAGCTCTTTAATTATGTTTTGGTCAAAGGAGTTCAAAAACCCCACATACACTCCGTCATTAATGGTTAATATAAAGGTTAATGTTAAGATGAATATCATCAATGGTTTATATTGAGCAATAGGGGCATATTAAGATACTCAGAGCCCTCGAAATCCGTAGAGAGGGTCGGCGAACACGAGTGTTAACTTCGATTTCAGGGTATTTCTGAAAGGTTGTTTAATGTCTCATCGTTTTGAAGCTCAGATGAATTGGTATAGTTAGAGGAAAGGAAAGTTGAGGATTAAAGGGTAAAGGACAAATGTTTGCTTTTAGATGGATTTATTTTAAGTTTCCACTTGAAGCACCACTCTGTCAATGAGTTAAGTGCAGCTTGGAGACATTGCTTGTCTTCATCGGAGTCAACCCTTTTGAAAATATTACAGTCATCCACTTATAAAAGAATTTGGCCATCATGTGAAGCAATGACCTCGACTAAATCATCAATGTACAGATTACGAGTAAATAGTAGAGGTCCCAGGACACTACCCTGAGGTACACCGGACAAGACTGAAGTAATGGACGAGGAGTGGCCATTAAGTACAACACGCTGTGATTGGGAATAGAGATAATTTTCCAGTTAAATCTATTGCTTAATTTATGAAGAGATCTTTGGTCAACTGTATCAAACACCTTAGCCAGGTCAATATAGCATACATCAACCTGGGATCTTTGTTCAAAGACCAGAATGATTTCATGGTGTATGACAGTAAGATTCGTTTCAAAACTAACATTTCTTTAGTGGTAACTACAAAATTGAGAACAAAATTACATATTATATGTATATACAGCAATATCCCACGACCCCGATGTACGCAGATTTGTTATTATGCGATACACTTTATAAAATATTTCCTTTGTTATCTAGAATAACATTAAAGTAAAAATTAAAAACAACAAAAAATGCAAAGTAGCGCCAACCTCTACAGCCAATCAGCAATTGAGAGCTCTCAGCAAATAAATGCATTTGTTTACATATACTTAACTGCAGCACTGCAGTTTGCATGTAGCATTTCTCTGCCACAGATTATTCATTCTCCTATATTTTTATGTATCTATATTGATTTAAAAGAAAAATATTTACAATATGGTTTCAAAAACATGCAGGTGTTTATTTCTTTGTTATTATTATTTAATTCTTAAGTTTAAAATGAAAAAGTTGTAAATTATGTGAGAAAAATACTTATACAATACATTTATTTTAGACCCTGATATATATGCATCTTTTCCAGGAATGCACCCTTCACGTATATCAGGGTATTACTGTATACAGGCAGTTCTTGTTTTGTGCAGTTTTGAAATACGTGAATTTGGATTTACATGGTTTATTAATTTAGGCGCTCTCAATTTACACGGTCCAAAAATTTACATTCTAACTCTGTTTAAAATGAACCTTTAAAGCACAATGAGAGAAATCCTGGCAACTCTATTGGCAGCAGTGTACAACAAGTGCAGGCATCTTGTCTCATAAGTCACTTCCCACTGGGATCGGCCTCAGCTTCTGCATGACTTTATAGTGAACGAACATTCCATATCGTTGTGCTTTCATGAATTGTTTTGCCCTTCCATTACATCAAGCAAGCATTCTTCTACTTCCTCCACTCAATCTTCTCCCCCACTGTCGCCTTCAGTGTCATCCAATGCAGATGACCCTTTCCCTTAATAACTCCTCCACTCACCTCATCCTCTCCACCAGCTCCAGTAAGCTTGTCCGGCACAGCAGTTAATGTGTCTTTCTTACTACATATTTATTTGTCTCAGGTTTAAGTTTATTTTCTACTTGAAATTATTGTATTAACTTATTGTATTGTATTCTATATTAAAATTTGAAATTTTGGTTATGTTGAGTAGGGTAATACAGGAATGCACTCCCCCTAACCTGGACATTTCAATTATTTTATATGGGAAAATTGTTCTCGATTGACGAATATTTGATTTACATGGTAGTTTTCAGGAACACATTAACTGCGCAAATCGAGAACTACCTGTATATGTACAATATAAAACACATCTGGAGTAGCAATCGAAGCAACTGGGATGTAAAGTGTAAAATTTGGCATCAGCAATGCCAACGACTGAGTTCAGTACCCTGGTATTTCGAAAAACTCACTCCGATAAATCTAAATTGTCTCTCCGTATGACCTCTGATGGTCTTAAAATAAACTTCTAGGAAGGACCGAAAAAAAACTCGGTTGTTTTGAAAGGAAAGAATACATTAGCCAGAGTATACTTGGGCTTGTCAGAATTTGACCTTCACCTCGACCCGAGTATACTCAGGTGAATCAGGGAAGTGGTTCAAGTTATTTTGATGCCCCTTTGATTTTGATGCTCTAGGCACATGCCTAGTCTGCCTTGGGGTAAATCCAGCATTGCTGGGAGATATGGCACCTATAGCAAAATTTCAATGAAACACCTTATGTAGAATGATTTATGTAGTATTATCATAAAAAATATAGTATTTCTTATCAATAACTTTAAAATTTGAGTATTAAATTAATAATTATTTATGGGAAAATAAACTTTTAGCAGTTTTTGTGGGAATGTATGGCACCTTTTCCAAGTGGCACCTATGGCAAATGCCACCTTCACCCTAGCCTAATTACAGCACGGTAAATCCGGCCCTGGGTGTACATAAAAATTTCTGGTACCTCATAATGGTAAGAATGATTTATTGAAAAGTTGGGACCCAGAGGTCATCTAGGTAGGATGTGAAGTTGCAAAAATAATTAATATAAACCTTTTTCTCAACAAAATTATTGTAATATTTAATGTCCTGAAATTTTTAAATTAATAATTCATATATGTATAGGTAATACTAAAATACATTTTATGAAAATTCCATTTCTTGGAAAAGATGGATGTTTTTATCATATTGGGAACCAGGGTTTTTGACAAAATGGTTAGAGGGATTCAAGATGCATAAGGTTAAGAACCTCTGCCCTACATCATAGAATTACGAAGTAAAAAGCGGTCACACTCTGAGACGGTGTATGCATTCGAAAAATAGACGTTTTGGTACAGTTTACAAGCAATAAAACCTCTAAAGGCACTTTTGGCTTGGACTTTCATTTGATGAGTTCAGAGCTCGGATGTATTTTGCCCTAGTGAGAAAGTGTGATTGGTCAGAAATATGTTTTACACTATTCTTCATCTATGTTTACATAAAACAATTTTCTCAGGCAATATTTTTCTGTGGTGACACTTCACTAATTATATGGTTGAACTTTTGTTTATAGAGATAATTTTAGGAACAAGAAAGTTTTAAAAATATTCATAGGAGGCACTTCATATTTGTGCTAAAATATCCGAAGGTTACATGATGTAATCTTAGGATATTTTAACCAGGGATGTAACTTACATTAGTTTATTGGCTACAGGGTTAGAGTAGGCAACCCTCCACTACAGGAGTGATTTACAATGTTGAATTTATCCACACAATCACAACTTGAAATATGTGCTCAAAAGTTCCAGCAAGACAAAAAAAATTGAGGAAATATGCCTTCATATACAATGGGAATAGGGAATGAAAATATGTGATGAAAAATTAAAAAATCACTTTCAAATTGTTAATAAAATTATCTGTTCAACAATCAATTTCCGGATTTCCACAACATATAACTTTGTTTTTGAAGATATATCCAAATTTCACAGCTTAACTTAATCACATAAAAATGCCCCACCTGGAGAGCAATTTGTGAAAATTTCACACCCACTTATGCTTTAATTACTGTATTTACCCGAATCCAAGGTGTTTTTTTCCAAATTTCCACTTGCAAAAATCGAGTGAAAATTATGTATGAAATCATATACCATCAATACATCACAGTCAATTGATCGCGCGTCAATTTGTCATCCTTCAATTCATGGCGCATTAATTCGTCACAAGATAAACTCATCACACGTCAATACATTGCACGACAAACTCATCGCTAGACAAATTGGAAGGCAAGACACCACGACTAGTGTATGGCAGGGGGATGCAATCACTCCTTGCCATACACAATCCAATGTCTCTCGCGTAATTCTGGTATTATCGAAATATAAAAAATTGTTTTGTGGAAAAGTGTCTCCCCCTGCCATTCATCAGTCATGGTGTATTGCGATGAATGTCGAGAGATGAATTGACATGCAATGAGTTTGTTGTGCAATGCATTGACGGGCGACAAATTGTTACTGCGATGAATTAATGCATGACGAACTGACCACGACGAGTTGTCATAGAACCATAGGAAGTATGATTACACATTTTATCGATGATTTTTAAACAAATAAAACACGTGATAAAACAATTTTATCTACTAAAATTTTTCATTGTAAACTTATGATCCAGAATTCAATTAATAGTCTTAATTTTAAAAATAGATTTTTAAAATTCCTTCTTTTCAAACAAAAATTTGAAACAAACCATTTAAATTAATGAATGAACTAGTACATAGGTGTGTTCGAAATATACACCAAATACATTGTGAGAAATAAGACCATGAAATCTTTTTTCTGTTTTGACAATCTACTTAGATTCGAGGTCATCTTGGATTTGGGTAAATACAATAACAACATCATGAAAATCCCAGAACATTTAAACTTGGGATGTTCGTCTTTAACAAAATGTGAGAACCTAGTTTTTTGACCAACTCATATGACAATTAAAAGAAAGATTAACAGCTATGTAAAACTTTCATCTTCACAGTGTATGCCTTTTTTACCGATCACAGCCTTTCAAGAGTAATGAACATAAAATTAAAATACCACTTCATGCTTCCATTCCTCCATCCAAAACTGTTCCATCTGAAAGAAAAACCAAGCTGACTCAACCTTGATCTCTTCAATAGCCCTCTTCTCTCCCTCTGCCTGGTCTCCATTTTTACTCCCCTTCTTCAAGTTAGCTTTTTTCAATTTACCCCTCCAATGCACTTTTACATAACCCTTATTTTTTCCAATTTACTCTCCCCTGCAAGGTTACATTAATAGTAGGTTTATAGGTTTATAGAATTCTCCATAGAAAGAGGTCAAAGCACTAAATAATAAATCTATGTCAACTGATTAGATAGATTATGTTACATACATACATGGTTTTCATACTTAAATATTAGGTTTCTAAGATTATAGAAATAATGCCAACAGCTCAGGGTTCATGTGACAACATAAGTCAAACCCATAACTGAATGTGAAGACTGCTGTGCGTTATTTTATTAGTATTGCAAATATTTGACATAAATAACTGTGAAAACACGACATGTTCACCAAAAAAGTGGCCAGCATGAATTTCTTACTGAATACCACTACTCTAACAAGGAGAGGACACAGTAGTGGGGTCACGAATTTTTATGAAACTTGGTAGGTGTATAGCTCTGGATTCCAGGATCACTGCAAACCCCCCTTTTGATAATATACGGCCGATAGTTTTTTCCGAAAATCACGATTAAATATTGCAATTTCACTTCAACTGGTATAAATTTAATAATGCACGCCTCCTTTTACAAATCCTTTTTCGCATTAAAATTTAACTGGGCAGTCACGTTGATATGTTTATTTTTTTCTATGTTGTTTGGTGGTGATTCGGATTTTTTTCTCAAGTAACTCAATGCACAATTGTCTGCACAAAGTTTACATTATTGAATCGCATATTCTTCATTGATCTCGACACATGCTACATCCTATATTGATGCTTATGACATGGAAAGGATCCCTGATATTATTTTTGCGAAGACTTCATCCGAATACATATAATATAGGCGGAGGTATATCAGGCAAAGGGTCGTTGAAAGTATAAAAAAACATGAACTGGTGAGAAGTCTGTTAAAAGTACAGTAATATAAATAAAAAAAATATTTCTTTTATGAATCCCTCAGAAATTTGGATGATTGATTAAAAGCATTAATAATTTACAATCGTCAATCATCACTGGGACCAATGATGGGGAGAGTTAGAAGGGAAACTAATTTTATTATGAATCGACAGGTAATGGAACTTTTGCTTTATGTTAGAAAATTTCTTCACAGTTTCCTGGATGATAAGAGTCATAGTAACATTGGAAACAGATCAACTTTCTGCACCAAGAACATTTTGCAAAACTCTGCTCCTCACAAATGTATTTTCCATTTAAAACATCATCTTGAAATTTTATTTGGTTAACGTTGAAAAAGACTTCTCTTTTATCGGTGAGCTTGGATGCAAACCATGCATACCTGATCATTTCATGGAAAATCGGAGCTGAAAGCTGGTTATGAATTAATGACTGTATTTTAATTACATCCATATGGCTGTTGATTTCCCTCTTTTGTTGGAGCAACTGTCCAGCATTTTGCTGCCGTGAAATGAAAATTTTAACCTGACGATAAAAGTATACATCAAAAGGGTGACACACCGAGGTACACTTTGGGGGAATAACTTTGATGCCGCAAGTTGGCTTGTTGTTCACATTCATGAATCATTCATTGTGCAAGGCCTGGCTTGTCTGTCTTGACCACGAATCTATAAGAAGCAGGATCGTTTTTTCTGTCACATATGGCTTTAATACCTTGTCCAAATACATTTCATAGTTGGTAGTATGCAACTAACTTCCCCGAATTCGTGCAAGCCACGAACACATTCTTACAGTGGCCGATGGCATCACTAACACCCTGTTGCACTTTCGGCCCAAATATCTACATAGGTTCTTGCAGGCAAATGAAAACTTTCGACAAAAGCTTTCCCGATAGTATGATACTTTATTGTGCCATATACAAATGCGTCATTTTGCTCAGTTTACTTACATAAATTTCGGTTGCTCTTTCACCCTGATGGGATAGAGTACACTTGATCTGGGCATGATACAAGTTTGATTGGCATTGATTACCAAATTAGGGTCATACAGATAAATCAGCTTTTGGACTTGCTCCTGAAATGCATGGCAGCCTTCATTGTCTCTTCAGGGCATATTTTTTCTCTGTGACTAATGTATCTCACGACCTGTCTTTGGCGGATCTTGTGCCTTCTTTTAAATATTTTCAACCAGGATTGTGACGCCTCGAATTTAAATCCTCCGGAAATATGTTGAAGAGCAGCTGCCATCCCCCACTTCCACAGAATTCTCATTGTAACGTGGTCTCCATTTACTCGGGCTTAACAAAACCTAACATAAACCCACCTGTCGATGGCATTCTGCTTATCCCTAAAACTTCCTCCAGATAGGTTATCTCTCCCATATTTTGATTCTGTCCTTTCTCGTAATACGTCGAGACACTCGCGCAATAAGGGATTTTAGAGACCAATATGGATGCAGATTCGCAGCAGTAACAACATTAATTTTAGTTTCCAGAGGAATGAAGGAATTGATAATTTTCTTTGGGGATGGCACATATGGACCGTAACTAAAAGTTGGACTAGAACAGCCTTCTTCCTCATTAGATTGTCATCTTTGCCAAGCAGGTATTCATCGATGAGGACCATGCTGTCCATCATTCCCACAATACAATTGTACATCTCATGTCTGATGGTGATAGCGCGATCAGAAATCTCCTGACTAATGTGATCAGAAATTAAACCACTTTTGCGAAGAAGGTTGGCGTAAAAGTTAAGCGCATCAGCGAATAAATGAGGTTTCTCCAAATTTTCATCTTCGATCGGCAGGATGCATCTTGCTGAAGATGGATCTGGCAAAGATTCCACCCTATAATTTCAGTCTGGAATTGTACAGAGAAATTAAATTTTCAACGACCTGTAAAAGGTTGACCAATGTACAAGATATTTTGAAAAACAACAAAAAATACTTACTAGAATCGTAGACTCAAAAAAAATATTCTTCGACTTTTGCTTGTTTGTTGAAAAATAACTCGGTAAAAGTCACACAAAACAAACGGAGGTCCACAGAATGAAAACAAATTGCCAGTAGATTTGTGTTAAAAGAAGCTTTTAATCAATCAACTAAATTTCTGAGGGATTCATAAAAGAAATATTTTTATTTATTTATATTACTGTACTTTTAACGGACTTCTCACCAATTCGTTTTTTTTTTATACTTTCAACGACCCTTTGCCTGATATACCTCCGCCTATATTATATGTATTCGGATGAAGTCTTCGCAAAAATAATATCAGGGATCCTTTCCATGTCATAAGCATCAATATAGGATGTAGTATGTGTCGAGATCAATGAAGAATATGTGATTTAATAACGTAAACTTTGTGGAGACAATCGTGCATGGTTTTGCTTCCACAGTATCTAGTAACTCGATTTAACAAATGACTTTTAAGAGCAACAATAGTGATAAATTCTATACCCTAACAAGAAAGATATAGAAAGAAAGTGTTGCTTGGCATCCACTATTATCAAAAGGTCAACCATCCTAAATATGAAATAAATTCGGGAACTAACTAAAAGTTTCTGCTTCCTATGATCATGGACTCAAAATACTCAAAGGCTGCAGTGCACCCTTTAACCTTTAAATGCCTGGCATGCTCAAAGGTGCGGGCATGCAAAATGTCCTGTTCAGCAAGGATGTACCCAGGGAGAGGGTCCCCCTCCAGTTTACAGATATTTGTGGGATCTGATAACCATGTTACAAACGTGCTACATTGCCTCTTGCTATGCTGCCACTTGCTGCATTGAGTTATGAGAAATAAAAACGTTATAAAAGTTTATATATTATTTGAATAGGACTTTTATTTAATCAATTGCTGGAAATAGGTTTTTGGCCTCTGATTGCCCCCCCAAAGTAAATTTCTGGGTACATGAATGCCGTTTGGTGCCTGGCGGGCCCATGCAGGCAGGCTTAGTTTGGAGGTCGCCCAAAGATGTTGCATTCATCAAGGATGCATGAAATTTGGGAAGGGTCCTCCTAGAGGTCTGCTCTCAAGATGTGTCAAGGCAAACATGTGGTAGATCCAACTACTGGGGGTGAAGACATCTCACACAGAGAGAAAACAGGAAATAGGGTGAGAGTGTTAGCCTAGCCCCTTTCCAACTTCCCAACTCTGACCTCTCCAAGGCCCAAAGATGTTGGAAGTGGATGAAGAAACTCAGCAAAACTTTTATTTTTTCATTTCTGGGGGTCGACTGTGCTTCATGAATGCAGCTTACTTTTGAACAAAGTCCTGGTAGTATGGAACGAAGTGAATCAACTAGACCAATTTCTGCTGCAGCTGAGCCAGTTGAGTCTTCAGCAAATACATCCATCAAAGCATCCAAAGCCTCTGCCACAACCCACAATTCTTCATCTGCTCTAGTGCTGACTTGAAGTAGAAAAGTTCTTACTTGCTGAATTTCACAAAAAATAGAAGGAATTGTCTGAATGCCTTCTTTATATTTTCAACAATATCATTCTATATAGCTGCTTTTTACTTATGATATAACATATAGGAGGATACTAATGTTTAGGCACTTCCAGATGAGCTGGAGACTCGATAATTTTATGTGGATAGGACTATGTGCATAACTGACTAGAAAAATCGAAAATCTCAAAAAAGTTTAACAACACAGTCGCTAAAAATTCACAAATTTTTAAGGTTTATGTATTTCTGAATGTGCTATGAAGCTGAAGTTGCTTGTAAAGGTAGTATTTGTAAAAAACCAAGTAGAGATTATAGAAATTTTGATATCATTATAAATAGTTGCTTCTTTTATATATATATATATAGGATATATCATGTAAAACCTAAGGTACTTCTGGAAGTGCTACAGAGCTGAAATTGGCAGGAAGATAGGTCATTGAGACCTCAGGAAAAACTCTGAAATTCCAGAAAAAGTTATATTTAAGGGGTATTTTAGGCCCCAATGTCTAATGTCCAATGTCTATAGCTAACAAGATACACATAACATCCAAATCTAAAGGTGAACTGCCTCTTATGCTGGAATTGAAATAGTCCTAAATAAAATTAAATGAGAACATATGAAATAATCATGCATAACTGAGTTTATTCAATGTTATTCACATAATTTCCAGAAAATTATCCATGGAAGACAGTTAATATAACTTACGGTGCAAATTAATTAATACAGAAGCAACTTATACAGAGATAACTGAAGAAAAAAAAGTTTATCTGTAGGAACTGGTTTGTAAAGAATTATGCAAAAGTCTAAACATCAAAATAAGTGAGAAATATGAAAATACAAAATAATTTTTTTAGTCATAACAATAAAACCTCTAAGCTTTATAAGTGCATACATTTATTCCTCTTTTCTGAGCTCATTAAAGTCACTGCTAGCAAATGATTAATCAGCGATCACTGGCTTCAAGATTTTCTGACAGGGATCCAATCAAATCCAGTTATTGAAAGTGTCAATTTCTACAAACGATGTTGCATCGTTTTTGAAATTCTAATCGTATCATGATATACAAAAGAAGAACAATTTCCACAATTTTTGGAGTACATGCACATAAAATTATTCTCGCAGCACACACAAAACAAACTTTCTAAGGTCCAATCACAATTTCTTTCAACAAATAAATAATTCTGAATCCATATCAACCAATAAGTATGAAGGAAGACATTAAGCATATAAAAATTGATTCGTTACGATAACTAAAATTGGTCAACTGTAATAAAGCAACAAAATATTAAATTAAATTAAAAATAATCAACTATTCAAATGCTATCTTCGCTCTGTTGCCAGTGCCATGAGCAGGTTCAAGAAGCTCCGAGGGCAAGTGACCCAAAACTTCTTTAGATGTATAATGGCAGTATTTTTTGGCCTTCATCTACATTCAGGTAATTGAAAAAACCTGCACTTGAGTTATCTGCTATCAGCAACATTATCATCTCTAGACAACTTGTAACACATGGTAGCATTGCTGAGACTCCGTCTGCAAAAGTCAACCAATTGGTGTAATCAAAACATAAGAAATTATAAGAGATAAAGAAGAAGAAGAATGAATAACAAAAAATATTTAAAATTAAATTGGTTTTAATGATATAAGGAATTGTTGAATGAAATCAAGATTCAATTAACATCTTAATCTAACAGTACTCATATGATTCTTTCCTATAACTTATAAACTGATGCTCCTCGACTTACAGATTATTGAATTAATGGATTTAATTCCCATGAATTTTTAAAAAATGTTGACTCGGAAATATTCAGTAAGTGCATAACGTAAGCAAGCAGTGTTTGGGAACTACTTGGCATCACATTTGGAAGAAAGCATTACCTTCATTGTGCACATTCTGATCACCAGAAGAAGAAGAGGCATCTCAGTATTGTTCTACATCGCCTAATAGATGAATCTTGACTTCTGTTTGTACATCTCTCGGATTATTTTTTTCATGTTTTTCTCATAAAATTTCTGCTGTGCCGCCCATTACAAAAAGGCTAATAGGCATGTATAGTATGCTAGCCTGTACTGTACATAAGAACTTAGTCTATATGAGGCACTTCCGACTTACAGAATTTTCGACTTACAAAGAGATTTCAGGAACCTAACCCATCCGTAGGTCGGGGAGCATCAGCATACATGCAGGTTGTAGGGAAAAATCATTCACCAATTACCATCAAAGCTATGCCTATTAAAATCACAAAGTATTTAATTTGGAATTAGATGCTGATAATAAAATGGAAAATTTTTTTAAGTACAAATACAGATAAATGAAGCTCACATAGGCAGTGGCAGATTACTCACTAGGTGCAATAGGCGCATGCCCCAAAATGAAATATGAGAATAGAAAATTAAAAAATAATACACGTGATAATCAAATTTCAGGTGAAATTATGATAGATATGGGCATACGAGTAGTGTATAAGATGCAAACAGGTCCACAAGATCATCAATGAGACTGTGCATGTGCGAGTATTCTGCTTATGTGAGAATCCGTGCATACACCTTGCACCCAGTGGCCCTACTATTTGCATCGACCATATGACAGTGTTGATAAGATATTTTTTGTTTTTATCATTTGCAATGTATGATAAGTTAATATTGTGTATTATAATTTAAAATTGTCTCTATGCCATTTATCAAATTGTTAAAATATAACAATTGTAAGTACCTACGTATATTATATACATATTTGTCTAATTCGAACGATTTGTTTTTCCAAAACATTTTTTAAAACAATTTTTAAAAATATCTATCTTATTGTTATCCCCATAGAAAATGAAGCAGCCATTCGATTCAGGAGCAAAGAAGTGAAAACTACAGAAAGAAAGAGAAAAATTGGCAGAAAAAACAGAAATACAATGGCTGCATTTTTTAAACCATCTAGCTCAGTGGCAAAAATAGGTACATTTAAAGAAACAGAAGTCAAAATCAAATAACAAGAAGGTACAAAGGACAGTGAAGTAGAATTGATCGAAAATATAGAAGAAACTGGAATAAAAGACCAAAATCTAGAAGTTGAAGAAATTGATAATATTGAGAATGAAGCAAGTGAATGATTAATAAATTATCCAAATGATATTGCATTATGGCCAATATCTTTAAGTAATAATGCCATTAACTATTATTTAATAAACCCACCTAGATATAGGAGACATTAATGAACTGAGAATTGAATATACTGAGAGGAACAGGGTTCTGATTTTGTGCAACATATCTATTTTTTCAGCATCCACAAGGCGATGGAATATTTTCATCAACTCTTTAAAAAGCAAGTATTCTCATCATATAAAAAGAATAAGTGATACTAGGTGGTCGACTTGAGCTGATGCAGTTTTAGCATTAAGAGAAAGCTATGCATGCATTAAAGAAGCTTTAAAAGAAATAACTATAAATAAAAATAAAAACCAATGGGCAAAACAGAATCACAAAAATTATTAAAATTTTTTATAATTGGAAGCAACGAATCTGCTCAAATCTTTAGCAGAATTTATTTCACATATTCGGAATGATTTTGAAAGCGTTGAGAGAGAAGCAGCTCTTTTAAAAACTGATTAGGAGCTTGATGATGTAAAAACCAGGGTAAAAAAGAGAAAACTGCAACATGATGAATCAAGAAACAATGAAATAATTCATTCACCGAGAAAACTGGGTGGTCATAATAGAAAAACATAAATACTATGAAAAGGTCAATACTATGTTAAAAGAAGGACCCTACACAAAAATTTCCAAGAACCCCCTAAACAAGATGATCACAGACACAAAAAACACCTTAAAAACTTGTGCCACAATAATCAAGAAAAAAATCCAAACCCAACTTCATGTCTCAAACCCTATAATCCCTAGGATGTACTGCCTCCCAAAAATACATAAAAAAGACATCCCCCTCAGACCTATTGTCTCTGCCATCAACTCTCCTACATACAAAATTTCCCGATGGCTAAATAAACAGTTCAAACAATGGCCTCTTACTCAAGAGTCGCTTATTAAAAATAACACCCATTTCATCAATGAAGTTAAAAACTTAACCCTCAAAAACACTGAAATTCTAGTTTTGTTCGATGTTGTGTCCCTTTTTCCCAGCATACCAATAGATGTAACACTAAATTTCCTTGAATCCTGGCTCAAAGAACAAAACTTACCACAAAAATCAGTCGATGAATACATCCTATTAACACGCCTTTGCATGAAACAGAATTTCTTCCAAATAAACAGTAATATATACCAGCAAAACCTTTCCTTTCAAATTTATTCATGATTAATTTCGAAAAACACTGCAAAACCATATTCACACACTTCCCTAAAACTTAGTTTAGATACGTTGACGACATATTCGCGGTTTTTGACACATCAAAATACAACATCACTAACTTCCTTCAAGAAATTAATGACCAATATGACTCAATTAAATTCACACTCGAAAAAGAAAACACACTACCCTTCTTAGACTTATTATCAACAAGGCACAACAACAAGTTAAATTTCAATATTTACCAAAAACCAACACTCACTGATAGATATATCCCATCTAATTCCAATCATCACATCTCACATAAATTGGCCCCTTTTCATTCCATGATCAATAGACTTCTTCGCATGCCTTTCTCCCATCTGATTACCATAAAGAACTCACACATATTAAGAACTGTGCAAAAACCAACGAATACGACTCTGAAATGATCGAAAACATCCTGAGTAAACATAAACATAAGCTCCATGTAAAAATGCACACAACACTAATTGACACTTCTCCCACAGACACAAAATACATTAAAATCCCCTTCGCTCCTGGGCTCACCAACAAACTACAAAACATGTTCTCAAAATTCAATTATAAGACAGTATTTGTTAACGACAATAAACTCTCCAACTTATTACACAACCCAAAAGACACAATTCCTTCTTTATACAGATCCGGCATACACAAAATATCTTGTGGAGGATGCAACAAAATATATATTGGACAAACAAAATGTAAGATAAAAAAATGCTTCAAAGAACACATAGCTCATTTTAAACACAACAGATTAACAACTCTAGTGTAGCAACACATATCCAAGAACACCACCATCCAATCACGATTGAAAACCTAACTAAACTAACTAAATACATATTTAGTACGTTTACCTCATTATTAGAGATCGTGTGTGCATGTATTTGAGTGCATGCATGTGTGATTGTTTCGTCTGTTAGGTCCCTGTCATTGCCGGAAGGCCCATAAATCTACAGGCAGCTGTGTACGATACTAGGTCCCTGGCGTGGTTTAATCTAGTATTATTTCCCTGTTTCTTTCCCCCTTTTTTTCCCTTACCTCTTGGCGTGTATATGTGTGTGTGTTTGTGGTTGATTAGTAGGTCTCTGTCGTGGTCATACTGACTCACAAACCTTCTAGCAACGGTGTGGTTTTTTTTGGGTCCCTGGCGCAGAGTAATTTCTCGCAAACCCGGTCCCGTTTCCTTTCCACCTTTAGGAATAGTGCTTGTGCGATTGAGTGAGTGAATGTGTGAGTGATATAAGGTCCCTGGCATGGAGTAACAACCCCTAAACCTGTAAGTTTATAATTTTTATTGTCTTTTGCCTTTTCCTGCCTTTCCTCCCCCTTTTTCATTGTGTGTCTCTAACTTTGAATTTTACGGTTAAGGAGTTAATTCTATTTAACATCAATTTCGCCACAGTCTCCATCTTTACTTATTTTGTTTTATTTTATAGTTCATTTGTATATTTATAGTTTTATGATGTTTTATTTAACAAAGATTATTTTGTTGTACGTTGTGTTTTGTTTAATATCAATATTTTAAACTGCATTGCAATTAAAGTAATAAAATAATTCCCTTATATATATAAGGTAAAATAGTTATGGGCCTCCAAAATAAATTGCGCCTAGGGCCACTGCATATAGGCATTTTAAAGATTAACAATGATAAAATAAAAATCTCCTGTAATAGTACCATTTCATTTGCAATAGTTAATGGTGACCTAAGTTCATGAAGAAACTACAGAGGGACATAATAATCGACATACTGATCACAAAAGTTTGGCATCATCTTCCTCATCATCATCATCATCATCCCCATCATCGTCTTCATCATCAGCCACCCCCTGGCCTCCTTGGCTATCATGAGAATTGCAATGACTGTGTTGCTGATCCATTTTCCAGCAGCTGGCCATCATCAAAGCGCATCCCCAGCTCCTTGTAAACTCTTGCCCTGAGGTCACTCTCAGGACCTCCATTACTGCCATACCCATTGCCTATATCACCGTCCTGCATGCCAGCAAAATTGAAGTATAAAAACATTTCAGTTTCATAAAACAATACAATTTTAATGATAAGGATGACTTATGCAACTGAAATGGTGAACATGAAACAACATAGTTTTTTGGAATTCTGGTACAGTTAAGTATTAGAGTAAAGACTAGATAAGGAGACTTGAAGTCATATTCAGATAAATCGAAAGCATGAAAATTTTGTGAATAAAAACTTGAAAGGTATATTTTTACATTTTCTGTTAATTTAATGATGGAATTAAAATCAATAATGAGTATAAAACAAAGTCTCTTAAACTTTAGAATTATATTTTAAAGAGAGATAAAATAATTTGACCTCTATCAGGTAAAAAACAATCAAGAAACCTTTTAAAGTGTTTTATCTAAAAACCATTTAAGTATTATTATTAAAAAAAAAACAAACTAACCACAAAAATTAGAAGCAACTATGGTGATATTCTGTGAACATGCCTAAAAATCCATGTAATTTTCCTACTTTCGTATGTTAATGTTATGGAAATGCTATTCTGTGGACCCCATGAGGTTCCCAAGACCCCACGGATTTCAAACCTTTTGGTCCTATTAGATAGCATGCCAAGTTTTGTGGCTCTTGGATCAACCATGTGGACAAACATAGAAACCAACATCCAAACAAACTTTCTGAATTATTGTATAGATAATATCATTAATTTCGACCAATGAGATAAACATACAGTGGTCTTAATCCAAACACATAAAATATTCCATTTATTTCTAGGATTATATTATTATGCCATTGATTTTAAACTACAATGTAAACTTATGATCACGTCATTATACTAACACATGAAATTTAGTAATACGTGAAAAGCATTTTAATAATGTGTTTCGTAGTTTTTCGAGAAATTTTAACTTTTTTTAATTGTTAAATATAATGGCATCATATCTACTTCACAATTCTTTTATTCAAATATGTGCTAAAGGCAAGAATGATGCCATAACACAAAATATCCTAATTTTTCCAAAATTTTAGCATATTGTATTAATGATGATTATTCTTATTGCTCATACAGGATGATCTTAGGCATGAAACTTGAAATACAAAAACTTGGACACAAGCCGATTGCCAGAGAATTTAGAAATTATGGATAGTTTCATTAATTTCGCAGAAAACTATAAATATTCTGTGACAACTCATGGAATTTATTATGGAATAAATAGTGAAGTGCTGTTGCCTTGGAGATGTTTCTTATGCCACAAAAATATCATCTTCTCGGAAAAAGTCCTCAAGGCATGTAACCTATGGAGCATAAATTTATTAAAAACAAAAGATAAACAGAAAATTAGATCCAGTTTCCCTATCCGAGTTTTTACAATTTTTACATATAAATAATTATTCAATAAAATTAGACCTTATTTTGGACAACTATTTAGGCAAGAGCCAAACTTTTATTTAAAAACAAACTATGAGAAGCATAAGTTAATTAAAAGAACCTTCATGTAATGATAGAAACTAATGCATAAATGTTCTGGTTCTAATTTGGACACCCTTGATCCACCTTACTTCTATATGACGCTCGCATAATTTATGCTTTTGTTAAGATTGTCTCCGATCTGGGGGGGGGGGGGGAGTTGCTTGGTTGCCACCTCCCTGTCTGCACAACTGGTTATGTGAGTTAACCATCCTTATAACGTACATTCGCTGATGATGATGCCGTATGTATTTATATTTTATTTATTTAGTAATCATTTCACATGGAGCTTTAAAATAGCATTTCACTGTGAAATATTAAAACACAAATATAACATTAATAAATAACATCAATTAATAATATTAGCATATAGAGCCACTTACTTAAAAACTGAGACTACAGTTTCATGAAAGAGGGAGGTGAGAGGCGAAAAACATCAATATCAGAAGGGAGGGAATTTAATAAGTATGGAAGACGGCAGAAAAGGGAACGCTGTATAAATGAAATCCTAGGGGTATTAGTGTGAAGAAGTTGGGATAATCAGGTTGATCTAGAGGGCACATGAAAGTTGAGAAAAGATAATAACTCCGGGCAATTAATATGAGAATTTATAATTTTGTGAATAAAAGAAATATCTTGTTTATGATAATTGGTAGAGAGATTGTCAATAGCTATTGTGCAGAGGACTGTATGTTTTGTAGCATAACAAAAAGAAGGAACACTTATTCTAATAATTTTTATAAAAAAATTCATAATTTGCTCAATGGAGCGTAATTAGTTATGCAGGAGGAGGGCAAAATTGGTGAGCAATGGGAAATTACGGGAAGTACAATAGAGCAGAAATACGTCCTCAGAGACACAGGCTCCCTAGGCTCCGTGTATCTGTAAAAGAATGCTAAGGAGAGAGAGAGAGAGCCTTTCTCTTCATCGTGAAAATGTGTTCTGAAAAGTATAGTTTAGTGCCTATTATAATAATATTAGTTGATGCATACCCAGTCACAGTATCCGGCAATCAGGTATCCCTTGGTCTTCTCGCTCCTCGACAAAATTTTCTCCGCCCGCATAAGGGATGTGTATTGTCTCCAACATCATGCCCCCCCTATTAAAGTCTCCCCTTGCATAAACCCAATATGCCACATCCCTCTGTTCTCCCTCTCCACCCACTGCCCCTTCACCCCTCCCTTCCCCCTCAACCATTTCTTCCCCCTCTCCCATTACTTCCCCCTCTCCCATTTCTTCCCTCTCTCCCATTTCTTCCCCCTCTCCCCTGTCTTGTCCCTCACCCCTCTCTTCCCCCTCTCTCATTTCTTCCCCCTCAACCATTTCTTCCCCTTCACCCACTTCTTCCCCCTCAGCCATTTCTTCCCCCTCTCCCATTTCCTCCCCCTCTCCCCTGTCTTGTCCCTCACCCCTTTCTTCCCCCTCCCCCCCCACAACCCTATCATCACCTCCTATAACGGTCACCTCTTGTAATTCATCCTCCTCCTCCTCTTCAACCCTTGCCCTTTCATCCTCCTGAAATAATTGCCAGAAAAAATCAATTAATGAATGAATAGTTAAATATTAGCTGATGTGTAGAATCTACAAACCTCTATGAAAAATCAAAATACTTAAACTAAATACTAATAAACATAACTCCACACAATTCTCATGCTTTATTCCTACCGTTCAGCCAATAAAGCTATATCATACTGCACCCACTTCCACTTTTTTAACTAATTTCTACTGCACTAGGCACACTGATGAAGGAGAATTTTTCATTTGTAAAAAAGTCTTCATTGACTAATATTTTTTGGTCTTTCTAAAAATGTATAAAAAAAGCTATTGAGAGAGATGAAAAATTCATTTTGGTTCAATGGATACTAATTTGGGGACTCCCAAAATTTGAAATATTTTTTAAGAATTTAAATAACACATCACTGTAGTAAAAAAAGAAATACAGATAGAAATTAATATAGTGTAACATGTCATTCTATTTGCAACGATTACAGCGGCATTAAAATGTCAATCAGTCACACCCTATCGACGTGATCTTAACAAAGTCCCTAATCTGTTTATCATCGTCAAGTTTGAATTGTCGAAGCAACGGGAAGGTAATTTAATCCCTAAATACAGTACAACTTCGCCGAACGCGGCTTCCCGCAACGCGGTTTAAAATTTACGCGGTACTCAAATGCGTGATGAGCTTCATCGACCGCGGGAAGTGATTCACTTTTACGCGATTTCCATGAATGACCATTTTCAATAAAAGGTTTGCCCTAAAAAGATCATTAGTAAGAAAAAATCGTACTACGATTATAGTGTTTTGTAAAGGCTGTCGGCACCCAATAAAAAATCATTCAGCGTTTTTAACTGCTTTTTTATCTTCAACTCCAAACTGGAGATGAGGATCCTTTTTTCTGAGGACCGATCGTTGGATTCGCTGTCGATATTAATCAATAAGTTTTTATTATGTATTGTTTCAGTTCTGTGAACATTAAGTTTAAATATTTCAACTTCTTTCTAAATGTTTATCACTGCGAGCGATGAAAGTGTCGTATTTAAGCAAGAATTTCCAGGTATAAAGGGAAAAATGTAAATGAGAATGTCTGCCTAGTGTAAAATTACGCGAGAATTTAATTTTAATATTTTAATAAATATTTTATTAAACGCAATATTACTGTATATAATTAGTTGATGCGATGTTTACAATCTTTTTTCAAGGAAATATAAGCAAACTATGTCATTATTATTGAAAAAACGCCTTCAAGGAGTAAATTTTTCCGAACTCGAAACGGAACCCTTTTATTTCCATAAGATTAATGATTCCTCCAACGCGGATTCGCGCAACGCGACACCCTTGTAGAACCTAACCCTTGCGTTCGGTGAAGTTTTACTGTACTACACTTCTAAAAAACCAGGCTACTGCTACTGAAATTTCACCGGGAAGCGGATTTAGTATGTATAAATGTTTTTAACTACAAGCACCGATGTTTATATTAAAAATGTTCATATGTTGTACTGCACACCCAAGTAATTCAAAAATGGTATTGATACAAAATGAATTTTAACAAAAAATATGAAAAATCACATAAGGAGAAGAATTTGGGGAAGGCATATCTAAAGGGGGGCGATGTTCACTCCTAATCCTAATTCTTGAGCTTGAAGTACACACAGCTGCTCTGTGTGTTTTTTCACACATGGTGTAGCATTAAGGTATATATATATATAATTATTATTATAAATAATGAGTGGCTGCTGCTTATTATTGTAAGAATATAAATAAATAAGAATGACCTAAAGAAAAATGCCCCAAAATCGCCTTAGGACCCCAACTGAATTTAACGCGCCACTGAATATAAGCATAGGAAAACCTAAATTTTTTCTTCGGAAACGAGCTTTTCATATTCGCCAGAGACGATTGGGCACTTTCGTCATCAACTATTTAAAATAACGTATTAGAAAGGTTAATAAAATTAGAGAAGAAATATGTAATTGCCGCTTTAGGCTTACTATACTTACAGGGAAGGGAAAGGGCAAGTTGCTTGCGCCGGGCTCCCCGTCTTCATCAGACCATCGTCGCCGCCCGACGCAATAGCGACGAAGAAGCGACCAAATCCGCCAGGCGATGACGCAGGTCATAAAGAACAATATTGCCCAGCGCCAGGCGGATTTGGTCGACTTCTCGATAAACTCTGCAGACAGAAATGAGAAAAGAATTTCAAATTTAACGTATGTCGACGGCTTTGCTCATTTTTTTTACCTTCTGAACTATTCATAGATTATCAAATAAATAATTTCTTAAAACTATCGTTTTTATTAACTCATTTATCTACTTTGATGGAAGTGGTTGTATTCACGAACTACTGTATTGTCCCGAATATAAAGCGACCTTAAATATAACGCGACCCTAAGATTTTCGGAAAGTTTTTTAAGGAAAAAACGAAACCTTGAATATTACGCGACCCCAAACAGCCTTCTACCGATCTAACACAGACTCCTCGTTCATATAGGTAGTAGCATTTTTCGAACCAGGACAGACTACTTGTGATGATAATTTCGGTGACATATTTCGGTTGAGGCAGTTGAATTCGCGACCTATCTCTTTAGGAAAGTAAACGTTTTGATAATGCAAGATAGGATACAGATCAGATTGTATAATTCACTGGTTCCGTATGCATGAATAGCTAGTCTTATTGCCGAGGACGAACAAATCATCGCCAGTGCACAACGTGTGTAGCGGTCAAGGTATAGTGATCGGGGTGCACCGGAAGCTGGATCCGTGATTAGCGACACCCACGAAGGAATCTGCGGCTTAGTCTATGGTTATCGGCATTCAAAGTCACTAAGCTCGATCATATCAAATGCAAACTTATGTTTTCTTGCTTTCGTGACGGATATTCGTACTTTAATTGCAATGAGAATTGACCCTAGATTTAGCTATAAATCCACTAATCACCTGAGCTATGCTACGTTCAAAATTACGAAATACACCAGACTTTCATTAATATTGTGGAAAAAATTAAATTACCTTTGTGGATCATATTGGTCCTTCTTACACAGAAATTACGAAGTTCTGTATGCTGAGGTTGCCAGGGAAACAGCCAACAATGTTGTACCGCTGGACGACAGGAGAAAAAAGGCTTCTAGTTTGATGTAATGAATTCAGAGCAAACAATTTTCCATCAAATTGTGGTAAAGAACTTATGGCAAATAAACGAAACTTTATATGGTGTGAATAGGAAAAGTACAAGTAAGTACTCGTCCGCCAGCTACAGCGGCGCCACACGTGACAGGATTTGGAACTACGAAGTGCCTGGCTAATATGAAACGTCATCTCGGGATCATTTGGATGTCGGAATAGGAGGCGTTCTTAACGATTAATGCTATCGTGTCAAAAAAGATAATTATAACGGCTTAGTCTAACGTCTAAGCACTGCTAAAGGATATATCAGAAGCGAAGTCAAAGGAGATAGAGAATTTGTGATTTGCCTATTTATTTTATAACCAGTTTGTAGTAATTAATGGAACAATCGAAAATTACGTCATTTAAAGCGTACATACCTTACTTGAGACGAGAAAGAGTAATCTTTGCACTCACGTTCATTCCTTCGCCGAAAATTATTTATTTCTTTTTACTTAGAAAATCTGTGTGTATGCATAAGGAAAATAAACGTATTTAAGTTCACTTGTTCGTCGTGAATAATCCATTTCCTTTCATTTACTATGTTGAGTAGGCGCACGAAAGAAATTAAAACGTATTCATATTAGATCTTGTTTATTTCGGTTGTTACGAAGATTGTTTTCGTTGACGACAATAAGCAAGAAGAAAAAGTATGATGATGCAGACAATTATTGATGCGGACTTTCCACTTAATCATTTATTTAATACCTACATTGGCTTTATGAGTTACCAAATTTGAAAATTTAGCGTTATAAAACATTACAAACTAGCTTTACTCGCGCAGAGCTATACACGAGTATATACGGTAAATGACGTGCTACCTGACATCATCGCATCGCTAGCTCTCGTGATGTGATGGCCGCGGTTGGAAAATTTTCTTGCGGTAAAAGTGGTGAAGAGGGTCCCAACATCGGATTTGCATAGGGGCCCCCGAAGTTATCACACCGGCCCTGGCAGCAATCTTAAATTTTGGCGTAAATGTGTGGAATTAGTACCCCGCGATGGAAAATGTATAATATACCTGAAATTGCAAATTCTAGGGATTGCTTTTACTCCAATATAGTGAAAACTTTGGAATTAAAGTAAAATTTCTAATAATGAAATATCTTACTGAAAATGAATGTGTTTTTCAAGGTGAGATGAAATTCTTGTACCTTTTATTAGTATGTTATATGAAATATTAAAGGTAGTAGCTATACAGAATGATGTAATGTAGCAATTAAAGAATGTATTCAGAGATGAAATTTTGAGAATTGCCTGAGACTTTAACACGTAAATCCCGTAAACGAAGGAATTATTCCGCCTGGGCCCGAACTCTGATACTTCGGAAAAAACGTAATGCCTCGTTGCCCTTCAACTCTAAAGGAATAACAAAAGTACCAAATTTTGCCGCATTCGGCGGCCACCGTTAGTGGAAAAGTATATAATGGAATAAGGGACGTTAAACTCGCCAACAGATGAAGCATAACCTCCTTTGAAAGAATTGAGGCAAAGATTAAAAAAATGTTTCCGCGAGAAACCTGATGGGAATTCTGACCGGTTCATGATACTTCTGTGGACCGTAGCAGTCACATTGCCAAAGTATGGTGGAGATTGATAAAATTGTGTGAGATGAGATAGCGGACAGACAAATATAGGATTTCGCTTATATATACCTACTAGTTATAATGATGTCAGAGGAGGATTAACACACAACATAAGGGTAGGATACTAATGTTTAGGCACTCCATGTCAGCAGGAGATTCAACATTTTTTCGTAGGTAGTATTATGTGCAAAAGCAACTAGAAAAAGCGGAAATCTTGATAAAGTTCGACAATGTGCCCGCTAATAATTCGCAATTGTTTGAACAAAATTTCGAGGTTTATGTATTTCCATATGCGCTACGTATCTGGAAATTTTTTAAAGGTAGCATTTTTTAAAAACCGAAATAGAGATTATAGACATTTTGATATTTTACCTAATTTGTTTGGCTGTTAAAAATTCTAGAATATAAAACAAATAGGCGAATGTTTAGGTACTACGATGCAAGCTGCGAAGCTGAAATTTTTTAGTTATTTAGAGCTCATTGCATATGCACAAACAAATGTTTGAATGTTTCCTTGAAATTGATATCGCGGCCGTAATAAATTGTTAAAATTTAAACAATTAGATAAATATTATTTCACTTGTAGATGAGCTGCGACATTAAAATTTGGCAGTGAGGTGTGAAATTAGTGCACCGCAATGGAAAAATTTATAATGTTCTTAAAAATTGCAAATTTTCGTTTTTGTTTCAATCAAATATTATTCCATAAGGAAAGAACGAAAATTGGCGTAGAGGTGAAATCCTATGAACTGAAAAAATATTTCTGATAATGAAATATCTGTCTGAAAAATTCTTTTATCAAGGGAGATGAGATGCTTGCAGGATGCAAGCACCAACTACTTGCATGTATATATATAGATGTATAGATAGTAAAACAAGAAAAAAGCGCCTTATGTAATTTGCTCCGCAATTCTTCCCTCACTTGTAATTTTTGGATTCAAAATGGCATTGAAAAAGGAAAATTCTACAACAGTTAAAGCAGTCTTCATGTTGGTCTTTTCTTACAAAGTCTTACATAAAATATCAGCATATAATGGGGAGGGCCATATTTTTTTTCGGGGGTTCCTATATTTTGCATTACGCCACTGTTGACCCATTTTTATTTCAGGCTCGATTAAGTTACTTATAAACAAGGGGAGCGGCCCCTACGTGATACACGCGTCTAGCCCGCCCTCCGAGCGCTCCAGTGACTTCGACGCTACGCTGCTCGCTAAGCCGAAAATATCAAGATTTTTAGTTCATTACGTACCGTTTCCGAAATACAAATTTTTAAATATTTTAAACGGCCGTCATTTTGTTTCCGGAGGCCGAGCAAATATGAAAGTTTTCCTTGGATATGCTAGTTTTATTAGGTGTTCTTTACGAGCTAAGCGATAGTAGCGGAACGCCTTATGGGAACGTCGATTCCGTCCGCCCTTCCGAATGTTTAATCTGCAGAGCTACTTGGCGGATTTGAATTAAATGAAATATTAGTATCCCTCATTCAAATTTATCACCCAATTGTGATTTTGAACTTAATCCGTCAATTACAACTTCCATTTAATTTGAGCATTTGAATAAAAGTACATATACACGTATCTCGTTAAATGGCATCCGTGAAACAACAATTAAATGTCATATTTTTCACTCCGTAGATCTTTTATGTTATTTAAGGTATCCATTAAAACATTTATTCGGATGGGAGACAACATTTACCACAATAAGACCGCGATACCACATAATTACGAGTTATAGCTTCGAAGATAATAATTCGAGAAAATCCCAAGCATAATATCACATATTTTATTTACATCGATCGATAAGACGGTTCTCTCGGCGAGCAACTATTGAATTCCATATTTTTCTCTCCCATGGTATTATATGATCTGGGAAGCCTAGATTAAAAAATGTATTCGGATAGAGGACAACATTGACCACAATAAGGCCTTGGGCAGGGGCGACACTAAGGACGCGTGCCAAAGGTGGCACGCGGAAAGATTTTTTTGGCACATTACAAAATGAAATAAGAAATGCAATGTGCCTCTCGCTAACACAGCGACATGTCAAAAGTGAATCCGGAAATCTAATATATGTACGTATTGAAACGATGCGAAAGAGGGGCTTCGTTTACAAGAGGTGCAATCGGTTATATTATGATTTTTTCCTCATATAATGCGTTGTTGAAGAGATATTTGAAAAACTAAATTTTTTAGCTGTCACAGCTACACCACCTATCGGCGACTATTGTGAACACTTTACGCTCCTTTTTATTTTCTTAGTTTTTGGAGATTCGTGTTTTCAAGTGAATTTAGGTAGTTTAGTTAGCAGTTTATATCGCTTTAAATTTTCTTCAGTGATTAATGGCGGAATCGAGGAATAAAAAAATCAAAATTTTCTGGTGAAGGAAGCGAAAGGATTTTTAAGGATTGGTGACTGAAAGGTATGGTGCAATTGAAACGAACGATAAAGACTTGTGTGTTTTGTGCGGTGACGCCGAAATTACCTACATGCAGACGCGTTTGAAAATCTAATATCTTTAGAGTTTGAAAAGGAAACATCTTACCCCGAGAAGGAACCGTCCCAAAGGTGTCATCGGCCCACAGGGATTATGCTCCGTGTTCTGCCGTTGGCATCAGCACGGAATTCAGTATCTGACATTTTTATTATATCCTTAACATCCGATAAGTATTTAACTGGAAATTGACAAACGGAGATTTATTCCTTGGATCACTCCGTCCATGTCACACATCTTCTTCATTACTTCGTTCATGTCACTTATTAAATCGTATTCACGTGTACCGGTTTTTCATGAGATATCTAATGTTTTTAGTGTGTACCGCCTCCACTATAGATAACATTATCCTGTAATGGACCTTATTTTTCGTTAGCGTTTAATATTATTTGTAGTCTAGAAGATGAGAGATTCGCTCTAATAATTCGATAAAAACACTATATTTCCTAGTTTGTTTTCAAAATACTATCATTTGAATCAAATAGTATAAATTTCTTCCAGGGTGGGAAAAGACATTCTATATGCTACATTGTAAGAATAGACTCGGATAACATTTTTTAAGATACTGGCACGCAAAGAGCCAAATTTTCTCTTATAAAATTAATTTTGGCCCATTATTTACTGTGGCACAGTCCATTGTGAAGTAAGGATTGCCGTGTAAATATGGAAAAAGAAATATTGATAGCGGAAGTATTTCTTCGCGCAGCAGTGTGGGATAAGCGGAATAGACGATATAAGAGCAGATTTGCTTTGGATAAATGTTGAACTGAAATTGGAAAAACTTTGAAGGATTTAGGTAAAATACAATAAAACGCAGTATAAAACTTTTTTCGATATTTCTTATCTCAAAACTAGTCCCGTTCCTAGAAAGGGGGCAACAATAAAATCAGATAAAGCCTTATGAACGCGTTGTATCATAGTTATTTATAAAAGGTTTTACGTGAGGCAACTATTTAAAAAAATAGTTGGCATAATATATTTACAAAAAAACCGTAGAACCAAGATATTAGGAAAACGAAAGCTTAATCTAAGAAGCATTTTTTTGCAGGAACAAGTTGCTACAAAACTTGAAATGTTTTAAGCATATAGAAGATAATCATTCTTTCCTTCATTGAAGAAAATAGTCTAGAATTATAAAAACTTTTTTCTCTTTTCATTGAAATGGACTGGTTTCACGTAAATCTTTGGAACAAAAAAATTATAATTAATTTCACAACATTATATTAGCGTTAGTTTTATTTCACAGTTGGCAAGTTTATATTTTCCTTCTTCATAAATTCCGTATCAGACAAGTAAAACAGCATATATTACAATAGAAAGTGTCTGGCAATGTACGACATGTACATATTCACCATAAAACGGTAGCACAAGGAGTAACAATTTTCATAAACATTACAGCACCTAATTATGTTTATGAAACTCGACGCAATTCAGATCCATAAAGCGGCATTTGAATTTCTAACATTTTAATTTTCATCTGAAGATGTTAAGGTGGAAGAAGATGAACAACTAACAGCCTTGTTACCATAACTTTCTTCTTCATCCGAATAGCTATTTGATTGTTTTAAATCCACCTCAACACGGGCAGGATGGAGATCGCCTCTGATGTAGTCGGATTTCACTAAATTGAATCACTTCTGGTGGCTGCCTATGGAAGCATCCTTAAGAGGCAAAATATCCCATGTCACCAGATCCTCCTGCCCCTCGCCGGAGCAGGCCGTCTTCCTCAACTTACAGCGCGGGTCGAAGTAAATCACTTTCACGGCTTCGTTCCAACATACGGACGGAGTAGTATTCGTACTCTTCGTATCTGGAGACCGCTTCGTGGTTTTATTCTCTCTGGCGCCAAGTACGTTTGATTCCGAAAAAGAGTACGTAACGCAACCGGTCGCTGCGTTACCGCTTACGTTTTTTAGTGCACGTCATCGAAGCTACGACGTCAACGGACGTAGAATGGTCTCCAGATATGACCTCGGCAGCTTTTTCGGGCCTCTCTATGTTTTGTGGAATGCTCGCTGCCACTTGTACACTCTGGAATGAGTGAGTTGGTCTCGCATCATGCTGCATCAAATTTCAATCGCCGCACTCTTCGCTCATGTCTAGCATTTCAACGTCGTTTTCATGCCAATCACTCACGTCCGTCATTTCAACTTCAGTTCCTTTGATGACATTCGTGTCACCGACAGATACACGATGATCGGTGTATTACCAATCTTGATAGTTGAATTTTCCGGCCAAGTTAACTTTGTCAACATATTTATGCTCTTCATATAGATCATGTCTGGAGGCATTAAAGTTTGCTGCAGACCGTTTTCACTGTCGTGAAAATCGAGCTCCTGATATTTTTTTCAAGTGTGTTAACTTATTTGGGGTGTTTCTTAGAGGCTATTGTTTAATTCCTAATCGTTTTGATGCTCAGATGAATTGGTACAGTTACCATCCCCTGCATAAGCATTGAATATTGGGACTGAAGCAGTCTTTAAACGAATGTTGATTTGCGAATCGCTGGAAAAGCGAGAATGACAGAGGTTCCGTTTTGGTTGTGGCTTGTTCTTTGTAATTTTTCCTCTGAAGTCATACTTTAAACCTCGACTTAAACTGATTTCGTTTATTTCTGGGCAAGACACGGGAACAGCCTAGCCGAGATGAATGCCAAAATATGAAAACAGTATTTATCTGCACTAAATAATAAAATAAATATTGAATAAACTGATAAAGTATAATGACAAACTATGGCTATTGTATAACCATGTTTTAAAAATTTACTTATACCTAGTGAGCTCTTTAATTATGTTTTGGTCAAAGGAGTTCAAAAACCCCACATACACTCCGTCATTAATGGTTAATATAAAGGTTAATGTTAAGATGAATATCATCAATGGTTTATATTGAGCAATAGGGGCATATTAAGATACTCAGAGCCCTAGAAATCCGTAGAGAGGGTCGGCGAACACGAGTGTTAACTTCGATTTCGGGTATTTCTGAAAGGTTGTTTAATGTCTCATCGTTTTGAAGCTCAGATGTATTGGTATAGTTACCATCCCCTGAGTGAGCATTGAATATTGGGACTGCAGCAGGCTTAAAATGGATAATAATAAGAAACTAATCTATTTCATCCCGGTTGAACTTTGCAAGACTACCGCTGAGATGCAAGTGGTATAAGTTACGTAAAAGAATAAAAATGAAATGTGCAATTTGAATGAAAGATACATTGTAGGTCAGTACCAACTAAGCAAAGCTCTCGAACAAGCGAAAAATAGTTAGATGCAAATACCTGGCCGAATCGTACGTGCCTGTTTCTGTAGCCGCTAAGTTTGCAGTAGACTAACACGCGCAGTTAGTGCACTCAGGCGGTTAATTATTCGAATATAGGGATAATTTAGGGATTTTCTTAATATCATCATCTGGGAGTGGATTTTAAAAAGCTCTGTTTGTACCCGTTCTACAAACAGGGTTTTAATGAAATATTTCGAAACTTTAATAAACAGAACAAAAAGGTATCGAGATAGGTGAGAATAGCATTTTGATTCATCAATACAAATAAATGAAGACAATATGTTTACTTTGCACTCATGTGTAAATGAGGATTTTATGGACTTTTCTCGGTAACGCTGATCTTGTGTGTACAATTTCATCGTTAACGAGTTTTTAAGTTGCTTTATTTTAGCACAATAGCGTTTTTAATTTTTATGCCTGCATGTGTTTCCTTTGTTTCTGCATGGCTCAAAATGCCCCCCAGGTTTCCCACGAGAAAGTAATTTGAATTTTCCGCTTGTATTCATTTATGAGGAGGTTATATGCCCTCCGTTGGTGATTTTTATATTATTTAGATCCCTTATACTTTTTGACAGCCTCCAAATGTGCCAAAATTTTGTATTGTTTTGTTATTCCTTTTGATTTTAAGGGCAACAATGCATTTCATTTTTCCTAAGTGTCAGAGTTCGAGTCCAGGAGTAATTTTTCCTTCATTTATGGGATTTTCATTTTTTACGTGGGCAAATCATTTTGTCCCAGACTGTATATTTTTACTTCTTCCCTGATGACTGTTTTTACAATATAGAGTAAAAAAAGTCAATTTTTTATTTCATTTTCAGAAAGATCACAGAGATACAATTGAGAAAATGTATTCCTTTTTTAATAATAAGTTTTCTTAACAGTGCAAAATGACCATAGCCATTGATGCACTTAAAAAATCAATTACTGTATTTACCCTAATCAAAGACAACCCCGAATCTAAGATGAGTGTCAAAACAGAAAAAAATTTCATGCAGTCGGGGGCCCTGCAATCTAAATATATATAATAATATAGTGAAACCCCTCCTAACGGCTACCCTATTTTTTGACCTCTTAACGATCGTTTTTCTATGGAATCATTGAGCGATTCCACTGACTTTTAAATTGAGACGTTTAACATTTCTGAGATTATATACAGGAACATTTCGACGGGGCCAAGTGTGACCCACCTTAAATCCGCCACTGAGTGTGAGGGAGAAATTCGAGATTTAGAATGCCTGAGCGGTAGGGAAATCGAGCCTTTTTCCTCCATTTTCGCGGATCCACACGGAATCCCTATCTTTCGTAGAACACCATGGTTCCGCGTAACCCAAGTTGAGAAGCACTGCCATATGTCACGGGACCCCTGGCGTGCGCCCCCCTAAATCCGCCACTGCGTCTTCGTACTTGAATTTAAGACGACCCCCGATTTTCGCAAGCTGAAATTTGGAAAAATCTCATCTTGGATTCGGATAAATACGGTACTACTACAAGTTTTATTAATAATTTTAGCGAACTTTAAAATATGCATATTGTTGAAAATACGAAGCAATTGACCTCAATTCCTATTTATGTATTTATTTAGTTTTAAAAACAGCACAGAGGCCCCATTAAATTGAAACATATAACTGTAACAAATAACATAACATTAAAATAAGTAACTTTAATAAATATGAGTCAATAATATTAACTGCAATTGAAATGATCATAACAAAACAGCGCCAGAAATTAGGGAAATGTAGAATTATGTAGTAGGTAGTTAATTATGGAAAGAAGTGGGTGAGAAAATGTCAAGATTCGGAAGTGAAGCCAGTAAGGAATTATATGCAAATGGAAGACGGTAAGAGAGAGATAGAGAGCATTGGGAGACGGAGAGTTGAAATTTTGGTAAATGAAAAAGATTTTGAAGGCGAGTGGAGCGAGGTGGAACACAGAGAGAAAAATAGGATGAAAGTACAGGGGAGCGATAGATACCATTGATGAGAGAATGAAGGTAATTATGATCTGTAATAAGACGATTGTGAGAAATGGAGGGGATGCTTAAAGAGGGTGCTCTATCCTGTGTGCAATGTCGAACTATGGCATAGAAGAACTTTTGTATAGAGTCAAGGCGTTTTAATGTTTGAAGAAGCAGCAGTGGTCAAAATAGGAGAGCAGTAATTTGGTATGGGAGCAACACAGCCATTAAAGAAAGTCTTAGGAGCTAATGGATTGGAAATGTCAGTGAATCTGTAGAGAACACCAAGTAAAGACATTCCTTTCACAGAAATCTTCTCGATGTGTTGGGAAAAATTTAATTTAGCATCAAAAATCACTCCAAGATCTTCATGGGATTGAACTATAGGAATGGGTTTCCCTAGTAAGCTGTAAGAGGAAAGGAAAGTTGAGGATTTAAGGGTAAAGGACAAATGTTTGCTTTTAGATGGATTTATTTTAAGTTTCCACTTGAAGCACCACTCTGTCAATGAGTTAAGTGCAGCTTGGAGACATTGCTTGTCTTCATCGGAGTCAACCCTTTTGAAAATTTTACAGTCATCCACTTATAAAAGAATTTGGCCATCATGTGAAGCAATGACCTCGACTAAATCATCAATGTACAGATTACGAGTAAATAGTAGAGGTCCCAGGACACTACCCTGAGGTACACCGGACAAGACTGAAGTAATGGACGAGGAGTGGCCATTAAGTACAACACGCTGTGATTGGGAATAGAGATAATTTTCCAGTTAAATCTATTGCTTAATTTATGAAGAGATCTTTGGTCAACTGTATCAAACACCTTAGCCAGGTCAATATAGCATACATCAACCTGGGATCTTTGTTCAAAGACCAGAATGATTTCATGGTGTATGACAGTAAGATTCGTTTCAAAACTAACATTTCTTTAGTGGTAACTACATAATTGAGAACAAAATTACATATTATATGTATATACAGCAATATCCCACGACCCCGATGTACGCAGATTTGTTATTATGCTATACACTTGATAAAATATTTCCTTTGTTATCTAGAATAACATTATAGTAAAAATTAAAAACAACAAAAAATGCAAAGTAGCGCCAACCTCTACAGCCAATCAGCAATTGAGAGCTCTCAGCAAATAAATGCATTTGTTTACATATACTTAACTGCAGCACTGCAGTTTGCATGTAGCATTTCTCTGCCACAGATTATTCATTCTCCTATATTTTTATGTATCTATATTGATTTAAAAGCAAAATATTTACAATATGGCTTCAAAAACATGCAGGTGTTTATTTCTTTGTTATTATTATTTAATTCTTAAGTTTAAAATGAAAAAGTTGTAAATTATGTGAGAAAAATACTTATACAATACATTTATTTTAGACCCTGATATATATGCATCTTTTCCAGGAATGCACCCTTCACGTATATCAGAGTATTACTGTATACAGGCAGTTCTTGTTTTGTGCAGTTTTGAAATACGTGAATTTGGATTTACATGGTTTATTAATTTAGGCGCTCTCAATTTACACGGTCCAAAAATTTACATTCTAACTCTGTTTAAAATGAACCTTTAAAGCACAATGAGAGAAATCCTGGCAACTCTATTGGCAGCAGTGTACAACAAGTGCAGGCATCTTGTCTCATAAGTCACTTCCCACTGGGATCGGCCTCAGCTTCTGCATGACTTTATAGTGAACGAACATTCCATATCGTTGTGCTTTCATGAATTGTTTTGCCCTTCCATTACATCAAGCAAGCATTCTTCTACTTCCTCCACTCAATCTTCTCCCCCACTGTCGCCTTCAGTGTCATCCAATGCAGATGACCCTTTCCCTTAATAACTCCTCCACTCACCTCATCCTCTCCACCAGCTCCAGTAAGCTTGTCCGGCACAGCAGTTAATGTGTCTTTCTTACTACATATTTATTTGTCTCAGGTTTAAGTTTATTTTCTACTTGAAATTATTGTATTAACTTATTGTATTGTATTCTATATTAAAATTTGAAATTTTGGTTATGTTGAGTAGGGTAATACAGGAATGCACTCCCCCTAACCTGGACATTTCAATTATTTTATATGGGAAAATTGTTCTCGATTGACGAATATTTGATTTACATGGTAGTTTTCAGGAACACATTAACTGCGCAAATCGAGAACTACCTGTATATGTACAATATAAAACACATCTGGAGTAGCAATCGAAGCAACTGGGATGTAAAGTGTAAAATTTGGCATCAGCAATGCCAACGACTGAGTTCAGTACCCTGGTATTTCGAAAAACTCACTCCGATAAATCTAAATTGTCTCTCCGTATGACCTCTGATGGTCTTAAAATAAACTTCTAGGAAGGACCGAAAAAAAACTCGGTTGTTTTGAAAGGAAAGAATACATTAGCCAGAGTATACTTGGGCTTGTCAGAATTTGACCTTCACCTCGACCCGAGTATACTCAGGTGAATCAGGGAAGTGGTTCAAGTTATTTTGATGCCCCTTTGATTTTGATGCTCTAGGCACATGCCTAGTCTGCCTTGGGGTAAATCCAGCATTGCTGGGAGATATGGCACCTATAGCAAAATTTCAATGAAACACCTTATGTAGAATGATTTATGTAGTATTATCATAAAAAATATAGTATTTCTTATCAATAACTTTAAAATTTGAGTATTAAATTAATAATTATTTATGGGAAAATAAACTTTTAGCAGTTTTTGTGGGAATGTATGGCACCTTTTCCAAGTGGCACCTATGGCAAATGCCACCTTCACCCTAGCCTAATTACAGCACGGTAAATCCGGCCCTGGGTGTACATAAAAATTTCTGGTACCTCATAATGGTAAGAATGATTTATTGAAAAGTTGGGACCCAGAGGTCATCTAGGTAGGATGTGAAGTTGCAAAAATAATTAATATAAACCTTTTTCTCAACAAAATTATTGTAATATTTAACGTCCTGAAATTTTTAAATTAATAATTCATATATGTATAGGTAATACTAAAATACATTTTATGAAAATTCCATTTCTTGGAAAAGATGGATGTTTTTATCATATTGGGAACCAGGGTTTTTGACAAAATGGTTAGAGGGATTCAAGATGCATAAGGTTAAGAACCTCTGCCCTACATCATAGAATTACGAAGTAAAAAGCGGTCACACTCTGAGACGGTGTATGCATTCGAAAAATAGACGTTTTGGTACAGTTTACAAGCAATAAAACCTCTAAAGGCACTTTTGGCTTGGACTTTCATTTGATGAGTTCAGAGCTCGGATGTATTTTGCCCTAGTGAGAAAGTGTGATTGGTCAGAAATATGTTTTACACTATTCTTCATCTATGTTTACATAAAACAATTTTCTCAGGCAATATTTTTCTGTGGTGACACTTCACTAATTATATGGTTGAACTTTTGTTTATAGAGATAATTTTAGGAACAAGAAAGTTTTAAAAATATTCATAGGAGGCACTTCATATTTGTGCTAAAATATCCGAAGGTTACATGATGTAATCTTAGGATATTTTAACCAGGGATGTAACTTACATTAGTTTATTGGCTACAGGGTTAGAGTAGGCAACCCTCCACTACAGGAGTGATTTACAATGTTGAATTTATCCACACAATCACAACTTGAAATATGTGCTCAAAAGTTCCAGCAAGACAAAAAAAATTGAGGAAATATGCCTTCATATACAATGGGAATAGGGAATGAAAATATGTGATGAAAAATTAAAAAATCACTTTCAAATTGTTAATAAAATTATCTGTTCAACAATCAATTTCCGGATTTCCACAACATATAACTTTGTTTTTGAAGATATATCCAAATTTCACAGCTTAACTTAATCACATAAAAATGCCCCACCTGGAGAGCAATTTGTGAAAATTTCACACCCACTTATGCTTTAATTACTGTATTTACCCGAATCCAAGGTGTTTTTTTCCAAATTTCCACTTGCAAAAATCGAGTGAAAATTATGTATGAAATCATATACCATCAATACATCACAGTCAATTGATCGCGCGTCAATTTGTCATCCTTCAATTCATGGCGCATTAATTCGTCACAAGATAAACTCATCACACGTCAATACATTGCACGACAAACTCATCGCTAGACAAATTGGAAGGCAAGACACCACGACTAGTGTATGGCAGGGGGATGCAATCACTCCTTGCCATACACAATCCAATGTCTCTCGCGTAATTCTGGTATTATCGAAATATAAAAAATTATTTTGTGGAAAAGTGTCTCCCCCTGCCATTCATCAGTCATGGTGTATTGCGATGAATGTCGAGAGATGAATTGACATGCAATGAGTTTGTTGTGCAATGCATTGACGGGCGACAAATTGTTACTGTGATGAATTAATGCATGACGAACTGACCACGACGAGTTGTCATAGAACCATAGGAAGTATGATTACACATTTTATCGATGATTTTTAAACAAATAAAACACGTGATAAAACAATTTTATCTTTAAAATTTTTCATTGTAAACTTATGATCCAGAATTCAATTAATAGTCTTAATTTTAAAAATAGATTTTTAAAATTCCTTCTTTTCAAACAAAAATTTGAAACAAACCATTTAAATTAATGAATGAACTAGTACATAGGTGTGTTCGAAATATACACCAAATACATTGTGAGAAATAAGACCATGAAATCTTTTTTCTGTTATGACAATCTACTTAGATTCGAGGTCATCTTGGATTTGGGTAAATACAATAACAACATCATGAAAATCCCAGAACATTTAAACTTGGGATGTTCATCTTTAACAAAATGTGAGAACCTAGTTTTTTGACCAACTCATATGACAATTAAAAGAAAGATTAACAGCTATGTAAAACTTTCATCTTCACAGTGTATGCCTTTTTTACCGATCACAGCCTTTCAAGAGTAATGAACATAAAATTAAAATACCACTTCATGCTTCCATTCCTCCATCCAAAACTGTTCCATCTGAAAGAAAAACCAAGCTGACTCAACCTTGATCTCTTTAATAGCCCTCTTCTCTCCCTCTGCCTGGTCTCCATTTTTACTCCCCTTCTTCAAGTTAGCTTTTTTCAATTTACCCCTCCAATGCACTTTTACATAACCCTTATTTTTTCCAATTTACTCTCCCCTGCAAGGTTACATTAATAGTAGGTTTATAGGTTTATAGAATTCTCCATAGAAATAGGTCAAAGCACTAAATAATAAATCTATGTCAACTGATTAGATAGATTATGTTACATACATACATGGTTTTCATACTTAAATATTAGGTTTCTAAGATTATAGAAATAATGCCAACAGCTCAGGGTTCATGTGACAACATAAGTCAAACCCATAACTGAATGTGAAGACTGCTGTGCGTTATTTTATTAGTATTGCAAATATTTGACATAAATAACTGTGAAAACACGACATGTTCACCAAAAAAGTGGCCAGCATGAATTTCTTACTGAATACCACTACTCTAACAAGGAGAGGACACAGTAGTGGGGTCACGAATTTTTATGAAACTTGGTAGGTGTATAGCTCTGGATTCCAGGATCACTGCAAACCCCCCTTTTGATAATATACGGCCGATAGTTTTTTCCGAAAATCACGATTAAATATTGCAATTTCACTTCAACTGGTATAAATTTAATAATGCATGCCTCCTTTTACAAATCCTTTTTCGCATTAAAATTTAACTGGGCAGTCACGTTGATATGTTTATTTTTTTCTATGTTGTTTGGTGGTGATTCGGATTTTTTTCTCAAGTAACTCAATGCACAATTGTCTGCACAAAGTTTACATTATTGAATCGCATATTCTTCATTGATCTCGACACATGCTACATCCTATATTGATGCTTATGACATGGAAAGGATCCCTGATATTATTTTTGCGAAGACTTCATCCGAATACATATAATATAGGCGGAGGTATATCAGGCAAAGGGTCGTTGAAAGTATAAAAAAACATGAACTGGTGAGAAGTCTGTTAAAAGTACAGTAATATAAATAAAAAAAATATTTCTTTTATGAATCCCTCAGAAATTTGGATGATTGATTAAAAGCATTAATAATTTACAATCGTCAGTCATCACTGGGACCAATGATGGGGAGAGTTAGAAGGGAAACTAATTTTATTATGAATCGACAGGTAATGGAACTTTTGCTTTATGTTAGAAAAAAATCTTCACAGTTTCCTGGATGATAAGAGTCATAGTAACATTGGAAACAGATCAACTTTCTGCACCAAGAACATTTTGCAAAACTCTGCTCCTCACAAATGAATTTTCCATTTAAAACATCATCTTGAAATTTTATTTGGTTAACGTTGAAAAAGACTTCTATTTTATCGGTGAGCTTGGATGCAAACCATGCATACCTGATCATTTCATGGAAAATCGGAGCTGAAAGCTGGTTATGAATTAATGACTGTATTTTAATTACATCCATATGGCTGTTGATTTCCCTCTTTTGTTGGAGCAACTGTCCAGCATTTTGCTGCCGTGAAATGAAAATTTTAACCTGACGATAAAAGTATACATCAAAAGGGTGACACACCGAGGTACACTTTGGGGGAATAACTTTGATGCCGCAAGTTGGCTTGTTGTTCACATTCATGAATCATTCATTGTGCAAGGCCTGGCTTGTCTGTCTCGACCACGAATCTATAAGAAGCAGGATCGTTTTTTCTGTCACATATGGCTTTAATACCTTGTCCAAATACATTTCATAGTTGGTAGTATGCAACTAACTTCCCCGAATTCGTGCAAGCCACGAACACATTCTTACAGTGGCAGATAGCATCACTAACACCCTGTTGCACTTTCGGCCCAAATATCTACATAGGTTCTTGCAGGCAAATGAAAACTTTCGACAAAAGCTTTCCCGATAGTATGATACTGTATTGGGCCATATACAAATGCGTCATTTTGCTCAGTTTACTTACATAAATTTCGGTTGCTCTTTCACCCTGATGGGATAGAGTACACTTGATCTGGGCATGATACAAGTTTGATTGGCATTGATTACCAAATTAGGGTCATACAGAGAAATCAGCTTTTGGACTTGCTCTTGAAAAAGCATGGCAGCCTTCATTGTCTCTTCAGGGCATATTTTTTCTCTGTGACTAATGTATCTCACGACCTGTCTTTGGCGGATCTTGTGCCTTCTTTTAAATATTTTCAACCAGGATTGTGACGCCTCGAATTTAAATCCGCCGGAAATATGTTGAAGAGCAGCTGCCATCCCCCACTTCCACAGAATTCTCATTGTAACGTGGTCTCCATTTATTCGGGCTTCACAAAACCTAACATAAACCCACCTGTCAATGGCAATCTACTTATCCCTAAAACTTCCTCCAGATAGAATATCTCTCTCTCTCCCATATTTTGATTCTGTCCTTTCTCGTAATACGTCGAGACACTCGCGCAATAATTGATTTTAGAGACCAATATGGATGCAGATTCGCAGCAGTAACAACATTAATTTTAGTTTCCAGAGGAATGAAGGAATTGATAATTTTCTTTGGGGATGGCACATATGGACCGTAACTAAAAGTTGGACTAGAACAGCCTTCTTCCTCAGTAGATTGTCATCTTTGCCAAGCAGGTATTCATCGATGAGGACCATGCTGTCCATCATTCCCACAATACAATTGTACATCTCATGTCTGATGGTGATAGCACGATCAGAAATCTCCTGACTAATGTGATCAGAAATTAAACCACTTTTGCGAAGAAGGTTGGCGTAAAAGTTAAGCGCATCAGCGAATAAATGAGGTTTCTCCAAATTTTCATCGTCGATCGGCAGGATGCATCTTGCCGAAGATGGATCTGGCAAAGATTCCACCCTATAATTTCAGTCTGGAATTGTACAGAGAAATTAAATTTTCAACGACCTGTAAAAGGTTGACCAATGTACAAGATATTTTCAAAAACAACAAAAAATACTTACTAGAATCGTAGACTCAAAAAAAATATTCTTCGACTTTTGCTTGTTTGTTGAAAAATAACTCGGTAAAAGTCACACAAAACAAACGGAGGTCCACAGAATGAAAACAAATTGCCAGTAGATTTGTGCTAAAAGAAGCTTTTAATCAATCAACCAAATTTCTGAGGGATTCATAAAAGAAATATTTTTATTTATTTATATTACTGTACTTTTAACGGACTTCTCACGAATTCGTTTTTTTTTATACTTTCAACGATCCTTTGCCTGATATACCTTCGCCTATATTACGTATAAGTATTTGGATGAAGTCTTCACAAAAATAATTTCAGGGATCCTTTCCATGTCATAAGCATCAACATAGGATGTAGCGTGTGCTGAGATCAATGAAGAATATGCGATTTAATAACGTAAACTTTGTGGAGACAATCGTGCATGGTTTTGCTTCCACAGTATCTAGTAACTCGATTTAACAAATGACTTTTAAGAGCAACAATAGTGATAAATTCTATACCCTAACAAGAAAGATATAGAAAGAAAGTGTTGCTTGGCATCCACTATTATCAAAAGGTCAACCATCCTAAATATGAAATAAATTCGGGAACTAACTAAAAGTTTCTGCTTCCTATGATCATGGAATCAAAATACTCAAAGGCTGCAGTGCACCCTTTAACCTTTAAATGCCTGGCATGCTCAAAGGTGCGGGCACGCAAAATGTCCTGTTCAGCAAGGATGTACCCAGGGAGAGGGTCCCCCTCCAGTTTACAGATATTTGTGGGATCTGATAACCATGTTACAAACGTGCTACATTGCCTCTTGCTATGCTGCCACTTGCTGCATTGAGTTATGAGAAATAAAAACGTTATAAAAGTTTATATATTATTTGAATAGGACTTTTATTTAATCAATTGCTGGAAATAGGTTTTTGGCCTCAGATCGCCCCCCCAAAGTAAATTTCTGGGTACATGAATGCCGTTTGGTGCCTGGCGGGCCCATGCAGGCAGGCTTAGTTTGGAGGTCGCCCAAAGATGTTGCATTCATCAAGGATGCATGAAATTTGGGAAGGGTCCTCCTAGAGGTCTGCTCTCAAGATGTGTCAAGGCAAACATGTGGTAGATCCAACTACTGGGGGTGAAGACATCTCACACAGAGAGAAAACAGGAAATAGGGTGAGAGTGTTAGCCTAGCCCCTTTCCAACTTCCCAACTCTGACCTCTCCAAGGCCCAAGGATGTTGGAAGTGGATGAAGAAACTCAGCAAAACTTTTATTTTTTCATTTCTGGGGGTCGACTGTGCTTCATGAATGCAGCTTACTTTTGAACAAAGTCCTGGTAGTATGGAACGAAGTGAATCAACTAGACCAATTTCTGCTGCAGCTGAGCCAGTTGAGTCTTCAGCAAATACATCCATCAAAGCATCCAAAGCCTCTGCCACAACCCACAATTCTTCATCTGCTCTAGTGCTGACTTGAAGTAGAAAAGTTCTTACTTGCTGAATTTCACAAAAAATAGAAGGAATTGTCTGAATGCCTTCTTTATATTTTCAACAATATCATTCTATATAGCTGCTTTTTACTTATGATATAACATATAGGAGGATACTAATGTTTAGGCACTTCCAGATGAGCTGGAGACTCGACAATTTTATGTGGATAGGACTATGTGCATAACTGACTAGAAAAATCGAAAATCTCAAAAAAGTTTAACAACACAGTCGCTAAAAATTCACAAATTTTTAAGGTTTATGTATTTCTGAATGTGCTATGAAGCTGAAGTTGCTTGTAAAGGTAGTATTTGTAAAAAACCAAGTAGAGATTATAGAAATTTTGATAACATTATAAATAGTTGCTTCTTATATATATATATATATATATATATATATATATATATATATATATATATATATATATATATATATATATATATAGGATATATCATGTAAAACCTAAGGTACTTCTGGAAGTGCTACAGAGCTGAAATTGGCAGGAAGATAGGTCTTTGAGACCTCAGGAAAAACTCTGAAATTCCAGAAAAAGTTATATTTAAGGGGTATTTTAGGCCCCAATGTCCAATGTCTATAGCTAACAAGATACACATAACATCCAAATCTAAAGGTGAACTGCCTCTTATGCTGGAATTGAAATAGTCCTAAATAAAATTAAATGAGAACATATGAAATAATCATGCATAAGTGAGTTTATTCAATGTTATTCACATAATTTCCAGAAAATTATCCATGGAAGACAGTTAATATAACTTACGGTGCAAATTAATTAATACAGAAGCAACTTATACAGAGATAACTGAAGAATAAAAAGTTTATCTGTAGGAACTGGTTTGTAAAGAATTATGCAAAAGTCTAAACATCAAAATAAGTGAGAAATATGAAAATACAAAATAATTTTTTTAGTCATAACAATAAAACCTCTAAGCTTTATAAGTGCATACATTTATTCCTCTTTTCTGAGCTCATTAAAGTCACTGCTAGCAAATGATTAATCAGCGATCACTGGCTTCAAGATTTTCTGACAGGGATCCAATCAAATCCAGTTATTGAAAGTGTCAATTTCTACAAACGATGTTGCATCGTTTTTGAAATTCTAATCGTATCATGATATACAAAAGAAGAACAATTTCCACAATTTTTGGAGTACATGCACATAAAATTATTCTCGCAGCACACACAAAACAAACTTTCTAAGGTCCAATCACAATTTCTTTCAACAAATAAATAATTCTGAATCCATATCAACCAATAAGTATGAAGGAAGACATTAAGCATATAAAAATTGATTCGTTACGATAACTAAAATTGGTCAACTGTAATAAAGCAACAAAATATTAAATTAAATTAAAAATAATCAACTATTCAAATGCTATCTTCGCTCTGTTGCCAGTGCCATGAGCAGGTTCAAGAAGCTCCGAGGGCAAGTGACCCAAAACTTCTTTAGATGTATAATGGCAGTATTTTTTGGCCTTCATCTACATTCAGGTAATTGAAAAAACCTGCACTTGAGTTATCTGCTATCAGCAACATTATCATCTCTAGACAACTTGTAACACATGGTAGCATTGCTGAGACTCCGTCTGCAAAAGTCAACCAATTGGTGTAATCAAAACATAAGAAATTATAAGAGATAAAGAAGAAGAAGAATGAATAACAAAAAATATTTAAAATTAAATTGGTTTTAATGATATAAGGAATTGTTGAATGAAATCAAGATTCAATTAACATCTTAATCTAACAGTACTCATATGATTCTTTCCTATAACTTATATACTGATGCTCCTCGACTTACAGATTATTGAATTAATGGATTTAATTCCCATGAATTTTAAAAAAATGTTGACTCGGAAATATTCAGTAAGTGCATAACGTAAGCAAGCAGTGTTTGGGAACTACTTGGCATCACGTTTGGAAGAAAGCATTACCTTCATTGTGCACATTCTGATCACCAGAAGAAGAAGAGGCATCTCAGTATTGTTCTACATCGCCTAATAGATGAATCTTGACTTCTGTTTGTACATCTCTCGGATTATTTTTTTCATGTTTTTCTCATAAAATTTCTGCTGTGCCGCCCATTACAAAAAGGCTAATAGGCATGTATAGTATGCTAGCCTGTACTGTACATAAGAACTTAGTCTATATGAGGCACTTCCGACTTACAGAATTTTCGACTTACAAAGAGATTTCAGGAACCTAACCCATCCGTAGGTCGGGGAGCATCAGCATACATGGAGGTTGTAGGGAAAAATCATTCACCAATTACCATCAAAGCTATGCCTATTAAAATCACAAAGTATTTAATTTGGAATTAGATGCTGATAATAAAATGGAAAATTTTTTTAAGTACAAATACAGATAAATGAAGCTCACATAGGCAGTGGCAGATTACTCACTAGGTGCAATAGGCACATGCCCCAAAATGAAATATGAGAATAGAAAATTAAAAAATAATACACGTGATAATCAAATTTCAGGTGAAATTATGATAGATATGGGCATACGAGTAGTGTATAAGATGCAAACAGGTCCACAAGATCATCAAAGAGACTGTGCATGTGCGAGTATTCTGCTTATGTGAGAATCCGTGCATACACCTTGCACCCAGTGGCCCTACTATTTGCATCGACCATATGACAGTGTTGATAAGATATTTTTTGTTTTTATCATTTGCAATGTATGATAAGTTAATATTGTGTATTATAATTTAAAATTGTCTCTATGCCATTTATCAAATTATTAAAATATAACAATTGTAAGTACCTACGTATATTATATACATATTTGTCTAATTCGAACGATTTGTTTTTCCAAAACATTTTTTAAAACAATTTTTAAAAATATCTATCTTATTGTTATCCCCATAGAAAATGAAGCAGCCATTTGATTCAGGAGCAAAGAAGTGAAAACTACAGAAAGAAACGAAAAATTGGCAGAAAAAACAGAAATACAATGGCTGCATTTTTTAAACCATCTAGCTCAGTGGCAAAAATAGGTACATTTAAAGAAACAGAAGTCAAAATCAAATAACAAGAAGGTACAAAGGACAGTGAAGTAGAATTGATCGAAAATATAGAAGAAACTGGAATAAAAGACCAAAATCTAGAAGTTGAAGAAATTGATAATATTGAGAATGAAGCAAGTGAATGATTAATAAATTATCCAAATGATATTGCATTATGGCCAATATCTTTAAGTAATAATGCCATTAACTATTATTTAATAAACCCACCTAGTAATATAGGAGACATTAATGAACTGAAAATTGAATATACTGAGAGGAACAGGGTTCTGATTTTGTGCAACATATCTATTTTTTCAGCATCCACAAGGTGATGGAATATTTTCATCAACTCTTTAAAAAGCAAGTATTCTCATCATATAAAAAGAATAAGTGATACTAGGTGGTCGACTTGAGCTGATGCAGTTTTAGCATTAAGAGAAAGCTATGCATGCATTAAAGAAGCTTTAAAAGAAATAACTATAAATAAAAATAAAAACCAATGGGCAAAACAGAATCACAAAAATTATTAAAATTTTTTATAATTGGAAGCAACGAATCTGCTCAAATCTTTAGCAGAATTTATTTCACATATTCGGAATGATTTTGAAAGCGTTGAGAGAGAAGCAGCTCTTTTAAAAACTGATAAGGAGCTTGATGATGTAAAAACCAGGGTAAAAAAGAGAAAACTGCAACATGATGAATCAAGAAACAATGAAATAATTCATTCACCGAGAAAACTGGGTGGTCATAATAGAAAAACATAAATACTATGAAAAGGTCAATACTATGTTAAAAGAAGGACCCTACACAAAAATTTCCAAGAACCCCCTAAACAAGATGATCACAGACACAAAAAACACCTTAAAAACTTGTGCCACAATAATCAAGAAAAAAACCCAAACCCAACTTCATATCTCAAACCCTATAATCCCTAGGATGTACTGCCTCCCAAAAATACATAAAAAAGACATCCCCCTCAGACCTATTGTCTATGCCATCAACTCTCCTACATACAAAATTTCCCAATGGCTAAATAAACAGTTCAAACAATGGCCTCTTACTCAAGAGTCGCTTATTAAAAATAACACCCATTTCATCAATGAAGTTAAAAACTTAACCCTCAAAAACACTGAAATTCTAGTTTTGTTCGATGTTGTGTCCCTTTTTCCCAGCATACCAATAGATGTAACACTAAATTTCTTTGAATCCTGGCTCAAAGAACAAAACTTACCACAAAAATCAGTCGATGAATACATCCTATTAACACGCCTTTGCATGAAACAGAATTTCTTCCAAATAAACAGTAATATATACCAGCAAAACCTTTCCTTTCAAATTTATTCATGATTAATTTCGAAAAACACTGCAAAACCATATTCACACACTTCCCTAAAACTTAGTTTAGATACGTTGACGACATATTCGCGGTTTTTGACACATCAAAATACAACATCACTAACTTCCTTCAAGAAATTAATGACCAATATGACTCAATTAAATTCTCACTCGAAAAAGAAAACACACTACCCTTCTTAGACTTATTATTAACAAGGCACAACAACAAGTTAAAATTCAATATTTACCAAAAACCAACACTCACTGATAGATATATCCCATCTAATTCCAATCATCACATCTCACATAAATTGGCCCCTTTTCATTCCATGATCAATAGACTTCTTCGCATGCCTTTCTCCCATCTGATTACCATAAAGAACTCACACATATTAAGAACTGTGCAAAAACCAACGAATACGACTCTGAAATGATCGAAAACATCCTGAGTAAACATAAACATAAGCTCCATGTAAAAATGCGCACAACACTAATTGACACTTCTCCCACAGACACAAAATACATTAAAATCCCCTTCGCTCCTGGGCTCACCAACAAACTACAAAACATGTTCTCAAAATTCAATTATAAGACAGTATTTGTTAACGACAATAAACTCTCCAACTTATTACACAACCCAAAAGACACAATTCCTTCTTTATACAGATCCGGCATACACAAAATATCTTGTGGAGGATGCAACAAAATATATATTGGACAAACAAAATGTAAGATAAAAAAACGCTTCAAAGAACACATAGCTCATTTTAAACACAACAGATTAACAACTCTAGTGTAGCAACACATATCCAAGAACACCACCATCCAATCACGATTGAAAACCTAACTAAACTAACTAAATACATATTTAGTACGTTTACCTCATTATTAGAGATCGTGTGTGCATGTATTTGAGTGCATGCATGTGTGATTGTTTCGTCTGTTAGGTCCCTGTCATTGCCGGAAGGCCCATAAATCTACAGGCAGCTGTGTACGATACTAGGTCCCTGGCGTGGTTTAATCTAGTATTATTTCCCTGTTTCTTTCCCCCTTTTTTTCCCTTACCTCTTGGCGTGTATATGTGTGTGTGTTTGTGGTTGATTAGTAGGTCTCTGTCGTGGTCATACTGACTCACAAACCTTCTAGCAACGGTGTGGTTTTTTTTGGGTCCCTGGCGCAGAGTAATTTCTCGCAAACCCGGTCCCGTTTCCTTTCCACCTTTAGGAATAGTGCTTGTGCGATTGAGTGAGTGAATGTGTGAGTGATATAAGGTCCCTGGCATGGAGTAACAACCCCTAAACCTGTAAGTTTATAATTTTTATTGTCTTTTGCCTTTTCCTGCCTTTCCTCCCCCTTTTTCATTGTGTGTCTCTAACTTTGAATTTTACGGTTAAGGAGTTAATTCTATTTAACATCAATTTCGCCACAGTCTCCATCTTTACTTATTTTGTTTTATTTTATAGTTCATTTGTATATTTATAGTTTTATGATGTTTTATTTAACAAAGATTATTTTGTTGTACGTTGTGTTTTGTTTAATATCAATATTTTAAACTGCATTGCAATTAAAGTAATAAAATAATTCCCTTATATATATAAGGTAAAATAGTTATGGGCCTCCAAAATAAATTGCGCCTAGGGCCTAGGGCCACTGCATATAGGCATTTTAAAGATTAACAATGATAAAATAAAAATCTCCTGTAATAGTACCATTTCATTTGCAATAGTTAATGGTGACCTAAGTTCATGAAGAAACTACAGAGGAACATAATAATCGACATACTGATCACAAAAGTTTGGCATCATCTTCCTCATCATCATCATCATCATCCCCATCATCGTCTTCATCATCATCCACCCCCTGGCCTCCTTGGCTATCATGAGAATTGCAATGACTGTGTTGCTGATCCATTTTCCAGCAGCTGGCCATCATCAAAGCGCATCCCCAGCTCCTTGAAAACTCTTGCCCTGAAGTCACTCTCAGGACCTCCATTACTGCCATACCCATTGCCTATATCACCGTCCTGCATGCCAGCAAAATTGAAGTATAAAAACATTTGAGTTTCATAAAACAATACAATTTTAATGATAAGGATGACTTATGCAACTGAAATGGTGAACATGAAACAACATAGTTTTTTGGAATTCTGGTACAGTTAAGTATTAGAGTAAAGACTAGATAAGGAGACTTGAAGTCATATTCAGATAAATAGAAAGCATGAAAATTTTGTGAATAAAAACTTGAAAGGTATATTTTTACATTTTCTGTTAATTTAATGATGGAATTAAAATCAATAATGAGTATAAAACAAAGTCTCTTAAACTTTAGAATTAAATTTTAAAGAGAGATAAAATAACTTGACCTCTATCAGGTAAAAAACACTCAAGATACCTTTTAAAGTGTTTTATCTAAAAACCATTTAAGTATTACTACCTGTCTTCAGACAGAAGCATGATGATGATGATTAAAATGAAAACAAACTAACCCCAAAAATTAGAAGCAACTATGGTGATATTCTGTGAAAATGCCTAAAAATCCATGTAATTTTCCTACTTTCGTACGTTAATGTTATGGAAATGCTACTCTGTGGACCCCATGAGGTTCCCAAGACCCCACAGATTTCAAACCTTTTGGTCCTATTAGATAGCATGCCAAGTTTTGTGGCTCTTGGATCAACCATGTGGACAAACATAGAAACCAACATCCAAACAAACTTTCTGAATTATTGTATAGATAATATCATTAATTTCGACCAATGAGATAAACATACAGTGGTCTTAATCCAAACACATAAAATATTCCATTTATTTCTAGGATTATATTATTATGCCATTGATTTTAAACTACAATGTAAACTTATGATCACGTCATTATACTAACACATGAAATTTAGTAATACGTGAAAAGCATTTTAATAATGTGTTTCGTAGTTTTTCGAGAAATTTTAACTTTTTTTAATTGTTAAATATAATGGCATCATATCTACTTCACAATTCTTTTATTCAAATATGTGCTAAAGGCAAGAATGATGTCATAACACAAAATATCCTAATTTTTCCAAAATTTTAGCATATTGTATTAATGATGATCATTCTTATTGCTCATACAGGATGATCTTAGGCATGAAACTTGAAATACAAAAACTTGGACACAAGCCGATTGCCAGAGAATTTAGAAATTATGGATAGTTTCATTAATTTCGCAGAAAACTATAAATATTCTGTGACAACTCATGGAATTTATTATGGAATAAATAGTGAAGTGCTGTTGCCTTGGAGATGTTTCTTATGCCACAAAAATATCATCTTCTCGGAAAAAGTCCTCAAGGCATGTAACCTATGGAGCATAAATTTATTAAAAACAAAAGATAAACAGAAAATTAGATCCAGTTTCCCTATCCGAGTTTTTACAATTTTTACATATAAATAATTATTCAATAAAATTAGACCTTATTTTGGACAACTATTTAGGCAAGAGCCAAACTTTTATTTAAAAACAAACTATGAGAAGCATAAGTTAATTACAAGAACCTTCATGTAATGATAGAAACTAATGCATAAATGTTCTGGTTCTAATTTGGACACCCTTGATCCACCTTACTTCTATATGACGCTCGCATAATTTATGCTTTTGATAAGATTGTCTCCGATCTGGGGGTGGGGGGGGGGAGTTGCTTGGTTGCCACCTCCCTGTCTGCACAACTGGTTATGTGAGTTAACCATCCTTATAACGTACATTCGCTGATGATGATGCCGTATGTATTTTTATTTTATTTATTTAGTAATGATTTCACATGGAGCTTTAAAATAGCATTTCACTGTGAAATATTAAAACACAAATATAACATTAATAAATAACATCAATTAATAATATTAGCATATAGTGCCACTTACTTAAAAACTGAGAGGACAGTTTCATGAAAGAGGGAGGTGAGAGGCGAAAAACATCAATATCAGAAGGGAGGGAATTTAATAAGTATGGAAGACGGCAGAAAAGGGAACGCTGTATAAATGAAATCCTAGGGGTATTAGTGTGAAGAAGTTGGGATAATCAGGTTGATCTAGAGGGCACATGAAAGTTGAGAAAAGATAATAACTCCGGGCAATTAATATGAGAATTTATAATTTTGTGAATAAAAGAAATATCTTGTTTATGATAATTGGTAGAGAGATTGTCAATAGCTATTGTGCAGAGGACTGTATGTTTTGTAGCATAACAAAAAGAAGGAACACTTATTCTAATAATTTTTATAAAAAATTCATAATTTGCTCAATGGAGCGTAATTAGTTATGCAGGAGGAGGGCAAAATTGGTGAGCAATGGGAAATTACGGGAAGTACAATAGAGCAGAAATACGTCCTCAGAGACACAGGCTCCCTAGGCTCCGTGTATCTGTAAAAGAATGCTAAGGAGAGAGAGAGAGAGCCTTTCTCTTCATCGTGAAAATGTGTTCTGAAAAGTATAGTTTAGTGCCTATTATAATAATATTAGTTGATGCATACCCAGTCACAGTATCCGGCAATCAGGTATCCCTTGGTCTTCTCGCTCCTCGACAAAATTTTCTCCGCCCGCATAAGGGATGTGTATTGTCTCCAACATCATGCCCCCCCTATTAAAGTCTCCCCTTGCATAAACCCAATATGCCACATCCCTCTGTTCTCCCTCTCCACCCACTGCCCCTTCACCCCTCCCTTCCCCCTCAACCATTTCTTCCCCCTCTCCCATTACTTCCCCCTCTCCCATTTCTTCCCTCTCTCCCATTTCTTCCCCCTCTCCCCTGTCTTGTCCCTCACCCCTCTCTTCCCCCTCTCTCATTTCTTCCCCCTCAACCATTTCTTCCCCTTCACCCACTTCTTCCCCCTCACCCATTTCTTCCCCCTCTCCCATTTCCTCCCCCTCTCCCCTGTCTTGTCCCTCACCCCTTTCTTCCCCCTCCCCCCCCACAACCCTATCATCACCTCCTATAACCGTCACCTCTTGTAATTCATCCTCCTCCTCCTCTTCAACCCTTGCCCTTTCCTCCTCCTGAAATAATTGCCAGAAAAAATCAATTAATGAATGAATAGTTAAATATTAGCTGATGTGTAGAATCTACAAACCTCTATGAAAAATCAAAATACTTAAACTAAATACTAATAAACATAACTCCACACAATTCTCATGCTTTATTCCTACCGTTCAGCCAATAAAGCTATATCATACTGCACCCACTTCCCCTTTTTTACTAATTTCTACTGCACTAGGCACACTGATGAAGGAGAATTTTTCATTTGTAAAAAAGTCTTCATTGACTAATATTTTTTGGTCTTTCTAAAAATGTATAAAAAAAGCTATTGAGAGAGATGAAAAATTCATTTTGGTTCAATGGGTACTAATTTGGGGACTCCCAAAATTTGAAATATTTTTTAAGAATTTAAATAACACATCACTGTAGTAAAAAAAGAAATACAGATAGAAATTAATATAGTGTAACATGTCATTCTATTTGCAACGATTACAGCGGCATTAAAATGTCAATCAGTCACACCCTATCGACGTGATCTTAACAAAGTCCCTAATCTGTTTATCATCGTCAAGTTTGAATTGTCGAAGCAACGGGAAGGTAATTTAATCCCTAAATACAGTACAACTTCGCCGAACGCGGCTTCCCGCAACGCGGTTTAAAATTTACGCGGTACTCAAATGCGTGATGAGCTTCACCGACCGCGGGAAGTGATTCACTTTTACGCGATTTCCTTGAATGACCATTTTCAATAAAAGGTTTGCCCTAAAAAGATCATTAGTAAGAAAAAATCGTACTACGATTATAGTGTTTTGTAAAGGCTGTCGGCACCCAATAAAAAATCATTCAGCGTTTTTAACTGCTTTTTTATCTTCAACTCCAAACTGGAGATGAGGATCCTTTTTTCTGAGGACCGATCGTTGGATTCGCTGTCGATATTAATCAATAAGTTTTTATTATGTATTGTTTCAGTTCTGTGAACATTAAGTTTAAATATTTCAACTTCTTTCTAAATGTTTATCACTGCGAGCGATGAAAGTGTCGTATTTAAGCAAGAATTTCCAGGTATAAAGGGAAAAATGTAAATGAGAATGTCTGCCTAGTGTAAAATTACGCGAGAATTTAATTTTAATATTTTAATAAATATTTTATTAAACGCAATATTACTGTATATAATTAGTTGATGCGATGTTTACAATCTTTTTTCAAGGAAATATAAGCAAACTATGTCATTATTATTGAAAAAACGCCTTCAAGGAGTAAATTTTTCCGAACTCGAAACGGAACCCTTTTATTTCCATAAGATTAATGATTCCTCCAACGCGGATTCGCGCAACGCGACACCCTTGTAGAACCTAACCCTTGCGTTCGGTGAAGTTTTACTGTACTACACTTCTAAAAAACCAGGCTACTGCTACTGAAATTTCACCGGGAAGCGGATTTAGTATGTATAAATGTTTTTAACTACAAGCACCGATGTTTATATTAAAAATGTTCATATGTTGTACTGCACACCCAAGTAATTCAAAAATGGTATTGATACAAAATGAATTTTAACAAAAAATATGAAAAATCACATAAGGAGAAGAATTTGGGGAAGGCATATCTAAAGGGGGGCGATGTTCACTCCTAATCCTAATTCTTGAGCTTGAAGTACACACAGCTGCTCTGTGTGTTTTTTCACACATGGTGTAGCATTAAGGTATATATATATAATTATTATTATAAATAATGAGTGGCTGCTGCTTATTATTTTAAGAATATAAATAAATAAGAATGACCTAAAGAAAAATGCCCCAAAATCGCCTTAGGACCCCAACTGAATTTAACGCGCCACTGAATATAAGCATAGGAAAACCTAAATTTTTTCTTCGGAAACGAGCTTTTCATATTCGCCAGAGACGATTGGGCACTTTTGTCATCAACTATTTAAAATAACGTATTAGAAAGGTTAATAAAATTAGAGAAGAAATATGTAATTGCCGCTTTAGGCTTACTATACTTACAGGGAAGGGAAAGGGCAAGTTGCTTGCGCCGGGCTCCCCGTCTTCATCAGACCATCGTCGCCGCCCGACGCAATAGCGACGAAGAAGCGACCAAATCCGCCAGGCGATGACGCAGGACATAAAGAACAATATTGCCCAGCGCCAGGCGGATTTGGTCGACTTCTCGATAAACTCTGCAGACAGAAATGAGAAAAGAATTTCAAATTTAACGTATGTCGACGGCTTTGCTAATTTTTTTTACCTTCTGAACTATTCATAGATTATCAAATAAATAATTTCTTAAAACTATCGTTTTTATTAACTCATTTATCTACTTTGATGGAAGTGGTTGTATTCACGAACTACTGTATTGTCCCGAATATAAAGCGACCTTAAATATAACGCGACCCTAAGATTTTCGGAAAGTTTTTTAAGGAAAAAACGAAACCTTGAATATTACGCGACCCCAAACAGCCTTCTACCGATCTAACACAGACTCCTCGTTCATATAGGTAGTAGCATTTTTCGAACCAGGACAGACTACTTGTGATGATAATTTCGGTGACATATTTCGGTTGAGGCAGTTGAATTCGCGACCTATCTCTTTAGGAAAGTAAACGTTTTGATAATGCAAGATAGGATACAGATCAGATTGTATAATTCACTGGTTCCGTATGCATGAATAGCTAGTCTTATTGCCGAGGACGAACAAATCATCGCCAGTGCACAACGTGTGTAGCGGTCAAGGTATAGTGATCGGGGTGCACCGGAAGCTGGATCCGTGATTAGCGACACCCACGAAGGAATCTGCGGCTTAGTCTATGGTTATCGGCATTCAAAGTCACTAAGCTCGATCATATCAAATGCAAACTTATGTTTTCTTGCTTTCGTGACGGATATTCGTACTTTAATTGCAATGAGAATTGACCCTAGATTTAGCTATAAATCCACTAATCACCTGAGCTATGCTACGTTCAAAATTACGAAATACACCAGACTTTCATTAATATTGTGGAAAAAATTAAATTACCTTTGTGGATCATATTGGTCCTTCTTACACAGAAATTACGAAGTTCTGTATGCTGAGGTTGCCAGGGAAACAGCCAACAATGTTGTACCGCTGGACGACAGGAGAAAAAAGGCTTCTAGTTTGATGTAATGAATTCAGAGCAAACAATTTTCCATCAAATTGTGGTAAAGAACTTATGGCAAATAAACGAAACTTTATATGGTGTGAATAGGAAAAGTACAAGTAAGTACTCGTCCGCCAGCTACAGCGGCGCCACACGTGACAGGATTTGGAACTACGAAGTGCCTGGCTAATATGAAACGTCATCTCGGGATCATTTGGATGTCGGAATAGGAGGCGTTCTTAACGATTAATGCTATCGTGTCAAAAAAGATAATTATAACGGCTTAGTCTAACGTCTAAGCACTGCTAAAGGATATATCAGAAGCGAAGTCAAAGGAGATAGAGAATTTGTGATTTGCCTATTTATTTTATAACCAGTATGTAGTAATTAATGGAACAATCGAAAATTACGTCATTTAAAGCGTACATACCTTACTTGAGACGAGAAAGAGTAATCTTTGCACTCACGTTCATTCCTTCGCCGAAAATTATTTATTTCTTTTTACTTAGAAAATCTGTGTGTATGCATAAGGAAAATAAACGTATTTAAGTTCACTTGTTCGTCGTGAATAATCCATTTCCTTTCATTTACTATGTTGAGTAGGCGCACGAAAGAAATTAAAACGTATTCATATTAGATCTTGTTTATTTCGGTTGTTACGAAGATTGTTTTCGTTGACAACAATAAGCAAGAAGAAAAAGTATGATGATGCAGACAATTATTGATGCGGACTTTCCACTTAATCATTTATTTAATACCTACATTGGCTTTATGAGTTACCAAATTTGAAAATTTAGCGTTATAAAACATTACAAACTAGCTTTACTCGCGCAGAGCTATACACGAGTATATACGGTAAATGACGTGCTACCTGACATCATCGCATCGCTAGCTCTCGTGATGTGATGGCCGCGGTTGGAAAATTTTCTTGCGGTAAAAGTGGTGAAGAGGGTCCCAACATCGGATTTGCATAGGGGCCCCCGAAGTTATCACACCGGCCCTGGCAGCAATCTTAAATTTTGGCGTAAATGTGTGGAATTAGTACCCCGCGATGGAAAATGTATAATATACCTGAAATTGCAAATTCTAGGGATTGCTTTTACTCCAATATAGAGAAAACTTTGGAATTAAAGTAAAATTTCTAATAATGAAATATCTTACTGAAAATGAATGTGTTTTTCAAGGTGAGATGAAATTCTTGTACCTTTTATTAGTATGTTATATGAAATATTAAAGGTAGTAGCAATACAGAATGATGTAATGTAGCAATTAAAGAATGTATTCAGAGATGAAATTTTGAGAATTTCCTGAGACTTTAACACGTAAATCCCGTAAACGAAGGAATTATTCCGCCTGGGCCCGAACTCTGATACTTCGGAAAAAACGTAATGCCTCGTTGCCCTTCAACTCTAAAGGAATAACAAAAGTACCAAATTTTGTCGCATTCGGCGGCCACCGTTAGTGGAAAAGTATATAATGGAATAAGGGACGTTAAACTCGCCAACAGATGAAGCATAACCTCCTTTGAAAGAATTGAGGCAAAGATTAAAAAAAATGTTTCCGCGAGAAACCTGATGGGAATTCTGACCGGTTCATGTTACTTCTGTGGACCGTAGCAGTCACATTGCCAAAGTATGGTGGAGATTGATAAAATTGTGTGAGATGAGATAGCGGACAGACAAATATAGGATTTCGCTTATATATACCTACTAGTTATAATGATGTCCATTATACATTGACGCTTCTTGCAGAGGAGGATTAACACACAACATAAGGGTATTATACTAATGTTTAGGCACTCCATGTCAGCAGGAGATTCAACATTTTTTCGTAGGTAGTATTATGTGCAAAAGCAACTAGAAATAGCGGAAATCTTGATAAAGTTCGACAATGTGCCCGCTAATAATTCGCAATTGTTTGAACAAAATTTCGAGGTTTATGTATTTCCATATTCGCTACGTATCTGGAAATTTTTTAAAGGTAGCATTTGTTAAAAACCGAAATAGAGATTATAGACTTTTTGATATTTTACCTAATTTGTTTGGCTGTTAAAAATTCTAGAATTTAAAACAAATAGGCGAATGTTTAGGTACTAGGATGCAAGCTGCGAAGCTGAAATTTTTTAGTTATTTAGAGCTCATTGCATATGCACAAACAAATGTTTGAATGTTTCCTTGAAATTGATATCGCGGCCGTAATAAATTGTTAAAATTTAAACAATTAGATAAATATTATTTCACTTGTAGATGAGCTGCGACATTAAAATTTGGCAGTGAGGTGTGAAATTAGTGCACCGCAATGGAAAAATTTATAATGTTCTTAAAAATTGCAAATTTTCGTTTTTGTTTCAATCAAATATTATTCCATAAGGAAAAAACGAAAATTGGCGTAGAGGTGAAATCCTATGAACTAAAAAAATATTTCTGATAATGAAATATCTGTCTGAAAAATTCTTTAATCAAGGGAGATGAGATGCTTGCAGGATGCAAGCACCAACTACTTGCATGTATATATATAGATGTATAGATAGTAAAACAAGAAAAAAGCGCCTTATGTAATTTGCTCCGCAATTCTTCCCTCACTTGTAATTTTTGGATTCAAAATGGCATTGAAAAAGGAAAATTCTACAACAGTTAAAGCAGTCTTCATGTTGGCCTTTTCTTACAAAGTCTTACATAAAATATCAGCATATAATGGGCAGGGCCATATTTTTTTTCGGGGGTTCCTATATTTTGCATTACGCCACTGTTGACCCATTTTTATTTCAGGCTCGATTAAGTTACTTATAAACAAGGGGAGCGGCCCCTACGTGATACACGCGTCAAGCCCGCCCTCCGAGCGCTCCAGTGACTTCGACGCTACGCTGCTCGCTAAGCCGAAAATATCAAGATTTTTAGTTCATTACGTACCGTTTCCGAAATACAAATTTTTAAATATTTTAAACGGCCGTCATTTTGTTTCCGGATGCCGAGCAAATATGAAAGTTTTCCTTGGATATGCTAGTTTTATTAGGTGTTCTTTACGAGCTAAGCGATAGTAGCGGAACGCCTTATGGGAACGTCGATTCCGTCCGCCCTTCCGAATGTTTAATCTGCAGAGCTACTTGGCGGATTTGAATTAAATGAAATATTAGTATCCCTCATTCAAATTTATCACCCAATTGTGATTTTGAACTTAATCCGTCAATTACAACTTCCATTTAATTTGAGCATTTGAATAAAAGTACATATACACGTATCTCGTTAAATGGCATCCGTGAAACAACAATTAAATGTCATATTTTTCACTCCGTAGATCTTTTATGTTATTTAAGGTATCCATTAAAACATTTATTCGGATGGGAGACAACATTTACCACAATAAGACCGCGATACCACATAATTACGAGTTATAGCTTCGAAGATAATAATTCGAGAAAATCCCAAGCATAATATCACATATTTTATTTACATCGATCGATAAGACGGTTCTCTCGGCGAGCAACTATTGAATTCCATATTTTTCTCTCCCATGATATTATATGATCTGGGAAGCCTAGATTAAAAAATGTATTCGGATAGAGGACAACATTGACCACAATAAGGCCTTGGGCAGGGGCGACACTAAGGACGCGTGCCAAAGGTGGCACGCGGAAAGATTTTTTTGGCACATTACAAAATGAAATAAGAAATGCAATGTGCCTCTCGCTAATACAGCGACATGTCAAAAGTAAATCCGGAAATCTAATAAATGTACGTATTGAAACGATGCGAAAGAGGGGCTTCGTTTACAAGCGGTGCAATCGGTTATATTATGATTTTTTCCTCATATAATGCGTTGTTGAAGAGATATTTGAAAAACTAAATTTTTTAGCTGTCACAGCTACACCACCTATCGGCGACTATTGTGAACACTTTACGCTCCTTTTTATTTTATTAGTTTTTGGAGATTCGTGTTTTCAAGTGAATTTAGGTAGTTTAGTTAGCAGTTTATATCGCTTTAAATTTTCTTCAGTGATTAATGGCGGAATCGAGGAATAAAAAAATCAAAATTTTCTGGTGAAGGAAGCGAAAGGATTTTTAAGGATTGGTGACTGAAAGGTATGGTGCAATTGAAACGAACGATAAAGACTTGTGTGTTTTGTGCGGTGACGCCGAAATTACCTACATGCAGACGCGTTTGAAAATCTAATATCTTTAGAGTTTGAAAAGGAAACATCTTACCCCGAGAAGGAACCGTCCCAAAGGTGTCATCGGCCCACAGGGATTATGCTCCGTGTTCTGCCGTTGGCATCAGCACGGAATTCAGTATCTGACATTTTTATTATATCGTTAACATCCGATAAGTATTTAACTGGAAATTGACAAACGGATATTTATTCCTCGGATCACTCCGTCCATGTCACACATCTTCTTCATTACTTCGTTCATGTCACTTATTAAATCGTATTCACGTGTACCGGTTTTTCATGAGATACCTAATGTTTTTAGTGTGTACCGCCTCCACTATAGATAACATTATCCTGTAATGGACCTTATTTTTCGTTAGCGTTTAATATTATTTGTAGTCTAGAAGATGAGATATTCGCTCTAATAATTCGATAAAAACACTATATTTCCTAGTTTGTTTTCAAAATACTATCATTTGAATCAAATAGTATAAATTTCTTCCAGTGTGGAAAAAGCCATTCTATATGCTACATTGTAAGAATAGACTCGGATAACATTTTTTAAGATACTGGCACGCAAAGAGCCAAATTTTCTCTTATAAAATTAATTTTGGCCCATTATTTACTGTGGCACAGTCCATTGTGAAGTAAGGATTGCCGTGTAAATATGGAAAAAGAAATATTGATAGCGGAAGTATTTCTTCGCGCAGCAGTGTGGGATAAGCGGAATAGAGGATATAAGAGCAGATTTGCTTTGGATAAATGTTGAACTGAAATTGGAAAATCTTTGAAGGATTTAGGTAAAGTACAATAAAACGCAGTATGAAACTTTTTTCGATATTTCTTATCTCAAAACTAGTCCCGTTCCTAGAAAGGGGGCAACAATAAAATCAGATAAAGCCTTATGAACGCGTTGTATCATAGTTATTTATAAAAGGTTTTACGTGAGGCAACTATTTAAAAAAATAGTTGGCATAATATATTTACAAAAAAACCGTAGAACCAAGATATTAGGAAAATGAAAGCTTAATCTAAGAAGATTTTTTTTCAGGAACAAGTTGCTACAAAACTTGAAATGTTTTAAGCATATAGAAGGTAATCATTCTTTCCTTCATTGAAGAAAATAGTCTAGAATTATAAAAACTTTTTTCTCTTTTCATTGAAATGGACTGGTTTCACGTAAACCTTTGGAACAAAAAAATTATAATTAATTTCACAACATAATATTAGCGTTAGTTTTATTTCACAGTTGGCAAGTTTATATTTTCCTTCTTCATAAATTCCGTATCAGACAAGTAAAACAGCATATATTACAATAGAAAGTGTCTGGCAATGTACGACATGTACATATTCACCATAAAACGGTAGCACAAGGAGTAACAATTTTCATAAACATTACAGCACCTAATTATGTTTATGAAACTCGACGCAATTCAGATCCATAAAGCGGCATTTGAATTTCTAACATTTTAATTTTCATCTGAAGATGTTAAGGTGGAAGAAGATGAACAACTAACAGCCTTGTTACCAGAACTTTCTTCTTCATCCGAATAGCTATTTGATTGTTTTAAATCCACCTCAACACGGGCAGGATGGAGATCGCCTCTGATGTAGTCGGATTTCACTAAATTGAATCACTTCTGGTGGCTGCCTATGGAAGCATCCTTAAGAGGCAAAATATCCCATGTCACCAGATCCTCCTGCCCCTCGCCGGAGCAGGCCGTCTTCCTCAACTTACAGCGCGGGTCGAAGTAAATCACTTTCACGGCTTCGTTCCAACATACGGACGGAGTAGTATTCGTACTCTTCGTATCTGGAGACCGCTTCGTGGTTTTATTCTCTCTGGCGCCGAGTACGTTTGATTCCGAAAAAGAGTACGTAACGCAACCGGTCGCTGCGTTACCGCTTACGTTTTTTAGTGCACGTCATCGAAGCTACGACGTCAACGGACGTAGAATGGTCTCCAGATATGAGCTCGGCAGCTTTTTCGGGCCTCTCTATGTTTTGTGGAATGCTCGCTGCCACTTGTACACTCTGGAATGAGTGAATTGGTCTCGCATCATGCTGCATCAAATTTCAATCGCCGCACTCTTCGCTCATGTCTAGCATTTCAACGTCGTTTTCATGCCAATCACTCACGTCCGTCATTTCAACTTCAGTTCCTTTGATGACATTCGTGTCACCGACAGATACACGATGATCGGTGTATTACCAATCTTGATAGTTGAATTTTCCGGCCAAGTTAACTTTGTCAACATAATTATGCTCTTCATATAGATCATGTCTGGAGGCATTAAAGTTTGCTGCAGACCGTTTTCACTGTCGTGATAATCGAGCTCCTGATATTTTTTTCAAGTGTGTTAACTTATTTGGGGTGTTTCTTAGAGGCTATTGTTTAATTCCTAATCGTTTTGATGCTCAGATGAATTGGTACAGTTACCATCCCCTGCATAAGCATTGAATATTGGGACTGAAGCAGTCTTTAAACGAATGTTGATTTGCGAATCGCTGGAAAAGCGAGAATGACAGAGGTTCCGTTTTGGTTGTGGCTTGTTCTTTGTAATTTTTCCTCTGAAGTCATACTTTAAACCTCGACTTAAACTGATTTCGTTTATTTCTGGGCAAGACACGGGAACAGCCTAGCCGAGATGAATGCCAAAATATGAAAACAGTATTCATCTTCACTAAATAATAAAATAAATATTGAATAAACTGATAAAGTATAATGACAAACTATGGCTATTGTATAACCATGTTTTAAAAATTTAATTACACCTAGTGAGCTCTTTAATTATGTTTTGGTCAAAGGAGTTCAAAAACCCCACATACACTCCGTCATTAATGGTTAATATAAAGGTTAATGTTAAGATGAATATCATCAATGGTTTATATTGAGCAATAGGGGCATATTAAGATACTCAGAGCCCTCGAAATCCGTAGAGAGGGTCGGCGAACACGAGTGTTAACTTCGATTTCGGGTATTTCTGAAAGGTTGTTTAATGTCTCATCGTTTTGAAGCTCAGATGAATTGGTATAGTTACCATCCCCTGAGTGAGCATTGAATATTGGGACTGCAGCAGGCTTAAAATGGATAATAATAAGAAACTAATCTATTTCATCCCGGTTGAACTTTGCAAGACTACCGCTGAGATGCAAGTGGTATAAGTTACGTAAAAGAATAAAAATGAAATGTGCAATTTGAATGAAAGATACATAGTAGGTCAGTACCAACTAAGCAAAGCTCTCGAACAAGCGAAAAATAGTTAGATGCAAATACCTGGCCGAATCGTACGTGCCTGTTTCTGTAGCCGCTAAGTTTGCAGTAGACTAACACGCGCAGTTAGTGCACTCAGGCGGTTAATTATTCGAATATAGGGATAATTTAGGGATTTTCTTAATATCATCATCTGGGAGTGGATTTTAAAAAGCTCTGTTTGTACCCGTTCTACAAACAGGGTTTTAATGAAATATTTCGAAACTTTAATAAACAGAACAAAAAAGTATCGAGATAGGTGAGAATAGCATTTTGATTCATCAATACAAATAAATGAAGACAATATGTTTACTTTGCACTCATGTGTAAATGAGGATTTTATGGACTTTTCTCGGTAACGCTGATCTTGTGTGTACAATTTCATCGTTAACGAGTTTTTAAGTTGCTTTATTTTAGCACAATAGCGTTTTTAATTTTTATGCCTGCATGTGTTTCCTTTGTTTCTGCATGGCTCAAAATGCCCCCCAGGTTTCCCACGAGAAAGTAATTTGAATTTTCCGCTTGTATTCATTTATGAGGAGGTTATATGCCCTCCGTTGGTGATTTTTATATTATTTAGATCCCTTATACTTTTTGACAGCCTCCAAATGTGCCAAAATTTTGTATTGTTTTGTTATTCCTTTTGATTTTAAGGGCAACAATGCATTTCATTTTTCCTAAGTGTCAGAGTTCGAGTCCAGGAGTAATTTTTCCTTCATTTATGGGATTTTCATTTTTTACGTGGGCAAATCATTTTGTCCCAGACTGTATATTTTTACTTCTTCCCTGATGACTGTTTTTACAATATAGAGTAAAAAAAGTCAATTTTTTATTTCATTTTCAGAAAGATCACAGAGATACAATTGAGAAAATGTATTCCTTTTTTAATAATAAGTTTTCTTAACAGTGCAAAATGACCATAGCCATTGATGCACTTAAAAAATCAATTACTGTATTTACCCTAATCAAAGACAACCCCGAATCTAAGATGAGTGTCAAAACAGAAAAAAAATTTCATGCAGTCGGGGGCCGGACAAGACTGAAGTAATGGACGAGGAGTGGCCATTAAGTACAACACGCTGTGATTGGGAATAGAGATAATTTTCCAGTTAAATCTATTGCTTAATTTATGAAGAGATCTTTGGTCAACTGTATCAAACACCTTAGCCAGGTCAATATAGCATACATCAACCTGGGATCTTTGTTCAAAGACCAGAATGATTTCATGGTGTATGACAGTAAGATTCGTTTCAAAACTAACATTTCTTTAGTGGTAACTACATAATTGAGAACAAAATTACATATTATATGTATATACAGCAATATCCCACGACCCCGATGTACGCAGATTTGTTATTATGCGATACACTTGATAAAATATTTCCTTTGTTATCTAGAATAACATTATAGTAAAAATTAAAAACAACAAAAAATGCAAAGTAGCGCCAACCTCTACAGCCAATCAGCAATTGAGAGCTCTCAGCAAATAAATGCATTTGTTTACATATACTTAACTGCAGCACTGCAGTTTGCATGTAGCATTTCTCTGCCACAGATTATTCATTCTCCTATATTTTTATGTATCTATATTGATTTAAAAGCAAAATATTTACAATATGGCTTCAAAAACATGCAGGTGTTTATTTCTTTGTTATTATTATTTAATTCTTAAGTTTAAAATGAAAAAGTTGTAAATTATGTGAGAAAAATACTTATACAATACATTTATTTTAGACCCTGATATATATGCATCTTTTCCAGGAATGCACCCTTCACGTATATCAGAGTATTACTGTATACAGGCAGTTCTTGTTTTGTGCAGTTTTGAAATACGTGAATTTGGATTTACATGGTTTATTAATTTAGGCGCTCTCAATTTACACGGTCCAAAAATTTACATTCTAACTCTGTTTAAAATGAACCTTTAAAGCACAATGAGAGAAATCCTGGCAACTCTATTGGCAGCAGTGTACAACAAGTGCAGGCATCTTGTCTCATAAGTCACTTCCCACTGGGATCGGCCTCAGCTTCTGCATGACTTTATAGTGAACGAACATTCCATATCGTTGTGCTTTCATGAATTGTTTTGCCCTTCCATTACATCAAGCAAGCATTCTTCTACTTCCTCCACTCAATCTTCTCCCCCACTGTCGCCTTCAGTGTCATCCAATGCAGATGACCCTTTCCCTTAATAACTCCTCCACTCACCTCATCCTCTCCACCAGCTCCAGTAAGCTTGTCCGGCACAGCAGTTAATGTGTCTTTCTTACTACATATTTATTTGTCTCAGGTTTAAGTTTATTTTCTACTTGAAATTATTGTATTAACTTATTGTATTGTATTCTATATTAAAATTTGAAATTTTGGTTATGTTGAGTAGGGTAATACAGGAATGCACTCCCCCTAACCTGGACATTTCAATTATTTTATATGGGAAAATTGTTCTCGATTGACGAATATTTGATTTACATGGTAGTTTTCAGGAACACATTAACTGCGCAAATCGAGAACTACCTGTATATGTACAATATAAAACACATCTGGAGTAGCAATCGAAGCAACTGGGTTGTAAAGTGTAAAATTTGGCATCAGCAATGCCAACGACTGAGTTCAGTACCCTGGTATTTCGAAAAACTCACTCCGATAAATCTAAATTGTCTCTCCGTATGACCTCTGATGGTCTTAAAATAAACTTCTAGGAAGGACCGAAAAAAAACTCGGTTGTTTTGAAAGGAAAGAATACATTAGCCAGAGTATACTTGGGCTTGTCAGAATTTGACCTTCACCTCGACCCGAGTATACTCAGGTGAATCAGGGAAGTGGTTCAAGTTATTTTGATGCCCCTTTGATTTTGATGCTCTAGGCACATGCCTAGTCTGCCTTGGGGTAAATCCAGCATTGCTGGGAGATATGGCACCTATAGCAAAATTTCAATGAAACACCTTATGTAGAATGATTTATGTAGTATTATCATAAAAAATATAGTATTTCTTATCAATAACTTTAAAATTTGAGTATTAAATTAATAATTATTTATGGGAAAATAAACTTTTAGCAGTTTTTGTGGGAATGTATGGCACCTTTTCCAAGTGGCACCTATGGCAAATGCCACCTTCACCCTAGCCTAATTACAGCACGGTAAATCCGGCCCTGGGTGTACATAAAAATTTCTGGTACCTCATAATGGTAAGAATGATTTATTGAAAAGTTGGGACCCAGAGGTCATCTAGGTAGGATGTGAAGTTGCAAAAATAATTAATATAAACCTTTTTCTCAACAAAATTATTGTAATATTTAATGTCCTGAAATTTTTAAATTAATAATTCATATATGTATAGGTAATACTAAAATACATTTTATGAAAATTCCATTTCTTGGAAAAGATGGATGTTTTTATCATATTGGGAACCAGGGTTTTTGACAAAATGGTTAGAGGGATTCAAGATGCATAAGGTTAAGAACCTCTGCCCTACATCATAGAATTACGAAGTAAAAAGCGGTCACACTCTGAGACGGTGTATGCATTCGAAAAATAGACGTTTTGGTACAGTTTACAAGCAATAAAACCTCTAAAGGCACTTTTGGCTTGGACTTTCATTTGATGAGTTCAGAGCTCGGATGTATTTTGCCCTAGTGAGAAAGTGTGATTGGTCAGAAATATGTTTTACACTATTCTTCATCTATGTTTACATAAAACAATTTTCTCAGGCAATATTTTTCTGTGGTGACACTTCACTAATTATATGGTTGAACTTTTGTTTATAGAGATAATTTTAGGAACAAGAAAGTTTTAAAAATATTCATAGGAGGCACTTCATATTTGTGCTAAAATATCCGAAGGTTACATGATGTAATCTTAGGATATTTTAACCAGGGATGTAACTTACATTAGTTTATTGGCTACAGGGTTAGAGTAGGCAACCCTCCACTACAGGAGTGATTTACAATGTTGAATTTATCCACACAATCACAACTTGAAATATGTGCTCAAAAGTTCCAGCAAGACAAAAAAAATTGAGGAAATATGCCTTCATATACAATGGGAATAGGGAATGAAAATATGTGATGAAAAATTAAAAAATCACTTTCAAATTGTTAATAAAATTATCTGTTCAACAATCAATTTCCGGATTTCCACAACATATAACTTTGTTTTTGAAGATATATCCAAATTTCACAGCTTAACTTAATCACATAAAAATGCCCCACCTGGAGAGCAATTTGTGAAAATTTCACACCCACTTATGCTTTAATTACTGTATTTACCCGAATCCAAGGTGTTTTTTTCCAAATTTCCACTTGCAAAAATCGAGTGAAAATTATGTATGAAATCATATACCATCAATACATCACAGTCAATTGATCGCGCGTCAATTTGTCATCCTTCAATTCATGGCGCATTAATTCGTCACAAGATAAACTCATCACACGTCAATACATTGCACGACAAACTCATCGCTAGACAAATTGGAAGGCAAGACACCACGACTAGTGTATGGCAGGGGGATGCAATCACTCCTTGCCATACACAATCCAATGTCTCTCGCGTAATTCTGGTATTATCGAAATATAAAAAATTATTTTGTGGAAAAGTGTCTCCCCCTGCCATTCATCAGTCATGGTGTATTGCGATGAATGTCGAGAGATGAATTGACATGCAATGAGTTTGTTGTGCAATGCATTGACGGGCGACAAATTGTTACTGTGATGAATTAATGCATGACGAACTGACCACGACGAGTTGTCATAGAACCATAGGAAGTATGATTACACATTTTATCGATGATTTTTAAACAAATAAAACACGTGATAAAACAATTTTATCTTTAAAATTTTTCATTGTAAACTTATGATCCAGAATTCAATTAATAGTCTTAATTTTAAAAATAGATTTTTAAAATTCCTTCTTTTCAAACAAAAATTTGAAACAAACCATTTAAATTAATGAATGAACTAGTACATAGGTGTGTTCGAAATATACACCAAATACATTGTGAGAAATAAGACCATGAAATCTTTTTTCTGTTATGACAATCTACTTAGATTCGAGGTCATCTTGGATTTGGGTAAATACAATAACAACATCATGAAAATCCCAGAACATTTAAACTTGGGATGTTCATCTTTAACAAAATGTGAGAACCTAGTTTTTTGACCAACTCATATGACAATTAAAAGAAAGATTAACAGCTATGTAAAACTTTCATCTTCACAGTGTATGCCTTTTTTACCGATCACAGCCTTTCAAGAGTAATGAACATAAAATTAAAATACCACTTCATGCTTCCATTCCTCCATCCAAAACTGTTCCATCTGAAAGAAAAACCAAGCTGACTCAACCTTGATCTCTTTAATAGCCCTCTTCTCTCCCTCTGCCTGGTCTCCATTTTTACTCCCCTTCTTCAAGTTAGCTTTTTTCAATTTACCCCTCCAATGCACTTTTACATAACCCTTATTTTTTCCAATTTACTCTCCCCTGCAAGGTTACATTAATAGTAGGTTTATAGGTTTATAGAATTCTCCATAGAAATAGGTCAAAGCACTAAATAATAAATCTATGTCAACTGATTAGATAGATTATGTTACATACATACATGGTTTTCATACTTAAATATTAGGTTTCTAAGATTATAGAAATAATGCCAACAGCTCAGGGTTCATGTGACAACATAAGTCAAACCCATAACTGAATGTGAAGACTGCTGTGCGTTATTTTATTAGTATTGCAAATATTTGACATAAATAACTGTGAAAACACGACATGTTCACCAAAAAAGTGGCCAGCATGAATTTCTTACTGAATACCACTACTCTAACAAGGAGAGGACACAGTAGTGGGGTCACGAATTTTTATGAAACTTGGTAGGTGTATAGCTCTGGATTCCAGGATCACTGCAAACCCCCCTTTTGATAATATACGGCCGATAGTTTTTTCCGAAAATCACGATTAAATATTGCAATTTCACTTCAACTGGTATAAATTTAATAATGCATGCCTCCTTTTACAAATCCTTTTTCGCATTAAAATTTAACTGGGCAGTCACGTTGATATGTTTATTTTTTTCTATGTTGTTTGGTGGTGATTCGGATTTTTTTCTCAAGTAACTCAATGCACAATTGTCTGCACAAAGTTTACATTATTGAATCGCATATTCTTCATTGATCTCGACACATGCTACATCCTATATTGATGCTTATGACATGGAAAGGATCCCTGATATTATTTTTGCGAAGACTTCATCCGAATACATATAATATAGGCGGAGGTATATCAGGCAAAGGGTCGTTGAAAGTATAAAAAAACATGAACTGGTGAGAAGTCTGTTAAAAGTACAGTAATATAAATAAAAAAAATATTTCTTTTATGAATCCCTCAGAAATTTGGATGATTGATTAAAAGCATTAATAATTTACAATCGTCAATCATCACTGGGACCAATGATGGGGAGAGTTAGAAGGGAAACTAATTTTATTATGAATCGACAGGTAATGGAACTTTAGCTTTATGTTAGAAAAAAATCTTCACAGTTTCCTGGATGATAAGAGTCATAGTAACATTGGAAACAGATCAACTTTCTGCACCAAGAACATTTTGCAAAACTCTGCTCCTCACAAATGAATTTTCCATTTAAAACATCATCTTGAAATTTTATTTGGTTAACGTTGAAAAAGACTTCTATTTTATCGGTGAGCTTGGATGCAAACCATGCATACCTGATCATTTCATGGAAAATCGGAGCTGAAAGCTGGTTATGAATTAATGACTGTATTTTAATTACATCCATATGGCTGTTGATTTCCCTCTTTTGTTGGAGCAACTGTCCAGCATTTTGCTGCCGTGAAATGAAAATTTTAACCTGACGATAAAAGTATACATCAAAAGGGTGACACACCGAGGTACACTTTGGGGGAATAACTTTGATGCCGCAAGTTGGCTTGTTGTTCACATTCATGAATCATTCATTGTGCAAGGCCTGGCTTGTCTGTCTCGACCACGAATCTATAAGAAGCAGGATCGTTTTTTCTGTCACATATGGCTTTAATACCTTGTCCAAATACATTTCATAGTTGGTAGTATGCAACTAACTTCCCCGAATTCGTGCAAGCCACGAACACATTCTTACAGTGGCAGATAGCATCACTAACACCCTGTTGCACTTTCGGCCCAAATATCTACATAGGTTCTTGCAGGCAAATGAAAACTTTCGACAAAAGCTTTCCCGATAGTATGATACTGTATTGGGCCATATACAAATGCGTCATTTTGCTCAGTTTACTTACATAAATTTCGGTTGCTCTTTCACCCTGATGGGATAGAGTACACTTGATCTGGGCATGATACAAGTTTGATTGGCATTGATTACCAAATTAGGGTCATACAGAGAAATCAGCTTTTGGACTTGCTCTTGAAAAAGCATGGCAGCCTTCATTGTCTCTTCAGGGCATATTTTTTCTCTGTGACTAATGTATCTCACGACCTGTCTTTGGCGGATCTTGTGCCTTCTTTTAAATATTTTCAACCAGGATTGTGACGCCTCGAATTTAAATCCGCCGGAAATATGTTGAAGAGCAGCTGCCATCCCCCACTTCCACAGAATTCTCATTGTAACGTGGTCTCCATTTATTCGGGCTTCACAAAACCTAACATAAACCCACCTGTCAATGGCAATCTACTTATCCCTAAAACTTCCTCCAGATAGAATATCTCTCTCTCTCCCATATTTTGATTCTGTCCTTTCTCGTAATACGTCGAGACACTCGCGCAATAATTGATTTTAGAGACCAATATGGATGCAGATTCGCAGCAGTAACAACATTAATTTTAGTTTCCAGAGGAATGAAGGAATTGATAATTTTCTTTGGGGATGGCACATATGGACCGTAACTAAAAGTTGGACTAGAACAGCCTTCTTCCTCAGTAGATTGTCATCTTTGCCAAGCAGGTATTCATCGATGAGGACCATGCTGTCCATCATTCCCACAATACAATTGTACATCTCATGTCTGATGGTGATAGCACGATCAGAAATCTCCTGACTAATGTGATCAGAAATTAAACCACTTTTGCGAAGAAGGTTGGCGTAAAAGTTAAGCGCATCAGCGAATAAATGAGGTTTCTCCAAATTTTCATCGTCGATCGGCAGGATGCATCTTGCCGAAGATGGATCTGGCAAAGATTCCACCCTATAATTTCAGTCTGGAATTGTACAGAGAAATTAAATTTTCAACGACCTGTAAAAGGTTGACCAATGTACAAGATATTTTCAAAAACAACAAAAAATACTTACTAGAATCGTAGACTCAAAAAAAATATTCTTCGACTTTTGCTTGTTTGTTGAAAAATAACTCGGTAAAAGTCACACAAAACAAACGGAGGTCCACAGAATGAAAACAAATTGCCAGTAGATTTGTGCTAAAAGAAGCTTTTAATCAATCAACCAAATTTCTGAGGGATTCATAAAAGAAATATTTTTATTTATTTATATTACTGTACTTTTAACGGACTTCTCACGAATTCGTTTTTTTTTATACTTTCAACGATCCTTTGCCTGATATACCTTCGCCTATATTACGTATAAGTATTTGGATGAAGTCTTCACAAAAATAATTTCAGGGATCCTTTCCATGTCATAAGCATCAACATAGGATGTAGCGTGTGCTGAGATCAATGAAGAATATGCGATTTAATAACGTAAACTTTGTGGAGACAATCGTGCATGGTTTTGCTTCCACAGTATCTAGTAACTCGATTTAACAAATGACTTTTAAGAGCAACAATAGTGATAAATTCTATACCCTAACAAGAAAGATATAGAAAGAAAGTGTTGCTTGGCATCCACTATTATCAAAAGGTCAACCATCCTAAATATGAAATAAATTCGGGAACTAACTAAAAGTTTCTGCTTCCTATGATCATGGAATCAAAATACTCAAAGGCTGCAGTGCACCCTTTAACCTTTAAATGCCTGGCATGCTCAAAGGTGCGGGCACGCAAAATGTCCTGTTCAGCAAGGATGTACCCAGGGAGAGGGTCCCCCTCCAGTTTACAGATATTTGTGGGATCTGATAACCATGTTACAAACGTGCTACATTGCCTCTTGCTATGCTGCCACTTGCTGCATTGAGTTATGAGAAATAAAAACGTTATAAAAGTTTATATATTATTTGAATAGGACTTTTATTTAATCAATTGCTGGAAATAGGTTTTTGGCCTCAGATCGCCCCCCCAAAGTAAATTTCTGGGTACATGAATGCCGTTTGGTGCCTGGCGGGCCCATGCAGGCAGGCTTAGTTTGGAGGTCGCCCAAAGATGTTGCATTCATCAAGGATGCATGAAATTTGGGAAGGGTCCTCCTAGAGGTCTGCTCTCAAGATGTGTCAAGGCAAACATGTGGTAGATCCAACTACTGGGGGTGAAGACATCTCACACAGAGAGAAAACAGGAAATAGGGTGAGAGTGTTAGCCTAGCCCCTTTCCAACTTCCCAACTCTGACCTCTCCAAGGCCCAAGGATGTTGGAAGTGGATGAAGAAACTCAGCAAAACTTTTATTTTTTCATTTCTGGGGGTCGACTGTGCTTCATGAATGCAGCTTACTTTTGAACAAAGTCCTGGTAGTATGGAACGAAGTGAATCAACTAGACCAATTTCTGCTGCAGCTGAGCCAGTTGAGTCTTCAGCAAATACATCCATCAAAGCATCCAAAGCCTCTGCCACAACCCACAATTCTTCATCTGCTCTAGTGCTGACTTGAAGTAGAAAAGTTCTTACTTGCTGAATTTCACAAAAAATAGAAGGAATTGTCTGAATGCCTTCTTTATATTTTCAACAATATCATTCTATATAGCTGCTTTTTACTTATGATATAACATATAGGAGGATACTAATGTTTAGGCACTTCCAGATGAGCTGGAGACTCGACAATTTTATGTGGATAGGACTATGTGCATAACTGACTAGAAAAATCGAAAATCTCAAAAAAGTTTAACAACACAGTCGCTAAAAATTCACAAATTTTTAAGGTTTATGTATTTCTGAATGTGCTATGAAGCTGAAGTTGCTTGTAAAGGTAGTATTTGTAAAAAACCAAGTAGAGATTATAGAAATTTTGATAACATTATAAATAGTTGCTTCTTATATATATATATATATATATATATATATATATATATATATATATATATATATATATATATAGGATATATCATGTAAAACCTAAGGTACTTCTGGAAGTGCTACAGAGCTGAAATTGGCAGGAAGATAGGTCTTTGAGACCTCAGGAAAAACTCTGAAATTCCAGAAAAAGTTATATTTAAGGGGTATTTTAGGCCCCAATGTCCAATGTCTATAGCTAACAAGATACACATAACATCCAAATCTAAAGGTGAACTGCCTCTTATGCTGGAATTGAAATAGTCCTAAATAAAATTAAATGAGAACATATGAAATAATCATGCATAAGTGAGTTTATTCAATGTTATTCACATAATTTCCAGAAAATTATCCATGGAAGACAGTTAATATAACTTACGGTGCAAATTAATTAATACAGAAGCAACTTATACAGAGATAACTGAAGAATAAAAAGTTTATCTGTAGGAACTGGTTTGTAAAGAATTATGCAAAAGTCTAAACATCAAAATAAGTGAGAAATATGAAAATACAAAATAATTTTTTTAGTCATAACAATAAAACCTCTAAGCTTTATAAGTGCATACATTTATTCCTCTTTTCTGAGCTCATTAAAGTCACTGCTAGCAAATGATTAATCAGCGATCACTGGCTTCAAGATTTTCTGACAGGGATCCAATCAAATCCAGTTATTGAAAGTGTCAATTTCTACAAACGATGTTGCATCGTTTTTGAAATTCTAATCGTATCATGATATACAAAAGAAGAACAATTTCCACAATTTTTGGAGTACATGCACATAAAATTATTCTCGCAGCACACACAAAACAAACTTTCTAAGGTCCAATCACAATTTCTTTCAACAAATAAATAATTCTGAATCCATATCAACCAATAAGTATGAAGGAAGACATTAAGCATATAAAAATTGATTCGTTACGATAACTAAAATTGGTCAACTGTAATAAAGCAACAAAATATTAAATTAAATTAAAAATAATCAACTATTCAAATGCTATCTTCGCTCTGTTGCCAGTGCCATGAGCAGGTTCAAGAAGCTCCGAGGGCAAGTGACCCAAAACTTCTTTAGATGTATAATGGCAGTATTTTTTGGCCTTCATCTACATTCAGGTAATTGAAAAAACCTGCACTTGAGTTATCTGCTATCAGCAACATTATCATCTCTAGACAACTTGTAACACATGGTAGCATTGCTGAGACTCCGTCTGCAAAAGTCAACCAATTGGTGTAATCAAAACATAAGAAATTATAAGAGATAAAGAAGAAGAAGAATGAATAACAAAAAATATTTAAAATTAAATTGGTTTTAATGATATAAGGAATTGTTGAATGAAATCAAGATTCAATTAACATCTTAATCTAACAGTACTCATATGATTCTTTCCTATAACTTATATACTGATGCTCCTCGACTTACAGATTATTGAATTAATGGATTTAATTCCCATGAATTTTAAAAAAATGTTGACTCGGAAATATTCAGTAAGTGCATAACGTAAGCAAGCAGTGTTTGGGAACTACTTGGCATCACGTTTGGAAGAAAGCATTACCTTCATTGTGCACATTCTGATCACCAGAAGAAGAAGAGGCATCTCAGTATTGTTCTACATCGCCTAATAGATGAATCTTGACTTCTGTTTGTACATCTCTCGGATTATTTTTTTCATGTTTTTCTCATAAAATTTCTGCTGTGCCGCCCATTACAAAAAGGCTAATAGGCATGTATAGTATGCTAGCCTGTACTGTACATAAGAACTTAGTCTATATGAGGCACTTCCGACTTACAGAATTTTCGACTTACAAAGAGATTTCAGGAACCTAACCCATCCGTAGGTCGGGGAGCATCAGCATACATGGAGGTTGTAGGGAAAAATCATTCACCAATTACCATCAAAGCTATGCCTATTAAAATCACAAAGTATTTAATTTGGAATTAGATGCTGATAATAAAATGGAAAATTTTTTTAAGTACAAATACAGATAAATGAAGCTCACATAGGCAGTGGCAGATTACTCACTAGGTGCAATAGGCACATGCCCCAAAATGAAATATGAGAATAGAAAATTAAAAAATAATACACGTGATAATCAAATTTCAGGTGAAATTATGATAGATATGGGCATACGAGTAGTGTATAAGATGCAAACAGGTCCACAAGATCATCAAAGAGACTGTGCATGTGCGAGTATTCTGCTTATGTGAGAATCCGTGCATACACCTTGCACCCAGTGGCCCTACTATTTGCATCGACCATATGACAGTGTTGATAAGATATTTTTTGTTTTTATCATTTGCAATGTATGATAAGTTAATATTGTGTATTATAATTTAAAATTGTCTCTATGCCATTTATCAAATTATTAAAATATAACAATTGTAAGTACCTACGTATATTATATACATATTTGTCTAATTCGAACGATTTGTTTTTCCAAAACATTTTTTAAAACAATTTTTAAAAATATCTATCTTATTGTTATCCCCATAGAAAATGAAGCAGCCATTTGATTCAGGAGCAAAGAAGTGAAAACTACAGAAAGAAACGAAAAATTGGCAGAAAAAACAGAAATACAATGGCTGCATTTTTTAAACCATCTAGCTCAGTGGCAAAAATAGGTACATTTAAAGAAACAGAAGTCAAAATCAAATAACAAGAAGGTACAAAGGACAGTGAAGTAGAATTGATCGAAAATATAGAAGAAACTGGAATAAAAGACCAAAATCTAGAAGTTGAAGAAATTGATAATATTGAGAATGAAGCAAGTGAATGATTAATAAATTATCCAAATGATATTGCATTATGGCCAATATCTTTAAGTAATAATGCCATTAACTATTATTTAATAAACCCACCTAGTAATATAGGAGACATTAATGAACTGAAAATTGAATATACTGAGAGGAACAGGGTTCTGATTTTGTGCAACATATCTATTTTTTCAGCATCCACAAGGTGATGGAATATTTTCATCAACTCTTTAAAAAGCAAGTATTCTCATCATATAAAAAGAATAAGTGATACTAGGTGGTCGACTTGAGCTGATGCAGTTTTAGCATTAAGAGAAAGCTATGCATGCATTAAAGAAGCTTTAAAAGAAATAACTATAAATAAAAATAAAAACCAATGGGCAAAACAGAATCACAAAAATTATTAAAATTTTTTATAATTGGAAGCAACGAATCTGCTCAAATCTTTAGCAGAATTTATTTCACATATTCGGAATGATTTTGAAAGCGTTGAGAGAGAAGCAGCTCTTTTAAAAACTGATAAGGAGCTTGATGATGTAAAAACCAGGGTAAAAAAGAGAAAACTGCAACATGATGAATCAAGAAACAATGAAATAATTCATTCACCGAGGAAACTGGGTGGTCATAATAGAAAAACATAAATACTATGAAAAGGTCAATACTATGTTAAAAGAAGGACCCTACACAAAAATTTCCAAGAACCCCCTAAACAAGATGATCACAGACACAAAAAACACCTTAAAAACTTGTGCCACAATAATCAAGAAAAAAACCCAAACCCAACTTCATATCTCAAACCCTATAATCCCTAGGATGTACTGCCTCCCAAAAATACATAAAAAAGACATCCCCCTCAGACCTATTGTCTATGCCATCAACTCTCCTACATACAAAATTTCCCAATGGCTAAATAAACAGTTCAAACAATGGCCTCTTACTCAAGAGTCGCTTATTAAAAATAACACCCATTTCATCAATGAAGTTAAAAACTTAACCCTCAAAAACACTGAAATTCTAGTTTTGTTCGATGTTGTGTCCCTTTTTCCCAGCATACCAATAGATGTAACACTAAATTTCTTTGAATCCTGGCTCAAAGAACAAAACTTACCACAAAAATCAGTCGATGAATACATCCTATTAACACGCCTTTGCATGAAACAGAATTTCTTCCAAATAAACAGTAATATATACCAGCAAAACCTTTCCTTTCAAATTTATTCATGATTAATTTCGAAAAACACTGCAAAACCATATTCACACACTTCCCTAAAACTTAGTTTAGATACGTTGACGACATATTCGCGGTTTTTGACACATCAAAATACAACATCACTAACTTCCTTCAAGAAATTAATGACCAATATGACTCAATTAAATTCTCACTCGAAAAAGAAAACACACTACCCTTCTTAGACTTATTATTAACAAGGCACAACAACAAGTTAAAATTCAATATTTACCAAAAACCAACACTCACTGATAGATATATCCCATCTAATTCCAATCATCACATCTCACATAAATTGGCCCCTTTTCATTCCATGATCAATAGACTTCTTCGCATGCCTTTCTCCCATCTGATTACCATAAAGAACTCACACATATTAAGAACTGTGCAAAAACCAACGAATACGACTCTGAAATGATCGAAAACATCCTGAGTAAACATAAACATAAGCTCCATGTAAAAATGCACACAACACTAATTGACACTTCTCCCACAGACACAAAATACATTAAAATCCCCTTCGCTCCTGGGCTCACCAACAAACTACAAAACATGTTCTCAAAATTCAATTATAAGACAGTATTTGTTAACGACAATAAACTCTCCAACTTATTACACAACCCAAAAGACACAATTCCTTCTTTATACAGATCCGGCATACACAAAATATCTTGTGGAGGATGCAACAAAATATATATTGGACAAACAAAATGTAAGATAAAAAAACGCTTCAAAGAACACATAGCTCATTTTAAACACAACAGATTAACAACTCTAGTGTAGCAACACATATCCAAGAACACCACCATCCAATCACGATTGAAAACCTAACTAAACTAACTAAATACATATTTAGTACGTTTACCTCATTATTAGAGATCGTGTGTGCATGTATTTGAGTGCATGCATGTGTGATTGTTTCGTCTGTTAGGTCCCTGTCATTGCCGGAAGGCCCATAAATCTACAGGCAGCTGTGTACGATACTAGGTCCCTGGCGTGGTTTAATCTAGTATTATTTCCCTGTTTCTTTCCCCCTTTTTTTCCCTTACCTCTTGGCGTGTATATGTGTGTGTGTTTGTGGTTGATTAGTAGGTCTCTGTCGTGGTCATACTGACTCACAAACCTTCTAGCAACGGTGTGGTTTTTTTTGGGTCCCTGGCGCAGAGTAATTTCTCGCAAACCCGGTCCCGTTTCCTTTCCACCTTTAGGAATAGTGCTTGTGCGATTGAGTGAGTGAATGTGTGAGTGATATAAGGTCCCTGGCATGGAGTAACAACCCCTAAACCTGTAAGTTTATAATTTTTATTGTCTTTTGCCTTTTCCTGCCTTTCCTCCCCCTTTTTCATTGTGTGTCTCTAACTTTGAATTTTACGGTTAAGGAGTTAATTCTATTTAACATCAATTTCGCCACAGTCTCCATCTTTACTTATTTTGTTTTATTTTATAGTTCATTTGTATATTTATAGTTTTATGATGTTTTATTTAACAAAGATTATTTTGTTGTACGTTGTGTTTTGTTTAATATCAATATTTTAAACTGCATTGCAATTAAAGTAATAAAATAATTCCCTTATATATATAAGGTAAAATAGTTATGGGCCTCCAAAATAAATTGCGCCTAGGGCCTAGGGCCACTGCATATAGGCATTTTAAAGATTAACAATGATAAAATAAAAATCTCCTGTAATAGTACCATTTCATTTGCAATAGTTAATGGTGACCTAAGTTCATGAAGAAACTACAGAGGAACATAATAATCGACATACTGATCACAAAAGTTTGGCATCATCTTCCTCATCATCATCATCATCATCCCCATCATCGTCTTCATCATCATCCACCCCCTGGCCTCCTTGGCTATCATGAGAATTGCAATGACTGTGTTGCTGATCCATTTTCCAGCAGCTGGCCATCATCAAAGCGCATCCCCAGCTCCTTGAAAACTCTTGCCCTGAAGTCACTCTCAGGACCTCCATTACTGCCATACCCATTGCCTATATCACCGTCCTGCATGCCAGCAAAATTGAAGTATAAAAACATTTGAGTTTCATAAAACAATACAATTTTAATGATAAGGATGACTTATGCAACTGAAATGGTGAACATGAAACAACATAGTTTTTTGGAATTCTGGTACAGTTAAGTATTAGAGTAAAGACTAGATAAGGAGACTTGAAGTCATATTCAGATAAATAGAAAGCATGAAAATTTTGTGAATAAAAACTTGAAAGGTATATTTTTACATTTTCTGTTAATTTAATGATGGAATTAAAATCAATAATGAGTATAAAACAAAGTCTCTTAAACTTTAGAATTAAATTTTAAAGAGAGATAAAATAACTTGACCTCTATCAGGTAAAAAACACTCAAGATACCTTTTAAAGTGTTTTATCTAAAAACCATTTAAGTATTACTACCTGTCTTCAGACAGAAGCATGATGATGATGATTAAAATGAAAACAAACTAACCCCAAAAATTAGAAGCAACTATGGTGATATTCTGTGAAAATGCCTAAAAATCCATGTAATTTTCCTACTTTCGTATGTTAATGTTATGGAAATGCTACTCTGTGGACCCCATGAGGTTCCCAAGACCCCACAGATTTCAAACCTTTTGGTCCTATTAGATAGCATGCCAAGTTTTGTGGCTCTTGGATCAACCATGTGGACAAACATAGAAACCAACATCCAAACAAACTTTCTGAATTATTGTATAGATAATATCATTAATTTCGACCAATGAGATAAACATACAGTGGTCTTAATCCAAACACATAAAATATTCCATTTATTTCTAGGATTATATTATTATGCCATTGATTTTAAACTACAATGTAAACTTATGATCACGTCATTATACTAACACATGAAATTTAGTAATATGTGAAAAGCATTTTAATAATGTGTTTCGTAGTTTTTCGAGAAATTTTAACTTTTTTTAATTGTTAAATATAATGGCATCATATCTACTTCACAATTCTTTTATTCAAATATGTGCTAAAGGCAAGAATGATGTCATAACACAAAATATCCTAATTTTTCCAAAATTTTAGCATATTGTATTAATGATGATCATTCTTATTGCTCATACAGGATGATCTTAGGCATGAAACTTGAAATACAAAAACTTGGACACAAGCCGATTGCCAGAGAATTTAGAAATTATGGATAGTTTCATTAATTTCGCAGAAAACTATAAATATTCTGTGACAACTCATGGAATTTATTATGGAATAAATAGTGAAGTGCTGTTGCCTTGGAGATGTTTCTTATGCCACAAAAATATCATCTTCTCGGAAAAAGTCCTCAAGGCATGTAACCTATGGAGCATAAATTTATTAAAAACAAAAGATAAACAGAAAATTAGATCCAGTTTCCCTATCCGAGTTTTTACAATTTTTACATATAAATAATTATTCAATAAAATTAGACCTTATTTTGGACAACTATTTAGGCAAGAGCCAAACTTTTATTTAAAAACAAACTATGAGAAGCATAAGTTAATTACAAGAACCTTCATGTAATGATAGAAACTAATGCATAAATGTTCTGGTTCTAATTTGGACACCCTTGATCCACCTTACTTCTATATGACGCTCGCATAATTTATGCTTTTGATAAGATTGTCTCCGATCTGGGGGTGGGGGGGGGGAGTTGCTTGGTTGCCACCTCCCTGTCTGCACAACTGGTTATGTGAGTTAACCATCCTTATAACGTACATTCGCTGATGATGATGCCGTATGTATTTTTATTTTATTTATTTAGTAATGATTTCACATGGAGCTTTAAAATAGCATTTCACTGTGAAATATTAAAACACAAATATAACATTAATAAATAACATCAATTAATAATATTAGCATATAGTGCCACTTACTTAAAAACTGAGAGGACAGTTTCATGAAAGAGGGAGGTGAGAGGCGAAAAACATCAATATCAGAAGGGAGGGAATTTAATAAGTATGGAAGACGGCAGAAAAGGGAACGCTGTATAAATGAAATCCTAGGGGTATTAGTGTGAAGAAGTTGGGATAATCAGGTTGATCTAGAGGGCACATGAAAGTTGAGAAAAGATAATAACTCCGGGCAATTAATATGAGAATTTATAATTTTGTGAATAAAAGAAATATCTTGTTTATGATAATTGGTAGAGAGATTGTCAATAGCTATTGTGCAGAGGACTGTATGTTTTGTAGCATAACAAAAAGAAGGAACACTTATTCTAATAATTTTTATAAAAAAATTCATAATTTGCTCAATGGAGCGTAATTAGTTATGCAGGAGGAGGGCAAAATTGGTGAGCAATGGGAAATTACGGGAAGTACAATAGAGCAGAAATACGTCCTCAGAGACACAGGCTCCCTAGGCTCCGTGTATCTGTAAAAGAATGCTAAGGAGAGAGAGAGAGAGCCTTTCTCTTCATCGTGAAAATGTGTTCTGAAAAGTATAGTTTAGTGCCTATTATAATAATATTAGTTGATGCATACCCAGTCACAGTATCCGGCAATCAGGTATCCCTTGGTCTTCTCGCTCCTCGACAAAATTTTCTCCGCCCGCATAAGGGATGTGTATTGTCTCCAACATCATGCCCCCCCTATTAAAGTCTCCCCTTGCATAAACCCAATATGCCACATCCCTCTGTTCTCCCTCTCCACCCACTGCCCCTTCACCCCTCCCTTCCCCCTCAACCATTTCTTCCCCCTCTCCCATTACTTCCCCCTCTCCCATTTCTTCCCTCTCTCCCATTTCTTCCCCCTCTCCCCTGTCTTGTCCCTCACCCCTCTCTTCCCCCTCTCTCATTTCTTCCCCCTCAACCATTTCTTCCCCTTCACCCACTTCTTCCCCCTCACCCATTTCTTCCCCCTCTCCCATTTCCTCCCCCTCTCCCCTGTCTTGTCCCTCACCCCTTTCTTCCCCCTCCCCCCCCACAACCCTATCATCACCTCCTATAACCGTCACCTCTTGTAATTCATCCTCCTCCTCCTCTTCAACCCTTGCCCTTTCCTCCTCCTGAAATAATTGCCAGAAAAAATCAATTAATGAATGAATAGTTAAATATTAGCTGATGTGTAGAATCTACAAACCTCTATGAAAAATCAAAATACTTAAACTAAATACTAATAAACATAACTCCACACAATTCTCATGCTTTATTCCTACCGTTCAGCCAATAAAGCTATATCATACTGCACCCACTTCCCCTTTTTTACTAATTTCTACTGCACTAGGCACACTGATGAAGGAGAATTTTTCATTTGTAAAAAAGTCTTCATTGACTAATATTTTTTGGTCTTTCTAAAAATGTATAAAAAAAGCTATTGAGAGAGATGAAAAATTCATTTTGGTTCAATGGGTACTAATTTGGGGACTCCCAAAATTTGAAATATTTTTTAAGAATTTAAATAACACATCACTGTAGTAAAAAAAGAAATACAGATAGAAATTAATATAGTGTAACATGTCATTCTATTTGCAACGATTACAGCGGCATTAAAATGTCAATCAGTCACACCCTATCGACGTGATCTTAACAAAGTCCCTAATCTGTTTATCATCGTCAAGTTTGAATTGTCGAAGCAACGGGAAGGTAATTTAATCCCTAAATACAGTACAACTTCGCCGAACGCGGCTTCCCGCAACGCGGTTTAAAATTTACGCGGTACTCAAATGCGTGATGAGCTTCACCGACCGCGGGAAGTGATTCACTTTTACGCGATTTCCTTGAATGACCATTTTCAATAAAAGGTTTGCCCTAAAAAGATCATTAGTAAGAAAAAATCGTACTACGATTATAGTGTTTTGTAAAGGCTGTCGGCACCCAATAAAAAATCATTCAGCGTTTTTAACTGCTTTTTTATCTTCAACTCCAAACTGGAGATGAGGATCCTTTTTTCTGAGGACCGATCGTTGGATTCGCTGTCGATATTAATCAATAAGTTTTTATTATGTATTGTTTCAGTTCTGTGAACATTAAGTTTAAATATTTCAACTTCTTTCTAAATGTTTATCACTGCGAGCGATGAAAGTGTCGTATTTAAGCAAGAATTTCCAGGTATAAAGGGAAAAATGTAAATGAGAATGTCTGCCTAGTGTAAAATTACGCGAGAATTTAATTTTAATATTTTAATAAATATTTTATTAAACGCAATATTACTGTATATAATTAGTTGATGCGATGTTTACAATCTTTTTTCAAGGAAATATAAGCAAACTATGTCATTATTATTGAAAAAACGCCTTCAAGGAGTAAATTTTTCCGAACTCGAAACGGAACCCTTTTATTTCCATAAGATTAATGATTCCTCCAACGCGGATTCGCGCAACGCGACACCCTTGTAGAACCTAACCCTTGCGTTCGGTGAAGTTTTACTGTACTACACTTCTAAAAAACCAGGCTACTGCTACTGAAATTTCACCGGGAAGCGGATTTAGTATGTATAAATGTTTTTAACTACAAGCACCGATGTTTATATTAAAAATGTTCATATGTTGTACTGCACACCCAAGTAATTCAAAAATGGTATTGATACAAAATGAATTTTAACAAAAAATATGAAAAATCACATAAGGAGAAGAATTTGGGGAAGGCATATCTAAAGGGGGGCGATGTTCACTCCTAATCCTAATTCTTGAGCTTGAAGTACACACAGCTGCTCTGTGTGTTTTTTCACACATGGTGTAGCATTAAGGTATATATATATAATTATTATTATAAATAATGAGTGGCTGCTGCTTATTATTTTAAGAATATAAATAAATAAGAATGACCTAAAGAAAAATGCCCCAAAATCGCCTTAGGACCCCAACTGAATTTAACGCGCCACTGAATATAAGCATAGGAAAACCTAAATTTTTTCTTCGGAAACGAGCTTTTCATATTCGCCAGAGACGATTGGGCACTTTCGTCATCAACTATTTAAAATAACGTATTAGAAAGGTTAATAAAATTAGAGAAGAAATATGTAATTGCCGCTTTAGGCTTACTATACTTACAGGGAAGGGAAAGGGCAAGTTGCTTGCGCCGGGCTCCCCGTCTTCATCAGACCATCGTCGCCGCCCGACGCAATAGCGACGAAGAAGCGACCAAATCCGCCAGGCGATGACGCAGGTCATAAAGAACAATATTGCCCAGCGCCAGGCGGATTTGGTCGACTTCTCGATAAACTCTGCAGACAGAAATGAGAAAAGAATTTCAAATTTAACGTATGTCGACGGCTTTGCTCATTTTTTTTACCTTCTGAACTATTCATAGATTATCAAATAAATAATTTCTTAAAACTATCGTTTTTATTAACTCATTTATCTACTTTGATGGAAGTGGTTGTATTCACGAACTACTGTATTGTCCCGAATATAAAGCGACCTTAAATATAACGCGACCCTAAGATTTTCGGAAAGTTTTTTAAGGAAAAAACGAAACCTTGAATATTACGCGACCCCAAACAGCCTTCTACCGATCTAACACAGACTCCTCGTTCATATAGGTAGTAGCATTTTTCGAACCAGGACAGACTACTTGTGATGATAATTTCGGTGACATATTTCGATTGAGGCAGTTGAATTCGCGACCTATCTCTTTAGGAAAGTAAACGTTTTGATAATGCAAGATAGGATACAGATCAGATTGTATAATTCACTGGTTCCGTATGCATGAATAGCTAGTCTTATTGCCGAGGACGAACAAATCATCGCCAGTGCACACCGTGTGTAGCGGTCAAGGTATAGTGATCGGGGTGCACCGGAAGCTGGATCCGTGATTAGCGACACCCACGAAGGAATCTGCGGCTTAGTCTATGGTTATCGGCATTCAAAGTCACTAAGCTCGATCATATCAAATGCAAACTTATGTTTTCTTGCTTTCGTGACGGATATTCGTACTTTAATTGCAATGAGAATTGACCCTAGATTTAGCTATAAATCCACTAATCACCTGAGCTATGCTACGTTCAAAATTACGAAATACACCAGACTTTCATTAATATTGTGGAAAAAATTAAATTACCTTTGTGGATCATATTGGTCCTTCTTACACAGAAATTACGAAGTTCTGTATGCTGAGGTTGCCAGGGAAACAGCCAACAATGTTGTACCGCTGGACGACAGGAGAAAAAAGGCTTCTAGTTTGATGTAATGAATTCAGAGCAAACAATTTTCCATCAAATTGTGGTAAAGAACTTATGGCAAATAAACGAAACTTTATATGGTGTGAATAGGAAAAGTACAAGTAAGTACTCGTCCGCCAGCTACAGCGGCGCCACACGTGACAGGATTTGGAACTACGAAGTGCCTGGCTAATATGAAACGTCATCTCGGGATCATTTGGATGTCGGAATAGGAGGCGTTCTTAACGATTAATGCTATCGTGTCAAAAAAGATAATTATAACGGCTTAGTCTAACGTCTAAGCACTGCTAAAGGATATATCAGAAGCGAAGTCAAAGGAGATAGAGAATTTGTGATTTGCCTATTTATTTTATAACCAGTATGTAGTAATTAATGGAACAATCGAAAATTACGTCATTTAAAGCGTACATACCTTACTTGAGACGAGAAAGAGTAATCTTTGCACTCACGTTCATTCCTTCGCCGAAAATTATTTATTTCTTTTTACTTAGAAAATCTGTGTGTATGCATAAGGAAAATAAACGTATTTAAGTTCACTTGTTCGTCGTGAATAATCCATTTCCTTTCATTTACTATGTTGAGTAGGCGCACGAAAGAAATTAAAACGTATTCATATTAGATCTTGTTTATTTCGGTTGTTACGAAGATTGTTTTCGTTGACAACAATAAGCAAGAAGAAAAAGTATGATGATGCATACAATTATTGATGCGGACTTTCCACTTAATCATTTATTTAATACCTACATTGGCTTTATGAGTTACCAAATTTGAAAATTTAGCGTTATAAAACATTACAAACTAGCTTTACTCGCGCAGAGCTATACACGAGTATATACGGTAAATGACGTGCTACCTGACATCATCGCATCGCTAGCTCTCGTGATGTGATGGCCGCGGTTGGAAAATTTTCTTGCGGTAAAAGTGGTGAAGAGGGTCCCAACATCGGATTTGCATAGGGGCCCCCGAAGTTATCACACCGGCCCTGGCAGCAATCTTAAATTTTGGCGTAAATGTGTGGAATTAGTACCCCGCGATGGAAAATGTATAATATACCTGAAATTGCAAATTCTAGGGATTGCTTTTACTCCAATATAGAGAAAACTTTGGAATTAAAGTAAAATTTCTAATAATGAAATATCTTACTGAAAATGAATGTGTTTTTCAAGGTGAGATGAAATTCTTGTACCTTTTATTAGTATGTTATATGAAATATTAAAGGTAGTAGCAATACAGAATGATGTAATGTAGCAATTAAAGAATGTATTCAGAGATGAAATTTTGAGAATTTCCTGAGACTTTAACACGTAAATCCCGTAAACGAAGGAATTATTCCGCCTGGGCCCGAACTCTGATACTTCGGAAAAAACGTAATGCCTCGTTGCCCTTCAACTCTAAAGGAATAACAAAAGTACCAAATTTTGTCGCATTCGGCGGCCACCGTTAGTGGAAAAGTATATAATGGAATAAGGGACGTTAAACTCGCCAACAGATGAAGCATAACCTCCTTTGAAAGAATTGAGGCAAAGATTAAAAAAAATGTTTCCGCGAGAAACCTGATGGGAATTCTGACCGGTTCATGTTACTTCTGTGGACCGTAGCAGTCACATTGCCAAAGTATGGTGGAGATTGATAAAATTGTGTGAGATGAGATAGCGGACAGACAAATATAGGATTTCGCTACTAGTTATAATGATGTCCATTATACATTGACGCTTCTTGCAGAGGAGGATTAACACACAACATAAGGGTATTATACTAATGTTTAGGCACTCCATGTCAGCAGGAGATTCAACATTTTTTCGTAGGTAGTATTATGTGCAAAAGCAACTAGAAATAGCGGAAATCTTGATAAAGTTCGACAATGTGCCCGCTAATAATTCGCAATTGTTTGAACAAAATTTCGAGGTTTATGTATTTCCATATTCGCTACGTATCTGGAAATTTTTTAAAGGTAGCATTTGTTAAAAACCGAAATAGAGATTATAGACTTTTTGATATTTTACCTAATTTGTTTGGCTGTTAAAAATTCTAGAATTTAAAACAAATAGGCGAATGTTTAGGTACTAGGATGCAAGCTGCGAAGCTGAAATTTTTTAGTTATTTAGAGCTCATTGCATATGCACAAACAAATGTTTGAATGTTTCCTTGAAATTGATATCGCGGCCGTAATAAATTGTTAAAATTTAAACAATTAGATAAATATTATTTCACTTGTAGATGAGCTGCGACATTAAAATTTGGCAGTGAGGTGTGAAATTAGTGCACCGCAATGGAAAAATTTATAATGTTCTTAAAAATTGCAAATTTTCGTTTTTGTTTCAATCAAATATTATTCCATAAGGAAAAAACGAAAATTGGCGTAGAGGTGAAATCCTATGAACTAAAAAAATATTTCTGATAATGAAATATCTGTCTGAAAAATTCTTTAATCAAGGGAGATGAGATGCTTGCAGGATGCAAGCACCAACTACTTGCATGTATATATATAGATGTATAGATAGTAAAACAAGAAAAAAGCGCCTTATGTAATTTGCTCCGCAATTCTTCCCTCACTTGTAATTTTTGGATTCAAAATGGCATTGAAAAAGGAAAATTCTACAACAGTTAAAGCAGTCTTCATGTTGGCCTTTTCTTACAAAGTCTTACATAAAATATCAGCATATAATGGGCAGGGCCATATTTTTTTTCGGGGGTTCCTATATTTTGCATTACGCCACTGTTGACCCATTTTTATTTCAGGCTCGATTAAGTTACTTATAAACAAGGGGAGCGGCCCCTACGTGATACACGCGTCAAGCCCGCCCTCCGAGCGCTCCAGTGACTTCGACGCTACGCTGCTCGCTAAGCCGAAAATATCAAGATTTTTAGTTCATTACGTACCGTTTCCGAAATACAAATTTTTAAATATTTTAAACGGCCGTCATTTTGTTTCCGGATGCCGAGCAAATATGAAAGTTTTCCTTGGATATGCTAGTTTTATTAGGTGTTCTTTACGAGCTAAGCGATAGTAGCGGAACGCCTTATGGGAACGTCGATTCCGTCCGCCCTTCCGAATGTTTAATCTGCAGAGCTACTTGGCGGATTTGAATTAAATGAAATATTAGTATCCCTCATTCAAATTTATCACCCAATTGTGATTTTGAACTTAATCCGTCAATTACAACTTCCATTTAATTTGAGCATTTGAATAAAAGTACATATACACGTATCTCGTTAAATGGCATCCGTGAAACAACAATTAAATGTCATATTTTTCACTCCGTAGATCTTTTATGTTATTTAAGGTATCCATTAAAACATTTATTCGGATGGGAGACAACATTTACCACAATAAGACCGCGATACCACATAATTACGAGTTATAGCTTCGAAGATAATAATTCGAGAAAATCCCAAGCATAATATCACATATTTTATTTACATCGATCGATAAGACGGTTCTCTCGGCGAGCAACTATTGAATTCCATATTTTTCTCTCCCATGATATTATATGATCTGGGAAGCCTAGATTAAAAAATGTATTCGGATAGAGGACAACATTGACCACAATAAGGCCTTGGGCAGGGGCGACACTAAGGACGCGTGCCAAAGGTGGCACGCGGAAAGATTTTTTTGGCACATTACAAAATGAAATAAGAAATGCAATGTGCCTCTCGCTAATACAGCGACATGTCAAAAGTAAATCCGGAAATCTAATAAATGTACGTATTGAAACGATGCGAAAGAGGGGCTTCGTTTACAAGCGGTGCAATCGGTTATATTATGATTTTTTCCTCATATAATGCGTTGTTGAAGAGATATTTGAAAAACTAAATTTTTTAGCTGTCACAGCTACACCACCTATCGGCGACTATTGTGAACACTTTACGCTCCTTTTTATTTTATTAGTTTTTGGAGATTCGTGTTTTCAAGTGAATTTAGGTAGTTTAGTTAGCAGTTTATATCGCTTTAAATTTTCTTCAGTGATTAATGGCGGAATCGAGGAATAAAAAAATCAAAATTTTCTGGTGAAGGAAGCGAAAGGATTTTTAAGGATTGGTGACTGAAAGGTATGGTGCAATTGAAACGAACGATAAAGACTTGTGTGTTTTGTGCGGTGACGCCGAAATTACCTACATGCAGACGCGTTTGAAAATCTAATATCTTTAGAGTTTGAAAAGGAAACATCTTACCCCGAGAAGGAACCGTCCCAAAGGTGTCATCGGCCCACAGGGATTATGCTCCGTGTTCTGCCGTTGGCATCAGCACGGAATTCAGTATCTGACATTTTTATTATATCGTTAACATCCGATAAGTATTTAACTGGAAATTGACAAACGGATATTTATTCCTCGGATCACTCCGTCCATGTCATACATCTTCTTCATTACTTCGTTCATGTCACTTATTAAATCGTATTCACGTGTACCGGTTTTTCATGAGATACCTAATGTTTTTAGTGTGTACCGCCTCCACTATAGATAACATTATCCTGTAATGGACCTTATTTTTCGTTAGCGTTTAATATTATTTGTAGTCTAGAAGATGAGATATTCGCTCTAATAATTCGATAAAAACACTATATTTCCTAGTTTGTTTTCAAAATACTATCATTTGAATCAAATAGTATAAATTTCTTCCAGTGTGGAAAAAGCCATTCTATATGCTACATTGTAAGAATAGACTCGGATAACATTTTTTAAGATACTGGCACGCAAAGAGCCAAATTTTCTCTTATAAAATTAATTTTGGCCCATTATTTACTGTGGCACAGTCCATTGTGAAGTAAGGATTGCCGTGTAAATATGGAAAAAGAAATATTGATAGCGGAAGTATTTCTTCGCGCAGCAGTGTGGGATAAGCGGAATAGAGGATATAAGAGCAGATTTGCTTTGGATAAATGTTGAACTGAAATTGGAAAATCTTTGAAGGATTTAGGTAAAATACAATAAAACGCAGTATGAAACTTTTTTCGATATTTCTTATCTCAAAACTAGTCCCGTTCCTAGAAAGGGGGCAACAATAAAATCAGATAAAGCCTTATGAACGCGTTGTATCATAGTTATTTATAAAAGGTTTTACGTGAGGCAACTATTTAAAAAAATAGTTGGCATAATATATTTACAAAAAAACCGTAGAACCAAGATATTAGGAAAATGAAAGCTTAATCTAAGAAGATTTTTTTTCAGGAACAAGTTGCTACAAAACTTGAAATGTTTTAAGCATATAGAAGGTAATCATTCTTTCCTTCATTGAAGAAAATAGTCTAGAATTATAAAAACTTTTTTCTCTTTTCATTGAAATGGACTGGTTTCACGTAAATCTTTGGAACAAAAAAATTATAATTAATTTCACAACATAATATTAGCGTTAGTTTTATTTCACAGTTGGCAAGTTTATATTTTCCTTCTTCATAAATTCCGTATCAGACAAGTAAAACAGCATATATTACAATAGAAAGTGTCTGGCAATGTACGACATGTACATATTCACCATAAAACGGTAGCACAAGGAGTAACAATTTTCATAAACATTACAGCACCTAATTATGTTTATGAAACTCGACGCAATTCAGATCCATAAAGCGGCATTTGAATTTCTAACATTTTAATTTTCATCTGAAGATGTTAAGGTGGAAGAAGATGAACAACTAACAGCCTTGTTACCAGAACTTTCTTCTTCATCCGAATAGCTATTTGATTGTTTTAAATCCACCTCAACACGGGCAGGATGGAGATCGCCTCTGATGTAGTCGGATTTCACTAAATTGAATCACTTCTGGTGGCTGCCTATGGAAGCATCCTTAAGAGGCAAAATATCCCATGTCACCAGATCCTCCTGCCCCTCGCCGGAGCAGGCCGTCTTCCTCAACTTACAGCGCGGGTCGAAGTAAATCACTTTCACGGCTTCGTTCCAACATACGGACGGAGTAGTATTCGTACTCTTCGTATCTGGAGACCGCTTCGTGGTTTTATTCTCTCTGGCGCCGAGTACGTTTGATTCCGAAAAAGAGTACGTAACGCAACCGGTCGCTGCGTTACCGCTTACGTTTTTTAGTGCACGTCATCGAAGCTACGACGTCAACGGACGTAGAATGGTCTCCAGATATGAGCTCGGCAGCTTTTTCGGGCCTCTCTATGTTTTGTGGAATGCTCGCTGCCACTTGTACACTCTGGAATGAGTGAATTGGTCTCGCATCATGCTGCATCAAATTTCAATCGCCGCACTCTTCGCTCATGTCTAGCATTTCAACGTCGTTTTCATGCCAATCACTCACGTCCGTCATTTCAACTTCAGTTCCTTTGATGACATTCGTGTCACCGACAGATACACGATGATCGGTGTATTACCAATCTTGATAGTTGAATTTTCCGGCCAAGTTAACTTTGTCAACATAATTATGCTCTTCATATAGATCATGTCTGGAGGCATTAAAGTTTGCTGCAGACCGTTTTCACTGTCGTGATAATCGAGCTCCTGATATTTTTTTCAAGTGTGTTAACTTATTTGGGGTGTTTCTTAGAGGCTATTGTTTAATTCCTAATCGTTTTGATGCTCAGATGAATTGGTACAGTTACCATCCCCTGCATAAGCATTGAATATTGGGACTGAAGCAGTCTTTAAACGAATGTTGATTTGCGAATCGCTGGAAAAGCGAGAATGACAGAGGTTCCGTTTTGGTTGTGGCTTGTTCTTTGTAATTTTTCCTCTGAAGTCATACTTTAAACCTCGACTTAAACTGATTTCGTTTATTTCTGGGCAAGACACGGGAACAGCCTAGCCGAGATGAATGCCAAAATATGAAAACAGTATTCATCTTCACTAAATAATAAAATAAATATTGAATAAACTGATAAAGTATAATGACAAACTATGGCTATTGTATAACCATGTTTTAAAAATTTAATTACACCTAGTGAGCTCTTTAATTATGTTTTGGTCAAAGGAGTTCAAAAACCCCACATACACTCCGTCATTAATGGTTAATATAAAGGTTAATGTTAAGATGAATATCATCAATGGTTTATATTGAGCAATAGGGGCATATTAAGATACTCAGAGCCCTCGAAATCCGTAGAGAGGGTCGGCGAACACGAGTGTTAACTTCGATTTCGGGTATTTCTGAAAGGTTGTTTAATGTCTCATCGTTTTGAAGCTCAGATGAATTGGTATAGTTACCATCCCCTGAGTGAGCATTGAATATTGGGACTGCAGCAGGCTTAAAATGGATAATAATAAGAAACTAATCTATTTCATCCCGGTTGAACTTTGCAAGACTACCGCTGAGATGCAAGTGGTATAAGTTACGTAAAAGAATAAAAATGAAATGTGCAATTTGAATGAAAGATACATTGTAGGTCAGTACCAACTAAGCAAAGCTCTCGAACAAGCGAAAAATAGTTAGATGCAAATACCTGGCCGAATCGTACGTGCCTGTTTCTGTAGCCGCTAAGTTTGCAGTAGACTAACACGCGCAGTTAGTGCACTCAGGCGGTTAATTATTCGAATATAGGGATAATTTAGGGATTTTCTTAATATCATCATCTGGGAGTGGATTTTAAAAAGCTCTGTTTGTACCCGTTCTACAAACAGGGTTTTAATGAAATATTTCGAAACTTTAATAAACAGAACAAAAAAGTATCGAGATAGGTGAGAATAGCATTTTGATTCATCAATACAAATAAATGAAGACAATATGTTTACTTTGCACTCATGTGTAAATGAGGATTTTATGGACTTTTCTCCTTAACGCTGATCTTGTGTGTACAATTTCATCGTTAACGAGTTTTTAAGTTGCTTTATTTTAGCACAATAGCGTTTTTAATTTTTATGCCTGCATGTGTTTCCTTTGTTTCTGCATGGCTCAAAATGCCCCCCAGGTTTCCCACGAGAAAGTAATTTGAATTTTCCGCTTGTATTCATTTATGAGGAGGTTATATGCCCTCCGTTGGTGATTTTTATATTATTTAGATCCCTTATACTTTTTGACAGCCTCCAAATGTGCCAAAATTTTGTATTGTTTTGTTATTCCTTTTGATTTTAAGGGCAACAATGCATTTCATTTTTCCTAAGTGTCAGAGTTCGAGTCCAGGAGTAATTTTTCCTTCATTTATGGGATTTTCATTTTTTACGTGGGCAAATCATTTTGTCCCAGACTGTATATTTTTACTTCTTCCCTGATGACTGTTTTTACAATATAGAGTAAAAAAAGTCAATTTTTTATTTCATTTTCAGAAAGATCACAGAGATACAATTGAGAAAATGTATTCCTTTTTTAATAATAAGTTTTCTTAACAGTGCAAAATGACCATAGCCATTGATGCACTTAAAAAATCAATTACTGTATTTACCCTAATCAAAGACAACCCCGAATCTAAGATGAGTGTCAAAACAGAAAAAAAATTTCATGCAGTCGGGGGCCGGACAAGACTGAAGTAATGGACGAGGAGTGGCCATTAAGTACAACACGCTGTGATTGGGAATAGAGATAATTTTCCAGTTAAATCTATTGCTTAATTTATGAAGAGATCTTTGGTCAACTGTATCAAACACCTTAGCCAGGTCAATATAGCATACATCAACCTGGGATCTTTGTTCAAAGACCAGAATGATTTCATGGTGTATGACAGTAAGATTCGTTTCAAAACTAACATTTCTTTAGTGGTAACTACATAATTGAGAACAAAATTACATATTATATGTATATACAGCAATATCCCACGACCCCGATGTACGCAGATTTGTTATTATGCGATACACTTGATAAAATATTTCCTTTGTTATCTAGAATAACATTAAAGTAAAAATTGAAAACAACAAAAAATGCAAAGTAGCGCCAACCTCTACAGCCAATCAGCAATTGAGAGCTCTCAGCGAATAAATGTATTTGTTTACATATACTTAACTGCAGCACTGCAGTTTGCATGTAGCATTTCTCTGCCACAGATTATTCATTCTCCTATATTTTTATGTATCTATATTGATTTAAAAGCAAAATATTTACAATATGGCTTCAAAAACATGCAGGTGTTTATTTCTTTGTTATTATTATTTAATTCTTAAGTTTAAAATGAAAAAGTTGTAAATTATGTGAGAAAAATACTTATACAATACATTTATTTTAGACCCTGATATATATGCATCTTTTCCAGGAATGCACCCTTCACGTATATCAGAGTATTACTGTATACAGGCAGTTCTTGTTTTGTGCAGTTTTGAAATACGTGAATTTGGATTTACATGGTTTATTAATTTAGGCGCTCTCAATTTACACGGTCCAAAAATTTACATTCTAACTCTGTTTAAAATGAACCTTTAAAGCACAATGAGAGAAATCCTGGCAACTCTATTGGCAGCATCTTTTCTCATAAGTCACTTCCCACTGGGATCGGCCTCAGCTTCTGCATGACTTTATAGTGAACGAACATTCCATATCGTTGTGCTTTCATGAATTGTTTTGCCCTTCCATTACATCAAGCAAGCATTCTTCTACTTCCTCCACTCAATCTTCTCCCCCACTGTCGCCTTCAGTGTCATCCAATGCAGATGACCCTTTCCCTTAATAACTCCTCCACTCACCTCATCCTCTCCACCAGCTCCAGTAAGCTTGTCCGGCACAGCAGTTAATGTGTCTTTCTTACTACATATTTATTTGTCTCAGGTTTAAGTTTATTTTCTACTTGAAATTATTGTATTAACTTATTGTATTGTATTCTATATTAAAATTTGAAATTTTGGTTATGTTGAGTAGGGTAATACAGGAATGCACTCCCCCTAACCTGGACATTTCAATTATTTTATATGGGAAAATTGTTCTCGATTGACGAATATTTGATTTACATGGTAGTTTTCAGGAACACATTAACTGCGCAAATCGAGAACTACCTGTATATGTACAATATAAAACACATCTGGAGTAGCAATCGAAGCAACTGGGTTGTAAAGTGTAAAATTTGGCATCAGCAATGCCAACGACTGAGTTCAGTACCCTGGTATTTCGAAAAACTCACTCCGATAAATCTAAATTGTCTCTCCGTATGACCTCTGATGGTCTTAAAATAAACTTCTAGGAAGGACCGAAAAAAAACTCGGTTGTTTTGAAAGGAAAGAATACATTAGCCAGAGTATACTTGGGCTTGTCAGAATTTGACCTTCACCTCGACCCGAGTATACTCAGGTGAATCAGGGAAGTGGTTCAAGTTATTTTGATGCCCCTTTGATTTTGATGCTCTAGGCACATGCCTAGTCTGCCTTGGGGTAAATCCAGCATTGCTGGGAGATATGGCACCTATAGCAAAATTTCAATGAAACACCTTATGTAGAATGATTTATGTAGTATTATCATAAAAAATATAGTATTTCTTATCAATAACTTTAAAATTTGAGTATTAAATTAATAATTATTTATGGGAAAATAAACTTTTAGCAGTTTTTGTGGGAATGTATGGCACCTTTTCCAAGTAGCACCTATGGCAAATGCCACCTTCACCCTAGCCTAAATACAGCACAGCATAAAAATTTCTGGTACCTCATAATGGTAAGAATGATTTATTGAAAAGTTGGGACCCAGAGGTCATCTAGGTAGGATGTGAAGTTGCAAAAATAATTAATATAAACCTTTTTCTCAACAAAATTATTGTAATATTTAATGTCCTGAAATTTTTAAATTAATAATTCATATATGTATAGGTAATACTAAAATACATTTTATGAAAATTCCATTTCTTGGAAAAGATGGATGTTTTTATCATATTGGGAACCAGGGTTTTTGACAAAATGGTTAGAGGGATTCAAGATGCATAAGGTTAAGAACCTCTGCCCTACATCATAGAATTACGAAGTAAAAAGCGGTCACACTCTGAGACGGTGTATGCATTCGAAAAATAGACGTTTTGGTACAGTTTACAAGCAATAAAACCTCTAAAGGCACTTTTGGCTTGGACTTTCATTTGATGAGTTCAGAGCTCGGATGTATTTTGCCCTAGTGAGAAAGTGTGATTGGTCAGAAATATGTTTTACACTATTCTTCATCTATGTTTACATAAAACAATTTTCTCAGGCAATATTTTTCTGTGGTGACACTTCACTAATTATACGGTTGAACTTTTGTTTATAGAGATAATTTTAGGAAGAAGAAAGTTTTAAAAATATTCATAGGAGGCACTTCATATTTGTGCTAAAATATCCGAAGGTTACATGATGTAATCTTAGGATATTTTAACCAGGGATGTAACTTACATTAGTTTATTGGCTACAGGGTTAGAGTAGGCAACCCTCCACTACAGGAGTGATTTACAATGTTGAATTTATCCACACAATCACAACTTGAAATATGTGCTCAAAAGTTCCAGCAAGACAAAAAAAATTGAGGAAATATGCCTTCATATACAATGGGAATAGGGAATGAAAATATGTGATGAAAAATTAAAAAATCACTTTCAAATTGTTAATAAAATTATCTGTTCAACAATCAATTTCCGGATTTCCACAACATATAACTTTGTTTTTGAAGATATATCCAAATTTCACAGCTTAACTTAATCACATAAAAATGCCCCACCTGGAGAGCAATTTGTGAAAATTTCACACCCACTTATGCTTTAATTACTGTATTTACCCGAATCCAAGGTGTTTTTTTCCAAATTTCCACTTGCAAAAATCGAGTGAAAATTATGTATGAAATCATATACCATCAATACATCACAGTCAATTGATCGCGCGTCAATTTGTCATCCTTCAATTCATGGCGCATTAATTCGTCACAAGATAAACTCATCACACGTCAATACATTGCACGACAAACTCATCGCTAGACAAATTGTAAGGCAAGACACCACGACTAGTGTATGGCAGGGGGATGCAATTTTGGTTGGGTGTCACTCCTTGCCATACACTATCCAATGTCTCTCGCGTAATTCTGGTATTATCGAAATATAAAAAATTATTTTGTGGAAAAGTGTCTCCCCCTGCCATTCATCAGTCATGGTGTATTGCGATGAATGTCGAGAGATGAATTGACATGCAATGAGTTTGTTGTGCAATGCATTGACGGGCGACAAATTGTTACTGCGCTGAATTAATGCATGACGAACTGACCACGACGAGTTGTCATAGAACCATAGGAAGTATGATTACACATTTTATCGATGATTTTTAAACAAATAAAACACGTGATAAAACAATTTTATCTACTAAAATTTTTCATTGTAAACTTATGATCCAGAATTCAATTAATAGTCTTAATTTTAAAAATAGATTTTTAAAATTCCTTCTTTTCAAACAAAAATTTGAAACAAACCATTTAAATTAATGAATGAACTAGTACATAGGTGTGTTCGAAATATACACCAAATACATTGTGAGAAATAAGACCATGAAATCTTTTTTCTGTTTTGACAATCTACTTAGATTCGAGGTCATCTTGGATTTGGGTAAATACAATAACAACATCATGAAAATCCCAGAACATTTAAACTTGGGATGTTCATCTTTAACAAAATGTGAGAACCTAGTTTTTTGACCAACTCATATGACAATTAAAAGAAAGATTAACAGCTATGTAAAACTTTCATCTTCACAGTGTATGCCTTTTTTACCGATCACAGCCTTTCAAGAGTAATGAACATAAAATTAAAATACCACTTCATGCTTCCATTCCTCCATCCAAAACTGTTCCATCTGAAAGAAAAACCAAGCTGACTCAACCTTGATCTCTTCAATAGCCCTCTTCTCTCCCTCTGCCTGGTCTCCATTTTTACTCCCCTTCTTCAAGTTAGCTTTTTTCAATTTACCCCTCCAATGCACTTTTACATAACCCTTATTTTTTCCAATTTACTCTCCCCTGCAAGGTTACATTAATAGTAGGTTTATAGGTTTATAGAATTCTCCATAGAAATAGGTCCAAGCACTAAATAATAAATCTATGTCAACTGATTAGATAGATTATGTTACATACATACATGGTTTTCATACTTAAATATTAGGTTTCTAAGATTATAGAAATAATGCCAACAGCTCAGGGTTCATGTGACAACATAAGACAAACCCATAACTGAATGTGAAGACTGCTGTGCGTTATTTTATTAGTATTGCAAATATTTGACATAAATAACTGTGAAAACACGACATGTTCACCAAAAAAGTGGCCAGCATGAATTTCTTACTGAATACCACTACTCTAACAAGGAGAGGACACAGTAGTGGGGTCACGAATTTTTATGAAACTTGGTAGGTGTATAGCTCTGGATTCCAGGATCACTGCAAACCCCCCTTTTGATAATATACGGCCGATAGTTTTTTCCGAAAATCACGATTAAATATTGCAATTTCACTTCAACTGGTATAAATTTAATAATGCACGCCTCCTTTTACAAATCCTTTTTCGCATTAAAATTTAACTGGGCAGTCACGTTGATATGTTTATTTTTTTCTATGTTGTTTGGTGGTGATTCGGATTTTTTTCTCAAGTAACTCAATGCACAATTGTCTGCACAAATTTTACATTATTGAATCGCATATTCTTCATTGATCTCGACACATGCTACATCCTATATTGATGCTTATGACATGGAAAGGATCCCTGATATTATTTTTGCGAAGACTTCATCCGAATACATATAATATAGGCGGAGGTATATCAGGCAAAGGGTCGTTGAAAGTATAAAAAAACATGAACTGGTGAGAAGTCTGTTAAAAGTACAGTAATATAAATAAAAAAAATATTTCTTTTATGAATCCCTCAGAAATTTGGATGATTGATTAAAAGCATTAATAATTTACAATTGTCAATCATCACTGGGACCAATGATGGGGAGAGTTAGAAGGGAAACTAATTTTATTATGAATCGACAGGTATAATGGAACTTTTGCTTTATGTTAGAAAATTTCTTCACAGTTTCCTGGATGATAAGAGTCATAGTAACATTGGAAACAGATCAACTTTCTGCACCAAGAACATTTTGCAAAACTCTGCTCCTCACAAATGTATTTTCCATTTAAAACATCATCTTGAAATTTTATTTGGTTAACGTTGAAAAAGACTTCTCTTTTATCGGTGAGCTTGGATGCAAACCATGCATACCTGATCATTTCATGGAAAATCGGAGCTGAAAGCTGGTTATGAATTAATGACTGTATTTTAATTACATCCATATGGCTGTTGATTTCCCTCTTTTGTTGGAGCAACTGTCCAGCATTTTGCTGCCGTGAAATGAAAATTTTAACCTGACGATAAAAGTATACATCAAAAGGGTGACACACCGAGGTACACTTTGGGGGAATAACTTTGATGCCGCAAGTTGGCTTGTTGTTCACATTCATGAATCATTCATTGTGCAAGGCCTGGCTTGTCTGTCTTGACCACGAATCTATAAGAAGCAGGATCGTTTTTTCTGTCACATATGGCTTTAATACCTTGTCCAAATACATTTCATAGTTGGTAGTATGCAACTAACTTCCCCGAATTCGTGCAAGCCACGAACACATTCTTACAGTGGCCGATGGCATCACTAACACCCTGTTGCACTTTCGGCCCAAATATCTACATAGGTTCTTGCTGGCAAATGAAAACTTTCGACAAAAGCTTTCCCGATAGTATGATACTTTATTGTGCCATATACAAATGCGTCATTTTGCTCAGTTTACTTACATAAATTTCGGTTGCTCTTTCACCCTGATGGGATAGAGTACACTTGATCTGGGCATGATACAAGTTTGATTGGCATTGATTATCAAATTAGGGTCATACAGAGAAATCAGCTTTTGGACTTGCTCTTGAAAAAGCATGGCAGCCTTCATTGTCTCTTCAGGGCATATTTTTTCTCTGTGACTAATGTATCTCACGACCTGTCTTTGGCGGATCTTGTGCCTTCTTTTAAATATTTTCAACCAGGATTGTGACGCCTCGAATTTAAATCCTCCGGAAATATGTTGAAGAGCAGCTGCCATCCCCCACTTCCACAGAATTCTCATTGTAACGTGGTCTCCATTTACTCGGGCTTCACAAAACCTAACATAAACCCACCTGTCGATGGCATTCTGCTTATCCCTAAAACTTCCTCAAGATAGAATATCTCGCCCATATTTTGATTCTGTCCTTTCTCGTAATACATCGAGACACTCGCGCAATAAGGGATTTTAGAGACCAATATGGATGCAGATTCGCAGCAGTAACAACATTAATTTTAGTTTCCAGAGGAATGATAGAATTGATAATTTTCTTTGGGGATGGCACATATGGGCCGTCACTAAAAGTTGGACTAGAACAGCCTTCTTCCTCAGTAGATTGTCATCTTGGCCAAGCAGGTAATCATCGATGAGGACCATGCTGTCCATCATTCCCACAATACAATTGTACATCACATCACACAAAACAAACGGAGGTCCACAGAATGAAAACAAATTGCCAGTAGATTTGTGCTAAAAGAAGCTTTTAATCAATCAACCAAATTTCTGAGGGATTCATAAAAGAAATATTTTTATTTATTTATATTACTGTACTTTTAACGGACTTCTCACGAATTCGTTTTTTTTTATACTTTCAACGATCCTTTGCCTGATATACCTTCGCCTATATTACGTATAAGTATTTGGATGAAGTCTTCACAAAAATAATTTCAGGGATCCTTTCCATGTCATAAGCATCAACATAGGATGTAGCGTGTGCTGAGATCAATGAAGAATATGCGATTTAATAACGTAAACTTTGTGGAGACAATCGTGCATGGTTTTGCTTCCACAGTATCTAGTAACTCGATTTAACAAATGACTTTTAAGAGCAACAATAGTGATAAATTCTATACCCTAACAAGAAAGATATAGAAAGAAAGTGTTGCTTGGCATCCACTATTATCAAAAGGTCAACCATCCTAAATATGAAATAAATTCGGGAACTAACTAAAAGTTTCTGCTTCCTATGATCATGGAATCAAAATACTCAAAGGCTGCAGTGCACCCTTTAACCTTTAAATGCCTGGCATGCTCAAAGGTGCGGGCACGCAAAATGTCCTGTTCAGCAAGGATGTACCCAGGGAGAGGGTCCCCCTCCAGTTTACAGATATTTGTGGGATCTGATAACCATGTTACAAACGTGCTACATTGCCTCTTGCTATGCTGCCACTTGCTGCATTGAGTTATGAGAAATAAAAACGTTATAAAAGTTTATATATTATTTGAATAGGACTTTTATTTAATCAATTGCTGGAAATAGGTTTTTGGCCTCAGATCGCCCCCCCAAAGTAAATTTCTGGGTACATGAATGCCGTTTGGTGCCTGGCGGGCCCATGCAGGCAGGCTTAGTTTGGAGGTCGCCCAAAGATGTTGCATTCATCAAGGATGCATGAAATTTGGGAAGGGTCCTCCTAGAGGTCTGCTCTCAAGATGTGTCAAGGCAAACATGTGGTAGATCCAACTACTGGGGGTGAAGACATCTCACACAGAGAGAAAACAGGAAATAGGGTGAGAGTGTTAGCCTAGCCCCTTTCCAACTTCCCAACTCTGACCTCTCCAAGGCCCAAGGATGTTGGAAGTGGATGAAGAAACTCAGCAAAACTTTTATTTTTTCATTTCTGGGGGTCGACTGTGCTTCATGAATGCAGCTTACTTTTGAACAAAGTCCTGGTAGTATGGAACGAAGTGAATCAACTAGACCAATTTCTGCTGCAGCTGAGCCAGTTGAGTCTTCAGCAAATACATCCATCAAAGCATCCAAAGCCTCTGCCACAACCCACAATTCTTCATCTGCTCTAGTGCTGACTTGAAGTAGAAAAGTTCTTACTTGCTGAATTTCACAAAAAATAGAAGGAATTGTCTGAATGCCTTCTTTATATTTTCAACAATATCATTCTATATAGCTGCTTTTTACTTATGATATAACATATAGGAGGATACTAATGTTTAGGCACTTCCAGATGAGCTGGAGACTCGATAATTTTATGTGGATAGGACTATGTGCATAACTGACTAGAAAAATCGAAAATCTCAAAAAAGTTTAACAACACAGTCGCTAAAAATTCACAAATTTTTAAGGTTTATGTATTTCTGAATGTGCTATGAAGCTGAAGTTGCTTGTAAAGGTAGTATTTGTAAAAAACCAAGTAGAGATTATAGAAATTTTGATATCATTATAAATAGTTGCTTCTTTTATATATATATATATATATATAGGATATATCATGTAAAACCTAAGGTACTTCTGGAAGTGCTACAGAGCTGAAATTGGCAGGAAGATAGGTCTTTGAGACCTCAGGAAAAACTCTGAAATTCCAGAAAAAGTTATATTTAAGGGGTATTTTAGGCCCCAATGTCCAATGTCTATAGCTAACAAGATACACATAACATCCAAATCTAAAGGTGAACTGCCTCTTATGCTGGAATTGAAATAGTCCTAAATAAAATTAAATGAGAACATATGAAATAATCATGCATAAGTGAGTTTATTCAATGTTATTCACATAATTTCCAGAAAATTATCCATGGAAGACAGTTAATATAACTTACGGTGCAAATTAATTAATACAGAAGCAACTTATACAGAGATAACTGAAGAATAAAAAGTTTATCTGTAGGAACTGGTTTGTAAAGAATTATGCAAAAGTCTAAACATCAAAATAAGTGAGAAATATGAAAATACAAAATAATTTTTTTAGTCATAACAATAAAACCTCTAAGCTTTATAAGTGCATACATTTATTCCTCTTTTCTGAGCTCATTAAAGTCACTGCTAGCAAATGATTAATCAGCGATCACTGGCTTCAAGATTTTCTGACAGGGATCCAATCAAATCCAGTTATTGAAAGTGTCAATTTCTACAAACGATGTAGCATCGTTTTTGAAATTCTAATCGTATCATGATATACAAAAGAAGAACAATTTCCACAATTTTTGGAGTACATGCACATAAAATTATTCTCGCAGCACACACAAAACAAACTTTCTAAGGTCCAATCACAATTTCTTTCAACAAATAAATAATTCTGAATCCATATCAAACAATAAGTATGAAGGAAGACATTAAGCATATAAAAATTGATTCGTTACGATAACTAAAATTGGTCAACTGTAATAAAGCAACAAAATATTAAATTAAATTAAAAATAATCAACTATTCAAATGCTATCTTCGCTCTGTTGCCAGTGCCATGAGCAGGTTCAAGAAGCTCCGAGGGCAAGTGACCCAAAACTTCTTTAGATGTATAATGGCAGTATTTTTTGGCCTTCATCTACATTCAGGTAATTGAAAAAACCTGCACTTGAGTTATCTGCTATCAGCAACATTATCATCTCTAGACAACTTGTAACACATGGTAGCATTGCTGAGACTCCGTCTGCAAAAGTCAACCAATTGGTGTAATCAAAACATAAGAAATTATAAGAGATAAAGAAGAAGAAGAATGAATAACAAAAAATATTTAAAATTAAATTGGTTTTAATGATATAAGGAATTGTTGAATGAAATCAAGATTCAATTAACATCTTAATCTAACAGTACTCATATGATTCTTTCCTATAACTTATATACTGATGCTCCTCGACTTACAGATTATTGAATTAATGGATTTAATTCCCATGAATTTTAAAAAAATGTTGACTCGGAAATATTCAGTAAGTGCATAACGTAAGCAAGCAGTGTTTGGGAACTACTTGGCATCACGTTTGGAAGAAAGCATTACCTTCATTGTGCACATTCTGATCACCAGAAGAAGAAGAGGCATCTCAGTATTGTTCTACATCGCCTAATAGATGAATCTTGACTTCTGTTTGTACATCTCTCGGATTATTTTTTTCATGTTTTTCTCATAAAATTTCTGCTGTGCCGCCCATTACAAAAAGGCTAATAGGCATGTATAGTATGCTAGCCTGTACTGTACATAAGAACTTAGTCTATATGAGGCACTTCCGACTTACAGAATTTTCGACTTACAAAGAGATTTCAGGAACCTAACCCATCCGTAGGTCGGGGAGCATCAGCATACATGGAGGTTGTAGGGAAAAATCATTCACCAATTACCATCAAAGCTATGCCTATTAAAATCACAAAGTATTTAATTTGGAATTAGATGCTGATAATAAAATGGAAATTTTTTTTAAGTACAAATACAGATAAATGAAGCTCACATAGGCAGTGGCAGATTACTCACTAGGTGCAATAGGCGCATGCCCCAAAATGAAATATGAGAATAGAAAATTAAAAAATAATACACGTGATAATCAAATTTCAGGTGAAATTATGATAGATATGGGCATACGAGTAGTGTATAAGATGCAAACAGGTCCACAAGATCATCAAAGAGACTGTGCATGTGCGAGTATTCTGCTTATGTGAGAATCCGTGCATACACCTTGCACCCAGTGGCCCTACTATTTGCATCGACCATATGACAGTGTTGATAAGATATTTTTTGTTTTTATCATTTGCAATGTATGATAAGTTAATATTGTGTATTATAATTTAAAATTGTCTCTATGCCATTTATCAAATTGTTAAAATATAACAATTGTAAGTACCTACGTATATTATATACATATTTGTCTAATTCGAACGATTTGTTTTTCCAAAACATTTTTTAAAACAATTTTTAAAAATATCTATCTTATTGTTATCCCCATAGAAAATGAAGCAGCCATTCGATTCAGGAGCAAAGAAGTGAAAACTACAGAAAGAAAGAGAAAAATTGGCAGAAAAAACAGAAATACAATGGCTGCATTTTTTAAACCATCTAGCTCAGTGGCAAAAATAGGTACATTTAAAGAAACAGAGGTCAAAATCAAATAACAAGAAGGTACAAAGGACAGTGAAGTAGAATTGATCGAAAATATAGAAGAAACTGGAATAAAAGACCAAAATCTAGAAGTTGAAGAAATTGATAATATTGAGAATGAAGCAAGTGAATGATTAATAAATTATCCAAATGATATTGCATTATGGCCAATATCTTTAAGTAATAATGCCATTAACTATTATTTAATAAACCCACCTAGTAATATAGGAGACATTAATGAACTGAAAATTGAATATACTGAGAGGAACAGGGTTCTGATTTTGTGCAACATATCTATTTTTTCAGCTTCCACAAGGCGATGGAAAATTTTCATCAACTCTTTAAAAAGCAAGTATTCTCATCATATAAAAAGAATAAGTGATACTAGGTGGTCGACTTGAGCTGATGCAGTTTTAGCATTAAGAGAAAGCTATGCATGCATTAAAGAAGCTTTAAAAGAAATAACTATAAATAAAAATAAAAAACCAATGGGCAAAACAGAATCACAAAAATTATTAAAATTTTTTATAATTGGAAGCAACGAATCTGCTCAAATCTTTAGCAGAATTTATTTCACATATTCGGAATGATTTTGAAAGCGTTGAGAGAGAAGCAGCTCTTTTAAAAACTGATAAGGAGCTTGATGATGTAAAAACCAGGGTAAAAAAGAGAAAACTGCAACATGATGAATCAAAAACAATGAAATAATTCATTCACCGAGAAAACTGGGTGGTCATAATAGAAAAACATAAATACTATGAAAAGGTCAATACTATGTTAAAACAAGGACCCTACACAAAAATTTCCAAGAACCCCCTAAACAAGATGATCACAGACACAAAAAACACCTTAAAAACTTGTGCCACAATAATCAAGAAAAAAATCCAAACCCAACTTCATATCTCAAACCCTATAATCCCTAGGATGTACTGCCTCCCAAAAATACATAAAAAAGACATCCCCCTCAGACCTATTGTCTCTGCCATCAACTCTCCTACATACAAAATTTCCCGATGGCTAAATAAACAGTTCAAACAATGGCCTCTTACTCAAGAGTCGCTTATTAAAAATAACACCCATTTCATCAATGAAGTTAAAAACTTAACCCTCAAAAACACTGAAATTCTAGTTTTGTTCGATGTTTTGTCCCTTTTTCCCAGCATACCAATAGATGTAACACTAAATTTCCTTGAATCCTGGCTCAAAGAACAAAACTTACCACAAAAATCAGTCGATGAATACATCCTATTAACACGCCTTTGCATGAAACAGAATTTCTTCCAAATAAACAGTAATATATATATATATATATATATATATCATATATCACGATTGAAAACCTAACTAAACTAACTAAATACATATTTAGTACGTTTACCTCATTATTAGAAATCTTGTGTGCGTGTATTTGAGTGCTTGCATGTGTGATTGTTTTGTCTGTTAGGTCCCTGTCATTGCCGGAAGGCCCATAAATCTACAGGCAGCTGTGTGCGATACTAGGTCCCTGGCGTGGTTTAATCTCCCATAAACCTAGTATTATTTCCCTGTTTCTTTCCCCTTTTTTTCCCTTACCTCTTGGCGTGTATATGTGTGTGTGTTTGTGGTTGATTAGTAGGTCTCTGTCGTGGTCATACTGACTCACAAACCTTCTAGCAACGGTGTGGTTTTTTTTGGGTCCCTGGCGCAGAGTAATTTCTCGCAAACCCGGTCCCGTTTCCTTTCCACCTTTATGATTAGTGCTTGTGCGATTGAGTGAGTGAATGTGTGAGTGATATAAGGTCCCTGGTATGGAGTAACAACCCCTAAACCTGTAAGTTTATAATTTTTATTGTCTTTTGCTTTTCCTGCCTTTCCTCCCCCTTTTTCATTGTGTGTCTCTAACTTTGAATTTTACGGTTAAGGAGTTAATTCTATTTAACATCAATTTCGCCGCAGTCTCCATCTTTACTTATTTTGTTTTATTTTATAGTTCATTTGTATATTTATAGTTTTATGATGTTTTATTTAACAAAGATTATTTTGTTGTACGTTGTGTTTTGTTTAATATCAATATTTTAAACTGCATTGCAATTAAAGTAATAAAATAATTCCCTTATATATATAAGGTAAAATAGTTATGGGCCTCCAAAATAAATTGCGCCTAGGGCCACTGCATATAGGCATTTTAAAGATTAACAATGATAAAATAAAAATCTCCTGTAATAGTACCATTTCATTTGCAATAGTTAATGGTGACCTAAGTTCATGAAGAAACTACAGAGGAACATAATAATCGACATACTGATCACAAAAGTTTGGCATCATCTTCCTCATCATCATCATCATCATCCCCATCATCGTCTTCATCATCATCCACCCCCTGGCCTCCTTGGCTATCATGAGAATTGCAATGACTGTGTTGCTGATCCATTTTCCAGCAGCTGGCCATCATCAAAGCGCATCCCCAGCTCCTTGTAAACTCTTGCCCTGAGGTCACTCTCAGGACCTCCATTACTGCCATACCCATTGCCTATATCACCGTCCTGCATGCCAGCAAAATTGAAGCATAAAAACATTTGAGTTTCATAAAACAATACAATTTTAATGATAAGGATGACTTATGCAACTGAAATGGTGAACATGAAACAACATAGTTTTTTGGAATTCTGATACAGTTAAGTATTAGAGTAAAGACTAGATAAGGAGACTTGAAGTCATATTCAGATAAATCGAAAGCATGAAAATTTTGTGAATAAAAACTTGAAAGGTATATTTTTACATTTTCTGTTAATTTAATGATGGAATTAAAATCAATAATGAGTATAAAACAAAGTCTCTTAAACTTTAGAATTATATTTTAAAGAGAGATAAAATAATTTGACCTCTATCAGGTAAAAAACACTCAAGATACCTTTTAAAGTGTTTTATCTAAAAACCATTTAAGTATTACTACCTGTCTTCAGACAGAAGCATGATGATGATGATTAAAATGAAAACAAACTAACCCCAAAAATTAGAAGCAACTATGGTGATATTCTGTGAAAATGCCTAAAAATCCATGTAATTTTCCTACTTTCGTATGTTAATGTTATGGAAATGCTACTCTGTGGACCCCATGAGGTTCCCAAGACCCCACGGATTTCAAACCTTTTGGTCCTATTAGATAGCATGCCAAGTTTTGTGGCTCTTGGATCAACCATGTGGACAAACATAGAAACCAACATCCACACAAACTTTCTGAATTATTGTATAGATAATATCATTAATTTCGACCAATGAGATAAACATACAGTGGTCTTAATCCAAACACATAAAATATTCCATTTATTTCTAGGATTATATTATTATGCCATTGATTTTAATGTACAATGTAAACTTATGATCACGTCATTATACCAACACATGAAATTTAGTAATACGTGAAAAGCATTTTAATAATGTGTTTCGTAGTTTTTCGAGAAATTTTAACTTTTTTTAATTGTTAAATATAATGGCATCATATCTACTTCACAATTCTTTTATTCAAATATGTGCTAAAGGCAAGAATGATGCCATAACACAAAATATCCTAATTTTTCCAAAATTTTAGCATATTGTATTAATGATGATCATTCTTATTGCTCATACAGGATGATCTTAGGCATGAAACTTGAAATACAAAAACTTGGACACAAGCCGATTGCCAGAGAATTTAGAAATTATGGATAGTTTCATTAATTTCGCAGAAAACTATAAATATTCTGTGACAACTCATGGAATTTATTATGGAATAAATAGTGAAGTGCTGTTGCCTTGGAGATGTTTCTTATGCCACAAAAATATCATCTTCTCGGAAAAAGTCCTCAAGGCATGTAACCTATGGAGCATAAATTTATTAAAAACAAAAGATAAACAGAAAATTAGATCCAGTTTCCCTATCCGAGTTTTTACAATTTTTACATATAAATAATTATTCAATAAAATTAGACCTTATTTTGGACAACTATTTAGGCAAGAGCCAAACTTTTATTTAAAAACAAACTATGAGAAGCATAAGTTAATTACAAGAACCTTCATGTAATGATAGAAACTAATGCATAAATGTTCTGGTTCTAATTTGGACACCCTTGATCCACCTTACTTCTATATGACGCTCGCATAATTTATGCTTTTGTTAAGATTGTCTCCGATCTGGGGGTGGGGGGGGGAGTTGCTTGGTTGCCACCTCCCTGTCTGCACAACTGGTTATGTGAGTTAACCATCCTTATAACGTACATTCGCTGATGATGATGCCGTATGTATTTATATTTTATTTATTTAGTAATGATTTCACATGGAGCTTTAAAATAGCATTTCACTGTGAAATATTAAAACACAAATATAACATTAATAAATAACATCAATTAATAATATTAGCATATAGTGCCACTTACTTAAAAACTGAGAGGACAGTTTCATGAAAGAGGGAGGTGAGAGGCGAAAAACATCAATATCAGAAGGGAGGGAATTTAATAAGTATGGAAGACGGCAGAAAAGGGAACGCTGTATAAATGAAATCCTAGGGGTATTAGTGTGAAGAAGTTGGGATAATCAGGTTGATCTAGAGGGCACATGAAAGTTGAGAAAAGATAATAACTCCGGGCAATTAATATGAGAATTTATAATTTTGTGAATAAAAGAAATATCTTGTTTATGATAATTGGTAGAGAGATTGTCAATAGCTATTGTGCAGAGGACTGTATGTTTTGTAGCATAACAAAAAGAAGGAACACTTATTCTAATAATTTTTATAAAAAAATTCATAATTTGCTCAATGGAGCGTAATTAGTTATGCAGGAGGAGGGCAAAATTGGTGAGCAATGGGAAATTACGGGAAGTACAATAGAGCAGAAATACGTCCTCAGAGACACAGGCTCCCTAGGCTCCGTGTATCTGTAAAAGAATGCTAAGGAGAGAGAGAGAGAGCCTTTCTCTTCATCGTGAAAATGTGTTCTGAAAAGTATAGTTTAGTGCCTATTATAATAATATTAGTTGATGCATACCCAGTCACAGTATCCGGCAATCAGGTATCCCTTGGTCTTCTCGCTCCTCGACAAAATTTTCTCCGCCCGCATAAGGGATGTGTATTGTCTCCAACATCATGCCCCCCCTATTAAAGTCTCCCCTTGCATAAACCCAATATGCCACATCCCTCTGTTCTCCCTCTCCACCCACTGCCCCTTCACCCCTCCCTTCCCCCTCAACCATTTCTTCCCCCTCTCCCATTACTTCCCCCTCTCCCATTTCTTCCCTCTCTCCCATTTCTTCCCCCTCTCCCCTGTCTTGTCCCTCACCCCTCTCTTCCCCCTCTCTCATTACTTCCCCCTCAACCATTTCTTCCCCTTCACCCACTTCTTCCCCCTCACCCATTTCTTCCCCCTCTCCCATTTCCTCCCCCTCTCCCCTGTCTTGTCCCTCACCCCTTTCTTCCCCCTCCCCCCCCCACAACCCTATCATCACCTCCTATAACGGTCACCTCTTGTAATTCATCCTCCTCCTCCTCTTCAACCCTTGCCCTTTCCTCCTCCTGAAATAATTGCCAGAAAAAATCAATTAATGAATGAATAGTTAAATATTAGCTGATGTGTAGAATCTACAAACCTCTATGAAAAATCAAAATACTTAAACTAAATACTAATAAACATAACTCCACACAATTCTCATGCTTTATTCCTACCGTTCAGCCAATAAAGCTATATCATACTGCACCCACTTCCCCTTTTTTAACTAATTTCTACTGCACTAGGCACACTGATGAAGGAGAATTTTTCATTTGTAAAAAAGTCTTCATTGACTAATATTTTTTGGTCTTTCTAAAAATGTATAAAAAAAGCTATTGAGAGAGATGAAAAATTCATTTTGGTTCAATGGGTACTAATTTGGGGACTCCCAAAATTTTAAATATTTTTTAAGAATTTAAATAACACATCACTGTAGTAAAAAAAGAAATACAGATAGAAATTAATATAGTGTAACATGTCATTCTATTTGCAACGATTACAGCGGCATTAAAATGTCAATCAGTCACACCCTATCGACGTGATCTTAACAAAGTCCCTAATCTGTTTATCATCGTCAAGTTTGAATTGTCGAAGCAACGGGAAGGTAATTTAATCCCTAAATACAGTACAACTTCGCCGAACGCGGCTTCCCGCAACGCGGTTTAAAATTTACGCGGTACTCAAATGCGTGATGAGCTTCACCGACCGCGGGAAGTGATTCACTTTTACGCGATTTCCTTGAATGACCATTTTCAATAAAAGGTTTGCCCTAAAAAGATCATTAGTAAGAAAAAATCGTACTACGATTATAGTGTTTTGTAAAGGCTGTCGGCACCCAATAAAAAATCATTCAGCGTTTTTAACTGCTTTTTTATCTTCAACTCCAAACTGGAGATGAGGATCCTTTTTTCTGAGGACCGATCGTTGGATTCGCTGTCGATATTAATCAATAAGTTTTTATTATGTATTGTTTCAGTTCTGTGAACATTAAGTTTAAATATTTCAACTTGTTTCTAAATGTTTATCACTGCGAGCGATGAAAGTGTCGTATTTAAGCAAGAATTTCCAGGTATAAAGGGAAAAATGTAAATGAGAATGTCTGCCTAGTGTAATTTTAATATTTTAATAAATATTTTATTAAACGCAATATTACTGTATATAATTAGTTGATGCGATGTTTACAATCTTTTTTCAAGGAAATATAAGCAAACTATGTCATTATTATTGAAAAAACGCCTTCAAGGAGTAAATTTTTCCGAACTCGAAACGGAACCCTTTTATTTCCATAAGATTAATGATTCCTCCAACGCGGATTCGCGCAACGCGACACCCTTGTAGAACCTAACCCTTGCGTTCGGTGAAGTTTTACTGTACTACACTTCTAAAAAACCAGGCTACTGCTACTGAAATTTCACCGGGAAGCGGATTTAGTATGTATAAATGTTTTTAACTACAAGCACCGATGTTTATATTAAAAATGTTCATATGTTGTACTGCACACCCAAGTAATTCAAAAATGGTATTGATACAAAATGAATTTTAACAAAAAATATGAAAAATCACATAAGGAGACGAATTTGGGGAAGGCATATCTAAAGGGGGGCGATGTTCACTCCTAATCCTAATTCTTGAGCTTGAAGTACACACAGCTGCTCTGTGTGTTTTTTCACACATGGTGTAGCATTAAGGTATATATATATATAATTATTATTATAAATAATGAGTGGCTGCTGCTTATTATTGTAAGAATATAAATAAATAAGAATGACCTAAAGAAAAATGCCCCAAAATCGCCTTAGGACCCCAACTGAATTTAACGCGCCACTGAATATAAGCATAGGAAAACCTAAATTTTTTCTTCGGAAACGAGCTTTTCATATTCGCCAGAGACGATTGGGCACTTTCGTCATCAACTATTTAAAATAACGTATTAGAAAGGTTAATAAAATTAGAGAAGAAATATGTAATTGCCGCTTTAGGCTTACTATACTTACAGGGAAGGGAAAGGGCAAGTTGCTTGCGCCGGGCTCCCCGTCTTCATCAGACCATCGTCGCCGCCCGACGCAATAGCGACGAAGAAGCGACCAAATCCGCCAGGCGATGACGCAGGTCATAAAGAACAATATTGCCCAGCGCCAGGCGGATTTGGTCGACTTCTCGATAAACTCTGCAGACAGAAATGAGAAAAGAATTTCAAATTTAACGTATGTCGACGGCTTTGCTAATTTTTTTTACCTTCTGAACTATTCATAGATTATCAAATAAATAATTTCTTAAAACTATCGTTTTTATTAACTCATTTATCTACTTTGATGGAAGTGGTTGTATTCACGAACTACTGTATTGTCCCGAATATAAAGCGACCTTAAATATAACGCGACCCTAAGATTTTCGGAAAGTTTTTTAAGGAAAAAACGAAACCTTGAATATTACGCGACCCCAAACAGCCTTCTACCGATCTAACACAGACTCCTCGTTCATATAGGTAGTAGCATTTTTCGAACCAGGACAGACTACTTGTGATGATAATTTCGGTGACATATTTCGATTGAGGCAGTTGAATTCGCGACCTATCTCTTTAGGAAAGTAAACGTTTTGATAATGCAAGATAGGATACAGATCAGATTGTATAATTCACTGGTTCCGTATGCATGAATAGCTAGTCTTATTGCCGAGGACGAACAAATCATCGCCAGTGCACACCGTGTGTAGCGGTCAAGGTATAGTGATCGGGGTGCACCGGAAGCTGGATCCGTGATTAGCGACACCCACGAAGGAATCTGCGGCTTAGTCTATGGTTATCGGCATTCAAAGTCACTAAGCTCGATCATATCAAATGCAAACTTATGTTTTCTTGCTTTCGTGACGGATATTCGTACTTTAATTGCAATGAGAATTGACCCTAGATTTAGCTATAAATCCACTAATCACCTGAGCTATGCTACGTTCAAAATTACGAAATACACCAGACTTTCATTAATATTGTGGAAAAAATTAAATTACCTTTGTGGATCATATTGGTCCTTCTTACACAGAAATTACGAAGTTCTGTATGCTGAGGTTGCCAGGGAAACAGCCAACAATGTTGTACCGCTGGACGACAGGAGAAAAAAGGCTTCTAGTTTGATATAATGAATTCAGAGCAAACAATTTTCCATCAAATTGTGGTAAAGAACTTATGGCAAATAAACGAAACTTTATATGGTGTGAATAGGAAAAGTACAAGTAAGTACTCGTCCGCCAGCTACAGCGGCGCCACACGTGACAGGATTTGGAACTACGAAGTGCCTGGCTAATATGAAACGTCATCTCGGGATCATTTGGATGTCGGAATAGGAGGCGTTCTTAACGATTAATGCTATCGTGTCAAAAAAGATAATTATAACGGCTTAGTCTAACGTCTAAGCACTGCTAAAGGATATATCAGAAGCGAAGTCAAAGGAGATAGAGAATTTGTGATTTGCCTATTTATTTTATAACCAGTATGTAGTAATTAATGGAACAATCGAAAATTACGTCATTTAAAGCGTACATACCTTACTTGAGACGAGAAAGAGTAATCTTTGCACTCACGTTCATTCCTTCGCCGAAAATTATTTATTTCTTTTTACTTAGAAAATCTGTGTGTATGCATAAGGAAAATAAACGTATTTAAGTTCACTTGTTCGTCGTGAATAATCCATTTCCTTTCATTTACTATGTTGAGTAGGCGCACGAAAGAAATTAAAACGTATTCATATTAGATCTTGTTTATTTCGGTTGTTACGAAGATTGTTTTCGTTGACAACAATAAGCAAGAAGAAAAAGTATGATGATGCATACAATTATTGATGCGGACTTTCCACTTAATCATTTATTTAATACCTACATTGGCTTTATGAGTTACCAAATTTGAAAATTTAGCGTTATAAAACATTACAAACTAGCTTTACTCGCGCAGAGCTATACACGAGTATATACGGTAAATGACGTGCTACCTGACATCATCGCATCGCTAGCTCTCGTGATGTGATGGCCGCGGTTGGAAAATTTTCTTGCGGTAAAAGTGGTGAAGAGGGTCCCAACATCGGATTTGCATAGGGGCCCCCGAAGTTATCACACCGGCCCTGGCAGCAATCTTAAATTTTGGCGTAAATGTGTGGAATTAGTACCCCGCGATGGAAAATGTATAATATACCTGAAATTGCAAATTCTAGGGATTGCTTTTACTCCAATATAGAGAAAACTTTGGAATTAAAGTAAAATTTCTAATAATGAAATATCTTACTGAAAATGAATGTGTTTTTCAAGGTGAGATGAAATTCTTGTACCTTTTATTAGTATGTTATATGAAATATTAAAGGTAGTAGCAATACAGAATGATGTAATGTAGCAATTAAAGAATGTATTCAGAGATGAAATTTTGAGAATTTCCTGAGACTTTAACACGTAAATCCCGTAAACGAAGGAATTATTCCGCCTGGGCCCGAACTCTGATACTTCGGAAAAAACGTAATGCCTCGTTGCCCTTCAACTCTAAAGGAATAACAAAAGTACCAAATTTTGTCGCATTCGGCGGCCACCGTTAGTGGAAAAGTATATAATGGAATAAGGGACGTTAAACTCGCCAACAGATGAAGCATAACCTCCTTTGAAAGAATTGAGGCAAAGATTAAAAAAATGTTTCCGCGAGAAACCTGATGGGAATTCTGACCGGTTCATGTTACTTCTGTGGACCGTAGCAGTCACATTGCCAAAGTATGGTGGAGATTGATAAAATTGTGTGAGATGAGATAGCGGACAGACAAATATAGGATTTCGCTTATATATACCTACTAGTTATAATGATGTCCATTATACATTGACGCTTCTTGCAGAGGAGGATTAACACACAACATAAGGGTATTATACTAATGTTTAGGCACTCCATGTCAGCAGGAGATTCAACATTTTTTCGTAGGTAGTATTATGTGCAAAAGCAACTAGAAATAGCGGAAATCTTGATAAAGTTCGACAATGTGCCCGCTAATAATTCGCAATTGTTTGAACAAAATTTCGAGGTTTATGTATTTCCATATGCGCTACGTATCTGGAAATTTTTTAAAGGTAGCATTTGTTAAAAACCGAAATAGAGATTATAGACATTTGATATTTTACCTAATTTGTTTGGCTGTTAAAAATTCTAGAATTTAAAACAAATAGGCGAATGTTTAGGTACTAGGATGCAAGCTGCGAAGCTGAAATTTTTTAGTTATTTAGAGCTCATTGCATATGCACAAACAAATGTTTGAATGTTTCCTTGAAATTGATATCGCGGCCGTAATAAATTGTTAAAATTTAAACAATTAGATAAATATTATTTCACTTGTAGATGAGCTGCGACATTAAAATTTGGCAGTGAGGTGTGAAATTAGTGCACCGCAATGGAAAAATTTATAATGTTCTTAAAAATTGCAAATTTTCGTTTTTGTTTCAATCAAATATTATTCCATAAGGAAAAAACGAAAATTGGCGTAGAGGTGAAATCCTATGAACTAAAAAAATATTTCTGATAATGAAATATCTGTCTGAAAAATTCTTTTATCAAGGGAGATGAGATGCTTGCAGGATGCAAGCACCAACTACTTGCATGTATATATATAGATGTATAGATAGTAAAACAAGAAAAAAGCGCCTTATGTAATTTGCTCCGCAATTCTTCCCTCACTTGTAATTTTTGGATTCAAAATGGCATTGAAAAAGGAAAATTCTACAACAGTTAAAGCAGTCTTCATGTTGGCCTTTTCTTACAAAGTCTTACATAAAATATCAGCATATAATGGGCAGGGCCATATTTTTTTTCTGGGGTTCCTATATTTTGCATTACGCCACTGTTGACCCATTTTTATTTCAGGCTCGATTAAGTTACTTATAAACAAGTGGAGCGGCCCCTACGTGATACACGCGTCAAGCCCGCCCTCCGAGCGCTCCAGTGACTTCGACGCTACGCTGCTCGCTAAGCCGAAAATATCAAGATTTTTAGTTCATTACGTACCGTTTCCGAAATACAAATTTTTAAATATTTTAAACGGCCGTCATTTTGTTTCCGGATGCCGAGCAAATATGAAAGTTTTCCTTGGATATGCTAGTTTTATTAGGTGTTCTTTACGAGCTAAGCGATAGTAGCGGAACGCTTTATGGGAACGTCGATTCCGTCCGCCCTTCCGAATGTTTAATCTGCAGAGCTACTTGGCGGATTTGAATTAAATGAAATATTAGTATCCCTCATTCAAATTTATCACCCAATTGTGATTTTGAACTTAATCCGTCAATTACAACTTCCATTTAATTTGAGCATTTGAATAAAAGTACATATACACGTATCTCGTTAAATGGCATCCGTGAAACAACAATTAAATGTCATATTTTTCACTCCGTAGATCTTTTATGTTATTTAAGGTATCCATTAAAACATTTATTCGGATGGGAGACAACATTTACCACAATAAGACCGCGATACCACATAATTACGAGTTATAGCTTCGAAGATAATAATTCGAGAAAATCCCAAGCATAATATCACATATTTTATTTACATCGATCGATAAGACGGTTCTCTCGGCGAGCAACTATTGAATTCCATATTTTTCTCTCCCATGATATTATATGATCTGGGAAGCCTAGATTAAAAAATGTATTCGGATAGAGGACAACATTGACCACAATAAGGCCTTGGGCAGGGGCGACACTAAGGACGCGTGCCAAAGGTGGCACGCGGAAAGATTTTTTTGGCACATTACAAAATGAAATAAGAAATGCAATGTGCCTCTCGCTAATACAGCGACATGTCAAAAGTGAATCCGGAAATCTAATAAATGTACGTATTGAAACGATGCGAAAGAGGGGCTTCGTTTACAAGAGGTGCAATCGGTTATATTATGATTTTTTCCTCATATAATGCGTTGTTGAAGAGATATTTGAAAAACTAAATTTTTTAGCTGTCACAGCTACACCACCTATCGGCGACTATTGTGAACACTTTACGCTCCTTTTTATTTTATTAGTTTTTGGAGATTCGTGTTTTCAAGTGAATTTAGGTAGTTTAGTTAGCAGTTTATATCGCTTTAAATTTTCTTCAGTGATTAATGGCGGAATCGAGGAATAAAAAAATCAAAATTTTCTGGTGAAGGAAGCGAAAGGATTTTTAAGGATTGGTGACTGAAAGGTATGGTGCAATTGAAACGAACGATAAAGACTTGTGTGTTTTGTGCGGTGACACCGAAATTACCTACATGCAGACGCGTTTGAAAATCTAATATCTTTAGAGTTTGAAAAGGAAACATCTTACCCCGAGAAGGAACCGTCCCAAAGGTGTCATCGGCCCACAGGGATTATGCTCCGTGTTCTGCCGTTGGCATCAGCACGGAATTCAGTATCTGACATTTTTATTATATCGTTAACATCCGATAAGTATTTAACTGGAAATTGACAAACGGAGATTTATTCCTCGGATCACTCAGTCCATGTCACACATCTTCTTCATTACTTCGTTCATGTCACTTATTAAATCGTATTCACGTGTACCGGTTTTTCATGAGATACCTAATGTTTTTAGTGTGTACCGCCTCCACTATAGATAACATTATCCTGTAATGGACCTTATTTTTCGTTAGCGTTTAATATTATTTGTAGTCTAGAAGATGAGAGATTCGCTCTAATAATTCGATAAAAACACTATATTTCCTAGTTTGTTTTCAAAATACTATCATTTGAATCAAATAGTATAAATTTCTTCCAGGGTGGGAAAAGACATTCTATATGCTACATTGTAAGAATAGACTCGGATAACATTTTTTAAGATACTGGCACGCAAAGAGCCAAATTTTCTCTTATAAAATTAATTTTGGCCCATTATTTACTGTGGCACAGTCCATTGTGAAGTAAGGATTGCCGTGTAAATATGGAAAAAGAAATATTGATAGCGGAAGTATTTCTTCGCGCAGCAGTGTGGGATAAGCGGAATAGAGGATATAAGAGCAGATTTGCTTTGGATAAATGTTGAACTGAAATTGGAAAATCTTTGAAGGATTTAGGTAAAATACAATAAAACACAGTATGAAACTTTTTTCGATATTTCTTATCTCAAAACTAGTCCCGTTCCTAGAAAGGGGGCAACAATAAAATCAGATAAAGCCTTATGAACGCGTTGTATCATAGTTATTTATAAAATGTTTTACGTGAGGCAACTATTTAAAAAAATAGTTGGCATAATATATTTACAAAAAAACCGTAGAACCAAGATATTAGGAAAATGAAAGCTTAATCTAAGAAGATTTTTTTGCAGGAACAAGTTGCTACAAAACTTGAAATGTTTTAAGCATATAGAAGATAATCATTCTTTCCTTCATTGAAGAAAATAGTCTAGAATTATAAAGACTTTTTTCTCTTTTCATTGAAATGGACTGGTTTCACGTAAACCTTTGGAACAAAAAAATTATAATTAATTTCACAACATAATATTAGCGTTAGTTTTATTTCACAGTTGGCAAGTTTATATTTTCCTTCTTCATAAATTCCGTATCAGACAAGTAAAACAGCATATATTACAATAGAAAGTGTCTGGCAATGTACGACATGTACATATTCACCATAAAACGGTAGCACAAGGAGTAACAATTTTCATAAACACTACAGCACCTAATTATGTTTATGAAACTCGACGCAATTCAAATCCATAAAGCGGCATTTGAATTTCTAACATTTTAATTTTCATCTGAAGATGTTAAGGTGGAAGAAGATGAACAACTAACAGCCTTGTTACCAGAACTTTCTTCTTCATCCGAATAGCTATTTGATTGTTTTAAATCCACCTCAACACGGGCAGGATGGAGATCGCCTCTGATGTAGTCGGATTTCACTAAATTGAATCACTTCTGGTGGCTGCCTATGGAAGCATCCTTAAGAGGCAAAATATCCCATGTCACCAGATCCTCCTGCCCCTCGCCGGAGCAGGCCGTCTTCCTCAACTTACAGCGCGGGTCGAAGTAAATCACTTTCACGGCTTCGTTCCAACATACGGACGGAGTAGTATTCGTACTCTTCGTATCTGGAGACCGCTTCGTGGTTTTATTCTCTCTGGCGCCGAGTACGTTTGATTCCGAAAAAGAGTACGTAACGCAACCGGTCGCTGCGTTACCGCTTACGTTTTTTAGTGCACGTCATCGAAGCTACGACGTCAACGGACGTAGAATGGTCTCCAGATATGACCTCGGCATCTTTTTCGGGCCTCTCTATGTTTTGTGGAATGCTCGCTGCCACTTGTACACTCTGGAATGAGTGAGTTGGTCTCGCATCATGCTGCATCAAATTTCAATCGCCGCACTCTTCGCTCATGTCTAGCATTTCAACGTCGTTTTCATGCCAATCACTCACGTCCGTCATTTCAACTTCAGTTCCTTTGATGACATTCGTGTCACCGACAGATACACGATGATCGGTGTATTACCAATCTTGATAGTTGAATTTTCCGGCCAAGTTAACTTTGTCAACATAATTATGCTCTTCATATAGATCATGTCTGGAGGCATTAAAGTTTGCTGCAGACCGTTTTCACTGTCGTGATAATCGAGCTCCTGATATTTTTTTCAAGTGTGTTAACTTATTTGGGGTGTTTCTTAGAGGCTATTGTTTAATTCCTAATCGTTTTGATGCTCAGATGAATTGGTACAGTTACCATCCCCTGCATAAGCATTGAATATTGGGACTGAAGCAGTCTTTAAACGAATGTTGATTTGCGAATCGCTGGAAAAGCGAGAATGACAGAGGTTCCGTTTTGGTTGTGGCTTGTTCTTTGTAATTTTTCCTCTGAAGTCATACTTTAAACCTCGACTTAAACTGATTTCGTTTATTTCTGGGCAAGACACGGGAACAGCCTAGCCGAGATGAATGCCAAAATATGAAAACAGTATTCATCTGCACTAAATAATAAAATAAATATTGAATAAACTGATAAAGTATAATGACAAACTATGGCTATTGTATAACCATGTTTTAAAAATTTAATTACACCTAGTGAGCTCTTTAATTATGTTTTGGTCAAAGGAGTTCAAAAACCCCACATACACTCCGTCATTAATGGTTAATATAAAGGTTAATGTTAAGATGAATATCATCAATGGTTTATATTGAGCAATAGGGGCATATTAAGATACTCAGAGCCCTCGAAATCCGTAGAGAGGGTCGGCGAACACGAGTGTTAACTTCGATTTCGGGTATTTCTGAAAGGTTGTTTAATGTCTCATCGTTTTGAAGCTCAGATGAATTGGTATAGTTACCATCCCCTGAGTGAGCATTGAATATTGGGACTGCAGCAGGCTTAAAATGGATAATAATAAGAAACTAATCTATTTCATCCCGGTTGAACTTTGCAAGACTACCGCTGAGATGCAAGTGGTATAAGTTACGTAAAAGAATAAAAATGAAATGTGCAATTTGAATGAAAGATACATTGTAGGTCAGTACCAACTAAGCAAAGCTCTCGAACAAGCGAAAAATAGTTAGATGCAAATACCTGGCCGAATCGTACGTGCCTGTTTCTGTAGCCGCTAAGTTTGCAGTAGACTAACACGCGCAGTTAGTGCACTCAGGCGGTTAATTATTCGAATATAGGGATAATTTAGGGATTTTCTTAATATCATCATCTGGGAGTGGATTTTAAAAAGCTCTGTTTGTACCCGTTCTACAAACAGGGTTTTAATGAAATATTTCGAAACTTTAATAAACAGAACAAAAAAGTATCGAGATAGGTGAGAATAGCATTTTGATTCATCAATACAAATAAATGAAGACAATATGTTTACTTTGCACTCATGTGTAAATGAGGATTTTATGGACTTTTCTCGGTAACGCTGATCTTGTGTGTACAATTTCATCGTTAACGAGTTTTTAAGTTGCTTTATTTTAGCACAATAGCGTTTTTAATTTTTATGCCTGCATGTGTTTCCTTTGTTTCTGCATGGCTCAAAATGCCCCCCAGGTTTCCCACGAGAAAGTAATTTGAATTTTCCGCTTGTATTCATTTATGAGGAGGTTATATGCCCTCCGTTGGTGATTTTTATATTATTTAGATCCCTTATACTTTTTGACAGCCTCCAAATGTGCCAAAATTTTGTATTGTTTTGTTATTCCTTTTGATTTTAAGGGCAACAATGCATTTCATTTTTCCTAAGTGTCAGAGTTCGAGTCCAGGAGTAATTTTTCCTTCATTTATGGGATTTTCATTTTTTACGTGGGCAAATCATTTTGTCCCAGACTGTATATTTTTACTTCTTCCCTGATGACTGTTTTTACAATATAGAGTAAAAAAAGTCAATTTTTTATTTCATTTTCAGAAAGATCACAGAGATACAATTGAGAAAATGTATTCCTTTTTTAATAATAAGTTTTCTTAACAGTGCAAAATGACCATAGCCATTGATGCACTTAAAAAATCAATTACTGTATTTACCCTAATCAAAGACAACCCCGAATCTAAGATGAGTGTCAAAACAGAAAAAAAATTTCATGCAGTCGGGGGCCGGACAAGACTGAAGTAATGGACGAGGAGTGGCCATTAAGTACAACACGCTGTGATTGGGAATAGAGATAATTTTCCAGTTAAATCTATTGCTTAATTTATGAAGAGATCTTTGGTCAACTGTATCAAACACCTTAGCCAGGTCAATATAGCATACATCAACCTGGGATCTTTGTTCAAAGACCAGAATGATTTCATGGTGTATGACAGTAAGATTCGTTTCAAAACTAACATTTCTTTAGTGGTAACTACATAATTGAGAACAAAATTACATATTATATGTATATACAGCAATATCCCACGACCCCGATGTACGCAGATTTGTTATTATGCTATACACTTGATAAAATATTTCCTTTGTTATCTAGAATAACATTAAAGTAAAAATTGAAAACAACAAAAAATGCAAAGTAGCGCCAACCTCTACAGCCAATCAGCAATTGAGAGCTCTCAGCGAATAAATGTATTTGTTTACATATACTTAACTGCAGCACTGCAGTTTGCATGTAGCATTTCTCTGCCACAGATTATTCATTCTCCTATATTTTTATGTATCTATATTGATTTAAAAGCAAAATATTTACAATATGGCTTCAAAAACATGCAGGTGTTTATTTCTTTGTTATTATTATTTAATTCTTAAGTTTAAAATGAAAAAGTTGTAAATTATGTGAGAAAAATACTTATACAATACATTTATTTTAGACCCTGATATATATGCATCTTTTCCAGGAATGCACCCTTCACGTATATCAGAGTATTACTGTATACAGGCAGTTCTTGTTTTGTGCAGTTTTGAAATACGTGAATTTGGATTTACATGGTTTATTAATTTAGGCGCTCTCAATTTACACGGTCCAAAAATTTACATTCTAACTCTGTTTAAAATGAACCTTTAAAGCACAATGAGAGAAATCCTGGCAACTCTATTGGCAGCATCTTTTCTCATAAGTCACTTCCCACTGGGATCGGCCTCAGCTTCTGCATGACTTTATAGTGAACGAACATTCCATATCGTTGTGCTTTCATGAATTGTTTTGCCCTTCCATTACATCAAGCAAGCATTCTTCTACTTCCTCCACTCAATCTTCTCCCCCACTGTCGCCTTCAGTGTCATCCAATGCAGATGACCCTTTCCCTTAATAACTCCTCCACTCACCTCATCCTCTCCACCAGCTCCAGTAAGCTTGTCCGGCACAGCAGTTAATGTGTCTTTCTTACTACATATTTATTTGTCTCAGGTTTAAGTTTATTTTCTACTTGAAATTATTGTATTAACTTATTGTATTGTATTCTATATTAAAATTTGAAATTTTGGTTATGTTGAGTAGGGTAATACAGGAATGCACTCCCCCTAACCTGGACATTTCAATTATTTTATATGGGAAAATTGTTCTCGATTGACGAATATTTGATTTACATGGTAGTTTTCAGGAACACATTAACTGCGCAAATCGAGAACTACCTGTATATGTACAATATAAAACACATCTGGAGTAGCAATCGAAGCAACTGGGTTGTAAAGTGTAAAATTTGGCATCAGCAATGCCAACGACTGAGTTCAGTACCCTGGTATTTCGAAAAACTCACTCCGATAAATCTAAATTGTCTCTCCGTATGACCTCTGATGGTCTTAAAATAAACTTCTAGGAAGGACCGAAAAAAAACTCGGTTGTTTTGAAAGGAAAGAATACATTAGCCAGAGTATACTTGGGCTTGTCAGAATTTGACCTTCACCTCGACCCGAGTATACTCAGGTGAATCAGGGAAGTGGTTCAAGTTATTTTGATGCCCCTTTGATTTTGATGCTCTAGGCACATGCCTAGTCTGCCTTGGGGTAAATCCAGCATTGCTGGGAGATATGGCACCTATAGCAAAATTTCAATGAAACACCTTATGTAGAATGATTTATGTAGTATTATCATAAAAAATATAGTATTTCTTATCAATAACTTTAAAATTTGAGTATTAAATTAATAATTATTTATGGGAAAATAAACTTTTAGCAGTTTTTGTGGGAATGTATGGCACCTTTTCCAAGTAGCACCTATGGCAAATGCCACCTTCACCCTAGCCTAAATACAGCACGGTAAATCCGGCCCTGGGTGTACATAAAAATTTCTGGTACCTCATAATGGTAAGAATGATTTATTGAAAAGTTGGGACCCAGAGGTCATCTAGGTAGGATGTGAAGTTGCAAAAATAATTAATATAAACCTTTTTCTCAACAAAATTATTGTAATATTTAATGTCCTGAAATTTTTAAATTAATAATTCATATATGTATAGGTAATACTAAAATACATTTTATGAAAATTCCATTTCTTGGAAAAGATGGATGTTTTTATCATATTGGGAACCAGGGTTTTTGACAAAATGGTTAGAGGGATTCAAGATGCATAAGGTTAAGAACCTCTGCCCTACATCATAGAATTACGAAGTAAAAAGCGGTCACACTCTGAGACGGTGTATGCATTCGAAAAATAGACGTTTTGGTACAGTTTACAAGCAATAAAACCTCTAAAGGCACTTTTGGCTTGGACTTTCATTTGATGAGTTCAGAGCTCGGATGTATTTTGCCCTAGTGAGAAAGTGTGATTGGTCAGAAATATGTTTTACACTATTCTTCATCTATGTTTACATAAAACAATTTTCTCAGGCAATATTTTTCTGTGGTGACACTTCACTAATTATACGGTTGAACTTTTGTTTATAGAGATAATTTTAGGAAGAAGAAAGTTTTAAAAATATTCATAGGAGGCACTTCATATTTGTGCTAAAATATCCGAAGGTTACATGATGTAATCTTAGGATATTTTAACCAGGGATGTAACTTACATTAGTTTATTGGCTACAGGGTTAGAGTAGGCAACCCTCCACTACAGGAGTGATTTACAATGTTGAATTTATCCACACAATCACAACTTGAAATATGTGCTCAAAAGTTCCAGCAAGACAAAAAAAATTGAGGAAATATGCCTTCATATACAATGGGAATAGGGAATGAAAATATGTGATGAAAAATTAAAAAATCACTTTCAAATTGTTAATATATCTGTTCAACAATCAATTTCCGGATTTCCACAACATATAACTTTGTTTTTGAAGATATATCCAAATTTCACAGCTTAACTTAATCACATAAAAATGCCCCACCTGGAGAGCAATTTGTGAAAATTTCACACCCACTTATGCTTTAATTACTGTATTTACCCGAATCCAAGGTGTTTTTTTCCAAATTTCCACTTGCAAAAATCGAGTGAAAATTATGTATGAAATCATATACCATCAATACATCACAGTCAATTGATCGCGCGTCAATTTGTCATCCTTCAATTCATGGCGCATTAATTCGTCACAAGATAAACTCATCACACGTCAATACATTGCACGACAAACTCATCGCTAGACAAATTGTAAGGCAAGACACCACGACTAGTGTATGGCAGGGGGATGCAATTTTGGTTGGGTGTCACTCCTTGCCATACACTATCCAATGTCTCTCGCGTAATTCTGGTATTATCGAAATATAAAAAATTATTTTGTGGAAAAGTGTCTCCCCCTGCCATTCATCAGTCATGGTGTATTGCGATGAATGTCGAGAGATGAATTGACATGCAATGAGTTTGTTGTGCAATGCATTGACGGGCGACAAATTGTTACTGCTCTGAATTAATGCATGACGAACTGACCACGACGAGTTGTCATAGAACCATAGGAAGTATGATTACACATTTTATCGATGATTTTTAAACAAATAAAACACGTGATAAAACAATTTTATCTACTAAAATTTTTCATTGTAAACTTATGATCCAGAATTCAATTAATAGTCTTAATTTTAAAAATAGATTTTTAAAATTCCTTCTTTTCAAACAAAAATTTGAAACAAACCATTTAAATTAATGAATGAACTAGTACATAGGTGTGTTCGAAATATACACCAAATACATTGTGAGAAATAAGACCATGAAATCTTTTTTCTGTTTTGACAATCTACTTAGATTCGAGGTCATCTTGGATTTGGGTAAATACAATAACAACATCATGAAAATCCCAGAACATTTAAACTTGGGATGTTCATCTTTAACAAAATGTGAGAACCTAGTTTTTTGACCAACTCATATGACAATTAAAAGAAAGATTAACAGCTATGTAAAACTTTCATCTTCACAGTGTATGCCTTTTTTACCGATCACAGCCTTTCAAGAGTAATGAACATAAAATTAAAATACCACTTCATGCTTCCATTCCTCCATCCAAAACTGTTCCATCTGAAAGAAAAACCAAGCTGACTCAACCTTGATCTCTTCAATAGCCCTCTTCTCTCCCTCTGCCTGGTCTCCATTTTTACTCCCCTTCTTCAAGTTAGCTTTTTTCAATTTACCCCTCCAATGCACTTTTACATAACCCTTATTTTTTCCAATTTACTCTCCCCTGCAAGGTTACATTAATAGTAGGTTTATAGGTTTATAGAATTCTCCATAGAAATAGGTCCAAGCACTAAATAATAAATCTATGTCAACTGATTAGATAGATTATGTTACATACATACATGGTTTTCATACTTAAATATTAGGTTTCTAAGATTATAGAAATAATGCCAACAGCTCAGGGTTCATGTGACAACATAAGACAAACCCATAACTGAATGTGAAGACTGCTGTGCGTTATTTTATTAGTATTGCAAATATTTGACATAAATAACTGTGAAAACACGACATGTTCACCAAAAAAGTGGCCAGCATGAATTTCTTACTGAATACCACTACTCTAACAAGGAGAGGACACAGTAGTGGGGTCACGAATTTTTATGAAACTTGGTAGGTGTATAGCTCTGGATTCCAGGATCACTGCAAACCCCCCTTTTGATAATATACGGCCGATAGTTTTTTCCGAAAATCACGATTAAATATTGCAATTTCACTTCAACTGGTATAAATTTAATAATGCACGCCTCCTTTTACAAATCCTTTTTCGCATTAAAATTTAACTGGGCAGTCACGTTGATATGTTTATTTTTTTCTATGTTGTTTGGTGGTGATTCGGATTTTTTTCTCAAGTAACTCAATGCACAATTGTCTGCACAAATTTTACATTATTGAATCGCATATTCTTCATTGATCTCGACACATGCTACATCCTATATTGATGCTTATGACATGGAAAGGATCCCTGATATTATTTTTGCGAAGACTTCATCCGAATACATATAATATAGGCGGAGGTATATCAGGCAAAGGGTCGTTGAAAGTATAAAAAAACATGAACTGGTGAGAAGTCTGTTAAAAGTACAGTAATATAAATAAAAAAAATATTTCTTTTATGAATCCCTCAGAAATTTGGATGATTGATTAAAAGCATTAATAATTTACAATTGTCAATCATCACTGGGACCAATGATGGGGAGAGTTAGAAGGGAAACTAATTTTATTATGAATCGACAGGTATAATGGAACTTTTGCTTTATGTTAGAAAATTTCTTCACAGTTTCCTGGATGATAAGAGTCATAGTAACATTGGAAACAGATCAACTTTCTGCACCAAGAACATTTTGCAAAACTCTGCTCCTCACAAATGTATTTTCCATTTAAAACATCATCTTGAAATTTTATTTGGTTAACGTTGAAAAAGACTTCTCTTTTATCGGTGAGCTTGGATGCAAACCATGCATACCTGATCATTTCATGGAAAATCGGAGCTGAAAGCTGGTTATGAATTAATGACTGTATTTTAATTACATCCATATGGCTGTTGATTTCCCTCTTTTGTTGGAGCAACTGTCCAGCATTTTGCTGCCGTGAAATGAAAATTTTAACCTGACGATAAAAGTATACATCAAAAGGGTGACACACCGAGGTACACTTTGGGGGAATAACTTTGATGCCGCAAGTTGGCTTGTTGTTCACATTCATGAATCATTCATTGTGCAAGGCCTGGCTTGTCTGTCTTGACCACGAATCTATAAGAAGCAGGATCGTTTTTTCTGTCACATATGGCTTTAATACCTTGTCCAAATACATTTCATAGTTGGTAGTATGCAACTAACTTCCCCGAATTCGTGCAAGCCACGAACACATTCTTACAGTGGCCAATGGCATCACTAACACCCTGTTGCACTTTCGGCCCAAATATCTACATAGGTTCTTGCAGGCAAATGAAAACTTTCGACAAAAGCTTTCCCGATAGTATGATACTTTATTGTGCCATATACAAATGCGTCATTTTGCTCAGTTTACTTACATAAATTTCGGTTGCTCTTTCACCCTGATGGGATAGAGTACACTTGATCTGGGCATGATACAAGTTTGATTGGCATTGATTATCAAATTAGGGTCATACAGAGAAATCAGCTTTTGGACTTGCTCTTGAAAAAGCATGGCAGCCTTCATTGTCTCTTCAGGGCATATTTTTTCTCTGTGACTAATGTATCTCACGACCTGTCTTTGGCGGATCTTGTGCCTTCTTTTAAATATTTTCAACCAGGATTGTGACGCCTCGAATTTAAATCCTCCGGAAATATGTTGAAGAGCAGCTGCCATCCCCCACTTCCACAGAATTCTCATTGTAACGTGGTCTCCATTTACTCGGGCTTCACAAAACCTAACATAAACCCACCTGTCGATGGCATTCTGCTTATCCCTAAAACTTCCTCCAGATAGAATATCTCGCCCATATTTTGATTCTGTCCTTTCTCGTAATACATCGAGACACTCGCGCAATAAGGGATTTTAGAGACCAATATGGATGCAGATTCGCAGCAGTAACAACATTAATTTTAGTTTCCAGAGGAATGATAGAATTGATAATTTTCTTTGGGGATGGCACATATGGGCCGTCACTAAAAGTTGGACTAGAACAGGCTTCTTTCTCAGTAGATTGTCATCTTGGCCAAGCAGGTAATCATCGATGAGGACCATGCTGTCCATCATTCCCACAATACAATTGTACATCTCATGTCTGATGGTGATAGCACGATCAGAAATCTCCTGACTAATGTGATCAGAAATTAAACCACTTTTGCGAAGAAGGTTGGCGTAAAAGTTAAGCGCATCAGCGAATAAATGAGGTTTCTCCAAATTTTCATCGTCGATCGGCAGGATGCATCTTGCCGAAGATGGATCTGGCAAAGATTCCACCCTATAATTTCAGTCTGGAATTGTACAGAGAAATTAAATTTTCAACGACCTGTAAAAAATTGACCAATGTACAAGATATTTTCAAAAACAACAAAAAATACTTACTAGAATCTTAGACTCAAAAAAATAATCTTCGACTTTTGCTTGATTGTTGAAAAATAACTCGGTAAAAGTCACACAAAACAAACGGAGGTCCACAGAATGAAAACAAATTGCCAGTAGATTTGTGTTAAAAGAAGCTTTTAATCAATCAACCAAATTTCTGAGGGATTCATAAAAGAAATATTTTTATTTATTTATATTACTGTACTTTTAACGGACTTCTCACGAATTCGTTTTTTTTTATACTTTCAACGATCCTTTGCCTGATATACCTTCGCCTATATTACGTATAAGTATTTGGATGAAGTCTTCACAAAAATAATTTCAGGGATCCTTTCCATGTCATAAGCATCAACATAGGATGTAGCGTGTGCTGAGATCAATGAAGAATATGCGATTTAATAACGTAAACTTTGTGGAGACAATCGTGCATGGTTTTGCTTCCACAGTATCTAGTAACTCGATTTAACAAATGACTTTTAAGAGCAACAATAGTGATAAATTCTATACCCTAACAAGAAAGATATAGAAAGAAAGTGTTGCTTGGCATCCACTATTATCAAAAGGTCAACCATCCTAAATATGAAATAAATTCGGGAACTAACTAAAAGTTTCTGCTTCCTATGATCATGGAATCAAAATACTCAAAGGCTGCAGTGCACCCTTTAACCTTTAAATGCCTGGCATGCTCAAAGGTGCGGGCACGCAAAATGTCCTGTTCAGCAAGGATGTACCCAGGGAGAGGGTCCCCCTCCAGTTTACAGATATTTGTGGGATCTGATAACCATGTTACAAACGTGCTACATTGCCTCTTGCTATGCTGCCACTTGCTGCATTGAGTTATGAGAAATAAAAACGTTATAAAAGTTTATATATTATTTGAATAGGACTTTTATTTAATCAATTGCTGGAAATAGGTTTTTGGCCTCAGATCGCCCCCCCAAAGTAAATTTCTGGGTACATGAATGCCGTTTGGTGCCTGGCGGGCCCATGCAGGCAGGCTTAGTTTGGAGGTCGCTCAAAGATGTTGCATTCATCAAGGATGCATGAAATTTGGGAAGGGTCCTCCTAGAGGTCTGCTCTCAAGATGTGTCAAGGCAAACATGTGGTAGATCCAACTACTGGGGGTGAAGACATCTCACACAGAGAGAAAACAGGAAATAGGGTGAGAGTGTTAGCCTAGCCCCTTTCCAACTTCCCAACTCTGACCTCTCCAAGGCCCAAGGATGTTGGAAGTGGATGAAGAAACTCAGCAAAACTTTTATTTTTTCATTTCTGGGGGTCGACTGTGCTTCATGAATGCAGCTTACTTTTGAACAAAGTCCTGGTAGTATGGAACGAAGTGAATCAACTAGACCAATTTCTGCTGCAGCTGAGCCAGTTGAGTCTTCAGCAAATACATCCATCAAAGCATCCAAAGCCTCTGCCACAACCCACAATTCTTCATCTGCTCTAGTGCTGACTTGAAGTAGAAAAGTTCTTACTTGCTGAATTTCACAAAAAATAGAAGGAATTGTCTGAACGCCTTCTTTATATTTTCAACAATATCATTCTATATAGCTGCTTTTTACTTATGATATAACATATAGGAGGATACTAATGTTTAGGCACTTCCAGATGAGCTGGAGACTCGATAATTTTATGTGGATAGGACTATGTGCATAACTGACTAGAAAAATCGAAAATCTCAAAAAAGTTTAACAACACAGTCGCTAAAAATTCACAAATTTTTAAGGTTTATGTATTTCTGAATGTGCTATGAAGCTGAAGTTGCTTGTAAAGGTAGTATTTGTAAAAAACCAAGTAGAGATTATAGAAATTTTGATATCATTATAAATAGTTGCTTCTTTTATATATATATATATATATATATATATATATATATATATATATATATATATATAGGATATATCATGTAAAACCTAAGGTACTTCTGGAAGTGCTACAGAGCTGAAATTGGCAGGAAGATAGGTCTTTGAGACCTCAGGAAAAACTCTGAAATTCCAGAAAAAGTTATATTTAAGGGGTATTTTAGGCCCCAATGTCTAATGTCCAATGTCTATAGCTAACAAGATACACATAACATCCAAATCTAAAGGTGAACTGCCTCTTATGCTGGAATTGAAATAGTCCTAAATAAAATTAAATGAGAACATATGAAATAATCATGCATAACTGAGTTTATTCAATGTTATTCACATAATTTCCAGAAAATTATCCATGGAAGACAGTTAATATAACTTACGGTGCAAATTAATTAATACAGAAGCAACTTATACAGAGATAACTGAAGAATAAAAAGTTTATCTGTAGGAACTGGTTTGTAAAGAATTATGCAAAAGTCTAAACATCAAAATAAGTGAGAAATATGAAAATACAAAATAATTTTTTTAGTCATAACAATAAAACCTCTAAGCTTTATAAGTGCATACATTTATTCCTCTTTTCTGAGCTCATTAAAGTCACTGCTAGCAAATGATTAATCAGCGATCACTGGCTTCAAGATTTTCTGACAGGGATCCAATCAAATCCAGTTATTGAAAGTGTCAATTTCTACAAACGATGTAGCATCGTTTTTGAAATTCTAATCGTATCATGATATACAAAAGAAGAACAATTTCCACAATTTTTGGAGTACATGCACATAAAATTATTCTCGCAGCACACACAAAACAAACTTTCTAAGGTCCAATCACAATTTCTTTCAACAAATAAATAATTCTGAATCCATATCAAACAATAAGTATGAAGGAAGACATTAAGCATATAAAAATTGATTCGTTACGATAACTAAAATTGGTCAACTGTAATAAAGCAACAAAATATTAAATTAAATTAAAAATAATCAACTATTCAAATGCTATCTTCGCTCTGTTGCCAGTGCCATGAGCAGGTTCAAGAAGCTCCGAGGGCAAGTGACCCAAAACTTCTTTAGATGTATAATGGCAGTATTTTTTGGCCTTCATCTACATTCAGGTAATTGAAAAAACCTGCACTTGAGTTATCTGCTATCAGCAACATTATCATCTCTAGACAACTTGTAACACATGGTAGCATTGCTGAGACTCCGTCTGCAAAAGTCAACCAATTGGTGTAATCAAAACATAAGAAATTATAAGAGATAAAGAAGAAGAAGAATGAATAACAAAAAATATTTAAAATTAAATTGGTTTTAATGATATAAGGAATTGTTGAATGAAATCAAGATTCAATTAACATCTTAATCTAACAGTACTCATATGATTCTTTCCTATAACTTATATACTGATGCTCCTCGACTTACAGATTATTGAATTAATGGATTTAATTCCCATGAATTTTTAAAAAATGTTGACTCGGAAATATTCAGTAAGTGCATAACGTAAGCAAGCAGTGTTTGGGAACTACTTGGCATCACGTTTGGAAGAAAGCCATACCTTCATTGTGCACATTCTGATCACCAGAAGAAGAAGAGGCATCTCAGTATTGTTCTACATCGCCTAATAGATGAATCTTGACTTCTGTTTGTACATCTCTCGGATTATTTTTTTCATGTTTTTCTCATAAAATTTCTGCTGTGCCGCCCATTACAAAAAGGCTAATAGGCATGTATAGTATGCTAGCCTGTACTGTACATAAGAACTTAGTCTATATGAGGCACTTCCGACTTACAGAATTTTCGACTTACAAAGAGATTTCAGGAACCTAACCCATCCGTAGGTCGGGGAGCATCAGCATACATGGAGGTTGTAGGGAAAAATCATTCACCAATTACCATCAAAGCTATGCCTATTAAAATCACAAAGTATTTAATTTGGAATTAGATGCTGATAATAAAATGGAAAATTTTTTTAAGTACAAATACAGATAAATGAAGCTCACATAGGCAGTGGCAGATTACTCACTAGGTGCAATAGGCACATGCCCCAAAATGAAATATGAGAATAGAAAATTAAAAAATAATACACGTGATAATCAAATTTCAGGTGAAATTATGATAGATATGGGCATACGAGTAGTGTATAAGATGCAAACAGGTCCACAAGATCATCAAAGAGACTGTGCATGTGCGAGTATTCTGCTTATGTGAGAATCCGTGCATACACCTTGCACCCAGTGGCCCTACTATTTGCATCGACCATATGACAGTGTTGATAAGATATTTTTTGTTTTTATCATTTGCAATGTATGATAAGTTAATATTGTGTATTATAATTTAAAATTGTCTCTATGCCATTTATCAAATTATTAAAATATAACAATTGTAAGTACCTACGTATATTATATACATATTTGTCTAATTCGAACGATTTGTTTTTCCAAAACATTTTTTAAAACAATTTTTAAAAATATCTATCTTATTGTTATCCCCATAGAAAATGAAGCAGCCATTTGATTCAGGAGCAAAGAAGTGAAAACTACAGAAAGAAACGAAAAATTGGCAGAAAAACAGAAATACAATGGCTGCATTTTTTAAACCATCTAGCTCAGTGGCAAAAATAGGTACATTTAAAGAAACAGAAGTCAAAATCAAATAACAAGAAGGTACAAAGGACAGTGAAGTAGAATTGATCGAAAATATAGAAGAAACTGGAATAAAAGACCAAAATCTAGAAGTTGAAGAAATTGATAATATTGAGAATGAAGCAAGTGAATGATTAATAAATTATCCAAATGATATTGCATTATGGCCAATATCTTTAAGTAATAATGCCATTAACTATTATTTAATAAACCCACCTAGTAATATAGGAGACATTAATGAACTGAAAATTGAATATACTGAGAGGAACAGGGTTCTGATTTTGTGCAACATATCTATTTTTTCAGCATCCACAAGGCGATGGAAAATTTTCATCAACTCTTTAAAAAGCAAGTATTCTCATCATATAAAAAGAATAAGTGATACTAGGTGGTCGACTTGAGCTGATGCAGTTTTAGCATTAAGAGAAAGCTATGCATGCATTAAAGAAGCTTTAAAAGAAATAACTATAAATAAAAATAAAAAACCAATGGGCAAAACAGAATCACAAAAATTATTAAAATTTTTTATAATTGGAAGCAACGAATCTGCTCAAATCTTTAGCAGAATTTATTTCACATATTCGGAATGATTTTGAAAGCGTTGAGAGAGAAGCAGCTCTTTTAAAAACTGATAAGGAGCTTGATGATGTAAAAACCAGGGTAAAAAAGAGAAAACTGCAACATGATGAATCAAAAACAATGAAATAATTCATTCACCGAGAAAACTGGGTGGTCATAATAGAAAAACATAAATACTATGAAAAGGTCAATACTATGTTAAAACAAGGACCCTACACAAAAATTTCCAAGAACCCCCTAAACAAGATGATCACAGACACAAAAAACACCTTAAAAACTTGTGCCACAATAATCAAGAAAAAAATCCAAACCCAACTTCATATCTCAAACCCTATAATCCCTAGGATGTACTGCCTCCCAAAAATACATAAAAAAGACATCCCCCTCAGACCTATTGTCTCTGCCATCAACTCTCCTACATACAAAATTTCCCGATGGCTAAATAAACAGTTCAAACAATGGCCTCTTACTCAAGAGTCGCTTATTAAAAATAACACCCATTTCATCAATGAAGTTAAAAACTTAACCCTCAAAAACACTGAAATTCTAGTTTTGTTCGATGTTTTGTCCCTTTTTCCCAGCATACCAATAGATGTAACACTAAATTTCCTTGAATCCTGGCTCAAAGAACAAAACTTACCACAAAAATCAGTCGATGAATACATCCTATTAACACGCCTTTGCATGAAACAGAATTTCTTCCAAATAAACAGTAATATATATATATATATATATATCATATATCACGATTGAAAACCTAACTAAACTAACTAAATACATATTTAGTACGTTTACCTCATTATTAGAAATCTTGTGTGCGTGTATTTGAGTGCTTGCATGTGTGATTGTTTTGTCTGTTAGGTCCCTGTCATTGCCGGAAGGCCCATAAATCTACAGGCAGCTGTGTGCGATACTAGGTCCCTGGCGTGGTTTAATCTCCCATAAACCTAGTATTATTTCCCTGTTTCTTTCCCCTTTTTTTCCCTTACCTCTTGGCGTGTATATGTGTGTGTGTTTGTGGTTGATTAGTAGGTCTCTGTCGTGGTCATACTGACTCACAAACCTTCTAGCAACGGTGTGGTTTTTTTTGGGTCCCTGGCGCAGAGTAATTTCTCGCAAACCCGGTCCCGTTTCCTTTCCACCTTTATGATTAGTGCTTGTGCGATTGAGTGAGTGAATGTGTGAGTGATATAAGGTCCCTGGTATGGAGTAACAACCCCTAAACCTGTAAGTTTATAATTTTTATTGTCTTTTGCTTTTCCTGCCTTTCCTCCCCCTTTTTCATTGTGTGTCTCTAACTTTGAATTTTACGGTTAAGGAGTTAATTCTATTTAACATCAATTTCGCCGCAGTCTCCATCTTTACTTATTTTGTTTTATTTTATAGTTCATTTGTATATTTATAGTTTTATGATGTTTTATTTAACAAAGATTATTTTGTTGTACGTTGTGTTTTGTTTAATATCAATATTTTAAACTGCATTGCAATTAAAGTAATAAAATAATTCCCTTATATATATAAGGTAAAATAGTTATGGGCCTCCAAAATAAATTGCGCCTAGGGCCTAGGGCCACTGCATATAGGCATTTTAAAGATTAACAATGATAAAATAAAAATCTCCTGTAATAGTACCATTTCATTTGCAATAGTTAATGGTGACCTAAGTTCATGAAGAAACTACAGAGGGACATAATAATCGACATACTGATCACAAAAGTTTGGCATCATCTTCCTCATCATCATCATCATCATCCCCATCATCGTCTTCATCATCATCCACCCCCTGGCCTCCTTGGCTATCATGAGAATTGCAATGACTGTGTTGCTGATCCATTTTCCAGCAGCTGGCCATCATCAAAGCGCATCCCCAGCTCCTTGTAAACTCTTGCCCTGAGGTCACTCTCAGGACCTCCATTACTGCCATACCCATTGCCTATATCACCGTCCTGCATGCCAGCAAAATTGAAGTATAAAAACATTTGAGTTTCATAAAACAATACAATTTTAATGATAAGGATGACTTATGCAACTGAAATGGTGAACATGAAACAACATAGTTTTTTGGAATTCTGGTACAGTTAAGTATTAGAGTAAAGACTAGATAAGGAGACTTGAAGTCATATTCAGATAAATCGAAAGCATGAAAATTTTGTGAATAAAAACTTGAAAGGTATATTTTTACATTTTCTGTTAATTTAATGATGGAATTAAAATCAATAATGAGTATAAAACAAAGTCTCTTAAACTTTAGAATTATATTTTAAAGAGAGATAAAATAATTTGACCTCTATCAGGTAAAAAACAATCAAGATACCTTTTAAAGTGTTTTATCTAAAAACCATTTAAGTATTATTATTAAAAAGAAAACAAACTAACCCCAAAAATTAGAAGCAACTAAGGTGATATTCTGTGAAAATGCCTAAAAATCCATGTAATTTTCCTACTTTCGTATGTTAATGTTATGGAAATGCTATTCTGTGGACCCCATGAGGTTCCCAAGACCCCACGGATTTCAAACCTTTTGGTCCTATTAGATAGCATGCCAAGTTTTGTGGCTCTTGGATCAACCATGTGGACAAACATAGAAACCAACATCCAAACAAACTTTCTGAATTATTGTATAGATAATATCATTAATTTCGACCAATGAGATAAACATACAGTGGTCTTAATCCAAACACATAAAATATTCCATTTATTTCTAGGATTATATTATTATGCCATTGATTTTAATGTACAATGTAAACTTATGATCACGTCATTATACCAACACATGAAATTTAGTAATACGTGAAAAGCATTTTAATAATGTGTTTCGTAGTTTTTCGAGAAATTTTAACTTTTTTTAATTGTTAAATATAATGGCATCATATCTACTTCACAATTCTTTTATTCAAATATGTGCTAAAGGCAAGAATGATGCCATAACACAAAATATCCTAATTTTTCCAAAATTTTAGCATATTGTATTAATGATGATCATTCTTATTGCTCATACAGGATGATCTTAGGCATGAAACTTGAAATACAAAAACTTGGACACAAGCCGATTGCCAGAGAATTTAGAAATTATGGATAGTTTCATTAATTTCGCAGAAAACTATAAATATTCTGTGACAACTCATGGAATTTATTATGGAATAAATAGTGAAGTGCTGTTGCCTTGGAGATGTTTCTTATGCCACAAAAATATCATCTTCTCGGAAAAAGTCCTCAAGGCATGTAACCTATGGAGCATAAATTTATTAAAAACAAAAGATAAACAGAAAATTAGATCCAGTTTCCCTATCCGAGTTTTTACAATTTTTACATATAAATAATTATTCAATAAAATTAGACCTTATTTTGGACAACTATTTAGGCAAGAGCCAAACTTTTATTTAAAAACAAACTATGAGAAGCATAAGTTAATTACAAGAACCTTCATGTAATGATAGAAACTAATGCATAAATGTTCTGGTTCTAATTTGGACACCCTTGATCCACCTTACTTCTATATGACGCTCGCATAATTTATGCTTTTGTTAAGATTGTCTCCGATCTGGGGGTGGGGGGGGAGTTGCTTGGTTGCCACCTCCCTGTCTGCACAACTGGTTATGTGAGTTAACCATCCTTATAACGTACATTCGCTGATGATGATGCCGTATGTATTTATATTTTATTTATTTAGTAATGATTTCACATGGAGCTTTAAAATAGCATTTCACTGTGAAATATTAAAACACAAATATAACATTAATAAATAACATCAATTAATAATATTAGCATATAGTGCCACTTACTTAAAAACTGAGAGGACAGTTTCATGAAAGAGGGAGGTGAGAGGCGAAAAACATCAATATCAGAAGGGAGGGAATTTAATAAGTATGGAAGACGGCAGAAAAGGGAACGCTGTATAAATGAAATCCTAGGGGTATTAGTGTGAAGAAGTTGGGATAATCAGGTTGATCTAGAGGGCACATGAAAGTTGAGAAAAGATAATAACTCCGGGCAATTAATATGAGAATTTATAATTTTGTGAATAAAAGAAATATCTTGTTTATGATAATTGGTAGAGAGATTGTCAATAGCTATTGTGCAGAGGACTGTATGTTTTGTAGCATAACAAAAAGAAGGAACACTTATTCTAATAATTTTTATAAAAAAATTCATAATTTGCTCAATGGAGCGTAATTAGTTATGCAGGAGGAGGGCAAAATTGGTGAGCAATGGGAAATTACGGGAAGTACAATAGAGCAGAAATACGTCCTCAGAGACACAGGCTCCCTAGGCTCCGTGTATCTGTAAAAGAATGCTAAGGAGAGAGAGAGAGAGCCTTTCTCTTCATCGTGAAAATGTGTTCTGAAAAGTATAGTTTAGTGCCTATTATAATAATATTAGTTGATGCATACCCAGTCACAGTATCCGGCAATCAGGTATCCCTTGGTCTTCTCGCTCCTCGACAAAATTTTCTCCGCCCGCATAAGGGATGTGTATTGTCTCCAACATCATGCCCCCCCTATTAAAGTCTCCCCTTGCATAAACTCAATATGCCACATCCCTCTGTTCTCCCTCTCCACCCACTGCCCCTTCACCCCTCCCTTCCCCCTCAACCATTTCTTCCCCCTCTCCCATTACTTCCCCCTCTCCCATTTCTTCCCTCTCTCCCATTTCTTCCCCCTCTCCCCTGTCTTGTCCCTCACCCCTCTCTTCCCCCTCTCTCATTTCTTCCCCCTCAACCATTTCTTCCCCTTCACCCACTTCTTCCCCCTCACCCATTTCTTCCCCCTCTCCCATTTCCTCCCCCTCTCCCCTGTCTTGTCCCTCACCCCTTTCTTCCCCCTCCCCCCCAACAACCCTATCATCACCTCCTATAACGGTCACCTCTTGTAATTCATCCTCCTCCTCCTCTTCAACCCTTGCCCTTTCCTCCTCCTGAAATAATTGCCAGAAAAAATCAATTAATGAATGAATAGTTAAATATTAGCTGATGTGTAGAATCTACAAACCTCTATGAAAAATCAAAATACTTAAACTAAATACTAATAAACATAACTCCACACAATTCTCATGCTTTATTCCTACCGTTCAGCCAATAAAGCTATATCATACTGCACCCACTTCCCCTTTTTTACTAATTTCTACTGCACTAGGCACACTGATGAAGGAGAATTTTTCATTTGTAAAAAAGTCTTCATTGACTAATATTTTTTGGTCTTTCTAAAAATGTATAAAAAAAGCTATTGAGAGAGATGAAAAATTCATTTTGGTTCAATGGGTACTAATTTGGGGACTCCCAAAATTTTAAATATTTTTTAAGAATTTAAATAACACATCACTGTAGTAAAAAAAGAAATACAGATAGAAATTAATATAGTGTAACATGTCATTCTATTTGCAACGATTACAGCGGCATTAAAATGTCAATCAGTCACACCCTATCGACGTGATCTTAACAAAGTCCCTAATCTGTTTATCATCGTCAAGTTTGAATTGTCGAAGCAACGGGAAGGTAATTTAATCCCTAAATACAGTACAACTTCGCCGAACGCGGCTTCCCGCAACGCGGTTTAAAATTTACGCGGTACTCAAATGCGTGATGAGCTTCACCGACCGCGGGAAGTGATTCACTTTTACGCGATTTCCTTGAATGACCATTTTCAATAAAAGGTTTGCCCTAAAAAGATCATTAGTAAGAAAAAATCGTACTACGATTATAGTGTTTTGTAAAGGCTGTCGGCACCCAATAAAAAATCATTCAGCGTTTTTAACTGCTTTTTTATCTTCAACTCCAAACTGGAGATGAGGATCCTTTTTTCTGAGGACCGATCGTTGGATTCGCTGTCGATATTAATCAATAAGTTTTTATTATGTATTGTTTCAGTTCTGTGAACATTAAGTTTAAATATTTCAACTTGTTTCTAAATGTTTATCACTGCGAGCGATGAAAGTGTCGTATTTAAGCAAGAATTTCCAGGTATAAAGGGAAAAATGTAAATGAGAATGTCTGCCTAGTGTAATTTTAATATTTTAATAAATATTTTATTAAACGCAATATTACTGTATATAATTAGTTGATGCGATGTTTACAATCTTTTTTCAAGGAAATATAAGCAAACTATGTCATTATTATTGAAAAAACGCCTTCAAGGAGTAAATTTTTCCGAACTCGAAACGGAACCCTTTTATTTCCATAAGATTAATGATTCCTCCAACGCGGATTCGCGCAACGCGACACCCTTGTAGAACCTAACCCTTGCGTTCGGTGAAGTTTTACTGTACTACACTTCTAAAAAACCAGGCTACTGCTACTGAAATTTCACCGGGAAGCGGATTTAGTATGTATAAATGTTTTTAACTACAAGCACCGATGTTTATATTAAAAATGTTCATATGTTGTACTGCACACCCAAGTAATTCAAAAATGGTATTGATACAAAATGAATTTTAACAAAAAATATGAAAAATCACATAAGGAGACGAATTTGGGGAAGGCATATCTAAAGGGGGGCGATGTTCACTCCTAATCCTAATTCTTGAGCTTGAAGTACACACAGCTGCTCTGTGTGTTTTTTCACACATGGTGTAGCATTAAGGTATATATATATATAATTATTATTATAAATAATGAGTGGCTGCTGCTTATTATTGTAAGAATATAAATAAATAAGAATGACCTAAAGAAAAATGCCCCAAAATCGCCTTAGGACCCCAACTGAATTTAACGCGCCACTGAATATAAGCATAGGAAAACCTAAATTTTTTCTTCGGAAACGAGCTTTTCATATTCGCCAGAGACGATTGGGCACTTTCGTCATCAACTATTTAAAATAACGTATTAGAAAGGTTAATAAAATTAGAGAAGAAATATGTAATTGCCGCTTTAGGCTTACTATACTTACAGGGAAGGGAAAGGGCAAGTTGCTTGCGCCGGGCTCCCCGTCTTCATCAGACCATCGTCGCCGCCCGACGCAATAGCGACGAAGAAGCGACCAAATCCGCCAGGCGATGACGCAGGTCATAAAGAACAATATTGCCCAGCGCCAGGCGGATTTGGTCGACTTCTCGATAAACTCTGCAGACAGAAATGAGAAAAGAATTTCAAATTTAACGTATGTCGACGGCTTTGCTCATTTTTTTTACCTTCTGAACTATTCATAGATTATCAAATAAATAATTTCTTAAAACTATCGTTTTTATTAACTCATTTATCTACTTTGATGGAAGTGGTTGTATTCACGAACTACTGTATTGTCCCGAATATAAAGCGACCTTAAATATAACGCGACCCTAAGATTTTCGGAAAGTTTTTTAAGGAAAAAACGAAACCTTGAATATTACGCGACCCCAAACAGCCTTCTACCGATCTAACACAGACTCCTCGTTCATATAGGTAGTAGCATTTTTCGAACCAGGACAGACTACTTGTGATGATAATTTCGGTGACATATTTCGATTGAGGCAGTTGAATTCGCGACCTATCTCTTTAGGAAAGTAAACGTTTTGATAATGCAAGATAGGATACAGATCAGATTGTATAATTCACTGGTTCCGTATGCATGAATAGCTAGTCTTATTGCCGAGGACGAACAAATCATCGCCAGTGCACAACGTGTGTAGCGGTCAAGGTATAGTGATCGGGGTGCACCGGAAGCTGGATCCGTGATTAGCGACACCCACGAAGGAATCTGCGGCTTAGTCTATGGTTATCGGCATTCAAAGTCACTAAGCTCGATCATATCAAATGCAAACTTATGTTTTCTTGCTTTCGTGACGGATATTCGTACTTTAATTGCAATGAGAATTGACCCTAGATTTAGCTATAAATCCACTAATCACCTGAGCTATGCTACGTTCAAAATTACGAAATACACCAGACTTTCATTAATATTGTGGAAAAAATTAAATTACCTTTGTGGATCATATTGGTCCTTCTTACACAGAAATTACGAAGTTCTGTATGCTGAGGTTGCCAGGGAAACAGCCAACAATGTTGTACCGCTGGACGACAGGAGAAAAAAGGCTTCTAGTTTGATATAATGAATTCAGAGCAAACAATTTTCCATCAAATTGTGGTAAAGAACTTATGGCAAATAAACGAAACTTTATATGGTGTGAATAGGAAAAGTACAAGTAAGTACTCGTCCGCCAGCTACAGCGGCGCCACACGTGACAGGATTTGGAACTACGAAGTGCGTGTTTTTAGTGTGTACCGCCTCCACTATAGATAACATTATCCTGTAATGGACCTTATTTTTCGTTAGCGTTTAATATTATTTGTAGTCTAGAAGATGAGAGATTCGCTCTAATAATTCGATAAAAACACTATATTTCCTAGTTTGTTTTCAAAATACTATCATTTGAATCAAATAGTATAAATTTCTTCCAGGGTGGGAAAAGACATTCTATATGCTACATTGTAAGAATAGCCTCGGATAACATTTTTTAAGATACTGGCACGCAAAGAGCCAAATTTTCTCTTATAAAATTAATTTTGGCCCATTATTTACTGTGGCACAGTCCATTGTGAAGTAAGGATTGCCGTGTAAATATGGAAAAAGAAATATTGATAGCGGAAGTATTTCTTCGCGCAGCAGTGTGGGATAAGCGGAATAGAGGATATAAGAGCAGATTTGCTTTGGATAAATGTTGAACTGAAATTGGAAAATCTTTGAAGGATTTAGGTAAAATACAATAAAACACAGTATGAAACTTTTTTCGATATTTCTTATCTCAAAACTAGTCCCGTTCCTAGAAAGGGGGCAACAATAAAATCAGATAAAGCCTTATGAACGCGTTGTATCATAGTTATTTATAAAATGTTTTACGTGAGGCAACTATTTAAAAAAATAGTTGGCATAATATATTTACAAAAAAACCGTAGAACCAAGATATTAGGAAAATGAAAGCTTAATCTAAGAAGATTTTTTTGCAGGAACAAGTTGCTACAAAACTTGAAATGTTTTAAGCATATAGAAGATAATCATTCTTTCCTTCATTGAAGAAAATAGTCTAGAATTATAAAGACTTTTTTCTCTTTTCATTGAAATGGACTGGTTTCACGTAAACCTTTGGAACAAAAAAATTATAATTAATTTCACAACATAATATTAGCGTTAGTTTTATTTCACAGTTGGCAAGTTTATATTTTCCTTCTTCATAAATTCCGTATCAGACAAGTAAAACAGCATATATTACAATAGAAAGTGTCTGGCAATGTACGACATGTACATATTCACCATAAAACGGTAGCACAAGGAGTAACAATTTTCATAAACACTACAGCACCTAATTATGTTTATGAAACTCGACGCAATTCAAATCCATAAAGCGGCATTTGAATTTCTAACATTTTAATTTTCATCTGAAGATGTTAAGGTGGAAGAAGATGAACAACTAACAGCCTTGTTACCAGAACTTTCTTCTTCATCCGAATAGCTATTTGATTGTTTTAAATCCACCTCAACACGGGCAGGATGGAGATCGCCTCTGATGTAGTCGGATTTCACTAAATTGAATCACTTCTGGTGGCTGCCTATGGAAGCATCCTTAAGAGGCAAAATATCCCATGTCACCAGATCCTCCTGCCCCTCGCCGGAGCAGGCCGTCTTCCTCAACTTACAGCGCGGGTCGAAGTAAATCACTTTCACGGCTTCGTTCCAACATACGGACGGAGTAGTATTCGTACTCTTCGTATCTGGAGACCGCTTCGTGGTTTTATTCTCTCTGGCGCCGAGTACGTTTGATTCCGAAAAAGAGTACGTAACGCAACCGGTCGCTGCGTTACCGCTTACGTTTTTTAGTGCACGTCATCGAAGCTACGACGTCAACGGACGTAGAATGGTCTCCAGATATGACCTCGGCATCTTTTTCGGGCCTCTCTATGTTTTGTGGAATGCTCGCTGCCACTTGTACACTCTGGAATGAGTGAGTTGGTCTCGCATCATGCTGCATCAAATTTCAATCGCCGCACTCTTCGCTCATGTCTAGCATTTCAACGTCGTTTTCATGCCAATCACTCACGTCCGTCATTTCAACTTCAGTTCCTTTGATGACATTCGTGTCACCGACAGATACACGATGATCGGTGTATTACCAATCTTGATAGTTGAATTTTCCGGCCAAGTTAACTTTGTCAACATATTTATGCTCTTCATATAGATCATGTCTGGAGGCATTAAAGTTTGCTGCAGACCGTTTTCACTGTCGTGATAATCGAGCTCCTGATATTTTTTTCAAGTGTGTTAACTTATTTGGGGTGTTTCTTAGAGGCTATTGTTTAATTCCTAATCGTTTTGATGCTCAGATGAATTGGTACAGTTACCATCCCCTGCATAAGCATTGAATATTGGGACTGAAGCAGTCTTTAAACGAATGTTGATTTGCGAATCGCTGGAAAAGCGAGAATGACAGAGGTTCCGTTTTGGTTGCGGCTTGTTCTTTGTAATTTTTCCTCTGAAGTCATACTTTAAACCTCGACTTAAACTGATTTCGTTTATTTCTGGGCAAGACACGGGAACAGCCTAGCCGAGATGAATGCCAAAATATGAAAACAGTATTCATCTGCACTAAATAATAAAATAAATATTGAATAAACTGATAAAGTATAATGACAAACTATGGCTATTGTATAACCATGTTTTAAAAATTTAATTACACCTAGTGAGCTCTTTAATTATGTTTTGGTCAAAGGAGTTCAAAAACCCCACATACACTCCGTCATTAATGGTTAATATAAAGGTTAATGTTAAGATGAATATCATCAATGGTTTATATTGAGCAATAGGGGCATATTAAGATACTCAGAGCCCTCGAAATCCGTAGAGAGGGTCGGCGAACACGAGTGTTAACTTCGATTTCGGGTATTTCTGAAAGGTTGTTTAATGTCTCATCGTTTTGAAGCTCAGATGAATTGGTATAGTTACCATCCCCTGAGTGAGCATTGAATATTGGGACTGCAGCAGGCTTAAAATGGATAATAATAAGAAACTAATCTATTTCATCCCGGTTGAACTTTGCAAGACTACCGCTGAGATGCAAGTGGTATAAGTTACGTAAAAGAATAAAAATGAAATGTGCAATTTGAATGAAAGATACATTGTAGGTCAGTACCAACTAAGCAAAGCTCTCGAACAAGCGAAAAATAGTTAGATGCAAATACCTGGCCGAATCGTACGTGCCTGTTTCTGTAGCCGCTAAGTTTGCAGTAGACTAACACGCGCAGTTAGTGCACTCAGGCGGTTAATTATTCGAATATAGGGATAATTTAGGGATTTTCTTAATATCATCATCTGGGAGTGGATTTTAAAAAGCTCTGTTTGTACCCGTTCTACAAACAGGGTTTTAATGAAATATTTCGAAACTTTAATAAACAGAACAAAAAAGTATCGAGATAGGTGAGAATAGCATTTTGATTCATCAATACAAATAAATGAAGACAATATGTTTACTTTGCACTCATGTGTAAATGAGGATTTTATGGACTTTTCTCGGTAACGCTGATCTTGTGTGTACAATTTCATCGTTAACGAGTTTTTAAGTTGCTTTATTTTAGCACAATAGCGTTTTTAATTTTTATGCCTGCATGTGTTTCCTTTGTTTCTGCATGGCTCAAAATGCCCCCCAGGTTTCCCACGAGAAAGTAATTTGAATTTTCCGCTTGTATTCATTTATGAGGAGGTTATATGCCCTCCGTTGGTGATTTTTATATTATTTAGATCCCTTATACTTTTTGACAGCCTCCAAATGTGCCAAAATTTTGTATTGTTTTGTTATTCCTTTTGATTTTAAGGGCAACAATGCATTTCATTTTTCCTAAGTGTCAGAGTTCGAGTCCAGGAGTAATTTTTCCTTCATTTATGGGATTTTCATTTTTTACGTGGGCAAATCATTTTGTCCCAGACTGTATATTTTTACTTCTTCCCTGATGACTGTTTTTACAATATAGAGTAAAAAAAGTCAATTTTTTATTTCATTTTCAGAAAGATCACAGAGATACAATTGAGAAAATGTATTCCTTTTTTAATAATAAGTTTTCTTAACAGTGCAAAATGACCATAGCCATTGATGCACTTAAAAAATCAATTACTGTATTTACCCTAATCAAAGACAACCCCGAATCTAAGATGAGTGTCAAAACAGAAAAAAAATTTCATGCAGTCGGGGGCCGGACAAGACTGAAGTAATGGACGAGGAGTGGCCATTAAGTACAACACGCTGTGATTGGGAATAGAGATAATTTTCCAGTTAAATCTATTGCTTAATTTATGAAGAGATCTTTGGTCAACTGTATCAAACACCTTAGCCAGGTCAATATAGCATACATCAACCTGGGATCTTTGTTCAAAGACCAGAATGATTTCATGGTGTATGACAGTAAGATTCGTTTCAAAACTAACATTTCTTTAGTGGTAACTACATAATTGAGAACATAATTACATATTATATGTATATACAGCAATATCCCACGACCCCGATGTACGCAGATTTGTTATTATGCGATACACTTGATAAAATATTTCCTTTGTTATCTAGAATAACATTAAAGTAAAAATTGAAAACAACAAAAAATGCAAAGTAGCGCCAACCTCTACAGCCAATCAGCAATTGAGAGCTCTCAGCGAATAAATGTATTTGTTTACATATACTTAACTGCAGCACTGCAGTTTGCATGTAGCATTTCTCTGCCACAGATTATTCATTCTCCTATATTTTTATGTATCTATATTGATTTAAAAGCAAAATATTTACAATATGGCTTCAAAAACATGCAGGTGTTTATTTCTTTGTTATTATTATTTAATTCTTAAGTTTAAAATGAAAAAGTTGTAAATTATGTGAGAAAAATACTTATACAATACATTTATTTTAGACCCTGATATATATGCATCTTTTCCAGGAATGCACCCTTCACGTATATCAGAGTATTACTGTATACAGGCAGTTCTTGTTTTGTGCAGTTTTGAAATACGTGAATTTGGATTTACATGGTTTATTAATTTAGGCGCTCTCAATTTACACGGTCCAAAAATTTACATTCTAACTCTGTTTAAAATGAACCTTTAAAGCACAATGAGAGAAATCCTGGCAACTCTATTGGCAGCATCTTTTCTCATAAGTCACTTCCCACTGGGATCGGCCTCAGCTTCTGCATGACTTTATAGTGAACGAACATTCCATATCGTTGTGCTTTCATGAATTGTTTTGCCCTTCCATTACATCAAGCAAGCATTCTTCTACTTCCTCCACTCAATCTTCTCCCCCACTGTCGCCTTCAGTGTCATCCAATGCAGATGACCCTTTCCCTTAATAACTCCTCCACTCACCTCATCCTCTCCACCAGCTCCAGTAAGCTTGTCCGGCACAGCAGTTAATGTGTCTTTCTTACTACATATTTATTTGTCTCAGGTTTAAGTTTATTTTCTACTTGAAATTATTGTATTAACTTATTGTATTGTATTCTATATTAAAATTTGAAATTTTGGTTATGTTGAGTAGGGTAATACAGGAATGCACTCCCCCTTACCTGGACATTTCAATTATTTTATATGGGAAAATTGTTCTCGATTGACGAATATTTGATTTACATGGTAGTTTTCAGGAACACATTAACTGGGCAAATCGAGAACTACCTGTATATGTACAATATAAAACACATCTGGAGTAGCAATCGAAGCAACTGGGTTGTAAAGTGTAAAATTTGGCATCAGCAATGCCAACGACTGAGTTCAGTACCCTGGTATTTCGAAAAACTCACTCCGATAAATCTAAATTGTCTCTCCGTATGACCTCTGATGGTCTTAAAATAAACTTCTAGGAAGGACCGAAAAAAAACTCGGTTGTTTTGAAAGGAAAGAATACATTAGCCAGAGTATACTTGGGCTTGTCAGAATTTGACCTTCACCTCGACCCGAGTATACTCAGGTGAATCAGGGAAGTGGTTCAAGTTATTTTGATGCCCCTTTGATTTTGATGCTCTAGGCACATGCCTAGTCTGCCTTGGGGTAAATCCAGCATTGCTGGGAGATATGGCACCTATAGCAAAATTTCAATGAAACACCTTATGTAGAATGATTTATGTAGTATTATCATAAAAAATATAGTATTTCTTATCAATAACTTTAAAATTTGAGTATTAAATTAATAATTATTTATGGGAAAATAAACTTTTAGCAGTTTTTGTGGGAATGTATGGCACCTTTTCCAAGTGGCACCTATGGCAAATGCCACCTTCACCCTAGCCTAAATACAGCACGGTAAATCCGGCCCTGGGTGTACATAAAAATTTCTGGTACCTCATAATGGTAAGAATGATTTATTGAAAAGTTGGGACCCAGAGGTCATCTAGGTAGGATGTGAAGTTGCAAAAATAATTAATATAAACCTTTTTCTCAACAAAATTATTGTAATATTTAATGTCCTGAAATTTTTAAATTTATAATTCATATATGTATAGGTAATACTAAAATACATTTTATGAAAATTCCATTTCTTGGAAAAGATGGATGTTTTTATCATATTGGGAACCAGGGTTTTTGACAAAATGGTTAGAGGGATTCAAGATGCATAAGGTTAAGAACCTCTGCCCTACATCATAGAATTACGAAGTAAAAAGCGGTCACACTCTGAGACGGTGTATGCATTCGAAAAATAGACGTTTTGGTACAGTTTACAAGCAATAAAACCTCTAAAGGCACTTTTGGCTTGGACTTTCATTTGATGAGTTCAGAGCTCGGATGTATTTTGCCCTAGTGAGAAAGTGTGATTGGTCAGAAATATGTTTTACACTATTCTTCATCTATGTTTACATAAAACAATTTTCTCAGGCAATATTTTTCTGTGGTGACACTTCACTAATTATACGGTTGAACTTTTGTTTATAGAGATAATTTTAGGAAGAAGAAAGTTTTAAAAATATTCATAGGAGGCACTTCATATTTGTGCTAAAATATCCGAAGGTTACATGATGTAATCTTAGGATATTTTAACCAGGGATGTAACTTACATTAGTTTATTGGCTACAGGGTTAGAGTAGGCAACCCTCCACTACAGGAGTGATTTACAATGTTGAATTTATCCACACAATCACAACTTGAAATATGTGCTCAAAAGTTCCAGCAAGACAAAAAAAATTGAGGAAATATGCCTTCATATACAATGGGAATAGGGAATGAAAATATGTGATGAAAAATTAAAAAATCACTTTCAAATTGTTAATAAAATTATCTGTTCAACAATCAATTTCCGGATTTCCACAACATATAACTTTGTTTTTGAAGATATATCCAAATTTCACAGCTTAACTTAATCACATAAAAATGCCCCACCTGGAGAGCAATTTGTGAAAATTTCACACCCACTTATGCTTTAATTACTGTATTTACCCGAATCCAAGGTGTTTTTTTCCAAATTTCCACTTGCAAAAATCGAGTGAAAATTATGTATGAAATCATATACCATCAATACATCACAGTCAATTGATCGCGCGTCAATTTGTCATCCTTCAATTCATGGCGCATTAATTCGTCACAAGATAAACTCATCACACGTCAATACATTGCACGACAAACTCATCGCTAGACAAATTGTAAGGCAAGACACCACGACTAGTGTATGGCAGGGGGATGCAATTTTGGTTGGGTGTCACTCCTTGCCATACACTATCCAATGTCTCTCGCGTAATTCTGGTATTATCGAAATATAAAAAATTATTTTGTGGAAAAGTGTCTCCCCCTGCCATTCATCAGTCATGGTGTATTGCGATGAATGTCGAGAGATGAATTGACATGCAATGAGTTTGTTGTGCAATGCATTGACGGGCGACAAATTGTTACTGCTCTGAATTAATGCATGACGAACTGACCACGACGAGTTGTCATAGAACCATAGGAAGTATGATTACACATTTTATCGATGATTTTTAAACAAATAAAACACGTGATAAAACAATTTTATCTACTAAAATTTTTCATTGTAAACTTATGATCCAGAATTCAATTAATAGTCTTAATTTTAAAAATAGATTTTTAAAATTCCTTCTTTTCAAACAAAAATTTGAAACAAACCATTTAAATTAATGAATGAACTAGTACATAGGTGTGTTCGAAATATACACCAAATACATTGTGAGAAATAAGACCATGAAATCTTTTTTCTGTTTTGACAATCTACTTAGATTCGAGGTCATCTTGGATTTGGGTAAATACAATAACAACATCATGAAAATCCCAGAACATTTAAACTTGGGATGTTCATCTTTAACAAAATGTGAGAACCTAGTTTTTTGACCAACTCATATGACAATTAAAAGAAAGATTAACAGCTATGTAAAACTTTCATCTTCACAGTGTATGCCTTTTTTACCGATCACAGCCTTTCAAGAGTAATGAACATAAAATTAAAATACCACTTCATGCTTCCATTCCTCCATCCAAAACTGTTCCATCTGAAAGAAAAACCAAGCTGACTCAACCTTGATCTCTTCAATAGCCCTCTTCTCTCCCTCTGCCTGGTCTCCATTTTTACTCCCCTTCTTCAAGTTAGCTTTTTTCAATTTACCCCTCCAATGCACTTTTACATAACCCTTATTTTTTCCAATTTACTCTCCCCTGCAAGGTTACATTAATAGTAGGTTTATAGGTTTATAGAATTCTCCATAGAAATAGGTCAAAGCACTAAATAATAAATCTATGTCAACTGATTAGATAGATTATGTTACATACATACATGGTTTTCATACTTAAATATTAGGTTTCTAAGATTATAGAAATAATGCCAACAGCTCAGGGTTCATGTGACAACATAAGTCAAACCCATAACTGAATGTGAAGACTGCTGTGCGTTATTTTATTAGTATTGCAAATATTTGACATAAATAACTGTGAAAACACGACATGTTCACCAAAAAAGTGGCCAGCATGAATTTCTTACTGAATACCACTACTCTAACAAGGAGAGGACACAGTAGTGGGGTCACGAATTTTTATGAAACTTGGTAGGTGTATAGCTCTGGATTCCAGGATCACTGCAAACCCCCCTTTTGATAATATACGGCCGATAGTTTTTTCCGAAAATCACGATTAAATATTGCAATTTCACTTCAACTGGTATAAATTTAATAATGCACGCCTCCTTTTACAAATCCTTTTTCGCATTAAAATTTAACTGGGCAGTCACGTTGATATGTTTATTTTTTTCTATGTTGTTTGGTGGTGATTCGGATTTTTTTCTCAAGTAACTCAATGCACAATTGTCTGCACAAATTTTACATTATTGAATCGCATATTCTTCATTAATCTCGACACATGCTACATCCTATATTGATGCTTATGACATGGAAAGGATCCCTGATATTATTTTTGCGAAGACTTCATCCGAATACATATAATATAGGCGGAGGTATATCAGGCAAAGTGTAGTTGAAAGTATAAAAAAACATGAACTGGTGAGAAGTCTGTTAAAAGTACAGTAATATAAATAAATAAAAATATTTCTTTTATGAATCCCTCAGAAATTTGGATGATTGATTAAAAGCATTAATAATTTACAATCGTCAATCATCACTGGGACCAATGATGGGGAGAGTTAGAAGGGAAACTAATTTTATTATGAATCGACAGGTATAATGGAACTTTTGCTTTATGTTAGAAAATTTCTTCACAGTTTCCTGGATGATAAGAGTCATAGTAACATTGGAAACAGATCAACTTTCTGCACCAAGAACATTTTGCAAAACTCTGCTCCTCACAAATGTATTTTCCATTTAAAACATCATCTTGAAATTTTATTTGGTTAACGTTGAAAAAGACTTCTCTTTTATCGGTGAGCTTGGATGCAAACCATGCATACCTGATCATTTCATGGAAAATCGGAGCTGAAAGCTGGTTATGAATTAATGACTGTATTTTAATTACATCCATATGGCTGTTGATTTCCCTCTTTTGTTGGAGCAACTGTCCAGCATTTTGCTGCCGTGAAATGAAAATTTTAACCTGACGATAAAAGTATACATCAAAAGGGTGACACACCGAGGTACACTTTGGGGGAATAACTTTGATGCCGCAAGTTGGCTTGTTGTTCACATTCATGAATCATTCATTGTGCAAGGCCTGGCTTGTCTGTCTTGACCACGAATCTATAAGAAGCAGGATCGTTTTTTCTGTCACATATGGCTTTAATAACTTGTCCAAATACATTTCATAGTTGGTAGTATGCAACTAACTTCCCCGAATTCGTGCAAGCCACGAACACATTCTTACAGTGGCCGATGGCATCACTAACACCCTGTTGCACTTTCGGCCCAAATATCTACATAGGTTCTTGCAGGCAAATGAAAACTTTCGACAAAAGCTTTCCCGATAGTATGATACTTTATTGTGCCATATACAAATGCGTCATTTTGCTCAGTTTACTTACATAAATTTCGGTTGCTCTTTCACCCTGATGGGATAGAGTACACTTGATCTGGGCATGATACAAGTTTGATTGGCATTGATTATCAAATTAGGGTCATACAGAGAAATCAGCTTTTGGACTTGCTCTTGAAAAAGCATGGCAGCCTTCATTGTCTCTTCAGGGCATATTTTTTCTCTGTGACTAATGTATCTCACGACCTGTCTTTGGCGGATCTTGTGCCTTCTTTTAAATATTTTCAACCAGGATTGTGACGCCTCGAATTTAAATCCTCCGGAAATATGTTGAAGAGCAGCTGCCATCCCCCACTTCCACAGAATTCTCATTGTAACGTGGTCTCCATTTACTCGGGCTTCACAAAACCTAACATAAACCCACCTGTCGATGGCATTCTGCTTATCCCTAATACTTCCTCCAGATAGAATATCTCTCCCATATTTTGATTCTGTCCTTTCTCGTAATACGTCGAGACACTCGCGCAATAAGGGATTTTAGAGACCAATATGGATGCAGATTCGCAGCAGTAACAACATTAATTTTAGTTTCCAGAGGAATGATAGAATTGATAATTTTCTTTGGGGATGGCACATATGGACCGTCACTAAAAGTTGGACTAGAACAGCCTTCTTCCTCAGTAGATTGTCATCTTTGCCAAGCAGGTATTCATCGATGAGGACCATGCTGTCCATCATTCCCACAATACAATTGTACATCTCATGTCTGATGGTGATAGCACGATCAGAAATCTCCTGACTAATGTGATCAGAAATTAAACCACTTTTGCGAAGAAGGTTGGCGTAAAAGTTAAGCGCATCAGCGAATAAATGAGGTTTCTCCAAATTTTCATCGTCGATCGGCAGGATGCATCTTGCCGAAGATGGATCTGGCAAAGATTCCACCCTATAATTTCAGTCTGGAATTGTACAGAGAAATTAAATTTTCAACGACCTGTAAAAAATTGACCAATGTACAAGATATTTTCAAAAACAACAAAAAATACTTACTAGAATCTTAGACTCAAAAAAATAATCTTCGACTTTTGCTTGTTTGTTGAAGAATAACTCGGTAAAAGTCACACAAAACAAACGGAGGTCCACAGAATGAAAACAAATTGCCAGTAGATTTGTTTTAAAAGAAGCTTTTAATCAATCAACCAAATTTCTGAGGGATTCATAAAAGAAATATTTTTATTTATTTATATTACTGTACTTTTAACGGACTTCTCACGAATTCGTTTATTTTTTTTTATACTTTCAACGATCCTTGGCCTGATATACCTTCGCCTATATTACGTATAAGTATTTGGATGAAGTCTTCGCAAAAATAATTTCAGGGATCCTTTCCATGTCATAAGCATCAATATAGGATGTAGCGTGTGCTGAGATCAATGAAGAATATGCGATTTAATAATGTAAACTTTGTGGAGACAATCGTGCATGGTTTTGCTTCCACAGTATCTAGTAACTCGATTTAACAAATGACTTTTAAGAGCAACAATAGTGATAAATTCTATACCCTAACAAGAAAGATATAGAAAGAAAGTGTTGCTTGGCATCCACTATTATCAAAAGGTCAACCATCCTAAATATGAAATAAATTCGGGAACTAACTAAAAGTTTCTGCTTCCTATGATCATGGAATCAAAATACTCAAAGGCTGCAGTGCACCCTTTAACCTTTAAATGCCTGGCATGCTCAAAGGTGCGGGCACGCAAAATGTCCTGTTCAGCAAGGATGTACCCAGGGAGAGGGTCCCCCTCCAGTTTACAGATATTTGTGGGATCTGATAACCATGTTACAAACGTGCTACATTGCCTCTTGCTATGCTGCCACTTGCTGCATTGAGTTATGAGAAATAAAAACGTTATAAAAGTTTATATATTATTTGAATAGGACTTTTATTTAATCAATTGCTGGAAATAGGTTTTTGGCCTCAGATCGCCCCCCCAAAGTAAATTTCTGGGTACATGAATGCCGTTTGGTGCCTGGCGGGCCCATGCAGGCAGGCTTAGTTTGGAGGTCGCTCAAAGATGTTGCATTCATCAAGGATGCATGAAATTTGGGAAGGGTCCTCCTAGAGGTCTGCTCTCAAGATGTGTCAAGGCAAACATGTGGTAGATCCAACTACTGGGGGTGAAGACATCTCACACAGAGAGAAAACAGGAAATAGGGTGAGAGTGTTAGCCTAGCCCCTTTCCAACTTCCCAACTCTGACCTCTCCAAGGCCCAAGGATGTTGGAAGTGGATGAAGAAACTCAGCAAAACTTTTATTTTTTCATTTCTGGGGGTCGACTGTGCTTCATGAATGCAGCTTACTTTTGAACAAAGTCCTGGTAGTATGGAACGAAGTGAATCAACTAGACCAATTTCTGCTGCAGCTGAGCCAGTTGAGTCTTCAGCAAATACATCCATCAAAGCATCCAAAGCCTCTGCCACAACCCACAATTCTTCATCTGCTCTAGTGCTGACTTGAAGTAGAAAAGTTCTTACTTGCTGAATTTCACAAAAAATAGAAGGAATTGTCTGAACGCCTTCTTTATATTTTCAACAATATCATTCTATATAGCTGCTTTTTACTTATGATATAACATATAGGAGGATACTAATGTTTAGGCACTTCCAGATGAGCTGGAGACTCGATAATTTTATGTGGATAGGACTATGTGCATAACTGACTAGAAAAATCGAAAATCTCAAAAAAGTTTAACAACACAGTCGCTAAAAATTCACAAATTTTTAAGGTTTATGTATTTCTGAATGTGCTATGAAGCTGAAGTTGCTTGTAAAGGTAGTATTTGTAAAAAACCAAGTAGAGATTATAGAAATTTTGATATCATTATAAATAGTTGCTTCTTTTATATATATATATATATATATATATATAGGATATATCATGTAAAACCTAAGGTACTTCTGGAAGTGCTACAGAGCTGAAATTGGCAGGAAGATAGGTCTTTGAGACCTCAGGAAAAACTCTGAAATTCCAGAAAAAGTTATATTTAAGGGGTATTTTAGGCCCCAATGTCTAATGTCCAATGTCTATAGCTAACAAGATACACATAACATCCAAATCTAAAGGTGAACTGCCTCTTATGCTGGAATTGAAATAGTCCTAAATAAAATTAAATGAGAACATATGAAATAATCATGCATAACTGAGTTTATTCAATGTTATTCACATAATTTCCAGAAAATTATCCATGGAAGACAGTTAATATAACTTACGGTGCAAATTAATTAATACAGAAGCAACTTATACAGAGATAACTGAAGAATAAAAAGTTTATCTGTAGGAACTGGTTTGTAAAGAATTATGCAAAAGTCTAAACATCAAAATAAGTGAGAAATATGAAAATACAAAATAATTTTTTTAGTCATAACAATAAAACCTCTAAGCTTTATAAGTGCATACATTTATTCCTCTTTTCTGAGCTCATTAAAGTCACTGCTAGCAAATGATTAATCAGCGATCACTGGCTTCAAGATTTTCTGACAGGGATCCAATCAAATCCAGTTATTGAAAGTGTCAATTTCTACAAACGATGTTGCATCGTTTTTGAAATTCTAATCGTATCATGATATACAAAAGAAGAACAATTTCCACAATTTTTGGAGTACATGCACATAAAATTATTCTCGCAGCACACACAAAACAAACTTTCTAAGGTCCAATCACAATTTCTTTCAACAAATAAATAATTCTGAATCCATATCAACCAATAAGTATGAAGGAAGACATTAAGCATACAAAAATTGATTCGTTACGATAACTAAAATTGGTCAACTGTAATAAAGCAACAAAATATTAAATTAAATTAAAAATAATCAACTATTCAAATGCTATCTTCGCTCTGTTGCCAGTGCCATGAGCAGGTTCAAGAAGCTCCGAGGGCAAGTGACCCAAAACTTCTTTAGATGTATAATGGCAGTATTTTTTGGCCTTCATCTACATTCAGGTAATTGAAAAAACCTGCACTTGAGTTATCTGCTATCAGCAACATTATCATCTCTAGACAACTTGTAACACATGGTAGCATTGCTGAGACTCCGTCTGCAAAAGTCAACCAATTGGTGTAATCAAAACATAAGAAATTATAAGAGATAAAGAAGAAGAAGAATGAATAACAAAAAATATTTAAAATTAAATTGGTTTTAATGATATAAGGAATTGTTGAATGAAATCAAGATTCAATTAACATCTTAATCTAACAGTACTCATATGATTCTTTCCTATAACTTATATACTGATGCTCCTCGACTTACAGATTATTGAATTAATGGATTTAATTCCCATGAATTTTAAAAAAATGTTGACTCGGAAATATTCAGTAAGTGCATAACGTAAGCAAGCAGTGTTTGGGAACTACTTGGCATCACGTTTGGAAGAAAGCATTACCTTCATTGTGCACATTCTGATCACCAGAAGAAGAAGAGGCATCTCAGTATTGTTCTACATCGCCTAATAGATGAATCTTGACTTCTGTTTGTACATCTCTCGGATTATTTTTTTCATGTTTTTCTCATAAAATTTCTGCTGTGCCGCCCATTTCAAAAAGGCTAATAGGCATGTATAGTATGCTAGCCTGTACTGTACATAAGAACTTAGTCTATATGAGGCACTTCCGACTTACAGAATTTTCGACTTACAAAGAGATTTCAGGAACCTAACCCATCCGTAAGTCGGGGAGCATCAGCATACATGCAGGTTGTAGGGAAAAATCATTCACCAATTACCATCAAAGCTATGCCTATTAAAATCACAAAGTATTTAATTTGGAATTAGATGCTGATAATAAAATGGAAAATTTTTTTAAGTACAAATACAGATAAATGAAGCTCACATAGGCAGTGGCAGATTACTCACTAGGTACAATAGGCGCATGCCCCAAAATGAAATATGAGAATAGAAATTTAAAAAATAATACACGTGATAATCAAATTTCAGGTGAAATTATGATAGATATGGGCATACGAGTAGTGTATAAGATGCAAACAGGTCCACAAGATCATCAAAGAGACTGTGCATGTGCGGTATTCTGCTTATGTGAGAATCCGTGCATACACCTTGCACCCAGTGGCCCTACTATTTGCATCGACCATATGACAGTGTTGATAAGATATTTTTTGTTTTTATCATTTGCAATGTATGATAAGTTAATATTGTGTATTATAATTTAAAATTGTCTCTATGCCATTTATCAAATTATTAAAATATAACAATTGTAAGTACCTACGTATATTATATACATATTTGTCTAATTCGAACGATTTGTTTTTCCAAAACATTTTTTAAAACAATTTTTAAAAATATCTATCTTATTGTTATCCCCATAGAAAATGAAGCAGCCATTTGATTCAGGAGCAAAGAAGTGAAAACTACAGAAAGAAACGAAAAATTGGCAGAAAAAACAGAAATACAATGGCTGCATTTTTTAAACCATCTAGCTCAGTGGCAAAAATAGGTACATTTAAAGAAACAGAAGTCAAAATCAAATAACAAGAAGGTACAAAGGACAGTGAAGTAGAATTGATCGAAAATATAGAAGAAACTGGAATAAAAGACCAAAATCTAGAAGTTGAAGAAATTGATAATATTGAGAATGAAGCAAGTGAATGATTAATAAATTATCCAAATGATATTGCATTATGGCCAATATCTTTAAGTAATAATGCCATTAACTATTATTTAATAAACCCACCTAGTAATATAGGAGACATTAATGAACTGAAAATTGAATATACTGAGAGGAACAGGGTTCTGATTTTGTGCAACATATCTATTTTTTCAGCATCCACAAGGTGATGGAATATTTTCATCAACTCTTTAAAAAGCAAGTATTCTCATCATATAAAAAGAATAAGTGATACTAGGTGGTCGACTTGAGCTGATGCAGTTTTAGCATTAAGAGAAAGCTATGCATGCATTAAAGAAGCTTTAAAAGAAATAACTATAAATAAAAATAAAAACCAATGGGCAAAACAGAATCACAAAAATTATTAAAATTTTTTATAATTGGAAGCAACGAATCTGCTCAAATCTTTAGCAGAATTTATTTCACATATTCGGAATGATTTTGAAAGCGTTGAGAGAGAAGCAGCTCTTTTAAAAACTGATAAGGAGCTTGATGATGTAAAAACCAGGGTAAAAAAGAGAAAACTGCAACATGATGAATCAAAAACAATGAAATAATTCATTCACCGAGAAAACTGGGTGGTCATAATAGAAAAACATAAATACTATGAAAAGGTCAATACTATGTTAAAACAAGGACCCTACACAAAAATTTCCAAGAACCCCCTAAACAAGATGATCACAGACACAAAAAACACCTTAAAAACTTGTGCCACAATAATCAAGAAAAAAACCCAAACCCAACTTCATATCTCAAACCCTATAATCCCTAGGATGTACTGCCTCCCAAAAATACATAAAAAAGACATCCCCCTCAGACCTATTGTCTCTGCCATCAACTCTCCTACATACAAAATTTCCCAATGGCTAAATAAACAGTTCAAACAATGGCCTCTTACTCAAGAGTTGCTTATTAAAAATAACACCCATTTCATCAATGAAGTTAAAAACTTAACCCTCAAAAACACTGAAATTCTAGTTTTGTTCGATGTTGTGTCCCTTTTTCCCAGCATACCAATAGATGTAACACTAAATTTCCTTGAATCCTGGCTCAAAGAACAAAACTTACCACAAAAATCAGTCGATGAATACATCCTATTAACACGCCTTTGCATGAAACAGAATTTCTTCCAAATAAACAGTAATATATACCAGCAAAACCTTTCCTTTCAAATTTATTCATGATTAATTTCGAAAAACACTGCAAAACCATATTCACACACTTCCCTAAAACTTAGTTTAGATACGTTGACGACATATTCGCGGTTTTTGACACATCAAAATACAACATCACTAACTTCCTTCAAGAAATTAATGACCAATATGACTCAATTAAATTCTCACTCGAAAAAGAAAACACACTACCCTTCTTAGACTTATTATTAACAAGGCACAACAACAAGTTAAAATTCAATATTTACCAAAAACCAACACTCACTGATAGATATATCCCATCTAATTCCAATCATCACATCTCACATAAATTGGCCCCTTTTCATTCCATGATCAATAGACTTCTTCGCATGCCTTTCTCCCATCTGATTACCATAAAGAACTCACACATATTAAGAACTGTGCAAAAACCAACGAATACGACTCTGAAATGATCGAAAACATCCTGAGTAAACATAAACATAAGCTCCATGTAAAAATGCACACAACACTAATTGACACTTCTCCCACAGACACAAAATACATTAAAATCCCCTTCGCTCCTGGGCTCACCAACAAACTACAAAACATGTTCTCAAAATTCAATTATAAGACAGTATTTGTTAACGACAATAAACTCTCCAACTTATTACACAACCCAAAAGACACAATTCCTTCTTTATACAGATCCGGCATAAGTATTATTATTAAAAAGAAAACAAACTAACCCCAAAAATTAGAAGCAACTATGGTGATATTCTGTGAAAATGCCTAAAAATCCATGTAATTTTCCTACTTTCGTATGTTAATGTTATGGAAATGCTACTCTGTGGACCCCATGAGGTTCCCAAGACCCCACGGATTTCAAACCTTTTGGTCCTATTAGATAGCATGCCAAGTTTTGTGGCTCTTGGATCAACCATGTGGACAAACATAGAAACCAACATCCAAACAAACTTTCTGAATTATTGTATAGATAATATCATTAATTTCGACCAATGAGATAAACATACAGTGGTCTTAATCCAAACACATAAAATATTCCATTTATTTCTAGGATTATATTATTATGCCATTGATTTTAAACTACAATGTAAACTTATGATCACGTCATTATACTAACACATGAAATTTAGTAATACGTGAAAAGCATTTTAATAATGTGTTTCGTAGTTTTTCGAGAAATTTTAACTTTTTTTAATTGTTAAATATAATGGCATCATATCTACTTCACAATTCTTTTATTCAAATATGTGCTAAAGGCAAGAATGATGCCATAACACAAAATATCCTAATTTTTCCAAAATTTTAGCATATTGTATTAATGATGATTATTCTTATTGCTCATACAGGATGATCTTAGGCATGAAACTTGAAATACAAAAACTTGGACACAAGCCGATTGCCAGAGAATTTAGAAATTATGGATAGTTTCATTAATTTCGCAGAAAACTATAAATATTCTGTGACAACTCATGGAATTTATTATGGAATAAATAGTGAAGTGCTGTTGCCTTGGAGATGTTTCTTATGCCACAAAAATATCATCTTCTCGGAAAAAGTCCTCAAGGCATGTAACCTATGGAGCATAAATTTATTAAAAACAAAAGATAAACAGAAAATTAGATCCAGTTTCCCTATCCGAGTTTTTACAATTTTTACATATAAATAATTATTCAATAAAATTAGACCTTATTTTGGACAACTATTTAGGCAAGAGCCAAACTTTTATTTAAAAACAAACTATGAGAAGCATAAGTTAATTACAAGAACCTTCATGTAATGATAGAAACTAATGCATAAATGTTCTGGTTCTAATTTGGACACCCTTGATCCACCTTACTTCTATATGACGCTCGCATAATTTATGCTTTTGATAAGATTGTCTCCGATCTGGGGGTGGGGGGGGGGGGGAGTTGCTTGGTTGCCACCTCCCTGTCTGCACAACTGGTTATGTGAGTTAACCATCCTTATAACGTACATTCGCTGATGATGATGCCGTATGTATTTTTATTTTATTTATTTAGTAATGATTTCACATGGAGCTTTAAAATAGCATTTCACTGTGAAATATTAAAACACAAATATAACATTAATAAATAACATCAATTAATAATATTAGCATATAGTGCCACTTACTTAAAAACTGAGAGGACAGTTTCATGAAAGAGGGAGGTGAGAGGCGAAAAACATCAATATCAGAAGGGAGGGAATTTAATAAGTATGGAAGACGGCAGAAAAGGGAACGCTGTATAAATGAAATCCTAGGGGTATTAGTGTGAAGAAGTTGGGATAATCAGGTTGATCTAGAGGGCACATGAAAGTTGAGAAAAGATAATAACTCCGGGCAATTAATATGAGAATTTATAATTTTGTGAATAAAAGAAATATCTTGTTTATGATAATTGGTAGAGAGATTGTCAATAGCTATTGTGCAGAGGACTGTATGTTTTGTAGCATAACAAAAAGAAGGAACACTTATTCTAATAATTTTTATAAAAAAATTCATAATTTGCTCAATGGAGCGTAATTAGTTATGCAGGAGGAGGGCAAAATTGGTGAGCAATGGGAAATTACGGGAAGTACAATAGAGCAGAAATACGTCCTCAGAGACACAGGCTCCCTAGGCTCCGTGTATCTGTAAAAGAATGCTAAGGAGAGAGAGAGAGAGCCTTTCTCTTCATCGTGAAAATGTGTTCTGAGAAGTATAGTTTAGTGCCTATTATAATAATATTAGTTGATGCATACCCAGTCACAGTATCCGGCAATCAGGTATCCCTTGGTCTTCTCGCTCCTCGACAAAATTTTCTCCGCCCGCATAAGGGATGTGTATTGTCTCCAACATCATGCCCCCCCTATTAAAGTCTCCCCTTGCATAAACCCAATATGCCACATCCCTCTGTTCTCCCTCTCCACCCACTGCCCCTTCACCCCTCCCTTCCCCCTCAACCATTTCTTCCCCCTCTCCCATTACTTCCCCCTCTCCCATTTCTTCCCTCTCTCCCATTTCTTCCCCCTCTCCCCTGTCTTGTCCCTCACCCCTCTCTTCCCCCTCTCTCATTTCTTCCCCCTCAACCATTTCTTCCCCTTCACCCACTTCTTCCCCCTCACCCATTTCTTCCCCCTCTCCCATTTCCTCCCCCTCTCCCCTGTCTTGTCCCTCACCCCTTTCTTCCCCCTCCCCCCCCCACAACCCTATCATCACCTCCTATAACGGTCACCTCTTGTAATTCATCCTCCTCCTCCTCTTCAACCCTTGCCCTTTCCTCCTCCTGAAATAATTGCCAGAAAAAATCAATTAATGAATGAATAGTTAAATATTAGCTGATGTGTAGAATCTACAAACCTCTACGAAAAATCAAAATACTTAAACTAAATACTAATAAACATAACTCCACACAATTCTCATGCTTTATTCCTACCGTTCAGCCAATAAAGCTATATCATACTGCACCCACTTCCCCTTTTTTACTAATTTCTACTGCACTAGGCACACTGATGAAGGAGAATTTTTCATTTGTAAAAAAGTCTTCATTGACTAATATTTTTTGGTCTTTCTAAAAATGTATAAAAAAAGCTATTGAGAGAGATGAAAAATTCATTTTGGTTCAATGGGTACTAATTTGGGGACTCCCAAAATTTGAAATATTTTTTAAGAATTTAAATAACACATCACTGTAGTAAAAAAAGAAATACAGATAGAAATAATATAGTGTAACATGTCATTCTATTTGCAACGATTACAGCGGCATTAAAATGTCAATCAGTCACACCCTATCGACGTGATCTTAACAAAGTCCCTAATCTGTTTATCATCGTCAAGTTTGAATTGTCGAAGCAACGGGAAGGTAATTTAATCCCTAAATACAGTACAACTTCGCCGAACGCGGCTTCCCGCAACGCGGTTTAAAATTTACGCGGTACTCAAATGCGTGATGAGCTTCACCGACCGCGGGAAGTGATTCACTTTTACGCGATTTCCTTGAATGACCATTTTCAATAAAAGGTTTGCCCTAAAAAGATCATTAGTAAGAAAAAATCGTACTACGATTATAGTGTTTTGTAAAGGCTGTCGGCACCCAATAAAAAATCATTCAGCGTTTTTAACTGCTTTTTTATCTTCAACTCCAAACTGGAGATGAGGATCCTTTTTTCTGAGGACCGATCGTTGGATTCGCTGTCGATATTAATCAATAAGTTTTTATTATGTATTGTTTCAGTTCTGTGAACATTAAGTTTAAATATTTCAACTTGTTTCTAAATGTTTATCACTGCGAGCGATGAAAGTGTCGTATTTAAGCAAGAATTTCCAGGTATAAAGGGAAAAATGTAAATGAGAATGTCTGCCTAGTGTAAAATTACGCGAGAATTTAATTTTAATATTTTAATAAATATTTTATTAAACGCAATATTACTGTATATAATTAGTTGATGCGATGTTTACAATCTTTTTTCAAGGAAATATAAGCAAACTATGTCATTATTATTGAAAAAAACGCCTTCAAGGAGTAAATTTTTCCGAACTCGAAACGGAACCCTTTTATTTCCATAAGATTAATGATTCCTCCAACGCGGATTCGCGCAACGCGACACCCTTGTAGAACCTAACCCTTGCGTTCGGTGAAGTTTTACTGTACTACACTTCTAAAAAACCAGGCTACTGCTACTGAAATTTCACCGGGAAGCGGATTTAGTATGTATAAATGTTTTTAACTACAAGCACCGATGTTTATATTAAAAATGTTCATATGTTGTACTGCACACCCAAGTAATTCAAAAATGGTATTGATACAAAATGAATTTTAACAAAAAATATGAAAAATCACATAAGGAGAAGAATTTGGGGAAGGCATATCTAAAGGGGGGCGATGTTCACTCCTAATCCTAATTCTTGAGCTTGAAGTACACACAGCTGCTCTGTGTGTTTTTTCACACATGGTGTAGCATTAAGGTATATATATATAATTATTATTATAAATAATGAGTGGCTGCTGCTTATTATTGTAAGAATATAAATAAATAAGAATGACCTAAAGAAAAATGCCCCAAAATCGCCTTAGGACCCCAACTGAATTTAACGCGCCACTGAATATAAGCATAGGAAAACCTAAATTTTTTCTTCGGAAACGAGCTTTTCATATTCGCCAGAGACGATTGGGCACTTTCGTCATCAACTATTTAAAATAACGTATTAGAAAGGTTAATAAAATTAGAGAAGAAATATGTAATTGCCGCTTTAGGCTTACTATACTTACAGGGAAGGGAAAGGGCAAGTTGCTTGCGCCGGGCTCCCCGTCTTCATCAGACCATCGTCGCCGCCCGACGCAATAGCGACGAAGAAGCGACCAAATCCGCCAGGCGATGACGCAGGTCATAAAGAACAATATTGCCCAGCGCCAGGCGGATTTGGTCGACTTCTCGATAAACTCTGCAGACAGAAATGAGAAAAGAATTTCAAATTTAACGTATGTCGACGGCTTTGCTCATTTTTTTTACCTTCTGAACTATTCATAGATTATCAAATAAATAATTTCTTAAAACTATCGTTTTTATTAACTCATTTATCTACTTTGATGGAAGTGGTTGTATTCACGAACTACTGTATTGTCCCGAATATAAAGCGACCTTAAATATAACGCGACCCTAAGATTTTCGGAAAGTTTTTTAAGGAAAAAACGAAACCTTGAATATTACGCGACCCCAAACAGCCTTCTACCGATCTAACACAGACTCCTCGTTCATATAGGTAGTAGCATTTTTCGAACCAGGACAGACTACTTGTGATGATAATTTCGGTGACATATTTCGATTGAGGCAGTTGAATTCGCGACCTATCTCTTTAGGAAAGTAAACGTTTTGATAATGCAAGATAGGATACAGATCAGATTGTATAATTCACTGGTTCCGTATGCATGAATAGCTAGTCTTATTGCCGAGGACGAACAAATCATCGCCAGTGCACAACGTGTGTAGCGGTCAAGGTATAGTGATCGGGGTGCACCGGAAGCTGGATCCGTGATTAGCGACACCCACGAAGGAATCTGCGGCTTAGTCTATGGTTATCGGCATTCAAAGTCACTAAGCTCGATCATATCAAATGCAAACTTATGTTTTCTTGCTTTCGTGACGGATATTCGTACTTTAATTGCAATGAGAATTGACCCTAGATTTAGCTATAAATCCACTAATCACCTGAGCTATGCTACGTTCAAAATTACGAAATACACCAGACTTTCATTAATATTGTGGAAAAAATTAAATTACCTTTGTGGATCATATTGGTCCTTCTTACACAGAAATTACGAAGTTCTGTATGCTGAGGTTGCCAGGGAAACAGCCAACAATGTTGTACCGCTGGACGACAGGAGAAAAAAGGCTTCTAGTTTGATGTAATGAATTCAGAGCAAACAATTTTCCATCAAATTGTGGTAAAGAACTTATGGCAAATAAACGAAACTTTATATGGTGTGAATAGGAAAAGTACAAGTAAGTACTCGTCCGCCAGCTACAGCGGCGCCACACGTGACAGGATTTGGAACTACGAAGTGCCTGGCTAATATGAAACGTCATCTCGGGATCATTTGGATGTCGGAATAGGAGGCGTTCTTAACGATTAATGCTATCGTGTCAAAAAAGATAATTATAACGGCTTAGTCTAACGTCTAAGCACTGCTAAAGGATATATCAGAAGCGAAGTCAAAGGAGATAGAGAATTTGTGATTTGCCTATTTATTTTATAACCAGTATGTAGTAATTAATGGAACAATCGAAAATTACGTCATTTAAAGCGTACATACCTTACTTGAGACGAGAAAGAGTAATCTTTGCACTCACGTTCATTCCTTCGCCGAAAATTATTTATTTCTTTTTACTTAGAAAATCTGTGTGTATGCATAAGGAAAATAAACGTATTTAAGTTCACTTGTTCGTCGTGAATAATCCATTTCCTTTCATTTACTATGTTGAGTAGGCGCACGAAAGAAATTAAAACGTATTCATATTAGATCTTGTTTATTTCGGTTGTTACGAAGATTGTTTTCGTTGACGACAATAAGCAAGAAGAAAAAGTATGATGATCCAGACAATTATTGATGCGGACTTTCCACTTAATCATTTATTTAATACCTACATTGGCTTTATGAGTTACCAAATTTGAAAATTTAGCGTTATAAAACATTACAAACTAGCTTTACTCGCGCAGAGCTATACACGAGTATATACGGTAAATGACGTGCTACCTGACATCATCGCATCGCTAGCTCTCGTGATGTGATGGCCGCGGTTGGAAAATTTTCTTGCGGTAAAAGTGGTGAAGAGGGTCCCAACATCGGATTTGCATAGGGGCCCCCGAAGTTATCACACCGGCCCTGGCAGCAATCTTAAATTTTGGCGTAAATGTGTGGAATTAGTACCCCGCGATGGAAAATGTATAATATACCTGAAATTGCAAATTCTAGGGATTGCTTTTACTCCAATATAGTGAAAACTTTGGAATTAAAGTAAAATTTCTAATAATGAAATATCTTACTGAAAATGAATGTGTTTTTCAAGGTGAGATGAAATTCTTGTACCTTTTATTAGTATGTTATATGAAATATTAAAGGTAGTAGCTATACAGAATGATGTAATGTAGCAATTAAAGAATGTATTCAGAGATGAAATTTTGAGAATTGCCTGAGACTTTAACACGTAAATCCCGTAAACGAAGGAATTATTCCGCCTGGGCCCGAACTCTGATACTTCGGAAAAAACGTAATGCCTCGTTGCCCTTCAACTCTAAAGGAATAACAAAAGTACCAAATTTTGTCGCATTCGGCGGCCACCGTTAGTGGAAAAGTATATAATGGAATAAGGGACGTTAAACTCGCCAACAGATGAAGCATAACCTCCTTTGAAAGAATTGAGGCAAAGATTAAAAAAATGTTTCCGCGAGAAACCTGATGGGAATTCTGACCGGTTCATGTTACTTCTGTGGACCGTAGCAGTCACATTGCCAAAGTATGGTGGAGATTGATAAAATTGTGTGAGATGAGATAGCGGACAGACAAATATAGGATTTCGCTTATATATACCTACTAGTTATAATGATGTCCATTATACATTGACGCTTCTTGCAGAGGAGGATTAACACACAACATAAGGGTAGGATACTAATGTTTAGGCACTCCATGTCAGCAGGAGATTCAACATTTTTTCGTAGGTAGTATTATGTGCAAAAGCAACTAGAAAAAGCGGAAATCTTGATAAAGTTCGACAATGTGCCCGCTAATAATTCGCAATTGTTTGAACAAAATTTCGAGGTTTATGTATTTCCATATGCGCTACGTATCTGGAAATTTTTTAAAGGTAGCATTTGTTAAAAACCGAAATAGAGATTATAGACATTTTGATATTTTACCTAATTTGTTTGGCTGTTAAAAATTCTAGAATTTAAAACAAATAGGCGAATGTTTAGGTACTAGGATGCAAGCTGCGAAGCTGAAATTTTTTAGTTATTTAGAGCTCATTGCATATGCACAAACAAATGTTTGAATGTTTCCTTGAAATTGATATCGCGGCCGTAATAAATTGTTAAAATTTAAACAATTAGATAAATATTATTTCACTTGTAGATGAGCTGCGACATTAAAATTTGGCAGTGAGGTGTGAAATTAGTGCACCGCAATGGAAAAATTTATAATGTTCTTAAAAATTGCAAATTTTCGTTTTTGTTTCAATCAAATATTATTCCATAAGGAAAAAACGAAAATTGGCGTAGAGGTGAAATCCTATGAACTAAAAAAATATTTCTGATAATGAAATATCTGTCTGAAAAATTCTTTTATCAAGGGAGATGAGATGCTTGCAGGATGCAAGCACCAACTACTTGCATGTATATATATAGATGTATAGATAGTAAAACAAGAAAAAAGCGCCTTATGTAATTTGCTCCGCAATTCTTCCCTCACTTGTAATTTTTGGATTCAAAATGGCATTGAAAAAGGAAAATTCTACAACAGTTAAAGCAGTCTTCATGTTGGCCTTTTCTTACAAAGTCTTACATAAAATATCAGCATATAATGGGCAGGGCCATATTTTTTTTCGGGGGTTCCTATATTTTGAATTACGCCACTGTTGACCCATTTTTATTTCAGGCTCGATTAAGTTACTTATAAACAAGGGGAGCGGCCCCTACGTGATACACGCGTCAAGCCCGCCCTCCGAGCGCTCCAGTGACTTCGACGCTACGCTGCTCGCTAAGCCGAAAATATCAAGATTTTTAGTTCATTACGTACCGTTTCCGAAATACAAATTTTTAAATATTTTAAACGGCCGTCATTTTGTTTCCGGATGCCGAGCAAATATGAAAGTTTTCCTTGGATATGCTAGTTTTATTAGGTGTTCTTTACGAGCTAAGCGATAGTAGCGGAACGCCTTATGGGAACGTCGATTCCGTCCGCCCTTCCGAATGTTTAATCTGCAGAGCTACTTGGCGGATTTGAATTAAATGAAATATTAGTATCCCTCATTCAAATTTATCACCCAATTGTGATTTTGAACTTAATCCGTCAATTACAACTTCCATTTAATTTGAGCATTTGAATAAAAGTACATATACACGTATCTCGTTAAATGGCATCCGTGAAACAACAATTAAATGTCATATTTTTCACTCCGTAGATCTTTTATGTTATTTAAGGTATCCATTAAAACATTTATTCGGATGGGAGACAACATTTACCACAATAAGACCGCGATACCACATAATTACGAGTTATAGCTTCGAAGATAATAATTCGAGAAAATCCCAAGCATAATATCACATATTTTATTTACATCGATCGATAAGACGGTTCTCTCGGCGAGCAACTATTGAATTCCATATTTTTCTCTCCCATGATATTATATGATCTGGGAAGCCTAGATTAAAAAATGTATTCGGATAGAGGACAACATTGACCACAATAAGGCCTTGGGCAGGGGCGACACTAAGGACGCGTGCCAAAGGTGGCACGCGGAAAGATTTTTTTGGCACATTACAAAATGAAATAAGAAATGCAATGTGCCTCTCGCTAATACAGCGACATGTCAAAAGTGAATCCGGAAATCTAATAAATGTACGTATTGAAACGATGCGAAAGAGGGGCTTCGTTTACAAGAGGTGCAATCGGTTATATTATGATTTTTTCCTCATATAATGCGTTGTTGAAGAGATATTTGAAAAACTAAATTTTTTAGCTGTCACAGCTACACCACCTATCGGCGACTATTGTGAACACTTTACGCTCCTTTTTATTTTATTAGTTTTTGGAGATTCGTGTTTTCAAGTGAATTTAGGTAGTTTAGTTAGCAGTTTATATCGCTTTAAATTTTCTTCAGTGATTAATGGCGGAATCGAGGAATAAAAAAATCAAAATTTTCTGGTGAAGGAAGCGAAAGGATTTTTAAGGATTGGTGACTGAAAGGTATGGTGCAATTGAAACGAACGATAAAGACTTGTGTGTTTTGTGCGGTGACGCCGAAATTACCTACATGCAGACGCGTTTGAAAATCTAATATCTTTAGAGTTTGAAAAGGAAACATCTTACCCCGAGAAGGAACCGTCCCAAAGGTGTCATCGGCCCACAGGGATTATGCTCCGTGTTCTGCCGTTGGCATCAGCACGGAATTCAGTATCTGATATTTTTATTATATCGTTAACATCCGATAAGTATTTTACTGGAAATTGACAAACGGAGATTTATTCCTCACTCCGTCCATGTCACACATCTTCTTCATTACTTCGTTCATGTCACTTATTAAATCGTATTCAAGTGTACCGGTTTTTCATGAGATACCTAATGTTTTTAGTGTGTACCGCCTCCACTATAGATAACATTATCCTGTAATGGACCTTATTTTTCGTTAGCGTTTAATATTATTTGTAGTCTAGAAGATGAGAGATTCGCTCTAATAATTCGATAAAAACACTATATTTCCTAGTTTGTTTTCAAAATACTATCATTTGAATCAAATAGTATAAATTTCTTCCAGTGTAGGAAAAGCCATTCTATATGCTACATTGTAAGAATAGACTCGGATAACATTTTTTAAGATACTGGCACGCAAAGAGCCAAATTTTCTCTTATAAAATTAATTTTGGCCCATTATTTACTGTGGCACAGTCCATTGTGAAGTAAGGATTGCCGTGTAAATATGGAAAAAGAAATATCGATAGCGGAAGTATTTCTTCGCGCAGCAGTGTGGGATAAGCGGAATAGAGGATATAAGAGCAGATTTGCTTTGGATAAATGTTGAACTGAAATTGGAAAATCTTTGAAGGATTTAGGTAAAATACAATAAAACGCAGTATGAAACTTTTTTCGATATTTCTTATCTCAAAACTAGTCCCGTTCCTAGAAAGGGGGCAACAATAAAATCAGATAAAGCCTTATGAACGCGTTGTATCATAGTTATTTATAAAAGGTTTTACGTGAGGCAACTATTTAAAAAAATAGTTGGCATAATATATTTACAAAAAAACCGTAGAACCAAGATATTAGGAAAATGAAAGCTTAATCTAAGAAGCATTTTTTTGCAGGAACAAGTTGCTACAAAACTTGAAATGTTTTAAGCATATAGAAGGTAATCATTCTTTCCTTCATTGAAGAAAATAGTCTAGAATTATAAAAACTTTTTTCTCTTTTCATTGAAATGGACTGGTTTCACGTAAACCTTTGGAACAAAAAAATTATAATTAATTTCACAACATAATATTAGCGTTAGTTTTATTTCACAGTTGGCAAGTTTATATTTTCCTTCTTCATAAATTCCGTATCAGACAAGTAAAACAGCATATATTACAATAGAAAGTGTCTGGCAATGTACGACATGTACATATTCACCATAAAACGGTAGCACAAGGAGTAACAATTTTCATAAACATTACAGCACCTAATTATGTTTATGAAACTCGACGCAATTCAGATCCATAAAGCGGCATTTGAATTTCTAACATTTTAATTTTCATCTGAAGATGTTAAGGTGGAAGAAGATGAACAACTAACAGCCTTGTTACCAGAACTTTCTTCTTCATCCGAATAGCTATTTGATTGTTTTAAATCCACCTCAACACGGGCAGGATGGAGATCGCCTCTGATGTAGTCGGATTTCACTAAATTGAATCACTTCTGGTGGCTGCCTATGGAAGCATCCTTAAGAGGCAAAATATCCCATGTCACCAGATCCTCCTGCCCCTCGCCGGAGCAGGCCGTCTTCCTCAACTTACAGCGCGGGTCGAAGTAAATCACTTTCACGGCTTCGTTCCAACATACGGACGGAGTAGTATTCGTACTCTTCGTATCTGGAGACCGCTTCGTGGTTTTATTCTCTCTGGCGCCGAGTACGTTTGATTCCGAAAAAGAGTACGTAACGCAACCGGTCGCTGCGTTACCGCTTACGTTTTTTAGTGCACGTCATCGAAGCTACGACGTCAACGGACGTAGAATGGTCTCCAGATATGACCTCGGCATCTTTTTCGGGCCTCTCTATGTTTTGTGGAATGCTCGCTGCCACTTGTACACTCTGGAATGAGTGAGTTGGTCTCGCATCATGCTGCATCAAATTTCAATCGCCGCACTCTTCGCTCATGTCTAGCATTTCAACGTCGTTTTCATGCCAATCACTCACGTCCGTCATTTCAACTTCAGTTCCTTTGATGACATTCGTGTCACCGACAGATACACGATGATCGGTGTATTACCAATCTTGATAGTTGAATTTTCCGGCCAAGTTAACTTTGTCAACATAATTATGCTCTTCATATAGATCATGTCTGGAGGCATTAAAGTTTGCTGCAGACCGTTTTCACTGTCGTGATAATCGAGCTCCTGATATTTTTTTCAAGTGTGTTAACTTATTTGGGGTGTTTCTTAGAGGCTATTGTTTAATTCCTAATCGTTTTGATGCTCAGATGAATTGGTACAGTTACCTTCCCCTGCATAAGCATTGAATATTGGGACTGAAGCAGTCTTTAAACGAATGTTGATTTGCGAATCGCTGGAAAAGCGAGAATGACAGAGGTTCCGTTTTGGTTGCGGCTTGTTCTTTGTAATTTTTCCTCTGAAGTCATACTTTAAACCTCGACTTAAACTGATTTCGTTTATTTCTGGGCAAGACACGGGAACAGCCTAGCCGAGATGAATGCCAAAATATGAAAACAGTATTCATCTGCACTAAATAATAAAATAAATATTGAATAAACTGATAAAGTATAATGACAAACTATGGCTATTGTATAACCATGTTTTAAAAATTTAATTACACCTAGTGAGCTCTTTAATTATGTTTTGGTCAAAGGAGTTCAAAAACCCCACATACACTCCGTCATTAATGGTTAATATAAAGGTTAATGTTAAGATGAATATCATCAATGGTTTATATTGAGCAATAGGGGCATATTAAGATACTCAGAGCCCTCGAAATCCGTAGAGAGGGTCGGCGAACACGAGTGTTAACTTCGATTTCGGGTATTTCTGAAAGGTTGTTTAATGTCTCATCGTTTTGAAGCTCAGATGAATTGGTATAGTTACCATCCCCTGAGTGAGCATTGAATATTGGGACTGCAGCAGGCTTAAAATGGATAATAATAAGAAACTAATCTATTTCATCCCGGTTGAACTTTGCAAGACTACCGCTGAGATGCAAGTGGTATAAGTTACGTAAAAGAATAAAAATGAAATGTGCAATTTGAATGAAAGATACATAGTAGGTCAGTACCAACTAAGCAAAGCTCTCGAACAAGCGAAAAATAGTTAGATGCAAATACCTGGCCGAATCGTACGTGCCTGTTTCTGTAGCCGCTAAGTTTGCAGTAGACTAACACGCGCAGTTAGTGCACTCAGGCGGTTAATTATTCGAATATAGGGATAATTTAGGGATTTTCTTAATATCATCATCTGGGAGTGGATTTTAAAAAGCTCTGTTTGTACCCGTTCTACAAACAGGGTTTTAATGAAATATTTCGAAACTTTAATAAACAGAACAAAAAAGTATCGAGATAGGTGAGAATAGCATTTTGATTCATCAATACAAATAAATGAAGACAATATGTTTACTTTGCACTCATGTGTAAATGAGGATTTTATGGACTTTTCTCTTTAACGCTGATCTTGTGTGTACAATTTCATCGTTAACGAGTTTTTAAGTTGCTTTATTTTAGCACAATAGCGTTTTTAATTTTTATGCCTGCATGTGTTTCCTTTGTTTCTGCATGGCTCAAAATGCCCCCCAGGTTTCCCACGAGAAAGTAATTTGAATTTTCCGCTTGTATTCATTTATGAGGAGGTTATATGCCCTCCGTTGGTGATTTTTATATTATTTAGATCCCTTATACTTTTTGACAGCCTCCAAATGTGCCAAAATTTTGTATTGTTTTGTTATTCCTTTTGATTTTAAGGGCAACAATGCATTTCATTTTTCCTAAGTGTCAGAGTTCGAGTCCAGGAGTAATTTTTCCTTCATTTATGGGATTTTCATTTTTTACGTGGGCAAATCATTTTGTCCCAGACTGTATATTTTTACTTCTTCCCTGATGACTGTTTTTACAATATAGAGTAAAAAAAGTCAATTTTTTATTTCATTTTCAGAAAGATCACAGAGATACAATTGAGAAAATGTATTCCTTTTTTAATAATAAGTTTTCTTAACAGTGCAAAATGACCATAGCCATTGATGCACTTAAAAAATCAATTACTGTATTTACCCTAATCAAAGACAACCCCGAATCTAAGATGAGTGTCAAAACAGAAAAAAAATTTCATGCAGTCGGGGGCCGGACAAGACTGAAGTAATGGACGAGGAGTGGCCATTAAGTACAACACGCTGTGATTGGGAATAGAGATAATTTTCCAGTTAAATCTATTGCTTAATTTATGAAGAGATCTTTGGTCAACTGTATCAAACACCTTAGCCAGGTCAATATAGCATACATCAACCTGGGATCTTTGTTCAAAGACCAGAATGATTTCATGGTGTATGACAGTAAGATTCGTTTCAAAACTAACATTTCTTTAGTGGTAACTACATAATTGAGAACAAAATTACATATTATATGTATATACAGCAATATCCCACGACCCCGATGTACGCAGATTTGTTATTATGCGATACACTTGATAAAATATTTCCTTTGTTATCTAGAATAACATTAAAGTAAAAATTGTAAACAACAAAAAATGCAAAGTAGCGCCAACCTCTACAGCCAATCAGCAATTGAGAGCTCTCAGCGAATAAATGTATTTGTTTACATATACTTAACTGCAGCACTGCAGTTTGCATGTAGCATTTCTCTGCCACAGATTATTCATTCTCCTATATTTTTATGTATCTATATTGATTTAAAAGCAAAATATTTACAATATGGCTTCAAAAACATGCAGGTGTTTATTTCTTTGTTATTATTATTTAATTCTTAAGTTTAAAATGAAAAAGTTGTAAATTATGTGAGAAAAATACTTATACAATACATTTATTTTAGACCCTGATATATATGCATCTTTTCCAGGAATGCACCCTTCACGTATATCAGAGTATTACTGTATACAGGCAGTTCTTGTTTTGTGCAGTTTTGAAATACGTGAATTTGGATTTACATGGTTTATTAATTTAGGCGCTCTCAATTTACACGGTCCAAAAATTTACATTCTAACTCTGTTTAAAATGAACCTTTAAAGCACAATGAGAGAAATCCTGGCAACTCTATTGGCAGCATCTTTTCTCATAAGTCACTTCCCACTGGGATCGGCCTCAGCTTCTGCATGACTTTATAGTGAACGAACATTCCATATCGTTGTGCTTTCATGAATTGTTTTGCCCTTCCATTACATCAAGCAAGCATTCTTCTACTTCCTCCACTCAATCTTCTCCCCCACTGTCGCCTTCAGTGTCATCCAATGCAGATGACCCTTTCCCTTAATAACTCCTCCACTCACCTCATCCTCTCCACCAGCTCCAGTAAGCTTGTCCGGCACAGCAGTTAATGTGTCTTTCTTACTACATATTTATTTGTCTCAGGTTTAAGTTTATTTTCTACTTGAAATTATTGTATTAACTTATTGTATTGTATTCTATATTAAAATTTGAAATTTTGGTTATGTTGAGTAGGGTAATACAGGAATGCACTCCCCCTTACCTGGACATTTCAATTATTTTATATGGGAAAATTGTTCTCGATTGACGAATATTTGATTTACATGGTAGTTTTCAGGAACACATTAACTGCGCAAATCGAGAACTACCTGTATATGTACAATATAAAACACATCTGGAGTAGCAATCGAAGCAACTGGGTTGTAAAGTGTAAAATTTGGCATCAGCAATGCCAACGACTGAGTTCAGTACCCTGGTATTTCGAAAAACTCACTCCGATAAATCTAAATTGTCTCTCCGTATGACCTCTGATGGTCTTAAAATAAACTTCTAGGAAGGACCGAAAAAAAACTCGGTTGTTTTGAAAGGAAAGAATACATTAGCCAGAGTATACTTGGGCTTGTCAGAATTTGACCTTCACCTCGACCCGAGTATACTCAGGTGAATCAGGGAAGTGGTTCAAGTTATTTTGATGCCCCTTTGATTTTGATGCTCTAGGCACATGCCTAGTCTGCCTTGGGGTAAATCCAGCATTGCTGGGAGATATGGCACCTATAGCAAAATTTCAATGAAACACCTTATGTAGAATGATTTATGTAGTATTATCATAAAAAATATAGTATTTCTTATCAATAACTTTAAAATTTGAGTATTAAATTAATAATTATTTATGGGAAAATAAACTTTTAGCAGTTTTTGTGGGAATGTATGGCACCTTTTCCAAGTAGCACCTATGGCAAATGCCACCTTCACCCTAGCCTAAATACAGCACGGTAAATCCGGCCCTGGGTGTACATAAAAATTTCTGGTACCTCATAATGGTAAGAATGATTTATTGAAAAGTTGGGACCCAGAGGTCATCTAGGTAGGATGTGAAGTTGCAAAAATAATTAATATAAACCTTTTTCTCAACAAAATTATTGTAATATTTAATGTCCTGAAATTTTTAAATTTATAATTCATATATGTATAGGTAATACTAAAATACATTTTATGAAAATTCCATTTCTTGGAAAAGATGGATGTTTTTATCATATTGGGAACCAGGGTTTTTGACAAAATGGTTAGAGGGATTCAAGATGCATAAGGTTAAGAACCTCTGCCCTACATCATAGAATTACGAAGTAAAAAGCGGTCACACTCTGAGACGGTGTATGCATTCGAAAAATAGACGTTTTGGTACAGTTTACAAGCAATAAAACCTCTAAAGGCACTTTTGGCTTGGACTTTCATTTGATGAGTTCAGAGCTCGGATGTATTTTGCCCTAGTGAGAAAGTGTGATTGGTCAGAAATATGTTTTACACTATTCTTCATCTGTGTTTACATAAAACAATTTTCTCAGGCAATATTTTTCTGTGGTGACACTTCACTAATTATACGGTTGAACTTTTGTTTATAGAGATAATTTTAGGAACAAGAAAGTTTTAAAAATATTCATAGGAGGCACTTCATATTTGTGCTAAAATATCCGAAGGTTACATGATGTAATCTTAGGATATTTTAACCAGGGATGTAACTTACATTAGTTTATTGGCTACAGGGTTAGAGTAGGCAACCCTCCACTACAGGAGTGATTTACAATGTTGAATTTATCCACACAATCACAACTTGAAATATGTGCTCAAAAGTTCCAGCAAGACAAAAAAAATTGAGGAAATATGCCTTCATATACAATGGGAATAGGGAATGAAAATATGTGATGAAAAATTAAAAAATCACTTTCAAATTGTTAATATATCTGTTCAACAATCAATTTCCGGATTTCCACAACATATAACTTTGTTTTTGAAGATATATCCAAATTTCACAGCTTAACTTAATCACATAAAAATGCCCCACCTGGAGAGCAATTTGTGAAAATTTCACACCCACTTATGCTTTAATTACTGTATTTACCCGAATCCAAGGTGTTTTTTTCCAAATTTCCACTTGCAAAAATCGAGTGAAAATTATGTATGAAACCATATACCATCAATACATCACAGTCAATTGATCGCGCGTCAATTTGTCATCCTTCAATTCATGGCGCATTAATTCGTCACAAGATAAACTCATCACACGTCAATACATTGCACGACAAACTCATCGCTAGACAAATTGTAAGGCAAGACACCACGACTAGTGTATGGCAGGGGGATGCAATTTTGGTTGGGTGTCACTCCTTGCCATACACTATCCAATGTCTCTCGCGTAATTCTGGTATTATCGAAATATAAAAAATTATTTTGTGGAAAAGTGTCTCCCCCTGCCATTCATCAGTCATGGTGTATTGCGATGAATGTCGAGAGATGAATTGACATGCAATGAGTTTGTTGTGCAATGCATTGACGGGCGACAAATTGTTACTGCGCTGAATTAATGCATGACGAACTGACCACGACGAGTTGTCATAGAACCATAGGAAGTATGATTACACATTTTATCGATGATTTTTAAACAAATAAAACACGTGATAAAACAATTTTATCTACTAAAATTTTTCATTGTAAACTTATGATCCAGAATTCAATTAATAGTCTTAATTTTAAAAATAGATTTTTAAAATTCCTTCTTTTCAAACAAAAATTTGAAACAAACCATTTAAATTAATGAATGAACTAGTACATAGGTGTGTTCGAAATATACACCAAATACATTGTGAGAAATAAGACCATGAAATCTTTTTTCTGTTTTGACAATCTACTTAGATTCGAGGTCATCTTGGATTTGGGTAAATACAATAACAACATCATGAAAATCCCAGAACATTTAAACTTGGGATGTTCATCTTTAACAAAATGTGAGAACCTAGTTTTTTGACCAACTCATATGACAATTAAAAGAAAGATTAACAGCTATGTAAAACTTTCATCTTCACAGTGTATGCCTTTTTTACCGATCACAGCCTTTCAAGAGTAATGAACATAAAATTAAAATACCACTTCATGCTTCCATTCCTCCATCCAAAACTGTTCCATCTGAAAGAAAAACCAAGCTGACTCAACCTTGATCTCTTCAATAGCCCTCTTCTCTCCCTCTGCCTGGTCTCCATTTTTACTCCCCTTCTTCAAGTTAGCTTTTTTCAATTTACCCCTCCAATGCACTTTTACATAACCCTTATTTTTTCCAATTTACTCTCCCCTGCAAGGTTACATTAATAGTAGGTTTATAGGTTTATAGAATTCTCCATAGAAAGAGGTCAAAGCACTAAATAATAAATCTATGTCAACTGATTAGATAGATTATGTTACATACATACATGGTTTTCATACTTAAATATTAGGTTTCTAAGATTATAGAAATAATGCCAACAGCTCAGGGTTCATGTGACAACATAAGTCAAACCCATAACTGAATGTGAAGACTGCTGTGCGTTATTTTATTAGTATTGCAAATATTTGACATAAATAACTGTGAAAACACGACATGTTCACCAAAAAAGTGGCCAGCATGAATTTCTTACTGAATACCACTACTCTAACAAGGAGAGGACACAGTAGTGGGGTCACGAATTTTTATGAAACTTGGTAGGTGTATAGCTCTGGATTCCAGGATCACTGCAAACCCCCCTTTTGATAATATACGGCCGATAGTTTTTTCCGAAAATCACGATTAAATATTGCAATTTCACTTCAACTGGTATAAATTTAATAATGCACGCCTCCTTTTACAAATCCTTTTTCGCATTAAAATTTAACTGGGCAGTCACGTTGATATGTTTATTTTTTTCTATGTTGTTTGGTGGTGATTCGGATTTTTTTCTCAAGTAACTCAATGCACAATTGTCTGCACAAATTTTACATTATTGAATCGCATATTCTTCATTGATCTCGACACATGCTACATCCTATATTGATGCTTATGACATGGAAAGGATCCCTGATATTATTTTTGCGAAGACTTCATCCGAATACATATAATATAGGCGGAGGTATATCAGGCAAAGGGTCGTTGAAAGTATAAAAAAACATGAACTGGTGAGAAGTCTGTTAAAAGTACAGTAATATAAATAAATAAAAATATTTCTTTTATGAATCCTTCAGAAATTTGGATGATTGATTAAAAGCATTAATAATTTACAATCTTCAATCATCACTGGGACCAATGATGGGGAGAGTTAGAAGGGAAACTAATTTTATTATGAATCGACAGGTATAATGGAACTTTTGCTTTATGTTAGAAAATTTCTTCACAGTTTCCTGGATGATAAGAGTCATAGTAACATTGGAAACAGATCAACTTTCTGCACCAAGAACATTTTGCAAAACTCTGCTCCTCACAAATGTATTTTCCATTTAAAACATCATCTTGAAATTTTATTTGGTTAACGTTGAAAAAGACTTCTCTTTTATCGGTGAGCTTGGATGCAAACCATGCATACCTGATCATTTCATGGAAAATCGGAGCTGAAAGCTGGTTATGAATTAATGACTGTATTTTAATTACATCCATATGGCTGTTGATTTCCCTCTTTTGTTGGAGCAACTGTCCAGCATTTTGCTGCCGTGAAATGAAAATTTTAACCTGACGATAAAAGTATACATCAAAAGGGTGACACACCGAGGTACACTTTGGGGGAATAACTTTGATGCCGCAAGTTGGCTTGTTGTTCACATTCATGAATCATTCATTGTGCAAGGCCTGGCTTGTCTGTCTTGACCACGAATCTATAAGAAGCAGGATCGTTTTTTCTGTCACATATGGCTTTAATACCTTGTCCAAATACATTTCATAGTTGGTAGTATGCAACTAACTTCCCCGAATTCGTGCAAGCCACGAACACATTCTTACAGTGGCCGATGGCATCACTAACACCCTGTTGCACTTTCGGCCCAAATATCTACATAGGTTCTTGCAGGCAAATGAAAACTTTCGACAAAAGCTTTCCCGATAGTATGATACTATATTGGGCCATATACAAATGTGTCATTTTGCTCAGTTTACTTACATAAATTTCGGTTGCTCTTTCACCCTGATGGGATAGAGTACACTTGATCTGGGCATGATACAGGTTTGATTGGCATTGATTACCAAATTAGGGTCATACAGATAAATCAGCTTTTGGACTTGCTCCTGAAATGCATGGCAGCCTTCATTGTCTCTTCAGGGCATATTTTTTCTCTGTGACTAATGTATCTCACGACCTGTCTTAGGCGGATCTTGTGCCTTCTTTTAAATATTTTCAACCAGGATTGTGACGCCTCGAATTTAAATCCGCCGGAAAAATGTTGAAGAGCAGCTGCCATCCCCCACTTCCACAGAATTCTCATTGTAACGTGGTCTCCATTTACTCGGGCTTAACAAAACCTAACATAAACCCACCTGTCGATGGCATTCTGCTTATCCCTAAAACTTCCTCCAGATAGGTTATCTCTCCCATATTTTGATTCTGTCCTTTCTCGTAATACGTCGAGACACTCGCGCAATAAGGGATTTTAGAGACCAATATGGATGCAGATTCGCAGCAGTAACAACATTAATTTTAGTTTCCAGAGGAATGATAGAATTGATAATTTTCTTTGGGGATGGCACATATGGACCGTCACTAAAAGTTGGACTAGAACAGCCTTCTTCCTCAGTAGATTGTCATCTTTGCCAAGCAGGTATTCATCGATGAGGACCATGCTGTCCATCATTCCCACAATACAATTGTACATCTCATGTCTGATGGTGATAGCGCGATCAGAAATCTCCTGACTAATGTGATCAGAAATTAAACCACTTTTGCGAAGAAGGTTGGCGTAAAAGTTAAGCGCATCAGCGAATAAATGAGGTTTCTCCAAATTTTCATCTTCGATCGGCAGGATGCATCTTGCCGAAGATGGATCTGGCAAAGATTCCACCCTATAATTTCAGTCTGGAATTGTACAGAGAAATTAAATTTTCAACGACCTGTAAAAAATTGACCAATGTACAAGATATTTTGAAAAACAACAAAAAATACTTACTAGAATCGTATACTCAAAAAAAATATTCTTCGACTTTTGCTTGTTTGTTGAAAAATAACTCGGTAAAAGTCACACAAAACAAACGGAGGTCCACAGAATGAAAACAAATTGCCAGTAGATTTGTGTTAAAAGAAGCTTTTAATCAATCAACCAAATTTCTGAGGGATTCATAAAAGAAATATTTTTATTTATTTATATTACTGTACTTTTAACGGACTTCTCACGAATTCGTTTATTTTTTTTATACTTTCAACGATCCTTGGCCTGATATACCTTCGCCTATATTACGTATAAGTATTTGGATGAAGTCTTCGCAAAAATAATTTCAGGGATCCTTTCCATGTCATAAGCATCAATATAGGATGCAGCGTGTGCTGAGATCAATGAAGAATATGCGATTTAATAACGTAAACTTTGTGGAGACAATCGTGCATGGTTTTGCTTCCACAGTATCTAGTAACTCGATTTAACAAATGACTTTTAAGAGCAACAATAGTGATAAATTCTATACCCTAACAAGAAAGATATAGAAAGAAAGTGTTGCTTGGCATCCACTATTATCAAAAGGTCAACCATCCTAAATATGAAATAAATTCGGGAACTAACTAAAAGTTTCTGCTTCCTATGATCATGGAATCAAAATACTCAAAGGCTGCAGTGCACCCTTTAACCTTTAAATGCCTGGCATGCTCAAAGGTGCGGGCACGCAAAATGTCCTGTTCAGCAAGGATGTACCCAGGGAGAGGGTCCCCCTCCAGTTTACAGATATTTGTGGGATCTGATAACCATGTTACAAACGTGCTACATTGCCTCTTGCTATGCTGCCACTTGCTGCATTGAGTTATGAGAAATAAAAACGTTATAAAAGTTTATATATTATTTGAATAGGACTTTTATTTAATCAATTGCTGGAAATAGGTTTTTGGCCTCAGATCGCCCCCCCAAAGTAAATTTCTGGGTACATGAATGCCGTTTGGTGCCTGGCGGGCCCATGCAGGCAGGCTTAGTTTGGAGGTCGCCCAAAGATGTTGCATTCATCAAGGATGCATGAAATTTGGGAAGGGTCCTCCTAGAGGTCTGCTCTCAAGATGTGTCAAGGCAAACATGTGGTAGATCCAACTACTGGGGGTGAAGACATCTCACACAGAGAGAAAACAGGAAATAGGGTGAGAGTGTTAGCCTAGCCCCTTTCCAACTTCCTAACTCTGACCTCTCCAAGGCCCAAGGATGTTGGAAGTGGATGAAGAAACTCAGCAAAACTTTTATTTTTTCATTTCTGGGGGTCGACTGTGCTTCATGAATGCAGCTTACTTTTGAACAAAGTCCTGGTAGTATGGAACGAAGTGAATCAACTAGACCAATTTCTGCTGCAGCTGAGCCAGTTGAGTCTTCAGCAAATACATCCATCAAAGCATCCAAAGCCTCTGCCACAACCCACAATTCTTCATCTGCTCTAGTGCTGACTTGAAGTAGAAAAGTTCTTACTTGCTGAATTTCACAAAAAATAGAAGGAATTGTCTGAATGCCTTCTTTATATTTTCAACAATATCATTCTATATAGCTGCTTTTTACTTATGATATAACATATAGGAGGATACTAATGTTTAGGCACTTCCAGATGAGCTGGAGACTCGATAATTTTATGTGGATAGGACTATGTGCATAACTGACTAGAAAAATCGAAAATCTCAAAAAAGTTTAACAACACAGTCGCTAAAAATTCACAAATTTTTAAGGTTTATGTATTTCTGAATGTGCTATGAAGCTGAAGTTGCTTGTAAAGGTAGTATTTGTAAAAAACCAAGTAGAGATTATAGAAATTTTGATATCATTATAAATAGTTGCTTCTTATATATATATATATATATATATATATATAGGATATATCATGTAAAACCTAAGGTACTTCTGGAAGTGCTACAGAGCTGAAATTGGCAGGAAGATAGGTCATTGAGACCTCAGGAAAAACTCTGAAATTCCAGAAAAAGTTATATTTAAGGGGTATTTTAGGCCCCAATGTCTAATGTCCAATGTCTATAGCTAACAAGATACACATAACATCCAAATCTAAAGGTGAACTGCCTCTTATGCTGGAATTGAAATAGTCCTAAATAAAATTAAATGAGAACATATGAAATAATCATGCATAACTGAGTTTATTCAATGTTATTCACATAATTTCCAGAAAATTATCCATGGAAGACAGTTAATATAACTTACGGTGCAAATTAATTAATACAGAAGCAACTTATACAGAGATAACTGAAGAATAAAAAGTTTATCTGTAGGAACTGGTTTGTAAAGAATTATGCAAAAGTCTAAACATCAAAATAAGTGAGAAATATGAAAATACAAAATAATTTTTTTAGTCATAACAATAAAACCTCTAAGCTTTATAAGTGCATACATTTATTCCTCTTTTCTGAGCTCATTAAAGTCACTGCTAGCAAATGATTAATCAGCGATCACTGGCTTCAAGATTTTCTGACAGGGATCCAATCAAATCCAGTTATTGAAAGTGTCAATTTCTACAAACGATGTTGCATCGTTTTTGAAATTCTAATCGTATCATGATATACAAAAGAAGAACAATTTCCACAATTTTTGGAGTACATGCACATAAAATTATTCTCGCAGCACACACAAAACAAACTTTCTAAGGTCCAATCACAATTTCTTTCAACAAATAAATAATTCTGAATCCATATCAACCAATAAGTATGAAGGAAGACATTAAGCATATAAAAATTGATTCGTTACGATAACTAAAATTGGTCAACTGTAATAAAGCAACAAAATATTAAATTAAATTAAAAATAATCAACTATTCAAATGCTATCTTCGCTCTGTTGCCAGTGCCATGAGCAGGTTCAAGAAGCTCCGAGGGCAAGTGACCCAAAACTTCTTTAGATGTATAATGGCAGTATTTTTTGGCCTTCATCTACATTCAGGTAATTGAAAAAACCTGCACTTGAGTTATCTGCTATCAGCAACATTATCATCTCTAGACAACTTGTAACACATGGTAGCATTGCTGAGACTCCGTCTGCAAAAGTCAACCAATTGGTGTAATCAAAACATAAGAAATTATAAGAGATAAAGAAGAAGAAGAATGAATAACAAAAAATATTTAAAATTAAATTGGTTTTAATGATATAAGGAATTGTTGAATGAAATCAAGATTCAATTAACATCTTAATCTAACAGTACTCATATGATTCTTTCCTATAACTTATATACTGATGCTCCTCGACTTACAGATTATTGAATTAATGGATTTAATTCCCATGAATTTTAAAAAAATGTTGACTCGGAAATATTCAGTAAGTGCATAACGTAAGCAAGCAGTGTTTGGGAACTACTTGGCATCACGTTTGGAAGAAAGCATTACCTTCATTGTGCACATTCTGATCACCAGAAGAAGAAGAGGCATCTCAGTATTGTTCTACATCGCCTAATAGATGAATCTTGACTTCTGTTTGTACATCTCTCGGATTATTTTTTTCATGTTTTTCTCATAAAATTTCTGCTGTGCCGCCCATTACAAAAAGGCTAATAGGCATGTATAGTATGCTAGCCTGTACTGTACATAAGAACTTAGTCTATATGAGGCACTTCCGACTTACAGAATTTTCGACTTACAAAGAGATTTCAGGAACCTAACCCATCCGTAGGTCGGGGAGCATCAGCATACATGGAGGTTGTAGGGAAAAATCATTCACCAATTACCATCAAAGCTATGCCTATTAAAATCACAAAGTATTTAATTTGGAATTAGATGCTGATAATAAAATGGAAAATTTTTTTAAGTACAAATACAGATAAATGAAGCTCACATAGGCAGTGGCAGATTACTCACTAGGTGCAATAGGCGCATGCCCCAAAATGAAATATGAGAATAGAAAATTAAAAAATAATACACGTGATAATCAAATTTCAGGTGAAATTATGATAGATATGGGCATACGAGTAGTGTATAAGATGCAAACAGGTCCACAAGATCATCAAAGAGACTGTGCATGTGCGAGTATTCTGCTTATGTGAGAATCCATGCATACACCTTGCACCCAGTGGCCCTACTATTTGCATCGACCATATGACAGTGTTGATAAGATATTTTTTGTTTTTATCATTTGCAATGTATGATAAGTTAATATTGTGTATTATAATTTAAAATTGTCTCTATGCCATTTATCAAATTGTTAAAATATAACAATTGTAAGTACCTACGTATATTATATACATATTTGTCTAATTCGAACGATTTGTTTTTCCAAAACATTTTTTAAAACTATTTTTAAAAATATCTATCTTATTGTTATCCCCATAGAAAATGAAGCAGCCATTTGATTCAGGAGCAAAGAAGTGAAAACTACAGAAAGAAACGAAAAATTGGCAGAAAAAACAGAAATACAATGGCTGCATTTTTTAAACCATCTAGCTCAGTGGCAAAAATAGGTACATTTAAAGAAACAGAAGTCAAAATCAAATAACAAGAAGGTACAAAGGACAGTGAAGTAGAATTGATCGAAAATATAGAAGAAACTGGAATAAAAGACCAAAATCTAGAAGTTGAAGAAATTGATAATATTGAGAATGAAGCAAGTGAATGATTAATAAATTATCCAAATGATATTGCATTATGGCCAATATCTTTAAGTAATAATGCCATTAACTATTATTTAATAAACCCACCTAGTAATATAGGAGACATTAATGAACTGAAAATTGAATATACTGAGAGGAACAGGGTTCTGATTTTGTGCAACATATCTATTTTTTCAGCATCCACAAGGCGATGGAAAATTTTCATCAACTCTTTAAAAAGCAAGTATTCTCATCATATAAAAAGAATAAGTGATACTAGGTGGTCGACTTGAGCTGATGCAGTTTTAGCATTAAGAGAAAGCTATGCATGCATTAAAGAAGCTTTAAAAGAAATAACTATAAATAAAAATAAAAACCAATGGGCAAAACAGAATCACAAAAATTATTAAAATTTTTTATAATTGGAAGCAACGAATCTGCTCAAATCTTTAGCAGAATTTATTTCACATATTCGGAATGATTTTGAAAGCGTTGAGAGAGAAGCAGCTCTTTTAAAAACTGATAAGGAGCTTGATGATGTAAAAACCAGGGTAAAAAAGAGAAAACTGCAACATGATGAATCAAGAAACAATGAAATAATTCATTCACCGAGGAAACTGGGTGGTCATAATAGAAAAACATAAATACTATGAAAAGGTCAATACTATGTTAAAAGAAGGACCCTACACAAAAATTTCCAAGAACCCCCTAAACAAGATGATCACAGACACAAAAAACACCTTAAAAACTTGTGCCACAATAATCAAGAAAAAAATCCAAACCCAACTTCATATCTCAAACCCTATAATCCCTAGGATGTACTGCCTCCCAAAAATACATAAAAAAGACATCCCCCTCAGACCTATTGTCTCTGCCATCAACTCTCCTACATACAAAATTTCCCGATGGCTAAATAAACAGTTCAAACAATGGCCTCTTACTCAAGAGTCGCTTATTAAAAATAACACCCATTTCATCAATGAAGTTAAAAACTTAACCCTCAAAAACACTGAAATTCTAGTTTTGTTCGATGTTGTGTCCCTTTTTCCCAGCATACCAATAGATGTAACACTAAATTTCCTTGAATCCTGGCTCAAAGAACAAAACTTACCACAAAAATCAGTCGATGAATACATCCTATTAACACGCCTTTGCATGAAACAGAATTTCTTCCAAATAAACAGTAATATATATATATATATATATATCATATATCACGATTGAAAACCTAACTAAACTAACTAAATACATATTTAGTACGTTTACCTCATTATTAGAAATCTTGTGTGCGTGTATTTGAGTGCTTGCATGTGTGATTGTTTTGTCTGTTAGGTCCCTGTCATTGCCGGAAGGCCCATAAATCTACAGGCAGCTGTGTGCGATACTAGGTCCCTGGCGTGGTTTAATCTCCCATAAACCTAGTATTATTTCCCTGTTTCTTTCCCCTTTTTTTCCCTTACCTCTTGGCGTGTATATGTGTGTGTGTTTGTGGTTGATTAGTAGGTCTCTGTCGTGGTCATACTGACTCACAAACCTTCTAGCAACGGTGTGGTTTTTTTTGGGTCCCTGGCGCAGAGTAATTTCTCGCAAACCCGGTCCCGTTTCCTTTCCACCTTTATGATTAGTGCTTGTGCGATTGAGTGAGTGAATGTGTGAGTGATATAAGGTCCCTGGTATGGAGTAACAACCCCTAAACCTGTAAGTTTATAATTTTTATTGTCTTTTGCTTTTCCTGCCTTTCCTCCCCCTTTTTCATTGTGTGTCTCTAACTTTGAATTTTACGGTTAAGGAGTTAATTCTATTTAACATCAATTTCGCCGCAGTCTCCATCTTTACTTATTTTGTTTTATTTTATAGTTCATTTGTATATTTATAGTTTTATGATGTTTTATTTAACAAAGATTATTTTGTTGTACGTTGTGTTTTGTTTAATATCAATATTTTAAACTGCATTGCAATTAAAGTAATAAAATAATTCCCTTATATATATAAGGTAAAATAGTTATGGGCCTCCAAAATAAATTGTGCCTAGGGCCTAGGGCCACTGCATATAGGCATTTTAAAGATTAACAATGATAAAATAAAAATCTCCTGTAATAGTACCATTTCATTTGCAATAGTTAATGGTGACCTAAGTTCATGAAGAAACTACAGAGGGACATAATAATCGACATACTGATCACAAAAGTTTGGCATCATCTTCCTCATCATCATCATCATCATCCCCATCATCGTCTTCATCATCATCCACCCCCTGGCCTCCTTGGCTATCATGAGAATTGCAATGACTGTGTTGCTGATCCATTTTCCAGCAGCTGGCCATCATCAAAGCGCATCCCCAGCTCCTTGAAAACTCTTGCCCTGAAGTCACTCTCAGGACCTCCATTACTGCCATACCCATTGCCTATATCACCGTCCTGCATGCCAGCAAAATTGAAGTATAAAAACATTTGAGTTTCATAAAACAATACAATTTTAATGATAAGGATGACTTATGCAACTGAAATGGTGAACATGAAACAACATAGTTTTTTGGAATTCTGGTACAGTTAAGTATTAGAGTAAAGACTAGATAAGGAGACTCGAAGTCATATTCAGATAAATCGAAAGCATGAAAATTTTGTGAATAAAAACTTGAAAGGTATATTTTTACATTTTCTGTTAATTTAATGATGGAATTAAAATCAATAATGAGTATAAAACAAAGTCTCTTAAACTTTAGAATTATATTTTAAAGAGAGATAAAATAATTTGACCTCTATCAGGTAAAAAACAATCAAGATACCTTTTAAAGTGTTTTATCTAAAAACCATTTAAGTATTATTATTAAAAAGAAAACAAACTAACCCCAAAAATTAGAAGCAACTAAGGTGATATTCTGTGAAAATGCCTAAAAATCCATGTAATTTTCCTACTTTCGTATGTTAATGTTATGGAAATGCTATTCTGTGGACCCCATGAGGTTCCCAAGACCCCACGGATTTCAAACCTTTTGGTCCTATTAGATAGCATGCCAAGTTTTGTGGCTCTTGGATCAACCATGTGGACAAACATAGAAACCAACATCCAAACAAACTTTCTGAATTATTGTATAGATAATATCATTAATTTCGACCAATGAGATAAACATACAGTGGTCTTAATCCAAACACAAAATATTCCATTTATTTCTAGGATTATATTATTATGCCATTGATTTTAATGTACAATGTAAACTTATGATCACGTCATTATACTAACACATGAAATTTAGTAATACGTGAAAAGCATTTTAATAATGTGTTTCGTAGTTTTTCGAGAAATTTTAACTTTTTTTAATTGTTAAATATAATGGCATCATATCTACTTCACAATTCTTTTATTCAAATATGTGCTAAAGGCAAGAATGATGTCATAACACAAAATATCCTAATTTTTCCAAAATTTTAGCATATTGTATTAATGATGATCATTCTTATTGCTCATACAGGATGATCTTAGGCATGAAACTTGAAATACAAAAACTTGGACACAAGCCGATTGCCAGAGAATTTAGAAATTATGGATAGTTTCATTAATTTCGCAGAAAACTATAAATATTCTGTGACAACTCATGGAATTTATTATGGAATAAATAGTGAAGTGCTGTTGCCTTGGAGATGTTTCTTATGCCACAAAAATATCATCTTCTCGGAAAAAGTCCTCAAGGCATGTAACCTATGGAGCATAAATTTATTAAAAACAAAAGATAAACAGAAAATTAGATCCAGTTTCCCTATCCGAGTTTTTACAATTTTTACATATAAATAATTATTCAATAAAATTAGACCTTATTTTGGACAACTATTTAGGCAAGAGCCAAACTTTTATTTAAAAACAAACTATGAGAAGCATAAGTTAATTACAAGAACCTTCATGTAATGATAGAAACTAATGCATAAATGTTCTGGTTCTAATTTGGACACCCTTGATCCACCTTACTTCTATATGACGCTCGCATAATTTATGCTTTTGTTAAGATTGTCTCCGATCTGGGGGTGGGGGGGGGAGTTGCTTGGTTGCCACCTCCCTGTCTGCACAACTGGTTATGTGAGTTAACCATCCTTATAACGTACATTCGCTGATGATGATGCCGTATGTATTTATATTTTATTTATTTAGTAATGATTTCACATGGAGCTTTAAAATAGCATTTCACTGTGAAATATTAAAACACAAATATAACATTAATAAATAACATCAATTAATAATATTAGCATATAGTGCCACTTACTTAAAAACTGAGAGGACAGTTTCATGAAAGAGGGAGGTGAGAGGCGAAAAACATCAATATCAGAAGGGAGGGAATTTAATAAGTATGGAAGACGGCAGAAAAGGGAACGCTGTATAAATGAAATCCTAGGGGTATTAGTGTGAAGAAGTTGGGATAATCAGGTTGATCTAGAGGGCACATGAAAGTTGAGAAAAGATAATAACTCCGGGCAATTAATATGAGAATTTATAATTTTGTGAATAAAAGAAATATCTTGTTTATGATAATTGGTAGAGAGATTGTCAATAGCTATTGTGCAGAGGACTGTATGTTTTGTAGCATAACAAAAAGAAGGAACACTTATTCTAATAATTTTTATAAAAAAATTCATAATTTGCTCAATGGAGCGTAATTAGTTATGCAGGAGGAGGGCAAAATTGGTGAGCAATGGGAAATTACGGGAAGTACAATAGAGCAGAAATACGTCCTCAGAGACACAGGCTCCCTAGGCTCCGTGTATCTGTAAAAGAATGCTAAGGAGAGAGAGAGAGAGCCTTTCTCTTCATCGTGAAAATGTGTTCTGAAAAGTATAGTTTAGTGCCTATTATAATAATATTAGTTGATGCATACCCAGTCACAGTATCCGGCAATCAGGTATCCCTTGGTCTTCTCGCTCCTCGACAAAATTTTCTCCGCCCGCATAAGGGATGTGTATTGTCTCCAACATCATGCCCCCCCTATTAAAGTCTCCCCTTGCATAAACCCAATATGCCACATCCCTCTGTTCTCCCTCTCCACCCACTGCCCCTTCACCCCTCCCTTCCCCCTCAACCATTTCTTCCCCCTCTCCCATTACTTCCCCCTCTCCCATTTCTTCCCTCTCTCCCATTTCTTCCCCCTCTCCCCTGTCTTGTCCCTCACCCCTCTCTTCCCCCTCTCTCATTTCTTCCCCCTCAACCATTTCTTCCCCTTCACCCACTTCTTCCCCCTCACCCATTTCTTCCCCCTCTCCCATTTCCTCCCCCTCTCCCCTGTCTTGTCCCTCACCCCTTTCTTCCCCCTCCCCCCCCACAACCCTATCATCACCTCCTATAACGGTCACCTCTTGTAATTCATCCTCCTCCTCCTCTTCAACCCTTGCCCTTTCCTCCTCCTGAAATAATTGCCAGAAAAAATCAATTAATGAATGAATAGTTAAATATTAGCTGATGTGTAGAATCTACAAACCTCTATGAAAAATCAAAATACTTAAACTAAATACTAATAAACATAACTCCACACAATTCTCATGCTTTATTCCTACCGTTCAGCCAATAAAGCTATATCATACTGCACCCACTTCCCCTTTTTTAACTAATTTCTACTGCACTAGGCACACTGATGAAGGAGAATTTTTCATTTGTAAAAAAGTCTTCATTGACTAATATGTTTTGGTCTTTCTAAAAATGTATAAAAAAAGCTATTGAGAGAGATGAAAAATTCATTTTGGTTCAATGGGTACTAATTTGGGGACTCCCAAAATTTGAAATATTTTTTAAGAATTTAAATAACACATCACTGTAGTAAAAAAAGAAATACAGATAGAAATAATATAGTGTAACATGTCATTCTATTTGCAACGATTACAGCGGCATTAAAATGTCAATCAGTCACACCCTATCGACGTGATCTTAACAAAGTCCCTAATCTGTTTATCATCGTCAAGTTTGAATTGTCGAAGCAACGGGAAGGTAATTTAATCCCTAAATACAGTACAACTTCGCCGAACGCGGCTTCCCGCAACGCGGTTTAAAATTTACGCGGTACTCAAATGCGTGATGAGCTTCACCGACCGCGGGAAGTGATTCACTTTTACGCGATTTCCTTGAATGACCATTTTCAATAAAAGGTTTGCCCTAAAAAGATCATTAGTAAGAAAAAATCGTACTACGATTATAGTGTTTTGTAAAGGCTGTCGGCACCCAATAAAAAATCATTCAGCGTTTTTAACTGCTTTTTTATCTTCAACTCCAAACTGGAGATGAGGATCCTTTTTTCTGAGGACCGATCGTTGGATTCGCTGTCGATATTAATCAATAAGTTTTTATTATGTATTGTTTCAGTTCTGTGAACATTAAGTTTAAATATTTCAACTTGTTTCTAAATGTTTATCACTGCGAGCGATGAAAGTGTCGTATTTAAGCAAGAATTTCCAGGTATAAAGGGAAAAATGTAAATGAGAATGTCTGCCTAGTGTAAAATTACGCGAGAATTTAATTTTAATATTTTAATAAATATTTTATTAAACGCAATATTACTGTATATAATTAGTTGATGCGATGTTTACAATCTTTTTTCAAGGAAATATAAGCAAACTATGTCATTATTATTGAAAAAACGCCTTCAAGGAGTAAATTTTTCCGAACTCGAAACGGAACCCTTTTATTTCCATAAGATTAATGATTCCTCCAACGCGGATTCGCGCAACGCGACACCCTTGTAGAACCTAACCCTTGCGTTCGGTGAAGTTTTACTGTACTACACTTCTAAAAAACCAGGCTACTGCTACTGAAATTTCACCGGGAAGCGGATTTAGTATGTATAAATGTTTTTAACTACAATCACCGATGTTTATATTAAAAATGTTCATATGTTGTACTGCACACCCAAGTAATTCAAAAATGGTATTGATACAAAATGAATTTTAACAAAAAATATCAAAAATCACATAAGGAGAAGAATTTGGGGAAGGCATATCTAAAGGGGGGCGATGTTCACTCCTAATCCTAATTCTTGAGCTTGAAGTACACACAGCTGCTCTGTGTGTTTTTTCACACATGGTGTAGCATTAAGGTATATATATATAATTATTATTATAAATAATGAGTGGCTGCTGCTTATTATTGTAAGAATATAAATAAATAAGAATGACCTAAAGAAAAATGCCCCAAAATCGCCTTAGGACCCCAACTGAATTTAACGCGCCACTGAATATAAGCATAGGAAAACCTAAATTTTTTCTTCGGAAACGAGCTTTTCATATTCGCCAGAGACGATTGGGCACTTTCGTCATCAACTATTTAAAATAACGTATTAGAAAGGTTAATAAAATTAGAGAAGAAATATGTAATTGCCGCTTTAGGCTTACTATACTTACAGGGAAGGGAAAGGGCAAGTTGCTTGCGCCGGGCTCCCCGTCTTCATCAGACCATCGTCGCCGCCCGACGCAATAGCGACGAAGAAGCGACCAAATCCGCCAGGCGATGACGCAGGTCATAAAGAACAATATTGCCCAGCGCCAGGCGGATTTGGTCGACTTCTCGATAAACTCTGCAGACAGAAATGAGAAAAGAATTTCAAATTTAACGTATGTCGACGGCTTTGCTCATTTTTTTTACCTTCTGAACTATTCATAGATTATCAAATAAATAATTTCTTAAAACTATCGTTTTTATTAACTCATTTATCTACTTTGATGGAAGTGGTTGTATTCACGAACTACTGTATTGTCCCGAATATAAAGCGACCTTAAATATAACGCGACCCTAAGATTTTCGGAAAGTTTTTTAAGGAAAAAACGAAACCTTGAATATTACGCGACCCCAAACAGCCTTCTACCGATCTAACACAGACTCCTCGTTCATATAGGTAGTAGCATTTTTCGAACCAGGACAGACTACTTGTGATGATAATTTCGGTGACATATTTCGATTGAGGCAGTTGAATTCGCGACCTATCTCTTTAGGAAAGTAAACGTTTTGATAATGCAAGATAGGATACAGATCAGATTGTATAATTCACTGGTTCCGTATGCATGAATAGCTAGTCTTATTGCCGAGGACGAACAAATCATCGCCAGTGCACAACGTGTGTAGCGGTCAAGGTATAGTGATCGGGGTGCACCGGAAGCTGGATCCGTGATTAGCGACACCCACGAAGGAATCTGCGGCTTAGTCTATGGTTATCGGCATTCAAAGTCACTAAGCTCGATCATATCAAATGCAAACTTATGTTTTCTTGCTTTCGTGACGGATATTCGTACTTTAATTGCAATGAGAATTGACCCTAGATTTAGCTATAAATCCACTAATCACCTGAGCTATGCTACGTTCAAAATTACGAAATACACCAGACTTTCATTAATATTGTGGAAAAAATTAAATTACCTTTGTGGATCATATTGGTGCTTCTTACACAGAAATTACGAAGTTCTGTATGCTGAGGTTGCCAGGGAAACAGCCAACAATGTTGTACCGCTGGACGACAGGAGAAAAAAGGCTTCTAGTTTGATATAATGAATTCAGAGCAAACAATTTTCCATCAAATTGTGGTAAAGAACTTATGGCAAATAAACGAAACTTTATATGGTGTGAATAGGAAAAGTACAAGTAAGTACTCGTCCGCCAGCTACAGCGGCGCCACACGTGACAGGATTTGGAACTACGAAGTGCCTGGCTAATATGAAACGTCATCTCGGGATCATTTGGATGTCGGAATAGGAGGCGTTCTTAACGATTAATGCTATCGTGTCAAAAAAGATAATTATAACGGCTTAGTCTAACGTCTAAGCACTGCTAAAGGATATATCAGAAGCGAAGTCAAAGGAGATAGAGAATTTGTGATTTGCCTATTTATTTTATAACCAGTATGTAGTAATTAATGGAACAATCGAAAATTACGTCATTTAAAGCGTACATACCTTACTTGAGACGAGAAAGAGTAATCTTTGCACTCACGTTCATTCCTTCGCCGAAAATTATTTATTTCTTTTTACTTAGAAAATCTGTGTGTATGCATAAGGAAAATAAACGTATTTAAGTTCACTTGTTCGTCGTGAATAATCCATTTCCTTTCATTTACTATGTTGAGTAGGCGCACGAAAGAAATTAAAACGTATTCATATTAGATCTTGTTTATTTCGGTTGTTACGAAGATTGTTTTCGTTGACAACAATAAGCAAGAAGAAAAAGTATGATGATGCAGACAATTATTGATGCGGACTTTCCACTTAATCATTTATTTAATACCTACATTGGCTTTATGAGTTACCAAATTTGAAAATTTAGCGTTATAAAACATTACAAACTAGCTTTACTCGCGCAGAGCTATACACGAGTATATACGGTAAATGACGTGCTACCTGACATCATCGCATCGCTAGCTCTCGTGATGTGATGGCCGCGGTTGGAAAATTTTCTTGCGGTAAAAGTGGTGAAGAGGGTCCCAACATCGGATTTGCATAGGGGCCCCCGAAGTTATCACACCGGCCCTGGCAGCAATCTTAAATTTTGGCGTAAATGTGTGGAATTAGTACCCCGCGATGGAAAATGTATAATATACCTGAAATTGCAAATTCTAGGGATTGCTTTTACTCCAATATAGTGAAAACTTTGGAATTAAAGTAAAATTTCTAATAATGAAATATCTTACTGAAAATGAATGTGTTTTTCAAGGTGAGATGAAATTCTTGTACCTTTTATTAGTATGTTATATGAAATATTAAAGGTAGTAGCTATACAGAATGATGTAATGTAGCAATTAAAGAATGTATTCAGAGATGAAATTTTGAGAATTGCCTGAGACTTTAACACGTAAATCCCGTAAACGAAGGAATTATTCCGCCTGGGCCCGAACTCTGATACTTCGGAAAAAACGTAATGCCTCGTTGCCCTTCAACTCTAAAGGAATAACAAAAGTACCAAATTTTGTCGCATTCGGCGGCCACCGTTAGTGGAAAAGTATATAATGGAATAAGGGACGTTAAACTCGCCAACAGATGAAGCATAACCTCCTTTGAAAGAATTGAGGCAAAGATTAAAAAAATGTTTCCGCGAGAAACCTGATGGGAATTCTGACCGGTTCATGTTACTTCTGTGGACCGTAGCAGTCACATTGCCAAAGTATGGTGGAGATTGATAAAATTGTGTGAGATGAGATAGCGGACAGACAAATATAGGATTTCGCTTATATATACCTACTAGTTATAATGATGTCCATTATACATTGACGCTTCTTGCAGAGGAGGATTAACACACAACATAAGGGTAGGATACTAATGTTTAGGCACTCCATGTCAGCAGGAGATTCAACATTTTTTCGTAGGTAGTATTATGTGCAAAAGCAACTAGAAATAGCGGAAATCTTGATAAAGTTCGACAATGTGCCCGCTAATAATTCGCAATTGTTTGAACAAAATTTCGAGGTTTATGTATTTCCATATGCGCTACGTATCTGGAAATTTTTTAAAGGTAGCATTTGTTAAAAACCGAAATAGAGATTATAGACATTTTGATATTTTACCTAATTTGTTTGGCTGTTAAAAATTCTAGAATTTAAAACAAATAGGCGAATGTTTAGGTACTAGGATGCAAGCTGCGAAGCTGAAATTTTTTAGTTATTTAGAGCTCATTGCATATGCACAAACAAATGTTTGAATGTTTCCTTGAAATTGATATCGCGGCCGTAATAAATTGTTAAAATTTAAACAATTAGATAAATATTATTTCACTTGTAGATGAGCTGCGACATTAAAATTTGGCAGTGAGGTGTGAAATTAGTGCACCGCAATGGAAAAATTTATAATGTTCTTAAAAATTGCAAATTTTCGTTTTTGTTTCAATCAAATATTATTCCATAAGGAAAAAACGAAAATTGGCGTAGAGGTGAAATCCTATGAACTAAAAAAATATTTCTGATAATGAAATATCTGTCTGAAAAATTCTTTTATCAAGGGAGATGAGATGCTTGCAGGATGCAAGCACCAACTACTTGCATGTATATATATAGATGTATAGATAGTAAAACAAGAAAAAAGCGCCTTATGTAATTTGCTCCGCAATTCTTCCCTCACTTGTAATTTTTGGATTCAAAATGGCATTGAAAAAGGAAAATTCTACAACAGTTAAAGCAGTCTTCATGTTGGCCTTTTCTTACAAAGTCTTACATAAAATATCAGCATATAATGGGCAGGGCCATATTTTTTTTCGGGGGTTCCTATATTTTGAATTACGCCACTGTTGACCCATTTTTATTTCAGGCTCGATTAAGTTACTTATAAACAAGGGGAGCGGCCCCTACGTGATACACGCGTCAAGCCCGCCCTCCGAGCGCTCCAGTGACTTCGACGCTACGCTGCTCGCTAAGCCGAAAATATCAAGATTTTTAGTTCATTACGTACCGTTTCCGAAATACAAATTTTTAAATATTTTAAACGGCCGTCATTTTGTTTCCGGATGCCGAGCAAATATGAAAGTTTTCCTTGGATATGCTAGTTTTATTAGGTGTTCTTTACGAGCTAAGCGATAGTAGCGGAACGCCTTATGGGAACGTCGATTCCGTCCGCCCTTCCGAATGTTTAATCTGCAGAGCTACTTGGCGGATTCGAATTAAATGAAATATTAGTATCCCTCATTCAAATTTATCACCCAATTGTGATTTTGAACTTAATCCGTCAATTACAACTTCCATTTAATTTGAGCATTTGAATAAAAGTACATATACACGTATCTCGTTAAATGGCATCCGTGAAACAACAATTAAATGTCATATTTTTCACTCCGTAGATCTTTTATGTTATTTAAGGTATCCATTAAAACATTTATTCGGATGGGAGACAACATTTACCACAATAAGACCGCGATACCACATAATTACGAGTTATAGCTTCGAAGATAATAATTCGAGAAAATCCCAAGCATAATATCACATATTTTATTTACATCGATCGATAAGACGGTTCTCTCGGCGAGCAACTATTGAATTCCATATTTTTCTCTCCCATGGTATTATATGATCTGGGAAGCCTAGATTAAAAAATGTATTCGGATAGAGGACAACATTGACCACAATAAGGCCTTGGGCAGGGGCGACACTAAGGACGCGTGCCAAAGGTGGCACGCGGAAAGATTTTTTTGGCACATTACAAAATGAAATAAGAAATGCAATGTGCCTCTCGCTAATACAGCGACATGTCAAAAGTGAATCCGGAAATCTAATAAATGTACGTATTGAAACGATGCGAAAGAGGGGCTTCGTTTACAAGAGGTGCAATCGGTTATATTATGATTTTTTCCTCATATAATGCGTTGTTGAAGAGATATTTGAAAAACTAAATTTTTTAGCTGTCACAGCTACACCACCTATCGGCGACTATTGTGAACACTTTACGCTCCTTTTTATTTTATTAGTTTTTGGAGATTCGTGTTTTCAAGTGAATTTAGGTAGTTTAGTTAGCAGTTTATATCGCTTTAAATTTTCTTCAGTGATTAATGGCGGAATCGAGGAATAAAAAAATCAAAATTTTCTGGTGAAGGAAGCGAAAGGATTTTTAAGGATTGGTGACTGAAAGGTATGGTGCAATTGAAACGAACGATAAAGACTTGTGTGTTTTGTGCGGTGACACCGAAATTACCTACATGCAGACGCGTTTGAAAATCTAATATCTTTAGAGTTTGAAAAGGAAACATCTTACCCCGAGAAGGAACCGTCCCAAAGGTGTCATCGGCCCACAGGGATTATGCTCCGTGTTCTGCCGTTGGCATCAGCACGGAATTCAGTATCTGACATTTTTATTATATCGTTAACATCCGATAAGTATTTTACTGGAAATTGACAAACGGAGATTTATTCCTCACTCCGTCCATGTCACACATCTTCTTCATTACTTCGTTCATGTCACTTATTAAATCGTATTCACGTGTACCGGTTTTTCATGAGATAACTAATGTTTTTAGTGTGTACCGCCTCCACTATAGATAACATTATCCTGTAATGGACCTTATTTTTCGTTAGCGTTTAATATTATTTGTAGTCTAGAAGATGAGAGATTCGCTCTAATAATTCGATAAAAACACTATATTTCCTAGTTTGTTTTCAAAATACTATCATTTGAATCAAATAGTATAAATTTCTTCCAGGGTGGGAAAAGACATTCTATATGCTACATTGTAAGAATAGACTCGGATAACATTTTTTAAGATACTGGCACGCAAAGAGCCAAATTTTCTCTTATAAAATTAATTTTGGCCCATTATTTACTGTGGCACAGTCCATTGTGAAGTAAGGATTGCCGTGTAAATATGGAAAAAGAAATATTGATAGCGGAAGTATTTCTTCGCGCAGCAGTGTGGGATAAGCGGAATAGAGGATATAAGAGCAGATTTGCTTTGGATAAATGTTGAACTGAAATTGGAAAATCTTTGAAGGATTTAGGTAAAATACAATAAAACACAGTATGAAACTTTTTTCGATATTTCTTATCTCAAAACTAGTCCCGTTCCTAGAAAGGGGGCAACAATAAAATCAGATAAAGCCTTATGAACGCGTTGTATCATAGTTATTTATAAAATGTTTTACGTGAGGCAACTATTTAAAAAAAATAGTTGGCATAATATATTTACAAAAAAACCGTAGAACCAAGATATTAGGAAAATGAAAGCTTAATCTAAGAAGATTTTTTTGCAGGAACAAGTTGCTACAAAACTTGAAATGTTTTAAGCATATAGAAGATAATCATTCTTTCCTTCATTGAAGAAAATAGTCTAGAATTATAAAGACTTTTTTCTCTTTTCATTGAAATGGACTGGTTTCACGTAAACCTTTGGAACAAAAAAATTATAATTAATTTCACAACATAATATTAGCCCTATTTTTTTTTTCACAGTTGGCAAGTTTATATTTTCCTTCTTCATAAATTCCGTATCAGAAAAGTAAAACAGCATATATTACAATAGAAAGTGTCTGGCAATGTACGACATGTACATATTCACCATAAAACGGTAGCACAAGGAGTAACAATTTTCATAAACACTACAGCACCTAATTATGTTTATGAAACTCGACGCAATTCAAATCCATAAAGCGGCATTTGAATTTCTAACATTTTAATTTTCATCTGAAGATGTTAAGGTGGAAGAAGATGAACAACTAACAGCCTTGTTACCAGAACTTTCTTCTTCATCCGAATAGCTATTTGATTGTTTTAAATCCACCTCAGCACGGGCAGGATGGAGATCGCCTCTGATGTAGTCGGATTTCACTAAATTGAATCACTTCTGGTGGCTGCCTATGGAAGCATCCTTAAGAGGCAAAATATCCCATGTCACCAGATCCTCCTGCCCCTCGCCGGAGCAGGCCGTCTTCCTCAACTTACAGCGCGGGTCGAAGTAAATCACTTTCACGGCTTCGTTCCAACATACGGACGGAGTAGTATTCGTACTCTTCGTATCTGGAGACCGCTTCGTGGTTTTATTCTCTCTGGCGCCGAGTACGTTTGATTCCGAAAAAGAGTACGTAACGCAACCGGTCGCTGCGTTACCGCTTACGTTTTTTAGTGCACGTCATCGAAGCTACGACGTCAACGGACGTAGAATGGTCTCCAGATATGAGCTCGGCAGCTTTTTCGGGCCTCTCTATGTTTTGTGGAATGCTCGCTGCCACTTGTACACTCTGGAATGAGTGAGTTGGTCTCGCATCATGCTGCATCAAATTTCAATCGCCGCACTCTTCGCTCATGTCTAGCATTTCAACGTCGTTTTCATGCCAATCACTCACGTCCGTCATTTCAACTTCAGTTCCTTTGATGACATTCGTGTCACCGACAGATACACGATGATCGGTGTATTACCAATCTTGATAGTTGAATTTTCCGGCCAAGTTAACTTTGTCAACATAATTATGCTCTTCATATAGATCATGTCTGGAGGCATTAAAGTTTGCTGCAGACCGTTTTCACTGTCGTGATAATCGAGCTCCTGATATTTTTTTCAAGTGTGTTAACTTATTTGGGGTGTTTCTTAGAGGCTATTGTTTAATTCCTAATCGTTTTGATGCTCAGATGAATTGGTACAGTTACCATCCCCTGCATAAGCATTGAATATTGGGACTGAAGCAGTCTTTAAACGAATGTTGATTTGCGAATCGCTGGAAAAGCGAGAATGACAGAGGTTCCGTTTTGGTTGTGGCTTGTTCTTTGTAATTTTTCCTCTGAAGTCATACTTTAAACCTCGACTTAAACTGATTTCGTTTATTTCTGGGCAAGACACGGGAACAGCCTAGCCGAGATGAATGCCAAAATATGAAAACAGTATTCATCTGCACTAAATAATAAAATAAATATTGAATAAACTGATAAAGTATAATGACAAACTATGGCTATTGTATAACCATGTTTTAAAAATTTAATTACACCTAGTGAGCTCTTTAATTATGTTTTGGTCAAAGGAGTTCAAAAACCCCACATACACTCCGTCATTAATGGTTAATATAAAGGTTAATGTTAAGATGAATATCATCAATGGTTTATATTGAGCAATAGGGGCATATTAAGATACTCAGAGCCCTCGAAATCCGTAGAGAGGGTCGGCGAACACGAGTGTTAACTTCGATTTCGGGTATTTCTGAAAGGTTGTTTAATGTCTCATCGTTTTGAAGCTCAGATGAATTGGTATAGTTACCATCCCCTGAGTGAGCATTGAATATTGGGACTGCAGCAGGCTTAAAATGGATAATAATAAGAAACTAATCTATTTCATCCCGGTTGAACTTTGCAAGACTACCGCTGAGATGCAAGTGGTATAAGTTACGTAAAAGAATAAAAATGAAATGTGCAATTTGAATGAAAGATACATTGTAGGTCAGTACCAACTAAGCAAAGCTCTCGAACAAGCGAAAAATAGTTAGATGCAAATACCTGGCCGAATCGTACGTGCCTGTTTCTGTAGCCGCTAAGTTTGCAGTAGACTAACACGCGCAGTTAGTGCACTCAGGCGGTTAATTATTCGAATATAGGGATAATTTAGGGATTTTCTTAATATCATCATCTGGGAGTGGATTTTAAAAAGCTCTGTTTGTACCCGTTCTACAAACAGGGTTTTAATGAAATATTTCGAAACTTTAATAAACAGAACAAAAAAGTATCGAGATAGGTGAGAATAGCATTTTGGTTCATCAATACAAATAAATGAAGACAATATGTTTACTTTGCACTCATGTGTAAATGAGGATTTTATGGACTTTTCTCGGTAACGCTGATCTTGTGTGTACAATTTCATCGTTAACGAGTTTTTAAGTTGCTTTATTTTAGCACAATAGCGTTTTTAATTTTTATGCCTGCATGTGTTTCCTTTGTTTCTGCATGGCTCAAAATGCCCCCCAGGTTTCCCACGAGAAAGTAATTTGAATTTTCCGCTTGTATTCATTTATGAGGAGGTTATATGCCCTCCGTTGGTGATTTTTATATTATTTAGATCCCTTATACTTTTTGACAGCCTCCAAATGTGCCAAAATTTTGTATTGTTTTGTTATTCCTTTTGATTTTAAGGGCAACAATGCATTTCATTTTTCCTAAGTGTCAGAGTTCGAGTCCAGGAGTAATTTTTCCTTCATTTATGGGATTTTCATTTTTTACGTGGGCAAATCATTTTGTCCCAGACTGTATATTTTTACTTCTTCCCTGATGACTGTTTTTACAATATAGAGTAAAAAAAGTCAATTTTTTATTTCATTTTCAGAAAGATCACAGAGATACAATTGAGAAAATGTATTCCTTTTTTAATAATAAGTTTTCTTAACAGTGCAAAATGACCATAGCCATTGATGCACTTAAAAAATCAATTACTGTATTTACCCTAATCAAAGACAACCCCGAATCTAAGATGAGTGTCAAAACAGAAAAAAAAATTCATGCAGTCGGGGGCCCTGCAATCTAAATATATATAATAATATAGTGAAACCCCTCCTAACGGCTACCCTATTTTTTGACCTCTTAACGATCGTTTTTCTATGGAATCATTGAGCGATTCCACTGACTTTTAAATTGAGACGTTTAACATTTCTGAGATTATATACAGGAACATTTCGACGGGGCCAAGTGTGACCCACCTTAAATCCGCCACTGAGTGTGAGGGAGAAATTCGAGATTTAGAATGCCTGAGCGGTAGGGAAATCGAGCCTTTTTCCTCCATTTTCGCGGATCCACACGGAATCCCAATCTTTCGTAGAACACCATGGTTCCGCGTAACCCAAGTTGAGAAGCACTGCCATATGTCACGGGACCCCTGGCGTGCGCCCCCCTAAATCCGCCACTGCGTCTTCGTACTTGAATTTAAGACGACCCCCGATTTTCGCAAGCTGAAATTTGGAAAAATCTCATCTTGGATTCGGATAAATACGGTACTAGTACAAGTTTTATTAATAATTTTAGCGAACTTTAAATATGCATATTGTTGAAAATACGAAGCAATTGACCTCAATTCCTATTTATGTATTTATTTAGTTTTAAAAAAAGCACAGAGGCCCCATTAAATTGAAACATATAACTGTAACAAATAACATAACATTAAAATAAGTAACTTTAATAAATATGAGTCAATAATATTAACTGCAATTGAAATGATCATAACAAAACAGCGCCAGAAATTAGGGAAATGTAGAATTATGTAGTAGGTAGTTAATTATGGAAAGAAGTGGGTGAGAAAATGTCAAGATTCGGAAGTGAAGCCAGTAAGGAATTATATGCAAATGGAAGACGGTAAGAGAGAGATAGAGAGCATTGGGAGACGGAGAGTTGAAATTTTGGTAAATGAAAAAGATTTTGAAGGCGAGTGGAGCGAGGTGGAACACAGAGAGAAAAATAGGATGAAAGTACAGGGGAGCGATAGATACCATTGATGAGAGAATGAAGGTAATTATGATCTGTAATAAGACGATTGTGAGAAATGGAGGGGATGCTTAAAGAGGGTGCTCTATCCTGTGTGCAATGTCGAACTATGGCATAGAAGAACTTTTGTATAGAGTCAAGGCGTTTTAATGTTTGAAGAAGCAGCAGTGGTCAAAATAGGAGAGCAGTAATTTGGTATAGGAGCAACATAGCCATTAAAGAAAGTCTTAGGAGCTAATGGATTGGAAATGTCAGTGAATCTGTAGAGAACACCAAGTAAAGACATTCCTTTCACAGAAATCTTCTCGATGTGTTGGGAAAAATTTAATTTAGCATCAAAAATCACTCCAAGATCTTCATGGGATTGAACTATAGGAATGGGTTTCCCTAGTAAGCTGTAAGAGGAAAGGAAAGTTGAGGATTTAAGGGTAAAGGACAAATGTTTGCTTTTAGATGGATTTATTTTAAGTTTCCACTTGAAACACCACTCTGTCAATGAGTTAAGTGCAGCTTGGAGACATTGCTTGTCTTCATCGGAGTCAACCCTTTTGAAAATATTACAGTCATCCACTTATAAAAGAATTTGGCCATCATGTGAAGCAATGACCTCGACTAAATCATCAATGTACAGATTACGAGTAAATAGTAGAGGTCCCAGGACACTACCCTGAGGTACACCGGACAAGACTGAAGTAATGGACGAGGAGTGGCCATTAAGTACAACACGCTGTGATTGGGAATAGAGATAATTTTCCAGTTAAATCTATTGCTTAATTTATGAAGAAATCTTTGGTCAACTGTATCAAACACCTTAGCCAGGTCAATATAGCATACATCAACCTGGGATCTTTGTTCAAAGACCAGAATGATTTCATGGTCTATGACAGTAAGATTCGTTTCAAAACTAACATTTCTTTAGTGGTAACTACATAATTGAGAACAAAATTACATATTATATGTATATACAGCAATATCCCACAACCCCGATGTACGCAGATTTGTTATTATGCGATACACTTGATAAAATATTTCCTTTGTTATCTAGAATAACATTAAAGTAAAAATTAAAAACAACAAAAAATGCAAAGTAGCGCCAACCTCTACAGCCAATCAGCAATTGAGAGCTCTCAGCAAATAAATGCATTTGTTTACATATACTTAACTGCAGCACTGCAGTTTGCATGTAGCATTTCTCTGCCACAGATTATTCATTCTCCTATATTTTTATGTATCTATATTGATTTAAAAGAAAAATATTTACAATATGGTTTCAAAAACATGCAGGTGTTTATTTCTTTGTTATTATTATTTAATTCTTAAGTTTAAAATGAAAAAGTTGTAAATTATGTGAGAAAAATACTTATACAATACATTTATTTTAGACCCTGATATATATGCATCTTTTCCAGGAATGCACCCTTCACGTATATCAGGGTATTACTGTATACAGGCAGTTCTTGTTTTGTGCAGTTTTGAAATACGTGAATTTGGATTTACATGGTTTATTAATTTAGGCGCTCTCAATTTACACGGTCCAAAAATTTACATTCTAACTCTGTTTAAAATGAACCTTTAAAGCACAATGAGAGAAATCCTGGCAACTCTATTGGCAGCAGTGTACAACAAGTGCAGGCATCTTGTCTCATAAGTCACTTCCCACTGGGATCGGCCTCAGCTTCTGCATGACTTTATAGTGAACGAACATTCCATATCGTTGTGCTTTCATGAATTGTTTTGCCCTTCCATTACATCAAGCAAGCATTCTTCTACTTCCTCCACTCAATCTTCTCCCCCACTGTCGCCTTCAGTGTCATCCAATGCAGATGACCCTTTCCCTTAATAACTCCTCCACTCACCTCATCCTCTCCACCAGCTCCAGTAAGCTTGTCCGGCACAGCAGTTAATGTGTCTTTCTTACTACATATTTATTTGTCTCAGGTTTAAGTTTATTTTCTACTTGAAATTATTGTATTAACTTATTGTATTGTATTCTATATTAAAATTTGAAATTTTGGTTATGTTGAGTAGGGTAATACAGGAATGCACTCCCCCTAACCTGGACATTTCAATTATTTTATATGGGAAAATTGTTCTCGATTGACGAATATTTGATTTACATGGTAGTTTTCAGGAACACATTAACTGCGCAAATCGAGAACTACCTGTATATGTACAATATAAAACACATCTGGAGTAGCAATCGAAGCAACTGGGATGTAAAGTGTAAAATTTGGCATCAGCAATGCCAACGACTGAGTTCAGTACCCTGGTATTTCGAAAAACTCACTCCGATAAATCTAAATTGTCTCTCCGTATGACCTCTGATGGTCTTAAAATAAACTTCTAGGAAGGACCGAAAAAAAACTCGGTTGTTTTGAAAGGAAAGAATACATTAGCCAGAGTATACTTGGGCTTGTCAGAATTTGACCTTCACCTCGACCCGAGTATACTCAGGTGAATCAGGGAAGTGGTTCAAGTTATTTTGATGCCCCTTTGATTTTGATGCTCTAGGCACATGCCTAGTCTGCCTTGGGGTAAATCCAGCATTGCTGGGAGATATGGCACCTATAGCAAAATTTCAATGAAACACCTTATGTAGAATGATTTATGTAGTATTATCATAAAAAATATAGTATTTCTTATCAATAACTTTAAAATTTGAGTATTAAATTAATAATTATTTATGGGAAAATAAACTTTTAGCAGTTTTTGTGGGAATGTATGGCACCTTTTCCAAGTGGCACCTATGGCAAATGCCACCTTCACCCTAGCCTAAATACAGCACGGTAAATCCGGCCCTGGGTGTACATAAAAATTTCTGGTACCTCATAATGGTAAGAATGATTTATTGAAAAGTTGGGACCCAGAGGTCATCTAGGTAGGATGTGAAGTTGCAAAAATAATTAATATAAACCTTTTTCTCAACAAAATTATTGTAATATTTAATGTCCTGAAATTTTTAAATTAATAATTCATATATGTATAGGTAATACTAAAATACATTTTATGAAAATTCCATTTCTTGGAAAAGATGGATGTTTTTATCATATTGGGAACCAGGGTTTTTGACAAAATGGTTAGAGGGATTCAAGATGCATAAGGTTAAGAACCTCTGCCCTACATCATAGAATTACGAAGTAAAAAGCGGTCACACTCTGAGACGGTGTATGCATTCGAAAAATAGACGTTTTGGTACAGTTTACAAGCAATAAAACCTCTAAAGGCACTTTTGGCTTGGACTTTCATTTGATGAGTTCAGAGCTCGGATGTATTTTGCCCTAGTGAGAAAGTGTGATTGGTCAGAAATATGTTTTACACTATTCTTCATCTGTGTTTACATAAAACAATTTTCTCAGGCAATATTTTTCTGTGGTGACACTTCACTATTTATACGGTTGAACTTTTGTTTATAGAGATAGTTTTAGGAACAAGAAAGTTTTAAAAATATTCATAGGAGGCACTTCATATTTGTGCTAAAATATCCGAAGGTTACATGATGTAATCTTAGGATATTTTAACCAGGGATGTAACTTACATTAGTTTATTGGCTACAGGGTTAGAGTAGGCAACCCTCCACTACAGGAGTGATTTACAATGTTGAATTTATCCACACAATCACAACTTGAAATATGTGCTCAAAAGTTCCAGCAAGACAAAAAAAATTGAGGAAATATGCCTTCATATACAATGGGAATAGGGAATGAAAATATGTGATGAAAAATTAAAAAATCACTTTCAAATTGTTAATATATCTGTTCAACAATCAATTTCCGGATTTCCACAACATATAACTTTGTTTTTGAAGATATATCCAAATTTCACAGCTTAACTTAATCACATAAAAATGCCCCACCTGGAGAGCAATTTGTGAAAATTTCACACCCACTTATGCTTTAATTACTGTATTTACCCGAATCCAAGGTGTTTTTTTCCAAATTTCCACTTGCAAAAATCGAGTGAAAATTATGTATGAAATCATATACCATCAATACATCACAGTCAATTGATCGCGCGTCAATTTGTCATCCTTCAATTCATGGCGCATTAATTCGTCACAAGATAAACTCATCACACGTCAATACATTGCACGACAAACTCATCGCTAGACAAATTGTAAGGCAAGACACCACGACTAGTGTATGGCAGGGGGATGCAATTTTGGTTGGGTGTCACTCCTTGCCATACACTATCCAATGTCTCTCGCGTAATTCTGGTATTATCGAAATATAAAAAATTATTTTGTGGAAAAGTGTCTCCCCCTGCCATTCATCAGTCATGGTGTATTGCGATGAATGTCGAGAGATGAATTGACATGCAATGAGTTTGTTGTGCAATGCATTGACGGGCGACAAATTGTTACTGCGCTGAATTAATGCATGACGAACTGACCACGACGAGTTGTCATAGAACCATAGGAAGTATGATTACACATTTTATCGATGATTTTTAAACAAATAAAACACGTGATAAAACAATTTTATCTACTAAAATTTTTCATTGTAAACTTATGATCCAGAATTCAATTAATAGTCTTAATTTTAAAAATAGATTTTTAAAATTCCTTCTTTTCAAACAAAAATTTGAAACAAACCATTTAAATTAATGAATGAACTAGTACATAGGTGTGTTCGAAATATACACCAAATACATTGTGAGAAATAAGACCATGAAATCTTTTTTCTGTTTTGACAATCTACTTAGATTCGAGGTCATCTTGGATTTGGGTAAATACAATAACAACATCATGAAAATCCCAGAACATTTAAACTTGGGATGTTCATCTTTAACAAAATGTGAGAACCTAGTTTTTTGACCAACTCATATGACAATTAAAAGAAAGATTAACAGCTATGTAAAACTTTCATCTTCACAGTGTATGCCTTTTTTACCGATCACAGCCTTTCAAGAGTAATGAACATAAAATTAAAATACCACTTCATGCTTCCATTCCTCCATCCAAAACTGTTCCATCTGAAAGAAAAACCAAGCTGACTCAACCTTGATCTCTTCAATAGCCCTCTTCTCTCCCTCTGCCTGGTCTCCATTTTTACTCCCCTTCTTCAAGTTAGCTTTTTTCAATTTACCCCTCCAATGCACTTTTACATAACCCTTATTTTTTCCAATTTACTCTCCCCTGCAAGGTTACATTAATAGTAGGTTTATAGGTTTATAGAATTCTCCATAGAAAGAGGTCAAAGCACTAAATAATAAATCTATGTCAACTGATTAGATAGATTATGTTACATACATACATGGTTTTCATACTTAAATATTAGGTTTCTAAGATTATAGAAATAATGCCAACAGCTCAGGGTTCATGTGACAACATAAGTCAAACCCATAACTGAATGTGAAGACTGCTGTGCGTTATTTTATTAGTATTGCAAATATTTGACATAAATAACTGTGAAAACACGACATGTTCACCAAAAAAGTGGCCAGCATGAATTTCTTACTGAATACCACTACTCTAACAAGGAGAGGACACAGTAGTGGGGTCACGAATTTTTATGAAACTTGGTAGGTGTATAGCTCTGGATTCCAGGATCACTGCAAACCCCCCTTTTGATAATATACGGCCGATAGTTTTTTCCGAAAATCACGATTAAATATTGCAATTTCACTTCAACTGGTATAAATTTAATAATGCACGCCTCCTTTTACAAATCCTTTTTCGCATTAAAATTTAACTGGGCAGTCACGTTGATATGTTTATTTTTTTCTATGTTGTTTGGTGGTGATTCGGATTTTTTTCTCAAGTAACTCAATGCACAATTGTCTGCACAAATTTTACATTATTGAATCGCATATTCTTCATTGATCTCGACACATGCTACATCCTATATTGATGCTTATGACATGGAAAGGATCCCTGATATTATTTTTGCGAAGACTTCATCCGAATACATATAATATAGGCGGAGGTATATCAGGCAAAGGGTCGTTGAAAGTATAAAAAAACATGAACTGGTGAGAAGTCTGTTAAAAGTACAGTAATATAAATAAATAAAAATATTTCTTTTATGAATCCCTCAGAAATTTGGATGATTGATTAAAAGCATTAATAATTTACAATCTTCAATCATCACTGGGACCAATGATGGGGAGAGTTAGAAGGGAAACTAATTTTATTATGAATCGACAGGTATAATGGAACTTTTGCTTTATGTTAGAAAATTTCTTCACAGTTTCCTGGATGATAAGAGTCATAGTAACATTGGAAACAGATCAACTTTCTGCACCAAGAACATTTTGCAAAACTCTGCTCCTCACAAATGTATTTTCCATTTAAAACATCATCTTGAAATTTTATTTGGTTAACGTTGAAAAAGACTTCTCTTTTATCGGTGAGCTTGGATGCAAACCATGCATACCTGATCATTTCATGGAAAATCGGAGCTGAAAGCTGGTTATGAATTAATGACTGTATTTTAATTACATCCATATGGCTGTTGATTTCCCTCTTTTGTTGGAGCAACTGTCCAGCATTTTGCTGCCGTGAAATGAAAATTTTAACCTGACGATAAAAGTATACATCAAAAGGGTGACACACCGAGGTACACTTTGGGGGAATAACTTTGATGCCGCAAGTTGGCTTGTTGTTCACATTCATGAATCATTCATTGTGCAAGGCCTGGCTTGTCTGTCTTGACCACGAATCTATAAGAAGCAGGATCGTTTTTTCTGTCACATATGGCTTTAATACCTTGTCCAAATACATTTCATAGTTGGTAGTATGCAACTAACTTCCCCGAATTCGTGCAAGCCACGAACACATTCTTACAGTGGCCGATGGCATCACTAACACCCTGTTGCACTTTCGGCCCAAATATCTACATAGGTTCTTGCAGGCAAATGAAAACTTTCGACAAAAGCTTTCCCGATAGTATGATACTGTATTGGGCCATATACAAATGTGTCATTTTGCTCAGTTTACTTACATAAATTTCGGTTGCTCTTTCACCCTGATGGGATAGAGTACACTTGATCTGGGCATGATACAGGTTTGATTGGCATTGATTACCAAATTAGGGTCATACAGATAAATCAGCTTTTGGACTTGCTCCTGAAATGCATGGCAGCCTTCATTGTCTCTTCAGAGCATATTTTTTCTCTGTGACTAATGTATCTCACGACCTGTCTTAGGCGGATCTTGTGCCTTCTTTTAAATATTTTCAACCAGGATTGTGACGCCTCGAATTTAAATCCGCCGGAAAAATGTTGAAGAGCAGCTGCCATCCCCCACTTCCACAGAATTCTCATTGTAACGTGGTCTCCATTTACTCGGGCTTAACAAAACCTAACATAAACCCACCTGTCGATGGCATTCTGCTTATCCCTAAAACTTCCTCCAGATAGGTTATCTCTCCCATATTTTGATTCTGTCCTTTCTCGTAATACGTCGAGACACTCGCGCAATAAGGGATTTTAGAGACCAATATGGATGCAGATTCGCAGCAGTAACAACATTAATTTTAGTTTCCAGAGGAATGATAGAATTGATAATTTTCTTTGGGGATGGCACATATGGACCGTCACTAAAAGTTGGACTAGAACAGCCTTCTTCCTCAGTAGATTGTCATCTTTGCCAAGCAGGTATTCATCGATGAGGACCATGCTGTCCATCATTCCCACAATACAATTGTACATCTCATGTCTGATGGTGATAGCGCGATCAGAAATCTCCTGACTAATGTGATCAGAAATTAAACCACTTTTGCGAAGAAGGTTGGCGTAAAAGTTAAGCGCATCAGCGAATAAATGAGGTTTCTCCAAATTTTCATCTTCGATCGGCAGGATGCATCTTGCCGAAGATGGATCTGGCAAAGATTCCACCCTATAATTTCAGTCTGGAATTGTACAGAGAAATTAAATTTTCAACGACCTGTAAAAAATTGACCAATGTACAAGATATTTTGAAAAACAACAAAAAATACTTACTAGAATCGTATACTCAAAAAAAATATTCTTCGACTTTTGCTTGTTTGTTGAAAAATAACTCGGTAAAAGTCACACAAAACAAACGGAGGTCCACAGAATGAAAACAAATTGCCAGTAGATTTGTGTTAAAAGAAGCTTTTAATCAATCAACCAAATTTCTGAGGGATTCATAAAAGAAATATTTTTATTTATTTATATTACTGTACTTTTAACGGACTTCTCACGAATTCGTTTATTTTTTTTTATACTTTCAACGATCCTTGGCCTGATATACCTTCGCCTATATTACGTATAAGTATTTGGATGAAGTCTTCGCAAAAATAATTTCAGGGATCCTTTCCATGTCATAAGCATCAATATAGGATGCAGCGTGTGCTGAGATCAATGAAGAATATGCGATTTAATAACGTAAACTTTGTGGAGACAATCGTGCATGGTTTTGCTTCCACAGTATCTAGTAACTCGATTTAACAAATGACTTTTAAGAGCAACAATAGTGATAAATTCTATACCCTAACAAGAAAGATATAGAAAGAAAGTGTTGCTTGGCATCCACTATTATCAAAAGGTCAACCATCCTAAATATGAAATAAATTCGGGAACTAACTAAAAGTTTCTGCTTCCTATGATCATGGAATCAAAATACTCAAAGGCTGCAGTGCACCCTTTAACCTTTAAATGCCTGGCATGCTCAAAGGTGCGGGCACGCAAAATGTCCTGTTCAGCAAGGATGTACCCAGGGAGAGGGTCCCCCTCCAGTTTACAGATATTTGTGGGATCTGATAACCATGTTACAAACGTGCTACATTGCCTCTTGCTATGCTGCCACTTGCTGCATTGAGTTATGAGAAATAAAAACGTTATAAAAGTTTATATATTATTTGAATAGGACTTTTATTTAATCAATTGCTGGAAATAGGTTTTTGGCCTCAGATCGCCCCCCCAAAGTAAATTTCTGGGTACATGAATGCCGTTTGGTGCCTGGCGGGCCCATGCAGGCAGGCTTAGTTTGGAGGTCGCCCAAAGATGTTGCATTCATCAAGGATGCATGAAATTTGGGAAGGGTCCTCCTAGAGGTCTGCTCTCAAGATGTGTCAAGGCAAACATGTGGTAGATCCAACTACTGGGGGTGAAGACATCTCACACAGAGAGAAAACAGGAAATAGGGTGAGAGTGTTAGCCTAGCCCCTTTCCAACTTCCCAACTCTGACCTCTCCAAGGCCCAAGGATGTTGGAAGTGGATGAAGAAACTCAGCAAAACTTTTATTTTTTCATTTCTGGGGGTCGACTGTGCTTCATGAATGCAGCTTACTTTTGAACAAAGTCCTGGTAGTATGGAACGAAGTGAATCAACTAGACCAATTTCTGCTGCAGCTGAGCCAGTTGAGTCTTCAGCAAATACATCCATCAAAGCATCCAAAGCCTCTGCCACAACCCACAATTCTTCATCTGCTCTAGTGCTGACTTGAAGTAGAAAAGTTCTTACTTGCTGAATTTCACAAAAAATAGAAGGAATTGTCTGAATGCCTTCTTTATATTTTCAACAATATCATTCTATATAGCTGCTTTTTACTTATGATATAACATATAGGAGGATACTAATGTTTAGGCACTTCCAGATGAGCTGGAGACTCGATAATTTTATGTGGATAGGACTATGTGCATAACTGACTAGAAAAATCGAAAATCTCAAAAAAGTTTAACAACACAGTCGCTAAAAATTCACAAATTTTTAAGGTTTATGTATTTCTGAATGTGCTATGAAGCTGAAGTTGCTTGTAAAGGTAGTATTTGTAAAAAACCAAGTAGAGATTATAGAAATTTTGATATCATTATAAATAGTTGCTTCTTTTATATATATATATATATGTGATGGATCGCGCCAAATATAACGAGGAAGCCGAGCGCCAACTTTCTGACGAAACCTCTTACCATCACCTTACTTCCAACCCCACAGACCACCACTCCTACCAAATTTCGTCCTATCTTCATTCCTCAGGCAAACAGGAAGGCCTTTCCGATTCCGCCATTGCTCTAATGATCCCCAACAAACCCCGCACACCCACATTCTACCTTCTCCCTAAAATCCATAAACCCAACATCCCCGGCCGCCCCATTGTTGCCAGCTTTAATTCCCCTACAGAACGCATCTCCGCCTTCGTTGACTCCCACCTACAACCTCTCATTCGTCAATTCCCTTCCTTCATCCAAGACACTAACCACTTTCTCAAACGTCTCAAACACCTCCCCTTTCCTCTCCCACCCAATACCATTTTGGCCACTATCGATGTCTGTTCCCTCTACACAAACATCCCCCACGATGATGGACTCTCTGCCCTTAGTAAACTCCTGGACTCAAGACCATCCGACGCAAGACCTTCCTCCCATTTCTTATTAGACTTGGCAGCAATGGTGCTCAAATTGAACAACTTCTCTTTCGATGGTCGTCACTACCTTCAAATTAGAGGCACTGCGATGGGCACCCGAATGGCGCCTTCATACGCCAATTGCTACCTTGGAGAATGGGAAAGACTCTTCCTCAACGTTCCACTCAGACCACTTTTGTGGCTGAGATACATCGACGATGTCTTCCTCATTTGGACGCATGGACCTGACTCTCTCCTTTCCTTTCTCTCGCGTCTCTCCTCCCATCCTTCACTGTCCTTCACCCACCAATCCTCTACCTCCCACATCACATTCCTGGATGTCGATCTTTACCTTCAAGACAGCCAAATCCGCACCTGTGTTCACATCAAACCCACCAACAGCCTCCAATACCTCCACTTTGATAGCTGCCATCCCCTTCATACCAAAACCTCTATCCCCTATGCCCTTGCTCATCGAGGATGGAGGCTTTGTTCCGATAGAGCATCCCTTCTAGAGTATTACTCTGTCCTCGAGGATGCTCTTCTCAAACGTGGTTACCCTCCAGTCTTGGTCCGCGAACAGATCCATAGGGCGATGACGCCTACCCACATTGGATCTCATCCTCACACACCCACTATTCCTGCATCTACCCCTCCACTCACTTTTACGACACTTTTCCATCCTGGTATCCACGAAGCTCTCAAAACAATCCTTCATGCTGCCCACCCAATTCTTACCTCTTCCTCCCATCAGTCCCTCTTTATCAACCTTTTTGCCAATCCTCCGCTCCTCTCCTTCCGCCGGCCCCCAAATTTGGGAAATATCTTGTGGAGGAAGGAACTTCCCACTTCTACCACGCTTCTTGCAATAGGCTCCCACCCCTGCGGAAAACCTCGCTGCCTCACTTGCCCTATCCACCTACCATCATCTTCTTTCTCGAGTCCCTCCACCAACATCACCTACCCCATCACCTCCAGAAGCAACTGCACCACCCGTAACGTCATTTACCTCCTTACCTGCACCCTTTGTCCCGCGTTTTACGTAGGCCTCACCAGCAATCCGTTAAACATCCGAATGAACGGTCACCGGAATAGCGTTTCTCTCAGACGCCCCCTCCCAGTTGCATTACACGCTAATACCCACAATGTTCCCTTTAATAGTTGCTACAATGTTAGGATTATTCGCGCTTTACCCTATGACACTCCTGCCCCCCTTCTCCGACACTGGGAACTAGCACATATCCATCTTCTCGACTCTTTCTCTCCGCCTGGCCTCAACCTCCGCTAACCCTATTAGCCCCCTTACAATGTTTCCTTGTTACTTTGTAACTATTCGGACTCTACCTCATCACACTTCCTCTTTATTGGCTATCCACCCCTCCTACTCCCCATCTCCTCCAATCATCAACCTTCCCACATCACCCTGTCATTCCCCGCCCAGTGTGTCACTTTACGTTACTCTTTCGCTGAAGAAGGGCTTAGGCCCGATAAGCTTGCGTGTGTTTTTGTGTTCGTGTGTTTTACGTGTCTCTTCGACGCCCCCAGCAGCCTGCCAGCTTGGTCCTCAACTTGGCGAGTGTCCGCTGGGCTTCCCTCAACACCTTGTTGCCACCCTCATCACTACCTTTTCTTTTCCTTTAGTTAATATATATATATATATATATATATATATATATATATATATATATATATATATATATATATATATATATATATATAGGATATATCATGTAAAACCTAAGGTACTTCTGGAAGTGCTACAGAGCTGAAATTGGCAGGAAGATAGGTCATTGAGACCTCAGGAAAAACTCTGAAATTCCAGAAAAAGTTATATTTAAGGGGTATTTTAGGCCCCAATGTCTAATGTCCAATGTCTATAGCTAACAAGATACACATAACATCCAAATCTAAAGGTGAACTGCCTCTTATGCTGGAATTGAAATAGTCCTAAATAAAATTAAATGAGAACATATGAAATAATCATGCATAACTGAGTTTATTCAATGTTATTCACATAATTTCCAGAAAATTATCCATGGAAGACAGTTAATATAACTTACAGTGCAAATTAATTAATACAGAAGCAACTTATACAGAGATAATTGAAGAAAAAAAAGTTTATCTGTAGGAACTGGTTTGTAAAGAATTATGCAAAAATCTAAACATCAAAATAAGTGAGAAATATGAAAATACAAAATAATTTTTTTAGTCATAACAATAAAACCTCTTAGCTTTATAAGTGCATACATTTATTCCTCTTTTCTGAGCTCATTAAAGTCACTGCTAGCAAATGATTAATCAGCGATCACTGGCTTCAAGATTTTCTGACAGGGATCCAATCAAATCCAGTTATTGAAAGTGTCAATTTCTACAAACGATGTTGCATCGTTTTTGAAATTCTAATCGTATCATGATATACAAAAGAAGAACAATTTCCACAATTTTTGGAGTACATGCACATAAAATTATTCTCGCAGCACACACAAAACAAACTTTCTAAGGTCCAATCACAATTTCTTTCAACAAATAAATAATTCTGAATCCATATCAACCAATAAGTATGAAGGAAGACATTAAGCATATAAAAATTGATTCGTTACGATAACTAAAATTGGTCAACTGTAATAAAGCAACAAAATATTAAATTAAATTAAAAATAATCAACTATTCAAATGCTATCTTCGCTCTGTTGCCAGTGCCATGAGCAGGTTCAAGAAGCTCCGAGGGCAAGTGACCCAAAACTTCTTTAGATGTATAATGGCAGTATTTTTTGGCCTTCATCTACATTCAGGTAATTGAAAAAACCTGCACTTGAGTTATCTGCTATCAGCAACATTATCATCTCTAGACAACTTGTAACACATGGTAGCATTGCTGAGACTCCGTCTGCAAAAGTCAACCAATTGGTGTAATCAAAACATAAGAAATTATAAGAGATAAAGAAGAAGAAGAATGAATAACAAAAAATATTTAAAATTAAATTGGTTTTAATGATATAAGGAATTGTTGAATGAAATCAAGATTCAATTAACATCTTAATCTAACAGTACTCATATGATTCTTTCCTATAACTTATATACTGATGCTCCTCGACTTACAGATTATTGAATTAATGGATTTAATTCCCATGAATTTTAAAAAAATGTTGACTCGGAAATATTCAGTAAGTGCATAACGTAAGCAAGCAGTGTTTGGGAACTACTTGGCATCACGTTTGGAAGAAAGCCATACCTTCATTGTGCACATTCTGATCACCAGAAGAAGAAGAGGCATCTCAGTATTGTTCTACATCGCCTAATAGATGAATCTTGACTTCTGTTTGTACATCTCTCGGATTATTTTTTTCATGTTTTTCTCATAAAATTTCTGCTGTGCCGCCCATTACAAAAAGGCTAATAGGCATGTATAGTATGCTAGCCTGTACTGTACATAAGAACTTAGTCTATATGAGGCACTTCCGACTTACAGAATTTTCGACTTACAAAGAGATTTCAGGAACCTAACCCATCCGTAGGTCGGGGAGCATCAGCATACATGGAGGTTGTAGGGAAAAATCATTCACCAATTACCATCAAAGCTATGCCTATTAAAATCACAAAGTATTTAATTTGGAATTAGATGCTGATAATAAAATGGAAAATTTTTTTAAGTACAAATACAGATAAATGAAGCTCACATAGGCAGTGGCAGATTACTCACTAGGTGCAATAGGCGCATGCCCCAAAATGAAATATGAGAATAGAAAATTAAAAAATAATACACGTGATAATCAAATTTCAGGTGAAATTATGATAGATATGGGCATACGAGTAGTGTATAAGATGCAAACAGGTCCACAAGATCATCAAAGAGACTGTGCATGTGCGAGTATTCTGCTTATGTGAGAATCCATGCATACACCTTGCACCCAGTGGCCCTACTATTTGCATCGACCATATGACAGTGTTGATAAGATATTTTTTGTTTTTATCATTTGCAATGTATGATAAGTTAATATTGTGTATTATAATTTAAAATTGTCTCTATGCCATTTATCAAATTGTTAAAATATAACAATTGTAAGTACCTACGTATATTATATACATATTTGTCTAATTCGAACGATTTGTTTTTCCAAAACATTTTTTAAAACTATTTTTAAAAATATCTATCTTATTGTTATCCCCATAGAAAATGAAGCAGCCATTTGATTCAGGAGCAAAGAAGTGAAAACTACAGAAAGAAACGAAAAATTGGCAGAAAAAACAGAAATACAATGGCTGCATTTTTTAAACCATCTAGCTCAGTGGCAAAAATAGGTACATTTAAAGAAACAGAAGTCAAAATCAAATAACAAGAAGGTACAAAGGACAGTGAAGTAGAATTGATCGAAAATATAGAAGAAACTGGAATAAAAGACCAAAATCTAGAAGTTGAAGAAATTGATAATATTGAGAATGAAGCAAGTGAATGATTAATAAATTATCCAAATGATATTGCATTATGGCCAATATCTTTAAGTAATAATGCCATTAACTATTATTTAATAAACCCACCTAGTAATATAGGAGACATTAATGAACTGAAAATTGAATATACTTAGAGGAACAGGGTTCTGATTTTGTGCAACATATTGAAGGGGTTTTTCCATACAGAAACGAACGAAATGGATTTTGTGCTGTTTAATGATTAACAAACATTACAATAAATAACAACGAAACGATAACAATCAATAGCAGTGGCAGATGCTGGCTGATACTCGTCCGGCGTGTAACGTTGACTCATCCGGACGCTGGCTGATATTAGTCCGGCGAAGACTCAGGCGGAAGTGGAAGTGTCGTCCCTCGCCGGCGTACCTTCTCTTCTCTCTAACGCCCCTGGTGGCGTCGCCGGGAACTGCGGAGACAATTCCTAAGCGCTATGCGCCGCGAAGGCGTTAATGGCTATGACCGCTACATCACCCCTCTGGCAGTGCTTAAGGCTATCTGTAATAGAAAGGAATGATGGCAAAACAAGGAGAAATAAAGGTAACAAAACAATAATGCAGGTGAGGTAAGGGTGAATTAGGTGGAAAAGTTCAGTAAATGTGCAGGAAGGTGAACTCTTCTCCCTGCCCGCGTCATCTGCTGTCCAGGCAGGGCTGGAAAATCCATTGCATCTCCTGGGCGGTTGAACACGGTGTCTGCTGGTGACATCGTAGTGGCAGCTGGGGCATCATCCGCTGCGAGAAATGCTGGCTTGAGCCGATCAACCGAGACTCGCAACTCACGGCCACGGAGTCGCACCACATAATTCTTCTCACCTCTCTGCAGGACTTCACATGGGCCCTCATAGGCTGGTTGCAATGCGGCCCGTGTGGCATCATTTCGCACAAAAACATGCGATGAGGATTGCAAGGCCTTGAAGATAAATGTTGGACGCTCACCATGTCGAGAAGCAGGCTTGGCACATAAATGCCCCATACGCTTTCTCAGCTGCACGGCGTAATTTGTTTGCGTCACGAGGACGGGGCCAGCTGGCGGTGAAAAAAAATCACCAGGGAGCCGGAGTGTCTCTCCATACACCAATTCGGCAGACGTGCACCCAAGATCCTCCTTCCACGCAGCTCGGAATCCAAGCAGTATTGCCGGCACGACGTCCACCCAATCTGCCGTTTCATGACATCGGATGGCGGCTTTCAGTTGCCGATGGAGGCGTTCTACGAGCCCGTTGGCGGCTGGATGGTAGGCTGTTGTACGCAGATGTGTGGCGCCGGAGAGATCTGCCAACTGCCGAAACAGCTGACTTTCAAACTGACGTCCTTGGTCGGTAGTTACACGGAGCGGCATGCCAAACCGCGACATCCATTCGCGGAAGAAGGTTCTCGCCACCGTCTCTGCCGTGATGTCTGCGATGGGGATAGCCTCCGGCCAACGGGTGAAGCGATCGACGCATGTCAGACAGTACTGGAAACCTCTGGAAACGGGCAAGGGGCCAACCAAGTCTAGGTGCACATGGTCGAATCTGCCTACGGGAGTAGGGAAAGTGCCTACGGGTGAGGAAACATGTCGCGTCACCTTGGACCGCTGGCAGGGGATACACGCCCTCGCCCACTCTCTGCAGTCCTTCTGCACTGCGGGCCAAACAAAACGTGTGGAGACGAGCCTAGCGGACGCCTTGACGCCGGGATGGGAAAGGTTATGCACAGAATTAAAAACCTGCCGTCGCAGTAGGGCAGGCACAAACGGGCGAACAATGGAGGTGGACACATCGCAATACAGTTCTACTTCCGAGTCGGGAAGAGAAACCTTCCGGAGGACGAGGGAAGAATCCGATTGGAGCAATGCCTTTAGTTCGTCATCATCAGCCTGCGCCCTTGCTAGTGCTTCGTGACCGATCGCGGGCGTCAGTGAGTCGACGCGGGAGAGGGCGTCGGCGACGACGTTTTCACTTCCGGCGATATGGCGAATGTCCGTTGTGAATTGTGCTAAATAATTCAGGTGACGGAATTGCCTCGGAGAGCACTTCTCCGGTTTCTGCCGGAAGGCAAAAGCTAACGGCTTGTGGTCTGTATAGACAATGAAATGACGGCCTTCGAGCATGTGTCGAAAGTGACGTACGGCCTCGTAAATGGCTAACAGCTCGCGATCGTAGGGGCTATATTGGCGTTGTGCGGAATTCAGCTTCCGGGAGAAAAAGGCTAGGGGTTGCCAACCTTGCGGGGTATGCTGCTGAAGAGCGGCGCCCAACGTGAAATCCGACGCGTCTGCGAACAACGCCAACGGAAGAGTGACGTCCGGGTGGTTGAGGAGGGTAGCAACGGCGAGGCTCTGTTTACAATTTTCGAACGCTAAATCTAAATCCGGTGTCCACTCTATGGGTGTGTTCCCTTTAACTTGTCGGCCCTGTAAAACAGCGTGCAATGGTGCCTGAAGCGCGGCCGCGTGAGGGATGCACCTCCTGTAAAAATTTAACATACCAAGGAATCGCCGCAAGGTTTTTACGTCACTCGGCTTGGGAAAATCGCGCAACGCGGTCACTTTCTCCTGAGGGGGCGCTACACCGTCCCCGGAAACCACGAAGCCTAAAAATGTCACTGTAGGGCGACCCAGGACGCATTTCGCGGTATTCACAAGTACACCGTACTCTCGTAGGCGCGTAAAGAGTTCTGCTAGGTGCCGTGCATGCTCTTCCTCGGAGGTAGAGGCCACCAGCACATCGTCGAGGTACACAAAACAAAAATCCAATCCCCTTAATATCGCGTCCATAAATCGTTGAAAGGTTTGAGCCGCGTTACACAATCCAAAGCACATAAAGGGGAACTCAAACAAGCCAAAGGGAGTGGTAATAGCCGTTTTGTGGATATCGTCTGGATGAATAGGAATCTGCTGGTACGCCCGAACGAGGTCGATTGTTGAGAAAACAGTCTTACCTACTAGATTGTGGGAGAAATCCTCCATATGGGGTACGGGGTAGCGGTCGGGCACCGTCCGCGCGTTCAGGGCGCGGTAATCACCGCAGGGGCGCCAACCGTCGCCTTTCTTTGGTACCATATGGAGGGGGGAAGACCAGCTACTCTCGGAGGGCCGTGCGGTGCCGGCGGCTAACATTGCTCGGAACTCACTCTTGGCAATGGCAAGCCTATCCGGGGCCAGGCGTCGTGGCTTGGAAGAGACGGGAGGACCGGCAGTCGTGCGGATGTGGTGCACCGTGGAATGTTTCGGCTCCCTTGGCATTCCTGCAGGCCGCGTTATCTCGGGAAACTGCGAAAGAAGGGTATGGTATTTACCGCCGCCGGTTACGCATTTGATGTGACCCATAGGGGCACGCGGGACCCTGCCGCCAACGTGGAGCGTGGTGATGCTGTCGAAAAGGCGTTGATTTTTCATATCGACGAGAAGACCGTAGAACCGGAGAAAATCCGCGCCGATGATTGGCTTGGAGACATCGGCGACCACGAAACGCCACGCGAATTCCCGCCGGAGGCCCAAATTGAGATTCACCACTAACCAACCGTACGTGGAGATGACGCTGTTGTTCGCGGCGTAGAGTTCGTAATTGGACTTCGCCCTTGGTCCCTTCACTAACGTCCGAGGAAAGACGCAAAGATCGGACCCGGTGTCGATGAGATAGCGCGTCTTCGTCGGGATATCGGTCACGAATAGGCGGCTTGATGACGGGCAGTAGTCGGTTGCCGCTTCTACCGACCGCCCTCCGAGTTTTCCGCGACGTAGGAGCAGGGCTGAGTGCACTTTTGGGCCTTCGGACCGAACTTCCGATGGTACCAACACACCTCCCTGTCGCGGCGATTGAGAGAGGGAGCTCTGCTGAAGTTTCCGCGGGGACGGCTCCGGGACCGTGGGCGCGCGCGTGGTGCAGCTCGGCTCACCGATAATGCGGCGACCTGCTGGCTCAACTCATCCATGCGTTTCACGAGAGCCTCGAGCGTGGAATCCGGAGACGCACTGGCCACCTGGTGTCTGGACGTCACCTCGTGGATTCGATCGGCGAGCTGCGCCACTCCATCCAAGTCCATCGCGTCCTGTGCGGTGAGAATTGCCTGTAGATAGGTCGGCAATCGGCCCAGCCATAACGACCGCAGGAAACTGTCGGGGACGGTAACGCCGGCGAGGCCACGCAGATGGCGAAGAAACTGCGATGGTTTCCGGTCGCCAATCTCCTCGTGCTCCAAGAGTTGGCGTATGTTTTGCTCCTGCGAGAGCGAGAGGCGCCGGATCAGTTCCTCCTTCAACTTCTCGTATTTACCCGTCGGCGGAGGGTTTGCAATTATGTCCTCCACCTCTAACGCGTACTTGGGCTCCAACTGGCTAACAACTTGCCAAAACTTTGTAGCGTCCTGAGTGATTCCACCCAAGAAAAATTGTCCCTCTAACTGTGTAAACCACAGGAGTGGTTTTTCGGGCCAGAACGGAGGCACGCGCACACTTACACGATTGATTTCGTTCCTACTCTCACCCTCCATTGTAAGTTTCACGATGTCCGAACCACGTGGGCACGCGATCACGTCGGGGTCACCACTGAAGGGGTTTTTCCATACAGAAACGAACGAAATGGATTTTGTGCTGTTTAATGATTAACAAACATTACAATAAATAACAACGAAACGATAACAATCAATAGCAGTGGCAGATGCTGGCTGATACTCGTCCGGCGTGTAACGTTGACTCATCCGGACGCTGGCTGATATTAGTCCGGCGAAGACTCAGGCGGAAGTGGAAGTGTCGTCCCTCGCCGGCGTACCTTCTCTTCTCTCTAACGCCCCTGGTGGCGTCGCCGGGAACTGCGGAGACAATTCCTAAGCGCTATGCGCCGCGAAGGCGTTAATGGCTATGACCGCTACAATATCTATTTTTTCAGCATCCACAAGGCGATGGAAAATTTTCATCAACTCTTTAAAAAGCAAGTATTCTCATCATATAAAAAGAATAAGTGATACTAGGTGGTCGACTTGAGCTGATGCAGTTTTAGCATTAAGAGAAAGCTATGCATGCATTAAAGAAGCTTTAAAAGAAATAACTATAAATAAAAATAAAAACCAATGGGCAAAACAGAATCACAAAAATTATTAAAATTTTTTATAATTGGAAGCAACGAATCTGCTCAAATCTTTAGCAGAATTTATTTCACATATTCGGAATGATTTTGAAAGCGTTGAGAGAGAAGCAGCTCTTTTAAAAACTGATAAGGAGCTTGATGATGTAAAAACCAGGGTAAAAAAGAGAAAACTGCAACATGATGAATCAAGAAACAATGAAATAATTCATTCACCGAGGAAACTGGGTGGTCATAATAGAAAAACATAAATACTATGAAAAGGTCAATACTATGTTAAAAGAAGGACCCTACACAAAAATTTCCAAGAACCCCCTAAACAAGATGATCACAGACACAAAAAACACCTTAAAAACTTGTGCCACAATAATCAAGAAAAAAATCCAAACCCAACTTCATATCTCAAACCCTATAATCCCTAGGATGTACTGCCTCCCAAAAATACATAAAAAAGACATCCCCCTCAGACCTATTGTCTCTGCCATCAACTCTCCTACATACAAAATTTCCCAATGGCTAAATAAACAGTTCAAACAATGGCCTCTTACTCAAGAGTCGCTTATTAAAAATAACACCCATTTCATCAATGAAGTTAAAAACTTAACCCTCAAAAACACTGAAATTCTAGTTTTGTTCGATGTTGTGTCCCTTTTTCCCAGCATACCAATAGATGTAACACTAAATTTCCTTGAATCCTGGCTCAAAGAACAAAACTTACCACAAAAATCAGTCGATGAATACATCCTATTAACACGCCTTTGCATGAAACAGAATTTCTTCCAAATAAATAGTAATATATACCAGCAAAACCATTCCTTTCAAATTTATTCATGATTAATTTCGAAAAACACTGCAAAACCATATTCACACACTTCCCTAAAACTTAGTTTAGATACGTTGACGACATATTCGCGGTTTTTGACACATCAAAATACAACATCACTAACTTCCTTCAAGAAATTAATGACCAATATGACTCAATTAAATTCTCACTAGAAAAAGAAAACACACTACCCTTCTTAGACTTATTATTAACAAGGCACAACAACAAGTTAAAATTCAATATTTACCAAAAACCAACACTCACTGATAATTCCAATCATCATATCTCACATAAATTGGCCCCTTTTCATTCCATGATCAATAGACTTCTTCGCATGCCTTTCTCCCATCTGATTACCATAAAGAACTCACACATATTAAGAACTGTGCAAAAACCAACAAATACGACTCTGAAATGATCGAAAACATCCTGTGTAAATATAAACATAAGCTCCATGTAAAAATGCACACAACACTAATTGACACTTCTCCCACAGACACAAAATACAATAAAATCCCCTTCGCTCCTGGGCTCACCAACAAACTACAAAACATGTTCTCAAAATTCAATTATAAGACAGTATTTGTTAACGACAATAAACTCTCCAACTTATTACACAACCCAAAAGACACAATTCCTTCTTTATACAGATCCGGCATACACAAAATATCTTGTGGAGGATGCAACAAAATATATATTGGACAAACAAAATGTAAGATAAAAAAATGCTTCAAAGAACACATAGCTCATTTTAAACACAACAGATTAACAACTCTAGTGTAGCAACACATATCCAAGAACACCACCATCCAATCATGATTGAAAACCTAACTAAACTAACTAAATACATATTTAGTACGTTTACCTCATTATTAGAGATCTTGTGTGCATGTATTTGAGTGCATGCATGTGTGATTGTTTCGTCTGTTAGGTCCCTGTCATTGCCGGAAGGCCCATAAATCTACAGGCAGCTGTGTGCGATACTAGGTCCCTGGCGTGGTTTAATCTAGTATTATTTCCCTGTTTCTTTCCCCCTTTTTTTCCCTTACCTCTTGGCGTGTATATGTGTGTGTGTTTGTGGTTGATTAGTAGGTCTCTGTCGTGGTCATACTGACTCACAAACCTTCTAGCAACGGTGTGGTTTTTTTTGGGTCCCTGGCTCAGAGTAATTTCTCGCAAACCCGGTCCCGTTTCCTTTCCACCATTAGGAATAGTGCTTGTGCGATTGAGTGAGTGAATGTGTGAGTGATATAAGGTCCCTGGCATGGAGTAACAACCCCTAAACCTGTAAGTTTATAATTTTTATTGTCTTTTGCTTTTCCTGCCTTTCCTCCCCCTTTTTCATTGTGTGTCTCTAACTTTGAATTTTACGGTTAAGGAGTTAATTCTATTTAACATCAATTTCGCCGCAGTCTCCATCTTTACTTATTTTGTTTTATTTTATAGTTCATTTGTATATTTATAGTTTTATGATGTTTTATTTAACAAAGATTATTTTGTTGTACGTTGTGTTTTGTTTAATATCAATATTTTAAACTGCATTGCAATTAAAGTAATAAAATAATTCCCTTATATATATAAGGTAAAATAGTTATGGGCCTCCAAAATAAATTGCGCCTAGGGCCTAGGGCCACTGCATATAGGCATTTTAAAGATTAACAATGATAAAATAAAAATCTCCTGTAATAGTACCATTTCATTTGCAATAGTTAATGGTGACCTAAGTTCATGAAGAAACTACAGAGGGACATAATAATCGACATACTGATCACAAAAGTTTGGCATCATCTTCCTCATCATCATCATCATCATCCCCATCATCGTCTTCATCATCATCCACCCCCTGGCCTCCTTGGCTATCATGAGAATTGCAATGACTGTGTTGCTGATCCATTTTCCAGCAGCTGGCCATCATCAAAGCGCATCCCCAGCTCCTTGAAAACTCTTGCCCTGAAGTCACTCTCAGGACCTCCATTACTGCCATACCCATTGCCTATATCACCGTCCTGCATGCCAGCAAAATTGAAGTATAAAAACATTTGAGTTTCATAAAACAATACAATTTTAATGATAAGGATGACTTATGCAACTGAAATGGTGAACATGAAACAACATAGTTTTTTGGAATTCTGGTACAGTTAAGTATTAGAGTAAAGACTAGATAAGGAGACTCGAAGTCATATTCAGATAAATCGAAAGCATGAAAATTTTGTGAATAAAAACTTGAAAGGTATATTTTTACATTTTCTGTTAATTTAATGATGGAATTAAAATCAATAATGAGTATAAAACAAAGTCTCTTAAACTTTAGAATTATATTTTAAAGAGAGATAAAATAATTTGACCTCTATCAGGTAAAAAACAATCAAGATACCTTTTAAAGTGTTTTATCTAAAAACCATTTAAGTATTATTATTAAAAAGAAAACAAACTAACCCCAAAAATTAGAAGCAACTAAGGTGATATTCTGTGAAAATGCCTAAAAATCCATGTAATTTTCCTACTTTCGTATGTTAATGTTATGGAAATGCTATTCTGTGGACCCCATGAGGTTCCCAAGACCCCACGGATTTCAAACCTTTTGGTCCTATTAGATAGCATGCCAAGTTTTGTGGCTCTTGGATCAACCATGTGGACAAACATAGAAACCAACATCCAAACAAACTTTCTGAATTATTGTATAGATAATATCATTAATTTCGACCAATGAGATAAACATACAGTGGTCTTAATCCAAACACATAAAATATTCCATTTATTTCTAGGATTATATTATTATGCCATTGATTTTAATGTACAATGTAAACTTATGATCACGTCATTATACTAACACATGAAATTTAGTAATACGTGAAAAGCATTTTAATAATGTGTTTCGTAGTTTTTCGAGAAATTTTAACTTTTTTTAATTGTTAAATATAATGGCATCATATCTACTTCACAATTCTTTTATTCAAATATGTGCTAAAGGCAAGAATGATGCCATAACACAAAATATCCTAATTTTTCCAAAATTTTAGCATATTGTATTAATGATGATCATTCTTATTGCTCATACAGGATGATCTTAGGCATGAAACTTGAAATACAAAAACTTGGACACAAGCCGATTGCCAGAGAATTTAGAAATTATGGATAGTTTCATTAATTTCGCAGAAAACTATAAATATTCTGTGACAACTCATGGAATTTATTATGGAATAAATAGTGAAGTGCTGTTGCCTTGGAGATGTTTCTTATGCCACAAAAATATCATCTTCTCGGAAAAAGTCCTCAAGGCATGTAACCTATGGAGCATAAATTTATTAAAAACAAAAGATAAACAGAAAATTAGATCCAGTTTCCCTATCCGAGTTTTTACAATTTTTACATATAAATAATTATTCAATAAAATTAGACCTTATTTTGGACAACTATTTAGGCAAGAGCCAAACTTTTATTTAAAAACAAACTATGAGAAGCATAAGTTAATTACAAGAACCTTCATGTAATGATAGAAACTAATGCATAAATGTTCTGGTTCTAATTTGGACACCCTTGATCCACCTTACTTCTATATGACGCTCGCATAATTTATGCTTTTGTTAAGATTGTCTCCGATCTGGGGGTGGGGGGGGAGTTGCTTGGTTGCCACCTCCCTGTCTGCACAACTGGTTATGTGAGTTAACCATCCTTATAACGTACATTCGCTGATGATGATGCCGTATGTATTTTTTATTTTATTTATTTAGTAATGATTTCACATGGAGCTTTAAAATAGCATTTCACTGTGTAATATTAAAACACAAATATAACATTAATAAATAACATCAATTAATAATATTAGCATATAGTGCCACTTACTTAAAAACTGAGAGGACAGTTTCATGAAAGAGGGAGGTGAGAGGCGAAAAACATCAATATCAGTAGGGAGGGAATTTAATAAGTATGGAAGACGGCAGAAAAGGGAACGCTGTATAAATGAAATCCTAGGGGTATTAGTGTGAAGAAGTTGGGATAATCAGGTTCATCTAGAGGGCACATGAAAGTTGAGAAAAGATAATAACTCCGGGCAATTAATATGAGAATTTATAATTTTGTGAATAAAAGAAATATCTTGTTTATGATAATTGGTAGAGAGATTGTCAATAGCTATTGTGCAGAGGACTGTATGTTTTGTAGCATAACAAAAAGAAGGAACACTTATTCTAATAATTTTTATAAAAAAATTCATAATTTGCTCAATGGAGCGTAATTAGTTATGCAGGAGGAGGGCAAAATTGGTGAGCAATGGGAAATTACGGGAAGTACAATAGAGCAGAAATACGTCCTCAGAGACACAGGCTCCCTAGGCTCCGTGTATCTGTAAAAGAATGCTAAGGAGAGAGAGAGAGAGCCTTTCTCTTCATCGTGAAAATGTGTTCTGAGAAGTATAGTTTAGTGCCTATTATAATAATATTAGTTGATGCATACCCAGTCACAGTATCCGGCAATCAGGTATCCCTTGGTCTTCTCGCTCCTCGACAAAATTTTCTCCGCCCGCATAAGGGATGTGTATTGTCTCCAACATCATGCCCCCCCTATTAAAGTCTCCCCTTGCATAAACCCAATATGCCACATCCCTCTGTTCTCCCTCTCCACCCACTGCCCCTTCACCCCTCCCTTCCCCCTCAACCATTTCTTCCCCCTCTCCCATTACTTCCCCCTCTCCCATTTCTTCCCTCTCTCCCATTTCTTCCCCCTCTCCCCTGTCTTGTCCCTCACCCCTCTCTTCCCCCTCTCTCATTTCTTCCCCCTCAACCATTTCTTCCCCTTCACCCACTTCTTCCCCCTCACCCATTTCTTCCCCCTCTCCCATTTCCTCCCCCTCTCCCCTGTCTTGTCCCTCACCCCTTTCTTCCCCCTCCCCCCCCAACAACCCTATCATCACCTCCTATAACGGTCACCTCTTGTAATTCATCCTCCTCCTCCTCTTCAACCCTTGCCCTTTCCTCCTCCTGAAATAATTGCCTGAAAAAATCAATTAATGAATGAATAGTTAAATATTAGCTGATGTGTAGAATCTACAAACCTCTATGAAAAATCAAAATACTAAAACTAAATACTAATAAACATAACTCCACACAATTCTCATGCTTTATTCCTACCGTTCAGCCAATAAAGCTCTATCATACTGCACCCACTTCCCCTTTTTTAACTAATTTCTACTGCACTAGGCACACTGATGAAGGAGAATTTTTCATTTGTAAAAAAGTCTTCATTGACTAATATTTTTTGGTCTTTCTAAAAATGTATAAAAAAAGCTATTGAGAGAGATGAAAAATTCATTTTGGTTCAATGGGTACTAATTTGGGGACTCCCAAAGTTTGAAATATTTTTTAGGAATTTAAGTAACACATCACTGTAGTAAAAAAAGAAATACAGATAGAAATTAATATAGTGTAACATGTCATTCTATTTGCAACGATTACAGCGGCATTAAAATGTCAATCAGTCACACCCTATCGACGTGATCTTAACAAAGTCCCTAATCTGTTTATCATCGTCAAGTTTGAATTGTCGAAGCAGCGGGAAGGTAATTTAATCCCTAAATACAGTACAACTTCGCCGAACGCGGCTTCCCGCAACGCGGTTTAAAATTTACGCGGTACTCAAATGCGTGATGAGCTTCACCGACCGCGGGAAGTGATTCACTTTTACGCGATTTCCTTGAATGACCATTTTCAATAAAAGGTTTGCCCTAAAAAGATCATTAGTAAGAAAAAATCGTACTACGATTATAGTGTTTTGTAAAGGCTGTCGGCACCCAATAAAAAATCATTCAGAGTTTTTAACTGCTTTTTTATCTTCAACTCCAAACTGGAGATGAGGATCCTTTTTTCTGAGGACCGATCGTTGGATTCGCTGTCGATATTAATCAATAAGTTTTTATTATGTATTGTTTCAGTTCTGTGAACATTAAGTTTAAATATTTCAACTTGTTTCTAAATGTTTATCACTGCGAGCGATGAAAGTGTCGTATTTAAGCAAGAATTTCCAGGTATAAAGGGAAAAATGTAAATGAGAATGTCTGCCTAGTGTAAAATTACGCGAGAATTTAATTTTAATATTTTAATAAATATTTTATTAAACGCAATATTACTGTATATAATTAGTTGATGCGATGTTTACAATCTTTTTTCAAGGAAATATAAGCAAACTATGTCATTATTATTGAAAAAACGCCTTCAAGGAGTAAATTTTTCCGAACTCGAAACGGAACCCTTTTATTTCCATAAGATTAATGATTCCTCCAACGCGGATTCGCGCAACGCGACACCCTTGTAGAACCTAACCCTTGCGTTCGGTGAAGTTTTACTGTACTACACTTCTAAAAAACCAGGCTACTGCTACTGAAATTTCACCGGGAAGCGGATTTAGTATGTATAAATGTTTTTAACTACAAGCACCGATGTTTATATTAAAAATGTTCATATGTTGTACTGCACACCCAAGTAATTCAAAAATGGTATTGATACAAAATGAATTTTAACAAAAAATATGAAAAATCACATAAGGAGAAGAATTTGGGGAAGGCATATCTAAAGGGGGGCGATGTTCACTCCTAATCCTAATTCTTGAGCTTGAAGTACACACAGCTGCTCTGTGTGTTTTTTCACACATGGTGTAGCATTAAGGTATATATATATAATTATTATTATAAATAATGAGTGGCTGCTGCTTATTATTGTAAGAATATAAATAAATAAGAATGACCTAAAGAAAAATGCCCCAAAATCGCCTTAGGACCCCAACTGAATTTAACGCGCCACTGAATATAAGCATAGGAAAACCTAAATTTTTTCTTCGGAAACGAGCTTTTCATATTCGCCAGAGACGATTGGGCACTTTTGTCATCAACTATTTAAAATAACGTATTAGAAAGGTTAATAAAATTAGAGAAGAAATATGTAATTGCCGCTTTAGGCTTACTATACTTACAGGGAAGGGAAAGGGCAAGTTGCTTGCGCCGGGCTCCCCGTCTTCATCAGACCATCGTCGCCGCCCGACGCAATAGCGACGAAGAAGCGACCAAATCCGCCAGGCGATGACGCAGGTCATAAAGAACAATATTGCCCAGCGCCAGGCGGATTTGGTCGACTTCTCGATAAACTCTGCAGACAGAAATGAGAAAAGAATTTCAAATTTAACGTATGTCGACGGCTTTGCTCATTTTTTTTTACCTTCTGAACTATTCATAGATTATCAAATAAATAATTTCTTAAAACTATCGTTTTTATTAACTCATTTATCTACTTTGATGGAAGTGGTTGTATTCACGAACTACTGTATTGTCCCGAATATAAAGCGACCTTAAATATAACGCGACCCTAAGATTTTCGGAAAGTTTTTTAAGGAAAAAACGAAACCTTGAATATTACGCGACCCCAAACAGCCTTCTACCGATCTAACACAGACTCCTCGTTCATATAGGTAGTAGCATTTTTCGAACCAGGACAGACTACTTGTGATGATAATTTCGGTGACATATTTCGATTGAGGCAGTTGAATTCGCGACCTATCTCTTTAGGAAAGTAAACGTTTTGATAATGCAAGATAGGATACAGATCAGATTGTATAATTCACTGGTTCCGTATGCATGAATAGCTAGTCTTATTGCCGAGGACGAACAAATCATCGCCAGTGCACACCGTGTGTAGCGGTCAAGGTATAGTGATCGGGGTGCACCGGAAGCTGGATCCGTGATTAGCGACACCCACGAAGGAATCTGCGGCTTAGTCTATGGTTATCGGCATTCAAAGTCACTAAGCTCGATCATATCAAATGCAAACTTATGTTTTCTTGCTTTCGTGACGGATATTCGTACTTTAATTGCAATGAGAATTGACCCTAGATTTAGCTATAAATCCACTAATCACCTGAGCTATGCTACGTTCAAAATTACGAAATACACCAGACTTTCATTAATATTGTGGAAAAAATTAAATTACCTTTGTGGATCATATTGGTCCTTCTTACACAGAAATTACGAAGTTCTGTATGCTGAGGTTGCCAGGGAAACAGCCAACAATGTTGTACCGCTGGACGACAGGAGAAAAAAGGCTTCTAGTTTGATATAATGAATTCAGAGCAAACAATTTTCCATCAAATTGTGGTAAAGAACTTATGGCAAATAAACGAAACTTTATATGGTGTGAATAGGAAAAGTACAAGTAAGTACTCGTCCGCCAGCTACAGCGGCGCCACACGTGACAGGATTTGGAACTACGAAGTGCCTGGCTAATATGAAACGTCATCTCGGGATCATTTGGATGTCGGAATAGGAGGCGTTCTTAACGATTAATGCTATCGTGTCAAAAAAGATAATTATAACGGCTTAGTCTAACGTCTAAGCACTGCTAAAGGATATATCAGAAGCGAAGTCAAAGGAGATAGAGAATTTGTGATTTGCCTATTTATTTTATAACCAGTATGTAGTAATTAATGGAACAATCGAAAATTACGTCATTTAAAGCGTACATACCTTACTTGAGACGAGAAAGAGTAATCTTTGCACTCACGTTCATTCCTTCGCCGAAAATTATTTATTTCTTTTTACTTAGAAAATCTGTGTGTATGCATAAGGAAAATAAACGTATTTAAGTTCACTTGTTCGTCGTGAATAATCCATTTCCTTTCATTTACTATGTTGAGTAGGCGCACGAAAGAAATTAAAACGTATTCATATTAGATCTTGTTTATTTCGGTTGTTACGAAGATTGTTTTCGTTGACGACAATAAGCAAGAAGAAAAAGTATGATGATGCAGACAATTATTGATGCGGACTTTCCACTTAATCATTTATTTAATACCTACATTGGCTTTATGAGTTACCAAATTTGAAAATTTAGCGTTATAAAACATTACAAACTAGCTTTACTCGCGCAGAGCTATACACGAGTATATACGGTAAATGACGTGCTACCTGACATCATCGCATCGCTAGCTCTCGTGATGTGATGGCCGCGGTTGGAAAATTTTCTTGCGGTAAAAGTGGTGAAGAGGGTCCCAACATCGGATTTGCATAGGGGCCCCCGAAGTTATCACACCGGCCCTGGCAGCAATCTTAAATTTTGGCGTAAATGTGTGGAATTAGTACCCCGCGATGGAAAATGTATAATATACCTGAAATTGCAAATTCTAGGGATTGCTTTTACTCCAATATAGTGAAAACTTTGGAATTAAAGTAAAATTTCTAATAATGAAATATCTTACTGAAAATGAATGTGTTTTTCAAGGTGAGATGAAATTCTTGTACCTTTTATTAGTATGTTATATGAAATATTAAAGGTAGTAGCTATACAGAATGATGTAATGTAGCAATTAAAGAATGTATTCAGAGATGAAATTTTGAGAATTGCCTGAGACTTTAACACGTAAATCCCGTAAACGAAGGAATTATTCCGCCTGGGCCCGAACTCTGATACTTCGGAAAAAACGTAATGCCTCGTTGCCCTTCAACTCTAAAGGAATAACAAAAGTACCAAATTTTGTCGCATTCGGCGGCCACCGTTAGTGGAAAAGTATATAATGGAATAAGGGACGTTAAACTCGCCAACAGATGAAGCATAACCTCCTTTGAAAGAATTGAGGCAAAGATTAAAAAAATGTTTCCGCGAGAAACCTGATGGGAATTCTGACCGGTTCATGTTACTTCTGTGGACCGTAGCAGTCACATTGCCAAAGTATGGTGGAGATTGATAAAATTGTGTGAGATGAGATAGCGGACAGACAAATATAGGATTTCGCTTATATATACCTACTAGTTATAATGATGTCCATTATACATTGACGCTTCTTGCAGAGGAGGATTAACACACAACATAAGGGTAGGATACTAATGTTTAGGCACTCCATGTCAGCAGGAGATTCAACATTTTTTCGTAGGTAGTATTATGTGCAAAAGCAACTAGAAAAAGCGGATATCTTGATAAAGTTCGACAATGTGCCCGCTAATAATTCGCAATTGTTTGAACAAAATTTCGAGGTTTATGTATTTCCATATGCGCTACGTATCTGGAAATTTTTTAAAGGTAGCATTTGTTAAAAACCGAAATAGAGATTATAGACATTTTGATATTTTACCTAATTTGTTTGGCTGTTAAAAATTCTAGAATTTAAAACAAATAGGCGAATGTTTAGGTACTAGGATGCAAGCTGCGAAGCTGAAATTTTTTAGTTATTTAGAGCTCATTGCATATGCACAAACAAATGTTTGAATGTTTCCTTGAAATTGATATCGCGGCCGTAATAAATTGTTAAAATTTAAACAATTAGATAAATATTATTTCACTTGTAGATGAGCTGCGACATTAAAATTTGGCAGTGAGGTGTGAAATTAGTGCACCGCAATGGAAAAATTTATAATGTTCTTAAAAATTGCAAATTTTCGTTTTTGTTTCAATCAAATATTATTCCATAAGGAAAAAACGAAAATTGGCGTAGAGGTGAAATCCTATGAACTAAAAAAATATTTCTGATAATGAAATATCTGTCTGAAAAATTCTTTTATCAAGGGAGATGAGATGCTTGCAGGATGCAAGCACCAACTACTTGCATGTATATATATAGATGTATAGATAGTAAAACAAGAAAAAAGCGCCTTATGTAATTTGCTCCGCAATTCTTCCCTCACTTGTAATTTTTGGATTCAAAATGGCATTGAAAAAGGAAAATTCTACAACAGTTAAAGCAGTCTTCATGTTGGCCTTTTCTTACAAAGTCTTACATAAAATATCAGCATATAATGGGGAGGGCCATATTTTTTTTCGGGGGTTCCTATATTTTGCATTACGCCACTGTTGACCCATTTTTATTTCAGGCTCGATTAAGTTATTTATAAACAAGGGGAGCGGCCCCTACGTGATACACGCGTCAAGCCCGCCCTCCGAGCGCTCCAGTGACTTCGACGCTACGCTGCTCGCTAAGCCGAAAATATCAAGATTTTTAGTTCATTACGTACCGTTTCCGAAATACAAATTTTTAAATATTTTAAACGGCCGTCATTTTGTTTCCGGATGCCGAGCAAATATGAAAGTTTTCCTTGGATATGCTAGTTTTATTAGGTGTTCTTTACGAGCTAAGCGATAGTAGCGGAACGCCTTATGGGAACGTCGATTCCGTCCGCCCTTCCGAATGTTTAATCTGCAGAGCTACTTGGCGGATTTGAATTAAATGAAATATTAGTATCCCTCATTCAAATTTATCACCCAATTGTGATTTTGAACTTAATCCGTCAATTACAACTTCCATTTAATTTGAGCATTTGAATAAAAGTACATATACACGTATCTCGTTAAATGGCATCCGTGAAACAACAATTAAATGTCATATTTTTCACTCCGTAGATCTTTTATGTTATTTAAGGTATCCATTAAAACATTTATTCGGATGGGAGACAACATTTACCACAATAAGACCGCGATACCACATAATTACGAGTTATAGCTTCGAAGATAATAATTCGAGAAAATCCCAAGCATAATATCACATATTTTATTTACATCGATCGATAAGACGGTTCTCTCGGCGAGCAACTATTGAATTCCATATTTTTCTCTCCCATGGTATTATATGATCTGGGAAGCCTAGATTAAAAAATGTATTCGGATAGAGGACAACATTGACCACAATAAGGCCTTGGGCAGGGGCGACACTAAGGACGCGTGCCAAAGGTGGCACGCGGAAAGATTTTTTTGGCACATTACAAAATGAAATAAGAAATGCAATGTGCCTCTCGCTAATACAGCGACATGTCAAAAGTGAATCCGGAAATCTAATAAATGTACGTATTGAAACGATGCGAAAGAGGGGCTTCGTTTACAAGAGGTGCAATCGGTTATATTATGATTTTTTCCTCATATAATGCGTTGTTGAAGAGATATTTGAAAAACTAAATTTTTTAGCTGTCACAGCTACACCACCTATTGGCGACTATTGTGAACACTTTACGCTCCTTTTTATTTTATTAGTTTTTGGAGATTCGTGTTTTCAAGTGAATTTAGGTAGTTTAGTTAGCATTTTATATCGCTTTAAATTTAACGAGGCATTACGTTTTTTCCAAAGTATCAGAGTTCGGGCCCAGGCGGAATAATTCCTTCGTTTACGGGATTTACGTGTTAAAGTCTCAGGCAATTCTCAAAATTTCATCTCTGAATACATTCTTTAATTGCTACATTACATCATTCTGTATAGCTACTACCTTTATGGTTATGGTTATGCTTCATCTGTTGGCGAGTTTAACGTCCCTTATTCCATTATATACTTTTCCACTAACGGTGGCCGCCGAATGCGACAAAATTTGGTACTTTTGTTATTCCTGTAGAGTTGAAGGGCAACGAGGCATTACGTTTTTTCCGAAGTATCAGAGTTCGGGCCCAGGCGGAATAATTCCTTCGTTTACGGGATTTACGTGTTAAAGTCTCAGGCAATTCTCAAAATTTCATCTCTGAATACATTCTTTAATTGCTGCATTACATCATTCTGTATAGCTACTACCTTTAATATTTCATATAACATACTAATAAAAGGTACAAGAATTTCATCTCACCTTGAAAAACACATTCATTTTCAGTAAGATATTTCATTATTAGAAATTTTACTTTAATTCCAAAGTTTTCACTATATTGGAGTAAAAGCAATCCCTAGAATTTGCAATTTCAGGTATATTATACATTTTCCATCGCGGGGTACTAATTCCACACATTTACGCCAAAATTTAAGATTGCTGCCAGGGCCGGTGTGATAACTTCGGGGGCCCCTATGCAAATCCGATGTTGGGACCCTCTTCACCACTTTTACCGCAAGAAAATTTTCCAACCGCGGCCATCACATCACGAGAGCTAGCGATGCGATGATGTCAGGTAGCACGTCATTTACCGTATATACTCGTGTATAGCTCTGCGCGAGTAAAGCTAGTTTGTAATGTTTTATAACGCTAAATTTTCAAATTTGGTAACTCATAAAGCCAATGTAGGTATTAAATAAATGATTAAGTGGAAAGTCCGCATCAATAATTGTCTGCATCATCATACTTTTTCTTCTTGCTTATTGTTGTCAACGAAAACAATCTTCGTAACAACCGAAATAAACAAGATCTAATATGAATACGTTTTAATTTCTTTCGTGCGCCTACTCAACATAGTAAATGAAAGGAAATGGATTATTCACGACGAACAAGTGAACTTAAATACGTTTATTTTCCTTATGCATACACACAGATTTTCTAAGTAAAAAGAAATAAATAATTTTCGGCGAAGGAATGAACGTGAGTGCAAAGATTACTCTTTCTCGTCTCAAGTAAGGTATGTACGCTTTAAATGACGTAATTTTCGATTGTTCCATTAATTACTACATACTGGTTATAAAATAAATAGGCAAATCACAAATTCTCTATCTCCTTTGACTTCGCTTCTGATATATCCTTTAGCAGTGCTTAGACGTTAGACTAAGCCGTTATAATTATCTTTTTTGACACGATAGCATTAATCGTTAAGAACGCCTCCTATTCCGACATCCAAATGATCCCGAGATGACGTTTCATATTAGCCAGGCACTTCGTAGTTCCAAATCCTGTCACGTGTGGCGCCGCTGTAGCTGGCGGACGAGTACTTACTTGTACTTTTCCTATTCACACCATATAAAGTTTCGTTTATTTGCCATAAGTTCTTTACCACAATTTGATGGAAAATTGTTTGCTCTGAATTCATTATATCAAACTAGAAGCCTTTTTTCTCCTGTCGTCCAGCGGTACAACATTGTTGGCTGTTTCCCTGGCAACCTCAGCATACAGAACTTCGTAATTTCTGTGTAAGAAGGACCAATATGATCCACAAAGGTAATTTAATTTTTTCCACAATATTAATGAAAGTCTGGTGTATTTCGTAATTTTGAACGTAGCATAGCTCAGGTGATTAGTGGATTTATAGCTAAATCTAGGGTCAATTCTCATTGCAATTAAAGTACGAATATCCGTCACGAAAGCAAGAAAACATAAGTTTGCATTTGATATGATCGAGCTTAGTGACTTTGAATGCCGATAACCATAGACTAAGCCGCAGATTCCTTCGTGGGTGTCGCTAATCACGGATCCAGCTTCCGGTGCACCCCGATCACTATACCTTGACCGCTACACACGGTGTGCACTGGCGATGATTTGTTCGTCCTCGGCAATAAGACTAGCTATTCATGCATACGGAACCAGTGAATTATACAATCTGATCTGTATCCTATCTTGCATTATCAAAACGTTTACTTTCCTAAAGAGATAGGTCGCGAATTCAACTGCCTCAATCGAAATATGTCACCGAAATTATCATCACAAGTAGTCTGTCCTGGTTCGAAAAATGCTACTACCTATATGAACGAGGAGTCTGTGTTAGATCGGTAGAAGGCTGTTTGGGGTCGCGTAATATTCAAGGTTTCGTTTTTTCCTTAAAAAACTTTCCGAAAATCTTAGGGTCGCGTTATATTTAAGGTCGCTTTATATTCGGGACAATACAGTAGTTCGTGAATACAACCACTTCCATCAAAGTAGATAAATGAGTTAATAAAAACGATAGTTTTAAGAAATTATTTATTTGATAATCTATGAATAGTTCAGAAGGTAAAAAAAAATGAGCAAAGCCGTCGACATACGTTAAATTTGAAATTCTTTTCTCATTTCTGTCTGCAGAGTTTATCGAGAAGTCGACCAAATCCGCCTGGCGCTGGGCAATATTGTTCTTTATGACCTGCGTCATCGCCTGGCGGATTTGGTCGCTTCTTCGTCGCTATTGCGTCGGGCGGCGACGATGGTCTGATGAAGACGGGGAGCCCGGCGCAAGCAACTTGCCCTTTCCCTTCCCTGTAAGTATAGTAAGCCTAAAGCGGCAATTACATATTTCTTCTCTAATTTTATTAACCTTTCTAATACGTTATTTTAAATAGTTGATGACAAAAGTGCCCAATCGTCTCTGGCGAATATGAAAAGCTCGTTTCCGAAGAAAAAATTTAGGTTTTCCTATGCTTATATTCAGTGGCGCGTTAAATTCAGTTGGGGTCCTAAGGCGATTTTGGGGCATTTTTCTTTAGGTCATTCTTATTTATTTATATTCTTACAATAATAAGCAGCAGCCACTCATTATTTATAATAATAATTATATATATATACCTTAATGCTACACCATGTGTGAAAAAACACACAGAGCAGCTGTGTGTACTTCAAGCTCAAGAATTAGGATTAGGAGTGAACATCGCCCCCCTTTAGATATGCCTTCCCCAAATTCTTCTCCTTATGTGATTTTTCATATTTTTTGTTAAAATTCATTTTGTATCAATACCATTTTTGAATTACTTGGGTGTGCAGTACAACATATGAACATTTTTAATATAAACATCGGTGCTTGTAGTTAAAAACATTTATACATACTAAATCCGCTTCCCGGTGAAATTTCAGTAGCAGTAGCCTGGTTTTTTAGAAGTGTAGTACAGTAAAACTTCACCGAACGCAAGGGTTAGGTTCTACAAGGGTGTCGCGTTGCGCGAATCCGCGTTGGAGGAATCATTAATCTTATGGAAATAAAAGGGTTCCGTTTCGAGTTCGGAAAAATTTACTCCTTGAAGGCGTTTTTTCAATAATAATGACATAGTTTGCTTATATTTCCTTGAAAAAAGATTGTAAACATCGCATCAACTAATTATATACAGTAATATTGCGTTTAATAAAATATTTATTAAAATATTAAAATTAAATTCTCGCGTAATTTTACACTAGGCAGACATTCTCATTTACATTTTTCCCTTTATACCTGGAAATTCTTGCTTAAATACGACACTTTCATCGCTCGCAGTGATAAACATTTAGAAACAAGTTGAAATATTTAAACTTAATGTTCACAGAACTGAAACAATACATAATAAAAACTTATTGATTAATATCGACAGCGAATCCAACGATCGGTCCTCAGAAAAAAGGATCCTCATCTCCAGTTTGGAGTTGAAGATAAAAAAGCAGTTAAAAACTCTGAATGATTTTTTATTGGGTGCCGACAGCCTTTACAAAACACTATAATCGTAGTACGATTTTTTCTTACTAATGATCTTTTTAGGGCAAACCTTTTATTGAAAATGGTCATTCAAGGAAATCGCGTAAAAGTGAATCACTTCCCGCGGTCGGTGAAGCTCATCACGCATTTGAGTACCGCGTAAATTTTAAACCGCGTTGCGGGAAGCCGCGTTCGGCGAAGTTGTACTGTATTTAGGGATTAAATTACCTTCCCGCTGCTTCGACAATTCAAACTTGACGATGATAAACAGATTAGGGACTTTGTTAAGATCACGTCGATAGGGTGTGACTGATTGACATTTTAATGCCGCTGTAATCGTTGCAAATAGAATGACATGTTACACTATATTAATTTCTATCTGTATTTCTTTTTTTACTACAGTGATGTGTTATTTAAATTCTTAAAAAATATTTCAAACTTTGGGAGTCCCCAAATTAGTACCCATTGAACCAAAATGAATTTTTCATCTCTCTCAATAGCTTTTTTTATACATTTTTAGAAAGACCAAAAAATATTAGTCAATGAAGACTTTTTTACAAATGAAAAATTCTCCTTCATCAGTGTGCCTAGTGCAGTAGAAATTAGTTAAAAAAGGGGAAGTGGGTGCAGTATGATAGAGCTTTATTGGCTGAACGGTAGGAATAAAGCATGAGAATTGTGTGGAGTTATGTTTATTAGTATTTAGTTTAAGTATTTTGATTTTTCATAGAGGTTTGTAGATTCTACACATCAGCTAATATTTAACTATTCATTCATTAATTGATTTTTTCTGGCAATTATTTCAGGAGGAGGAAAGGGCAAGGGTTGAAGAGGAGGAGGAGGATGAATTACAAGAGGTGACCGTTATAGGAGGTGATGATAGGGTTGTTGGGGGGGAGGGGGAAGAAAGGGGTGAGGGACAAGACAGGGGAGAGGGGGAGGAAATGGGAGAGGGGGAAGAAATGGGTGAGGGGGAAGAAGTGGGTGAAGGGGAAGAAATGGTTGAGGGGGAAGAAATGAGAGAGGGGGAAGAGAGGGGTGAGGGACAAGACAGGGGAGAGGGGGAAGAAATGGGAGAGAGGGAAGAAATGGGAGAGGGGGAAGTAATGGGAGAGGGGGAAGAAATGGTTGAGGGGGAAGGGAGGGGTGAAGGGGCAGTGGGTGGAGAGGGAGAACAGAGGGATGTGGCATATTGGGTTTATGCAAGGGGAGACTTTAATAGGGGGGGCATGATGTTGGAGACAATACACATCCCTTATGCGGGCGGAGAAAATTTTGTCGAGGAGCGAGAAGACCAAGGGATACCTGATTGCCGGATACTGTGACTGGGTATGCATCAACTAATATTATTATAATAGGCACTAAACTATACTTTTCAGAACACATTTTCACGATGAAGAGAAAGGCTCTCTCTCTCTCTCCTTAGCATTCTTTTACAGATACACGGAGCCTAGGGAGCCTGTGTCTCTGAGGACGTATTTCTGCTCTATTGTACTTCCCGTAATTTCCCATTGCTCACCAATTTTGCCCTCCTCCTGCATAACTAATTACGCTCCATTGAGCAAATTATGAATTTTTTCCCTTTTCTGCCGTCTTCCATACTTATTAAATTCCCTCCCTACTGATATTGATGTTTTTCGCCTCTCACCTCCCTCTTTCATGAAACTGTCCTCTCAGTTTTTAAGTAAGTGGCACTATATGCTAATATTATTAATTGATGTTATTTATTAATGTTATATTTGTGTTTTAATATTACACAGTGAAATGCTATTTTAAAGCTCCATGTGAAATCATTACTAAATAAATAAAATAAAAAATACATACGGCATCATCATCAGCGAATGTACGTTATAAGGATGGTTAACTCACATAACCAGTTGTGCAGACAGGGAGGTGGCAACCAAGCAACTCCCCCCCCACCCCCAGATCGGAGACAATCTTAACAAAAGCATAAATTATGCGAGCGTCATATAGAAGTAAGGTGGATCAAGGGTGTCCAAATTAGAACCAGAACATTTATGCATTAGTTTCTATCATTACATGAAGGTTCTTGTAATTAACTTATGCTTCTCATAGTTTGTTTTTAAATAAAAGTTTGGCTCTTGCCTAAATAGTTGTCCAAAATAAGGTCTAATTTTATTGAATAATTATTTATATGTAAAAATTGTAAAAACTCGGATAGGGAAACTGGATCTAATTTTCTGTTTATCTTTTGTTTTTAATAAATTTATGCTCCATAGGTTACATGCCTTGAGGACTTTTTCCGAGAAGATGATATTTTTGTGGCATAAGAAACATCTCCAAGGCAACAGCACTTCACTATTTATTCCATAATAAATTCCATGAGTTGTCACAGAATATTTATAGTTTTCTGCGAAATTAATGAAACTATCCATAATTTCTAAATTCTCTGGCAATCGGCTTGTGTCCAAGTTTTTGTATTTCAAGTTTCATGCCTAAGATCATCCTGTATGAGCAATAAGAATGATCATCATTAATACAATATGCTAAAATTTTGGAAAAATTAGGATATTTTGTGTTATGGCATCATTCTTGCCTTTAGCACATATTTGAATAAAAGAATTGTGAAGTAGATATGATGCCATTATATTTAACAATTAAAAAAAGTTAAAATTTCTCGAAAAACTACGAAACACACTATTAAAATGCTTTTCACGTATTACTAAATTTCATGTGTTAGTATAATGACGTGATCATAAGTTTACATTGTACATTAAAATCAATGGCATAATAATATAATCCTAGAAATAAATGGAATATTTTATGTGTTTGGATTAAGACCACTGTATGTTTATCTCATTGGTCGAAATTAATGATATTATCTATACAATAATTCAGAAAGTTTGTTTGGATGTTGGTTTCTATGTTTGTCCACATGGTTGATCCAAGAGCCACAAAACTTGGCATGCTATCTAATAGGACCAAAAGGTTTGAAATCCGTGGGGTCTTGGGAACCTCATGGGGTCCACAGAATAGCATTTCCATAACATTAACATACGAAAGTAGGAAAATTACATGGATTTTTAGGCATTTTCACAGAATATCACCTTAGTTGCTTCTAATTTTTGGGGTTAGTTTGTTTTCTTTTTAATAATAATACTTAAATGGTTTTTAGATAAAACACTTTAAAAGGTATATTGATTGTTTTTTACCTGATAGAGGTCAAATTATTTTATCTCTCTTTAAAATATAATTCTAAAGTTTAAGAGACTTTGTTTTATACTCATTATTGATTTTAATTCCATCATTAAATTAACAGAAAATGTAAAAATATACCTTTCAAGTTTTTATTCACAAAATTTTCATGCTTTCGATTTATCTGAATATGACTTCAAGTCTCCTTATCTAGTCTTTACTCTAATACTTAACTGTACCAGAATTCCAAAAAACTATGTTGTTTCATGTTCACCATTTCAGTTGCATAAGTCATCCTTATCATTAAAATTGTATTGTTTTATGAAACTCAAATGTTTTTATACTTCAATTTTGCTGGCATGCAGGACGGTGATATAGGCAATGGGTATGGCAGTAATGGAGGTCCTGAGAGTGACTTCAGGGCAAGAGTTTTCAAGGAGCTGGGGATGCGCTTTGATGATGGCCAGCTGCTGGAAAATGGATCAGCAACACAGTCATTGCAATTCTCATGATAGCCAAGGAGGCCAGGGGGTGGATGATGATGAAGACGATGATGGGGATGATGATGATGATGATGAGGAAGATGATGCCAAACTTTTGTGATCAGTATGTCGATTATTATGTCCCTCTGTAGTTTCTTCATGAACTTAGGTCACCATTAACTATTGCAAATGAAATGGTACTATTACAGGAGATTTTTATTTTATCATTGTTAATCTTTAAAATGCCTATATGCAGTGGCCCTAGGCCCTAGGCGCAATTTATTTTGGAGGCCCATAACTATTTTACCTTATATATATAAGGGAATTATTTTATTACTTTAATTGCAATGCAGTTTAAAATATTGATATTAAACAAAACACAACGTACAACAAAATAATCTTTGTTAAATAAAACATCATAAAACTATAAATATACAAATGAACTATAAAATAAAACAAAATAAGTAAAGATGGAGACTGCGGCGAAATTGATGTTAAATAGAATTAACTCCTTAACCGTAAAATTCAAAGTTAGAGACACACAATGAAAAAGGGGGAGGAAAGGCAGGAAAAGCAAAAGACAATAAAAATTATAAACTTACAGGTTTAGGGGTTGTTACTCCATGCCAGGGACCTTATATCACTCACACATTCACTCACTCAATCGCACAAGCACTATTCCTAATGGTGGAAAGGAAACGGGACCGGGTTTGCGAGAAATTACTCTGAGCCAGGGACCCAAAAAAAACCACACCGTTGCTAGAAGGTTTGTGAGTCAGTATGACCACGACAGAGACCTACTAATCAACCACAAACACACACACATATACACGCCAAGAGGTAAGGGAAAAAAAGGGGGAAAGAAACAGGGAAATAATACTAGATTAAACCACGCCAGGGACCTAGTATCGCACACAGCTGCCTGTAGATTTATGGGCCTTCCGGCAATGACAGGGACCTAACAGACGAAACAATCACACATGCATGCACTCAAATACATGCACACAAGATCTCTAATAATGAGGTAAACGTACTAAATATGTATTTAGTTAGTTTAGTTAGGTTTTCAATCATGATTGGATGGTGGTGTTCTTGGATATGTGTTGCTACACTAGAGTTGTTAATCTGTTGTGTTTAAAATGAGCTATGTGTTCTTTGAAGCATTTTTTTATCTTACATTTTGTTTGTCCAATATATATTTTGTTGCATCCTCCACAAGATATTTTGTGTATGCCGGATCTGTATAAAGAAGGAATTGTGTCTTTTGGGTTGTGTAATAAGTTGGAGAGTTTATTGTCGTTAACAAATACTGTCTTATAATTGAATTTTGAGAACATGTTTTGTAGTTTGTTGGTGAGCCCAGGAGCGAAGGGGATTTTAATGTATTTTGTGTCTGTGGGAGAAGTGTCAATTAGTGTTGTGTGCATTTTTACATGGAGCTTATGTTTATGTTTACACAGGATGTTTTCGATCATTTCAGAGTCGTATTCGTTGGTTTTTGCACAGTTCTTAATATGTGTGAGTTCTTTATGGTAATCAGATGGGAGAAAGGCATGCGAAGAAGTCTATTGATCATGGAATGAAAAGGGGCCAATTTATGTGAGATATGATGATTGGAATTATCAGTGAGTGTTGGTTTTTGGTAAATATTGAATTTTAACTTGTTGTTGTGCCTTGTTAATAATAAGTCTAAGAAGGGTAGTGTGTTTTCTTTTTCTAGTGAGAATTTAATTGAGTCATATTGGTCATTAATTTCTTGAAGGAAGTTAGTGATGTTGTATTTTGATGTGTCAAAAACCGCGAATATGTCGTCAACGTATCTAAACTAAGTTTTAGGGAAGTGTGTGAATATGGTTTTGCAGTGTTTTTCGAAATTAATCATGAATAAATTTGAAAGGAATGGTTTTGCTGGTATATATTACTATTTATTTGGAAGAAATTCTGTTTCATGCAAAGGCGTGTTAATAGGATGTATTCATCGACTGATTTTTGTGGTAAGTTTTGTTCTTTGAGCCAGGATTCAAGGAAATTTAGTGTTACATCTATTGGTATGCTGGGAAAAAGGGACACAACATCGAACAAAACTAGAATTTCAGTGTTTTTGAGGGTTAAGTTTTTAACTTCATTGATGAAATGGGTGTTATTTTTAATAAGCGACTCTTGAGTAAGAGGCCATTGTTTGAACTGTTTATTTAGCCATTGGGAAATTTTGTATGTAGGAGAGTTGATGGCAGAGACAATAGGTCTGAGGGGGATGTCTTTTTTATGTATTTTTGGGAGGCAGTACATCCTAGGGATTATAGGGTTTGAGATATGAAGTTGGGTTTGGATTTTTTTCTTGATTATTGTGGCACAAGTTTTTAAGGTGTTTTTTGTGTCTGTGATCATCTTGTTTAGGGGGTTCTTGGAAATTTTTGTGTAGGGTCCTTCTTTTAACATAGTATTGACCTTTTCATAGTATTTATGTTTTTCTATTATGACCACCCAGTTTCCTCGGTGAATGAATTATTTCATTGTTTCTTGATTCATCATGTTGCAGTTTTCTCTTTTTTACCCTGGTTTTTACATCATCAAGCTCCTTATCAGTTTTTAAAAGAGCTGCTTCTCTCTCAACGCTTTCAAAATCATTCCGAATATGTGAAATAAATTCTGCTAAAGATTTGAGCAGATTCGTTGCTTCCAATTATAAAAAATTTTAATAATTTTTGTGATTCTGTTTTGCCCATTGGTTTTTATTTTTATTTATAGTTATTTCTTTTAAAGCTTCTTTAATGCATGCATAGCTTTCTCTTAATGCTAAAACTGCATCAGCTCAAGTCGACCACCTAGTATCACTTATTCTTTTTATATGATGAGAATACTTGCTTTTTAAAGAGTTGATGAAAATTTTCCATCGCCTTGTGGATGCTGAAAAAATAGATATGTTGCACAAAATCAGAACCCTGTTCCTCTCAGTATATTCAATTTTCAGTTCATTAATGTCTCCTATATTACTAGGTGGGTTTATTAAATAATAGTTAATGGCATTATTACTTAAAGATATTGGCCATAATGCAATATCATTTGGGTAATTTATTAATCATTCACTTGCTTCATTCTCAATATTATCAATTTCTTCAACTTCTAGATTTTGGTCTTTTATTCCAGTTTCTTCTATATTTTCGATCAATTCTACTTCACTGTCCTTTGTACCTTCTTGTTATTTGATTTAGACTTCTGTTTCTTTAAATGTACCTATTTTTGCCACTGAGCTAGATGGTTTAAAAAATGCAGCCATTGTATTTCTGTTTTTTCTGCCAATTTTTCTCTTTCTTTCTGTAGTTTTCACTTCTTTGCTACTGAATCGAATGGCTGCTTCATTTTCTATGGGGATAACAATAAGATAGATATTTTTAAAAATAGTTTTAAAAAATGTTTTGGAAAAACAAATCGTTCGAATTAGACAAATATGTATATAATATACGTAGGTACTTACAATTGTTATATTTTAACAATTTGATAAATGGCATAGAGACAATTTTAAATTATAATACACAATATTAACTTATCATACATTGCAAATGATAAAAACAAAAAATATCTTATCAACACTGTCATATGGTCGATGCAAATAGTAGGGCCACTGGGTGCAAGGTGTATGCATGGATTCTCACATAAGCAGAATACTCGCACATGCACAGTCTCTTTGATGATCTTGTGGACCTGTTTGCATCTTATACACTACTCGTATGCCCATATCTATCATAATTTCACCTGAAATTTGATTATCACGTGTATTATTTTTTAATTTTCTATTCTCATATTTCATTTTGGGGCATGCGCCTATTGCACCTAGTGAGTAATCTGCCACTGCCTATGTGAGCTTCATTTATCTGTATTTGTACTTAAAAAAATTTTCCATTTTATTATCAGCATCTAATTCCAAATTAAATACTTTGTGATTTTAATAGGCATAGCTTTGATGGTAATTGGTGAATGATTTTTCCCTACAACCTCCATGTATGCTGATGCTCCCCGACCTACGGATGGGTTAGGTTCCTGAAATCTCTTTGTAAGTCGAAAATTCTGTAAGTCGGAAGTGCCTCATATAGACTAAGTTCTTATGTACAGTACAGGCTAGCATACTATACATGCCTATTAGCCTTTTTGTAATGGGCGGCACAGCAGAAATTTTATGAGAAAAACATGAAAAAAATAATCCGAGAGATGTACAAACAGAAGTCAAGATTCATCTATTAGGCGATGTAGAACAATACTGAGATGCCTCTTCTTCTTCTGGTGATCAGAATGTGCACAATGAAGGTAATGCTTTCTTCCAAACGTGATGCCAAGTAGTTCCCAAACACTGCTTGCTTACGTTATGCACTTACTGAATATTTCCGAGTCAACATTTTTTTAAAATTCATGGGAATTAAATCCATTAATTCAATAATCTGTAAGTCGAGGAGCATCAGTATATAAGTTATAGGAAAGAATCATATGAGTACTGTTAGATTAAGATGTTAATTGAATCTTGATTTCATTCAACAATTCCTTATATCATTAAAACCAATTTAATTTTAAATATTTTTTGTTATTCATTCTTCTTCTTCTTTATCTCTTATAATTTCTTATGTTTTGATTACACCAATTGGTTGACTTTTGCAGACGGAGTCTCAGCAATGCTACCATGTGTTACAAGTTGTCTAGAGATGATAATGTTGCTGATAGCAGATAACTCAAGTGCAGGTTTTTTCAATTACCTGAATGTAGATGAAGGCCAAAAAATACTGCCATTATACATCTAAAGAAGTTTTGGGTCACTTGCCCTCGGAGCTTCTTGAACCTGCTCATGGCACTGGCAACAGAGCGAAGATAGCATTTGAATAGTTGATTATTTTTAATTTAATTTAATATTTTGTTGCTTTATTACAGTTGACCAATTTTAGTTATCGTAACGAATCAATTTTTATATGCTTAATGTCTTCCTTCATACTTATTGGTTGATATGGATTCAGAATTATTTATTTGTTGAAAGAAATTGTGATTGGACCTTAGAAAGTTTGTTTTGTGTGTGCTGCGAGAATAATTTTATGTGCATGTACTCCAAAAATTGTGGAAATTGTTCTTCTTTTGTATATCATGATACGATTAGAATTTCAAAAACGATGCAACATCGTTTGTAGAAATTGACACTTTCAATAACTGGATTTGATTGGATCCCTGTCAGAAAATCTTGAAGCCAGTGATCGCTGATTAATCATTTGCTAGCAGTGACTTTAATGAGCTCAGAAAAGAGGAATAAATGTATGCACTTATAAAGCTAAGAGGTTTTATTGTTATGACTAAAAAAATTATTTTGTATTTTCATATTTCTCACTTATTTTGATGTTTAGATTTTTGCATAATTCTTTACAAACCAGTTCCTACAGATAAACTTTTTTTTCTTCAATTATCTCTGTATAAGTTGCTTCTGTATTAATTAATTTGCACTGTAAGTTATATTAACTGTCTTCCATGGATAATTTTCTGGAAATTATGTGAATAACATTGAATAAACTCAGTTATGCATGATTATTTCATATGTTCTCATTTAATTTTATTTAGGACTATTTCAATTCCAGCATAAGAGGCAGTTCACCTTTAGATTTGGATGTTATGTGTTAGTTGGTTGGATATCGGATCTTCACTACCTCATTTTATTATACTGGAAACAATGGTGCTATTTCTCCTGTTCTTATATGGACTGTCATGTGTTCTTATACCATCTAGTATTTTATTGTATTCAGAGCCCTCAGTATTGGTGAATACTTCTGTAAAACTGGTACTTAATTCTCTAGAAGAAAGAGAAAATAGAAAAAAGTACAAAACTCATCATGACTGAAAAATTTACCTGTTTTATAGAAAATAACTTTCATCATGGTTGAAATATCAAACAATTAGCTTATTCAGTTTTGGTGTTATTAATTATGCTGTGGGACATTTTTCCGTACTTTGTTTTGTATGTTATTTTTAAAAGGCAGATTTATTCTTTGAATATTTCAAAGAATGTTTTGGGGAATAAAAATCATGTTCATCATAGCCTAACATACTGCAAACTGCTATCATACCTTAAACTTGTCTTGCATTGTAAAAATTTCCTGGTTGTGACATTAGCAATACAATGTATTGCAGGTGATAAATTTTATGTTTAATTGATATTCAGTCAGAGTTATTTGAATAAAATTTAAGGAAATGGAGTGTACATCTTTTTACATTGATACAATCCAAATGATGAAATCCATAAAATAACTTTTGAACTGTGAGATTATATTTGATATCAAGTTCAAAACTTAATCTAATATTGGTCATTTGAAATTTCAATAAACGTTTTAATAAAAAATTTACAAATGTACTTACTTGTTTTCTGTAAATAATTGATTAAAACTATGTGTTTTTCCTTTTGAACTGTACAGTGTCACTGAATATTCATTTATCATTATTATTTCAATGATATATGCACCCCATCTTTAAAAGAAGTAAACTTGAGTTTCTCAAGAAAATTGTTTTTGACGTTGACATACTATAGCTTTTTAGGTAACATTAAATTTGATATGTAACACACACTTACCCTACATTAGAAAATACTTCCATGCACTGGATACTTCACTACTTAGATCAGTTGTCATTTCATAAAAGACTACAGTTTGTGAAAAAATGGAAGTTATATTCTTATAAGTATGTGTCAACTATAAGTATTTATGACTTCTCCCAAGTTAGTATTTTGATTGTCAATGCTTCTTTTTTAAGCGATTCACCAAATTTTTGGAAACTGTCTATTAAGCATTTAGCAGATAATCACCGTTTTCTTCGTTAAACAAAGGCTGCTGGTGGTGAATTCCTCCTTGTAAAACACAGGGGTTTTCCTGTGACACTGAAGATCTCCTTAGAGGAATATAGCGTGGCTGATGGTGACTCTCTGAAGCACTCAACTTTTGTCAGTGTTGCATGACACCCCCCTTTCCATGCACATTCACATCCAACATCTGCTCTGCAACACTTGTGATACCCCTTTGTGGTCTGACCACTGGCTGAGCCTTACTCATCTCACTTTTTCTCATTTGCACTAGTAATGGAGCATCTGATAACATTGATTCTCTCATTTCACTATCCCCAAAAAGTCCCAATTGGGAAGATTTTGTCTCTTGAGAACTCTTATCTCTACCTGGATAGTTTAGAGCGCTGCTTCCTTTATTTGTTTCTACAGAATGCTCACTTCCTCATCCCACAATCGCTCTTGGATAGTATTGTGGTAAATCTCAACCCATTGCACTCACCGAGGTGGCCTTTGAAGGTACCGCAACAGGGGCATTTTGAGCATCTTTAGGATTGCTTCTAATTGGTAAGTTTAGAGCTGGAGTTTGCCCCTCGCTTGCTCAGATGCTCCCCAAAGACATTGGAGGAAAATACTTTGGCTTTGGACTTGAACTCTGACACTTAGGAAAAAAGTAATGCATTGTTGCCCTTAAAATCAAAAGGAATAACAAAACAATACAAAATTTTGGCACATTTGGAGGCTGTCAAAAAGTATAAGGGAACTAAATAATATTAAAATCACCAACGGAGGACATATAACCTCCTCATAAATGAATACAAGCGGAAAATTCAAATTACTTTCTCGTGGGAAACCTGGGGGGCATTTTGAGCCATGCAGAAACAAAGGAAACACATGCAGGCATAAAAATTAAAAACGCTATTGTGCTAAAATAAAGCAACTTAAAAACTCGTTAACGATGAAATTGTACACACAAGATCAGCGTTACCGAGAAAATTCCATAAAATCCTCATTTACACATGAGTGCAAAGTAAACATATTGTCTTCATTTATTTGTATTGATGAATCAAAATGCTATTCTCACCTATCTCGATACTTTTTTGTTCTGTTTATTAAAGTTTCGAAATATTTCATTAAAACCCTGTTTGTAGAACGGGTACAAACAGAGCTTTTTAAAATCCACTCCCAGATGATGATATTAAGAAAATCCCTAAATTATCCCTATATTCGAATAATTAACCGCCTGAGTGCACTAACTGCGCGTGTTAGTCTACTGCAAACTTAGCGGCTACAGAAACAGGCACGTACGATTCGGCCAGGTATTTGCATCTAACTATTTTTCGCTTGTTCGAGAGCTTTGCTTAGTTGGTACTGACCTACAATGTATCTTTCATTCAAATTGCACATTTCATTTTTATTCTTTTACGTAACTTATACCACTGGTGGTGGTTATGCACTGGTGGTGTAGTGGTTAGCGCCTCGGCTTTCTATTGCAAAGTTCGGGGGTTCAAACCCCTCGAATGGAGGTTTTATTTATAAAAATAAAAAATAAAAAAACTATCATCAGTGCCTGGCAGTAGGCAGCAGTACTGTCAGTATGGTATAGAGCCGAAAACAAATGATGTTGGTTGGGTCTATATCCAATACAGCTGTAGGCGTGATCAGGACGATTTGAACGGCTACAGTACTGCGATGTGGAAAGCAAGAGGGAAACTACCACATTACAATCCCTAGTAAAGATTATATGGTTGGACAATATGAGTTCTCTCGAGGTAAAACAATCCGGAGGTAAAATAGTCCCCCAATCGGATCTCCGGGCGGGGACTGCCTTGAGGAAAACATTTGTCGAAAGTAAATTACGAATAGGGACTTGGAACGTAAGAACTATGAGAAAGGCAGGAAAGCTAGAGAACTTGAAAGAAGAAATGAGAAGAAATAGAGTTGACATTATAGGGCTAAGCGAAACTAGATGGGAGGGAGAAGGACAGTTCGACTCGGAAGAATTCACGGTAGTTTATTCTGGAGGAAATAGTGGGGAAAGGGGAGTAGCTCTGGTACTTAGGAAAGATATGATGAAAATCGTGACAAAGATAATAGCAACGAACGATAGACTGATGGCAATAAAGCTAAAAGCAGTCCCAGTGGACATGCTGATAATCCAGGTATATATGCCAACGTCAGCTCATGACGATGAAGAAATAGATGAGATCTATGAGCAAATTAATGAAATTTACGAAGAAGACGGAAGAGGAAAGGTAAACTGCATAATAATGGGAGATTGGAACAGCATAGTCGGAGAAGGACAGGAAGAAAATGTTGTCGGGCAATACGGACTTGGGAAGAGAAATCGAGGAGGGGAGAAACTCGTAGAATTCTGCATCAATAATGACCTTGTAGTGACTAATACATGGTTCAAAAACCATAAACGAAGGTTATAAACATGGAAAAGCCCAGGAGATAGAATGAGATGCCAAATAGATTACATCCTTGTAAAACAGAGATTTAGGAACAGCATAAAGAACGCCAAGGCATTGCAAGGAGCAGACATTGATTCAGATCACAGCCTTCTAATACTTGACGTGAGTACAAGGCTCAAACAAATAAGAAAAACGAGAAGAGAAAGACAGACCTGGGACCTAGAAAAACTGAAAGAAAGGCAGGATGTAGTCAGCATGAAGTTGGAAGATAACCTAAGAAAGTTGGAAAACAAACCGAAGACCGTCGATATAGAATGGGATGAAATTAAAACCAGTATCAAGGATACCATGGATAAAGAGATTGGAAAACAAGAGAAGAAAATCAGAAAACCATGGATCACGAAGGAAATGCTGGAGAAAATGGATGAGAGACGAAAATGGAAAAACGTTAACAGTGAAGAAGGTAGAGCCAACTATAGGCGTATAAACAATGAGTTGAGAAGGGTAACAGATAAAGCTAGAGAATATTGGCTAAAAGGAAAATGTGATGAAATAGAACAAATGGAGAAATTAGGACGGTACGATATGATGTACGCTAGGGCACTGGAATTAGAAGATAAGAAGTCTAATGGAATTTGTGGTAAAGGAATTATGAATACGGATGGGAAGATAGTCTCAGAAACAAAGGATGTAGCACAGGTATGGGAAGAATACATTAAGGAATTATACAGCAAACAGACAGGAGCGGCAAAAATAGAACTGGAAAATGAGGAAAACATTGAAGAAGACAACTTAGGACCAAGTATTATGGAGAGCGAAGTAGAAAAAGCGATAGTGGAACTTAAGAAGGGGAAAGCCACGGGCAGCGATGGAATACCGGCTGAGATACTTAAAGTCATAGGATCAGAAGGACTAAAAGCGATCACGAAATTAATTAATAAGATTTACGACACGGGAGAGTGGCCTCAGGATTTCCTAGAAGTAACAATGATCCCTCTAAAGAAGAAGCCAAAGGCAATGCAGTGTAAAGATTACAGAACTATAAGCCTTCTGTCACACACATCGAAGATCATCACGAGGATTCTTAATAAAAGGCTGGAGAAAAAGGCAGAAGAAATAATAGGGGAAGATCAGTTCGGTTTCAGAAAAGGACGAGGAACTAGAGATGCTATAGGAGTAGTTAGAATCATATCAGAAAGGGCAATAGAATACAGTCAAGATATCTGCGCATGTTTCGTAGACTGGCAGAAGGCCTTTGATAGAGTAAATTGGGTAAAGTTGATGAAGATATTAAAGGATATAGGTGTAGACTGGAAAGACAGGAGACTGATTAGGAATCTATATGAGAATCAAGTTGTAAAGGTCAGGTTTGAGAATGTGGAAACCTGCGGAATAAATATCGGTAGAGGAGTAAGACAAGGATGCTGCCTATCGCCAACCCTATTCAATATATATGGAGAAAGTCTAATGCAAGAAGCTTTAGAAGGCACAGGGGATTTCAAAATTGGAGGAAGGATTATAAGAACAGTAAAATACGCAGATGATCAAGTACTTCTAGCAAGAAAGGAAGAGGAGCTACAAAAAATGATAAATAGACTAGTGAAAACAGGTAGAAAATACGGTATGGAAATAAATACAGAAAAATCCAAGGTCATTCGAATATCGGGTAAAGAAGAGAATCTGAACATAACTATTGGGGGAAAGCCATTAGAACAAGTTTCAGAATATAAATACCTTGGAAGTATCATAACACGAGAGGCAAAATGTACGGATGAGATCAAAACTAGAATAGGAAAAGCAAAAGCGGCTTTCAGGAGAAAGAAACAACTACTTACAGGGAATATAAGGGAAGATATCCGCAAGAAGTTGATAAAATGCTACGTATGGAGTATAGCATTGTATGGGGCAGAAACATGGACGCTAAGGAAAAATGACATCAAATACTTGAAAAGCTTTGAAATGTGGACTTGGAGGAGAATGTTGAAGATAAAATGGACAGATAGGATGAAAAACGATGAAGTGCTACAAAGAATAGGAGAGAAGCGAATGATTATACAGACTATCAGAAAGAGGAAGGCTAACTGGGTTGGACATTACATGAGGAGAGAGAGTATGATTAAAGATGTGTTAGAAGGAAAACTAGATGGGAAAAGGGAAAGAGGTAGGAAAAGGTATCAGCTAATAGACGATTTGAAAGGGAAAGAGAGTTATCAAGATATGAAGAGGACAGCGGAAAATAGGAGTATATGGAGAACCAGGTTTAACCATGAATAATCACGGACCTGTCTACGGACAGACTACCTATGATGATGATGCAATGAGCTCTAAATAACTAAAAAATTTCAGCTTCGCAGCTTGCATCGTAGTACCTAAACATTCGCCTATTTGTTTTATATTATAGAATTTTTAACAGCCAAACAAATTAGGTAAAATATCAAAATGTCTATAATCTCTATTTCGGTTTTTAACAAATGCTACCTTTAAAAAATTTCCAGATACGTAGCGCATATGGAAATACATAAACCTCGAAATTTTGTTCAAACAATTGCGAATTATTAGCGGGTACATTGTCGAACTTTATCAAGATTTCCGCTTTTTCTAGTTGCTTTTGCACATAATACTACCTACGAAAAAATGTTGAATCTCCTGCTGACATGGAGTGCCTAAACATTAGTATCCTACCCTTATGTTGTGTGTTAATCCTCCTCTGCAAGAAGCGTCAATGTATAATGGACAACATTATAACTAGTAGGTATATATAAGCGAAATCCTATATTTGTCTGTCCGCTATCTCATCTCACACAATTTTATCAATCTCCACCATACTTTGGCAATGTGACTGCTACGGTCCACAGAAGTAACATGAACCGGTCAGAATTCCCATCAGGTTTCTCGCGGAAACATTTTTTTAATCTTTGCCTCAATTCTTTCAAAGGAGGTTATGCTTCATCTGTTGGCGAGTTTAACGTCCCTTATTCCATTATATACTTTTCCACTAACGGTGGCCGCCGAATGCGACAAAATTTGGTACTTTTGTTATTCCTTTAGAGTTGAAGGGCAACGAGGCATTACGTTTTTTCCGAAGTATCAGAGTTCGGGCCCAGGCGGAATAATTCCTTCGTTTACGGGATTTACGTGTTAAAGTCTCAGGCAATTCTCAAAATTTCATCTCTGAATACATTCTTTAATTGCTACATTACATCATTCTGTATAGCTACTACCTTTAATATTTCATATAACATACTAATAAAAGGTACAAGAATTTCATCTCACCTTGAAAAACACATTCATTTTCAGTAAGATATTTCATATTTGCTCGGCATCCGGAAACAAAATGACGGCCGTTTAAAATATTTAAAAATTTGTATTTCGGAAACGGTACGTAATGAACTAAAAATCTTGATATTTTCGGCTAATACAGCGACATGTCAAAAGTGAATCCGGAAATCTAATAAATGTACGTATTGAAACGATGCGAAAGAGGGGCTTCGTTTACAAGAGGTGCAATCGGTTATATTATGATTTTTTCCTCATATAATGCGTTGTTGAAGAGATATTTGAAAAACTAAATTTTTTAGCTGTCACAGCTACACCACCTATCGGCGACTATTGTGAACACTTTACGCTCCTTTTTATTTTATTAGTTTTTGGAGATTCGTGTTTTCAAGTGAATTTAGGTAGTTTAGTTAGCAGTTTATATCGCTTTAAATTTTCTTCAGTGATTAATGGCGGAATCGAGGAATAAAAAAATCAAAATTTTCTGGTGAAGGAAGCGAAAGGATTTTTAAGGATTGGTGACTGAAAGGTATGGTGCAATTGAAACGAACGATAAAGACTTGTGTGTTTTGTGCGGTGACACCGAAATTACCTACATGCAGACGCGTTTGAAAATCTAATATCTTTAGAGTTTGAAAAGGAAACATCTTACCCCGAGAAGGAACCGTCCCAAAGGTGTCATCGGCCCACAGGGATTATGCTCCGTGTTCTGCCGTTGGCATCAGCACGGAATTCAGTATCTGACATTTTTATTATATCGTTAACATCCGATAAGTATTTAACTGGAAATTGACAAACGGAGATTTATTCCTCGGATCACTCCGTCCATGTCATACATCTTCTTCATTACTTCGTTTATGTCACTTATTAAATCGTATTCACGTGTACCGGTTTTTCATGAGATACCTAATGTTTTTAGTGTGTACCGCCTCCACTATAGATAACATTATCCTGTAATGGACCTTATTTTTCGTTAGCGTTTAATATTATTTGTAGTCTAGAAGATGAGAGATTCGCTCTAATAATTCGATAAAAACACTATATTTCCTACTTTGTTTTCAAAATACTATCATTTGAATCAAATAGTATAAATTTCTTCCAGGGTGGGAAAAGACATTCTATATGCTACATTGTAAGAATAGACTCGGATAACATTTTTTAAGATACTGGCACGCAAAGAGCCAAATTTTCTCTTATAAAATTAATTTTGGCCCATTATTTACTGTGGCACAGTCCATTGTGAAGTAAGGATTGCCGTGTAAATATGGAAAAAGAAATATTGATAGCGAAAGTATTTCTTCGCGCAGCAGTGTGGGATAAGCGGAATAGAGGATATAAGAGCAGATTTGCTTTGGATAAATGTTGAACTGAAATTGGAAAATCTTTGAAGGATTTAGGTAAAATACAATAAAACGCAGTATGAAACTTTTTTCGATATTTCTTATCTCAAAACTAGTCCCGTTCCTAGAAAGGGGGCAACAATAAAATCAGATAAATCCTTATGAACGCGTTGTATCATAGTTATTTATAAAATGTTTTACGTGAGGCAACTATTTAAAAAAATAGTTGGCATAATATATTTACAAAAAAACCGTAGAACCAAGATATTAGGAAAATGAAAGCTTAATCTAAGAAGCATTTTTTTGCAGGAACAAGTTGCTACAAAACTTGAAATGTTTTAAGCATATAGAAGATAATCATTCTTTCCTTCATTGAAGAAAATAGTCTAGAATTATAAAGACTTTTTTCTCTTTTCATTGAAATGGACTGGTTTCACGTAAACCTTTGGAACAAAAAAATTATAATTAATTTCACAACATAATATTAGCGTTAGTTTTATTTCACAGTTGGCAAGTTTATATTTTCCTTCTTCATAAATTCCGTATCAGACAAGTAAAACAGCATATATTACAATAGAAAGTGTCTGGCAATGTACGACATGTACATATTCACCATAAAACGGTAGCACAAGGAGTAACAATTTTCATAAACACTACAGCACCTAATTATGTTTATGAAACTCGACGCAATTCAAATCCATAAAGCGGCATTTGAATTTCTAACATTTTAATTTTCATCTGAAGATGTTAAGGTGGAAGAAGATGAACAACTAACAGCCTTGTTACCAGAACTTTCTTCTTCATCCGAATAGCTATTTGATTGTTTTAAATCCACCTCAACACGGGCAGGATGGAGATCGCCTCTGATGTAGTCGGATTTCACTAAATTGAATCACTTCTGGTGGCTGCCTATGGAAGCATCCTTAAGAGGCAAAATATCCCATGTCACCAGATCCTCCTGCCCCTCGCCGGAGCAGGCCGTCTTCCTCAACTTACAGCGCGGGTCGAAGTAAATCACTTTCACGGCTTCGTTCCAACATACGGACGGAGTAGTATTCGTACTCTTCGTATCTGGAGACCGCTTCGTGGTTTTATTCTCTCTGTCGCCGAGTACGTTTGATTCCGAAAAAGAGTACGTAACGCAACCGGTCGCTGCGTTACCGCTTACGTTTTTTAGTGCACGTCATCGAAGCTACGACGTCAACGGACGTAGAATGGTCTCCAGATATGAGCTCGGCAGCTTTTTCGGGCCTCTCTATGTTTTGTGGAATGCTCGCTGCCACTTGTACACTCTGGAATGAGTGAATTGGTCTCGCATCATGCTGCATCAAATTTCAATCGCCGCACTCTTCGCTCATGTCTAGCATTTCAACGTCGTTTTCATGCCAATCACTCACGTCCGTCATTTCAACTTCAGTTCCTTTGATGACATTCGTGTCACCGACAGATACACGATGATCGGTGTATTACCAATCTTGATAGTTGAATTTTCCGGCCAAGTTAACTTTGTCAACATAATTATGCTCTTCATATAGATCATGTCTGGAGGCATTAAAGTTTGCTGCAGACCGTTTTCACTGTCGTGAAAATCGAGCTCCTGATATTTTTTTCAAGTGTGTTAACTTATTTGGGGTGTTTCTTAGAGGCTATTGTTTAATTCCTAATCGTTTTGATGCTCAGATGAATTGGTACAGTTACCATCCCCTGCATAAGCATTGAATATTGGGACTGAAGCAGTCTTTAAACGAATGTTGATTTGCGAATCGCTGGAAAAGCGAGAATGACAGAGGTTCCGTTTTGGTTGTGGCTTGTTCTTTGTAATTTTTCCTCTGAAGTCATACTTTAAACCTCGACTTAAACTGATTTCGTTTATTTCTGGGCAAGACACGGGAACAGCCTAGCCGAGATGAATGCCAAAATATGAAAACAGTATTCATCTGCACTAAATAATAAAATAAATATTGAATAAACTGATAAAGTATAATGACAAACTATGGCTATTGTATAACCATGTTTTAAAAATTTAATTACACCTAGTGAGCTCTTTAATTATGTTTTGGTCAAAGGAGTTCAAAAACCCCACATACACTCCGTCATTAATGGTTAATATAAAGGTTAATGTTAAGATGAATATCATCAATGGTTTATATTGAGCAATAGGGGCATATTAAGATACTCAGAGCCCTCGAAATCCGTAGAGAGGGTCGGCGAACACGAGTGTTAACTTGGATTCGGGTATTTCTGAAAGGTTGTTTAATGTCTCATCGTTTTGAAGCTCAGATGTATTGGTATAGTTACCATCCCCTGAGTGAGCATTGAATATTGGGACTGCAGCAGGCTTAAAATGGATAATAATAAGAAACTAATCTATTTCATCCCGGTTGAACTTTGCAAGACTACCGCTGAGATGCAAGTGGTATAAGTTACGTAAAAGAATAAAAATGAAATGTGCAATTTGAATGAAAGATACATTGTAGGTCAGTACCAACTAAGCAAAGCTCTCGAACAAGCGAAAAATAGTTAGATGCAAATACCTGGCCGAATCGTACGTGCCTGTTTCTGTAGCCGCTAAGTTTGCAGTAGACTAACACGCGCAGTTAGTGCACTCAGGCGGTTAATTATTCGAATATAGGGATAATTTAGGGATTTTCTTAATATCATCATCTGGGAGTGGATTTTAAAAAGCTCTGTTTGTACCCGTTCTACAAACAGGGTTTTAATGAAATATTTCGAAACTTTAATAAACAGAACAAAAAAGTATCGAGATAGGTGAGAATAGCATTTTGGTTCATCAATACAAATAAATGAAGACAATATGTTTACTTTGCACTCATGTGTAAATGAGGATTTTATGGAATTTTCTCGGTAACGCTGATCTTGTGTGTACAATTTCATCGTTAACGAGTTTTTAAGTTGCTTTATTTTAGCACAATAGCGTTTTTAATTTTTATGCCTGCATGTGTTTCCTTTGTTTCTGCATGGCTCAAATGCCCCCCAGGTTTCCCACGAGAAAGTAATTTGAATTTTCCGCTTGTATACATTTATGAGGAGGTTATATGCCCTCCGTTGGTGATTTTAATATTATTTAGTTCCCTTATACTTTTTGACAGCCTCCAAATGTGCCAAAATTTTGTATTGTTTTGTTATTCCTTTTGATTTTAAGGGCAACAATGCATTACTTTTTTCCTAAGTGTCAGAGTTCAAGTCCAAAGCCAAAGTATTTTCCTCCAATGTCTTTGGGGAGCATCTGAGCAAGCGAGGGGCAAACTCCAGCTCTAAACTTACCAATTAGAAGCAATCCTAAAGATGCTCAAAATGCCCCTGTTGCGGTACCTTCAAAGGCCACCTCGGTGAGTGCAATGGGTTGAGGTTTACCACAATACTATCCAAGAGCGATTGTGGGATGAGGAAGTGAGCATTCTGTAGAAACAAATAAAGGAAGCAGCACTCTAAACTATCCAGGTAGAGATAAGAGTTCTCAAGAGACAAAATCTTCCCAATTGGGACTTTTTGGGGACAGTGAAATGAGAGAATCAATGTTATCAGATGCTCCATTACTAGTGCAAATGAGAAAAAGTGAGATGAGTAAGGCTCAGCCAGTGGTCAGACCACAAAGGGGTATCACAAGTGTTGCAGAGCAGATGTTGGATGTGAATGTGCATGGAAAGGGGGGTGTCATGCAACACTGACAAAAGTTGAGTGCTTCAGAGAGTCACCATCAGCCACGCTATATTCCTCTAAGGAGATCTTCAGTGTCACAGGAAAACCCCTGTGTTTTACAAGGAGGAATTCACCACCAGCAGCCTTTGTTTAACGAAGAAAACGGTGATTATCTGCTAAATGCTTAATAGACAGTTTCCAAAAATTTGGTGAATCGCTTAAAAAAGAAGCATTGACAATCAAAATACTAACTTGGGAGAAGTCATAAATACTTATAGTTGACACATACTTATAAGAATATAACTTCCATTTTTTCACAAACTGTAGTCTTTTATGAAATGACAACTGATCTAAGTAGTGAAGTATCCAGTGCATGGAAGTATTTTCTAATGTAGGGTAAGTGTGTGTTACATATCAAATTTAATGTTACCTAAAAAGCTATAGTATGTCAACGTCAAAAACAATTTTCTTGAGAAACTCAAGTTTACTTCTTTTAAAGATGGGGTGCATATATCATTGAAATAATAATGATAAATGAATATTCAGTGACACTGTACAGTTCAAAAGGAAAAACACATAGTTTTAATCAATTATTTACAGAAAACAAGTAAGTACATTTGTAAATTTTTTATTAAAACGTTTATTGAAATTTCAAATGACCAATATTAGATTAAGTTTTGAACTTGATATCAAATATAATCTCACAGTTCAAAAGTTATTTTATGGATTTCATCATTTGGATTGTATCAATGTAAAAAGATGTACACTCCATTTCCTTAAATTTTATTCAAATAACTCTGACTGAATATCAATTAAACATAAAATTTATCACCTGCAATACATTGTATTGCTAATGTCACAACCAGGAAATTTTTACAATGCAAGACAAGTTTAAGGTATGATAGCAGTTTGCAGTATGTTAGGCTATGATGAACATGATTTTTATTCCCCAAAACATTCTTTGAAATATTCAAAGAATAAATCTGCCTTTTAAAAATAACATACAAAACAAAGTACGGAAAAATGTCCCACAGCATAATTAATAACACCAAAACTGAATAAGCTAATTGTTTGATATTTCAACCATGATGAAAGTTATTTTCTATAAAACAGGTAAATTTTTCAGTCATGATGAGTTTTGTACTTTTTTCTATTTTCTCTTTCTTCTAGAGAATTAAGTACCAGTTTTACAGAAGTATTCACCAATACTGAGGGCTCTGAATACAATAAAATACTAGATGGTATAAGAACACATGACAGTCCATATAAGAACAGGAGAAATAGCACCATTGTTTCCAGTATAATAAAATGAGGTAGTGAAGATCCGATATCCAACCAACTACCTTTGTCCTTCACAAAATAGAGGAAATGTAGTCCAGCAGCATCACTTAAAGCCAACACGACAAGGAAAAGTTGCTTTGTTGGAACCTACAATAGATAATCAAGAGCAAAAGTAAAGGTAAAACTGTCATTCATTGCTTTGTTAACTAACTACATAGATAGAAACTTATGATCCTTTTTATTTTGTTAGCAATTTTAGCTAATTTTTAACTTAATACCATAAAACTCTGAAGTTCACTTAATTAGTTACATATTCTGTGTAATTACTGTATTTTTTTGAGATATAAGATGCAAATTTTCTGAAATAGGTTGTATCTTATCGTCCAATGTACCCAGGTATCCTGGGCATAAAGTATGAATAAGAACAGGTTATGTATAAAAAGTGTTCATGGTAGGAGGAGAAATGGTTGTGGCTATTTGTAGATTGCATAACACAAAATAAGATTTTTTTAAACCCAAATGATTAAAATAGATAGGTATTGCGAAGGAGATATAAAAATAATACAATATGTTGAAGAAAACAATAATTCATAGTATCCCATTAATAGGAGTAAAGTGGAATAAAAAACCCTAGGCTAACATAAAATTCAAAACTAATGATATGCATTTCAGTTCAAAAGTAACAACTATCATGTTAAAGTAACAAAATTGTCAGTTTAACTGAGATATAAATCATTAATTTCAAAAATCAGTTTTGGCATTAGCTTATGAGTTATAAAAGTAACGTCATTTAAATTTAGAATTTTGTGGATAAGAGAAATATCTTGTTTATGATAATTGGTAGAGAGATTGTCAATAGCTATTGTGCAGAGGACTGTATGTTTTGTAGCATAACAAAAAGAAGGAACACTTATTCTAATAATTTTTATAAAAAAATTCATAATTTGCTCAATGGAGCGTAATTAGTTATGCAGGAGGAGGGCAAAATTGGTGAGCAATGGGAAATTACGGGAAGTACAATAGAGCAGAAATACGTCCTCAGAGACACAGGCTCCCTAGGCTCCGTGTATCTGTAAAAGAATGCTAAGGAGAGAGAGAGAGAGCCTTTCTCTTCATCGTGAAAATGTGTTCTGAAAAGTATAGTTTAGTGCCTATTATAATAATATTAGTTGATGCATACCCAGTCACAGTATCCGGCAATCAGGTATCCCTTGGTCTTCTCGCTCCTCGACAAAATTTTCTCCGCCCGCATAAGGGATGTGTATTGTCTCCAACATCATGCCCCCCCTATTAAAGTCTCCCCTTGCATAAACCCAATATGCCACATCCCTCTGTTCTCCCTCTCCACCCACTGCCCCTTCACCCCTCCCTTCCCCCTCAACCATTTCTTCCCCCTCTCCCATTACTTCCCCCTCTCCCATTTCTTCCCTCTCTCCCATTTCTTCCCCCTCTCCCCTGTCTTGTCCCTCACCCCTCTCTTCCCCCTCTCTCATTTCTTCCCCCTCAACCATTTCTTCCCCTTCACCCACTTCTTCCCCCTCACCCATTTCTTCCCCCTCTCCCATTTCCTCCCCCTCTCCCCTGTCTTGTCCCTCACCCCTTTCTTCCCCCTCCCCCCCAACAACCCTATCATCACCTCCTATAACGGTCACCTCTTGTAATTCATCCTCCTCCTCCTCTTCAACCCTTGCCCTTTCCTCCTCCTGAAATAATTGCCAGAAAAAATCAATTAATGAATGAATAGTTAAATATTAGCTGATGTGTAGAATCTACAAACCTCTATGAAAAATCAAAATACTTAAACTAAATACTAATAAACATAACTCCACACAATTCTCATGCTTTATTCCTACCGTTCAGCCAATAAAGCTATATCATACTGCACCCACTTCCCCTTTTTTAACTAATTTCTACTGCACTAGGCACACTGATGAAGGAGAATTTTTCATTTGTAAAAAAGTCTTCATTGACTAATATTTTTTGGTCTTTCTAAAAATGTATAAAAAAAGCTATTGAGAGAGATGAAAAATTCATTTTGGTTCAATGGGTACTAATTTGGGGACTCCCAAAATTTGAAATATTTTTTAAGAATTTAAATAACACATCACTGTAGTAAAAAAAGAAATACAGATAGAAATTAATATAGTGTAACATGTCATTCTATTTGCAACGATTACAGCGGCATTAAAATGTCAATCAGTCACACCCTATCGACGTGATCTTAACAAAGTCCCTAATCTGTTTATCATCGTCAAGTTTGAATTGTCGAAGCAACGGGAAGGTAATTTAATCCCTAAATACAGTACAACTTCGCCGAACGCGGCTTCCCGCAACGCGGTTTAAAATTTACGCGGTACTCAAATGCGTGATGAGCTTCACCGACCGCGGGAAGTGATTCACTTTTACGCGATTTCCTTGAATGACCATTTTCAATAAAAGGTTTGCCCTAAAAAGATCATTAGTAAGAAAAAATCGTACTACGATTATAGTGTTTTGTAAAGGCTGTCGGCACCCAATTGATATCATCATTTGGAATTTGGAATTAACAATATTGGAGCTACATAATGGAGTTATTATACAGGTATGGCTTACGGCTCTATAACAAAATAAAGAGAAATTCTTTACATAAAATATAATGCATGCTTAACTTTTCTGAAAATTTATTTATGTATTAAAACCATAAAACTCTTGTTCATTGCTGTCTTTATTAACAAATAACCTGTCCCAATCTCCCGCTTGAACTAGATCATCGTATGGAATGTTACCAAGTTATTCATCTTTATCCAAGTTGTTGAAGTTCCATAAAGTAACATCGTCAATGTCACATTCAATATAATTCATTCCAACTCATCTGTTGTTATAAGACGTAAGAAAAATATGCATAGAAATCAAGAAAACAATCTGTGAAGATGAGACAGGCTTTAGTATTCACGCAACAACAATAAGATGACAAAATGTCAGTATAATGGTTACATTACCAATTTTGGTTAAAATGCACTATAACCCACCACAGAATGTATAAAAAAATAATGAAAAATACTGCTGGGTCGCAATCAAATCAGAATTTCGTGATAATACAGGAAGGGTATATAAGTCTTCGAAAAAGAAAAAAATGAAAAACACAACATAGTTCTAATGAAAATCGATAAAATTAAAGGTAAATAGGAAGTTTTGGAGCTATATCATAGAAGTTAAGTCAGCAAGGTGAAGACAAAATACAAAGCCATGCTGAATTTGTATAAAAATTAAATTTTAATCATAAAAGTTTTTCGGGTTTCAAAAATGAAAAATATTAACTACAATAGTGATGATTCCAATGCGTTTCAATGGGAATTGATTCTTCATATTTCAAGAACATTGATTTAATGCTTAGACTGTATCATAATCCATTTGATATACACATATGATAACGTGATTATTTTAAATTAATTTTTTAATCTGGATATATACTAAAAGGCACAGATGATGATATCATAATCTTAACACACAGAATATCCTAATTTTTACATAAATTTTAGTATAACATATAGTCTATTGTCTTAATGATGATTATAGTTGTTGCATAAAAAGGACAATCTGAGCCATGAAATTTGAAATTCGAAAACTTGGGTGTGAGCCGATTGCCAGAGAATTTAGAATTTCTGGATAGATGTCTTAATTTCGCAGAAAATGAAAACTATTATTATTTAAATGGGCTCTGTGTAGTTCAAATGCTGTCACATTGGTTTATTTACTAGTTTAGATCTTAGTGTACAGTGATTTTTTAGCACTTGCAGTATGCAAGCACCGACAACTCGTATTAATTGAATCGGCTGTTAAAAATTCTTAAAGTTTAAACAAATAGATAAATATTTAGGTACTAGGGGACAAGCTAGGGAGCTGAATTTTTTCATTTAGAGCTTAATGTGAATGCACGAATAAACCTTTGAAAATCTCCATGAAGGTGTTATTATGACTGTTAAAATATTTTAAAATTTAAACCATTAGATAAATATTATTGCACTTCTAGATGTGCTACAACATTAAAATTTGGCAAAAATGTGGGGCATCAGTACCAAACAATCGAAAAAGTATAATATTGTTAAAATTGCAAATTTTAGGGATTGCTTTTACTTCCATATTATCCAATACAAAAAGTACCAAAATAAGTTCACAGGTGCAAACTTTATAAATAAATAATATTTCTAGTGAAATATCTGTCTGAAAAATTAATGTTTTTTTCAGAGTGGGATGAAATGCTTGCAGAATGCAAGCACCAACTAATCATATAAGATATTGTTGACCTAAAAACAATCAAATCAATGCAGTACATATAATATTATTTGTTGAGTTCAGAACCACTTTTATGGGCAAATAAATTAAAAGAAAAAATGATGTTTGAAATTATCAGGGAGTAATTTAAGAATTTTAATTTTATAGAAATATTAATTTGAATTTTTTACTTCCTTTCTCTCTATCTCAAACTAAACACAAAGGTATGTTGCAATAGTAATTTGAAATTTAGCAATTATGAATAATAATAATGGTAAGAAAATAAGAATATTCAAGCAAAACTAAATATGGTATTAAAATTATATTACCCCAAGAAGAGTGTTGATTTCATCTCCAATGGAGTGACACAGAGCTTCTCCCATTATACCCACAGTCCTAATAAGATTGGCTCTGGTGCTGGGATCAGTACATTTCTTCTCAACATCAAACAACATCTGAAATTCAAAGTACCATTACCTGGTTTTCAAACTCGATTTAGAAATATTTCATTTTTTCCCACCAGTAATTGAAAGCCAAACATACATTGGGCATGCAATATAAATAATACAAAAATCTGGTTGTTTCATGAAAAGTTAATTTGAACCTTTAAAAAATTATTAGATCTCGGAGAAAAAACTACTATTGCAGTAAAGAAACTTTAAATGCTGAAAATTGACATGATGGGCTTAATGATTTTTGCCACAGAAACTTGATAGTCTTCTAGGCTAAGAAAAGTGGATTTAAATCTCAAAATTATCTGAAGAAGATGATAATTACTTGTAAACCAGATGATGTTACATTGCAAGCAAAGCTTCTTGGATCTATCCTCTTAAGCCTTTCTGCAACAGCTCGCATTGCTGCACTTGCTGCTTCAAGAAGAGATGTATCTTCAGCTGTAAAATCAATTGAGAAAATATAGAAATCACAGTTTATATAGAAAAAATACTCTACAATTTCAATGACTAAATTTTCTTGTTTTTCAACAATATTTATATTTAAAAATTTTTTCAACGAACAATTCTTTAACTTCATAGATACATACATACATTGTAATAATGTTTATAGATGTGCTCTCAGGCGACAAAGAAAGCTTCACTCGAAACTTAAATGCGCCAAAAAAAATACGTCACAGGAGGTAATAAATACAATTTCAAACAAGTACAGAGATTGTCTGACTTGGACTAAAAAGATTATGCACAAGGCATTAATGAACTTCAAGAAAAAGATTCTCTGTGAACATCTAAACGAAAACCCCAAAATATTTTGGTCTTATGTTCGAGAAGTTCAAGATCGACGCCCAACCGTAGCACCATTAAGAAACGACAAAGGAGAGGTAGTTTACAATAGCATTGATAAAGGAAGCTTGTTAAATTCATTTTTTCAAAGCGTATTTACGACCAAAGTGGAGAAGGCGAAGGACGATCCACCCAGACCAAGCGAAGAGAAGATGAACGATATACTTATATCAGCGAAAGGGATAGCAGAACAGCTCAAAATCATCAATGCAAACAAATCCCCGGGACCGGAAGAGATACCAGGTAGAGTACTAAAGGTATTAGCGTTAGAAATAGCACCTTATCTCGAAACAGCTTTTAGTAAGTCTCATCACGAAAGCATGACGAACAATATGAGCAAAGGATCAGGAAAAAGAATATATCTAGGACTGTCTTCACCAATTCATATTCTTAAAAGTTTGGCAATGATTCTATGGCTGATATATTGTTCGCCAATTACGGATCTTTAAAAGCATCGATTATAGTGTTCGCAAAAATGTTTTATAGATTTTTTACCATGTACTATGAATATAAATATTAGTTAAAACGTATACAGACATAAATGAAAGAAGATCTGATCTGCCGTGTGGTGAACAAGGGAATGTGAAAAATTCCGAGAACGAAAATGTAGTGAAGAAAAAAATGAAAAAATGATTGTGGATACCGAGTAAAACTTCACCGCGAAAAAGGAAAACTGGAATAATAAAATAAGCGAGGGAAAAAAACCAACCAAAACTTGTAGCGAACTCCGGACCTCGTAAACGCTAACCCAGCTCCCCAGCATTAGGATACGGATTAAGATGAATAATTTTTCCGTCGTAAGTGACTTTATCTTGCGCGTCGCAAAATTGCGAACTTTAAACACAATTTGCATAAAAACTACTGATCATATACGCCCAAAAGGGGGGTTGGTTGTGATCCTGGCGTCTAGCGCTACGTACCTACCAAGTTTCAGCAAAATCCGTGACCCCACGTACGGGTGCTCCCCTTGTTAGTCATGGCGTTATACCTAAGGAATGGAAATTAGCGTTTATAACTCTGCTACATAAAGGCAGGAAAAAAGACCACTGATAAAACTACAGGCCGATTTCGCTAACCTCAATATCTTGCAAGATTTTAGAGCACATCATCGTTAGTTCTGTGATGGACTTCTTAGAGAGCCAGGACTTGATCAGTAAATATCAGCACGGTTTTAGGAAGGCAAGATCTTGTGAAACTCAGCTCGCTCTGTTTGCACATGATATACTACGATCCGGTGATCGAAAGACTCAGTTAGACGCGGTTTTTCTTGACTTCAAGAAGGCATTCGATAAAGTCCCTCATAGTAAGTTATTGAAAATATTACAAGCCTGTGGAATAAATCGAAAGATAATCGAGTGGATCAGGGACTTTCTCAATGGCCGGGAACAAATAGTAGTCATAGATGGATTTAAATCAGATTCGGTCAGCGTGGCCTCCGGCGTTCCACAGGGAAGTGTCATTGGTCCCCTATTATTCCTTGTATACATAAATTACTTAGATAAGGTTAGTGCAAGTAAAATCAAGTTATTCGCTGATGATACGGCAGTTTACAGAGAGATTAACACTCCTGCTGATCAAGCATTACTTTCTAACGACCTACACGAAATTCTCGAGTGGTGTAAAGAGTGGCAGTTAGAGCTGAACTTAGGTAAGTGTTCCGTCATGAGATTCTGGAGAAACAAAGAAATTGAGGCAATGAATTACAGAATAGAAGGTGTACATCTAAAATTAGCCGAATCCGTCAAATACTGACGCGTCATTTTAACAAGTAACCTCTCGTGGGACACACATACGAAATATATCCGGGAAAGGTAATCAGAAGGATTCATAAAACGGATAGTAGGTAAAAGCGAGGTAAAAGTCAAAGAGACATGTTACTTTTCTTTAGTTAGACCGCTGCTAGAGTATGCGTCGAGTATATGGGATCCGTACGAGAAAGGATTAATCACCGAGTTAGAGAAGGTGCAGCGAAAAGCTGCTAGATTCGTCAAAAATTGTTATGATAGAAATTAAAGCGTTACAGGCTTGATACAGGACTTAGGATGGGAATCACTAGCTGAGCGCCGATTACCTGCCAGGTTAAAACTTCTTGAAAGATTTAGAACGTGTACTTTCTCCAGCGACGTCGAAGAAATAATAAGAACTCCCACCTATATCGGTAGAATGGACCATCCTCGTAAAATAAGAGAGATAGCCTGTAGGACGGAGAGATACAAAGGCTCATTTTTCCCTAGAACGATAGTTGATCAGAATAAAACTTGCGATCAAAAGTAACCTCGCATAGGGGCGTAAACCCAGACCTAATTTTTGAGTTTTCCCCTTGGTGTTAATGCACCCTCTGCCACACACCCTTGCGGTGGCTTGCAGGGTAATCTGTAGATGTAGATGATGATGCAGATGTGGTGGTGAGGGTAGTGGTGATGGTGATGAGGGTGGTGATGGTGATGAGGGTGGTGATGGTGATGAGGGTGGTGATGGTGAGGGTGAAAAAAAGAAAAGAAAATATTAATGGCTTAGTATAATGTCTACGAACTGAAATGCCAGTAGTGATGCCAAGGAAATATCGAATTTTTCATTCGCCGACCAATTATTTCCTAATCAGTTGTAATTAATAATTCAATCGGCTATTACTTAAAACATAACTACTAGAATAGTTGTAATATAATCTGTATGTTAACGTAATACACTAGTCGTAAATTACCCATTTCTTTTCACTTACAAACGTTTTGTATACTTAAAGAAAATATACGTATTTACGTTCATTTTCTCGTGGTAGATAATCCATTTTCCTTCATTACCCAAATGTTGCGTCAAACTATCTAGTGGTACCCGCAAAAACTTTTGCGAAGTCAGTCAGAAATCTGCATGTTCAACCAAACAGTCACACATACATAGTTCGGAGATTCATTTATCTTGCAATTACCTACGGCTCGTCTGTGAAAATGAGGTTCACATCGCCCGACCCTATTTCACTCGCACCTCCCACCGCGCGACCCTCTTTTACTCACACCTCCCACCGCCCGTCCCTCCTTCACCAACCCCTCCCACCTCCCGCCCCTCTTTGAATCACAACTCCCACCGCCCGTCCCTCTTTCACTCACCCCTCCCACCGCGTCCCTCTTTCACTCACCCCTCCCACCGCGTCCCTCTTTCACTCACCCCTCCCACCGCCCGCCACTCCTTCACTCACACCTCCCACCGCCTGCCCGTCTTTCACTCACCCCTCCCACCGCCAGTCCCTCTTTCACTCACACATCCCACAGTCCGCCCTTCTTTCACTCACCCCTCCCACCGCCCACCCGTCTTTCACTCACCACTCACACCGCCAGTCCCTCTTTCACTCACCCCTCCCACCGCCCGCCCCTCTCTCACTCACACCTCCCACCGCCAACCCCTCTTTCACTTACCCCTCCCACCGCCCGCCCTTCTTTCACACCCCTCCCACCGCGCGTTCCTCTTTCACCCACACCTCCCTCCGCCCGTCCCTCTTTCACTCACAGCTCCCACCGCCCACCCATCCTTCATCTTTTCTTAATTGTCAACCGGAAGTAAATATTGACAACGATCCCAGAGCTAACAACATGTAATTTGCCATATAAATATGGAGAAAGTCATGTGTTGCCCACATCAGTTTATTTAATTATGGGTCACTGTGATTCAAAATATCTTAAAAATGTTCGTTCGAAGGCTTTCGTGGTGTTGCTGACTTGAAGGCTTCATCTTCCGGATGGTCACCACGTAGGTCAACAGGAAGGTTGGCGAAACTGTTGTCATTTTAAATTGACCTACGTGGTGACCACCCGGAAGATGAAGCCTTCATATCTTAAAAATGATTAATTACTATTTATGATTAACGGTAGTAAAAATTACCCTAACAATGAAACTTTATTTTCGTATTCTCCTTTGGAGATCATGGCTAATGCAAAGTACATTATCGGAATAAATTAATGAAAAAGATAACGTATAAAAAATTATAAATCAAATTTTCACAAGCATAGGAGAACTGGATGTCATTGCGCACGATGTAATCTAGTCAGACTAAAGAATCATGAAGTACTATTAGATTCTCAAATGAATTCCATGGCAGTTAATATGTTAATTTATGCTTTTTATAATGTTATCAATGAAATTAATACGTTATACTTTCAAATAAAGAGAAACATTAAAATCGTTGTTGCCACTTAAAAAGGTAAAAATGTTTAGTTAAATAAAGGCGGAAAAAAAGCTTTTTACAACCTTTTTTTAACCGAAACTCTTATTTTTGTGTGAATACTTAGTCTCGATTAACACGATTTTGGATTGCGCGGTGTTTTTGTGGAAACAAACTATCGTGTAAATCGGTTAACTGTATTTTAATTCGATTGTGGTACTTACTTTATTCAAGCCATTTCAATAGATTAATTAATTTCCAGTCCGAAATACCTTGGACAAAAGTGTAATCGCCAGTTATGTGCCCAAATGATAGTCATATTGAACAATATAACGTATTTTTTCGACCAAGGGTTAGCCACAGCCGATTTTTATAGTCAGTTTTCTTAGTGCACACTTTTACATAAAATGGTATATGGTATATACATAACTACATGAAAAATATTTCGATATTGTGACGACTCAGCTTTACTAAAAACGAAATTTCATATTTTCCTCCACTTGTATCAATATTTAGCCTACTTTTCAAAAAACGGAAAGTAGTCTTGAGATCTCCTCGCTGTCCGTGTGTGTTGGTGTATGTATGTATATATGTGTGTATGTCCCCACTAACATCTTCTTCATGAATGGACCGATTTCCATGAAACTTGTGTAAGGCTAGTGCTCTCGGAAAATACCTCAGGGCCATAATTTATATTCCGAATTTACAGGTCCCGTGTTCGATTCCAGGTGAGTTCTTTCCCCATTTGATTTACATGGTTAATCTAAAATCCTTCGTGCAGAGAATTTTTCTTTTGCATTTTAAAATATTTTAGAATTATGATATCGCATTAAGATTTGTACTCTTCTAAGGGGGAAAAGGTGAAGATTCTTATTCTTGTCACACAATTTAGATTTTCGATCGTGTTTGTTTGAATTTCTCTCAAAAACTTTCGTTTCGGCGTTTTGAAAGCCATTATTTCGATTTGTTTCTATGGTGATGATTATTGCCGAACTCGGCTGGAGCATAGCCGAGTGCACATTCCATCCGTGTTTCGATACATAGCTATCGAGGTAACAATTGCGCGCTTTGGTCGACTCATGCCTATCGGAATCGCGGCGAAAAATATGTTGTTGTCAGTAACCAACGCTAATCTGTAAACAAAACGGTGCTTCTTCTTATGTAATTCCTAAGGCCGATTCACACTATAGGTAACGTATCCGTTTCGACACGGACCGTCCTCGAAACGTCAAAAATTCCTTCTGTGTATTTAGATGGAGTTGTTCACACTATACGTTCCGTCAACGTCAGGTCTTCGTTTCCTTCCGTCACGGTTTCTCTGGAGGAATATTTTGACGGGACGGTGCCGGTCGAAACATGTCGAATCACCTCCGTTTCTGATAGTGTGAACACCCCGCAAACCGGTTGCTACCAAGATTTATTTCGAAAATTCAATTTAATTTGCGAAACTAATAGATAGTAGCAAGAAGTTTATTTCAAATAGCAATTTTAATAGACAAAACATTAAAACCCTTCAATGTACCTATGTCAATTTATTGGATTGCAGTGTTAAATAAATTACCGAATTTAATATTGAAAGTAAGTACTAAATAGATCTTTCCAGAACTACTTGTTTCTTCTTGATTCGTAGTACAGTCAATTTCTTCTCCTTGTATGCCACTCCTACTCGAAATGTAACTAACTTGCCTTTGCGTAATTTTTTCTTTTATGTGATTCATTTCGTTTTGATTACAATTCTGATTGCAGGGTACCAGAATGTTTTTTGTTTTTTTCCCCCGAATATTTCAGTATTATTAATCAGTGATTCTCCACCTTTATAGAGTTCCGGCACCCTTAAATAAATTTTCAGAATTTGGTGGCACCTACCTCCCCATCAGTAGTTATCGTGGGATATTCATTATTAAATTTTAGGTAATAAATGAAGTATTTATTATTATTTTTTCCACTAGTCCTTAATGCGTACTATTTGTAATTGATAATTATATCTATTTATTTACACCACGCGCAATACATGAATAGTCGAACTTAGGCAAACAGAAGAATTTTCGCGAAACCTTTTAGAAAACTTCGCAGTACCCGGATAAATAAACACTGCTCTAGTCAGAACTCACAGGCAACGTCCAGCCCACCCAACTGCGATATAGAGTGAAATTTCGAATTTACTGATAAAAATTCTTAATAATATAATATTTTCGGGCGTAATAAATGGCTTGTAAATTTTATAGATTATTAAATAAGAAAATACTTTTCAAACCGAACACAGCGACACGGCCAATGCGAAATTCTCCACATTACCCACTTGGCTAGTCAGTCCCTGATGTCACTGCTTTTTCTTATATAAATTTGAGATTTCATCAGAAATGTAAGCAGCAGTTGTAGATTATTCGCGGACGAGAAAAAAAGTTTATAGAACATACTGTAACAAAGAAGATGCTCAGATACTGCAACGTGATTTACACCCCATTTCGGAATGGTTTAAAGAATCTCAGATACAGTAACACAGTGATAATTATTCCTCGGTTAACTTTTGGCAGGAGAGAGTGAAATCAGTTATCAATATTGATTACTTTCGCGGAAATCGCCTCATAAATAACATCACGCTGTACGTTTGGATGGATTTTAATCGAAATCCTTAGAGCTATTTTTGAGTAAATCGAATAGTTTCAAAATATTCAAGAATAAAGTACGCTATATTGTTGCGCAATACCGTTTATCTCTTCAGAATGTCTTTTATGAATGATATTATACATAAATATGAGATATCATTCGATTTAGTTTAACCGTAAGGCTGTAGTAAGAGTTGGAATGGATCGCGGCGGAGGCGTGACGTCATGCGGCTTAGGTAAGGTAGCTTTGCGTAAACTGTAATGCCACTGGACGCCATATGGTGATTTTTTTGAGAAATATGGCTTAAGCAGTATAATTTGTAACATCAGGCTCTACAACTGGATTGATTTTGATCAAATTCTCTGTATCCATTTTTGAGTAAATAAAATATTTCTAAAAATCGCCACAAATAAATACCCTTTATTTTTGTGCAATATCATTTTTATGAAAAAAGCGTCTGCAAAATATGATAAATTGCACAAATACGAGATATCATTCGATTTTGTTTACGCGTTTGGACTCTAAAAAGCGCACAGATCGACAGACAGACAGACTGACGGACGTGGTATAGCAAAAACCACTTTTATGGAATCGGGGACACCTAAAACGTGTATTTCCATCAAAGTCTCGAAGTCGGATTTTTTCACGGTTACAATACTTTCTCTATATAATACATATATGAAAAAGTAATGATATGAAAAATTAAAGAACGCCTTTGAAATCTCAGTGTACATATTCCATTTATGGAGTAAGATAAATTCAAGAGAAGACATTCATAACTTTTAGCTCTCTCTTTGCCCTTTGATCTGCACTGTGCTAATCATGAGCATACTAGACTTACATCTTGTCTGAATAAAGTTGTTACCTGCTTTCCAAAATAATTATATAAAATTAAAGTAATAGTAGATCAAGGAGCAATTCCCACTCCAATCTCATGAGGCTTATCACTTCTGTAGGAATAAACAATTTCAAATTCTTGCTCTCAAAGATCAACTGTTACAGTTGGCTCGCTATCAAAGAGGGAAATCAATCAATCTTTTTGGAAGTATTTATTAGCATGTTCAAACTTATAATAAGAAATTTAAAAATAAATTGTTCACTCCTGAGTTATTTAACCTTTGAAAGGAGTAGATCAGTTCACATAAAAGTTATTAGATGACCATTACTGAAAAAGCTAAAATTGTTTGTAATAAAATTAGACAAAAAGACAACAAAATAAAACTTGCTAAAAATAAATAATGATTTCATTAATGTCTGTGAATAAGTGCAAAGCAGCTTGGATGGTGATTAAAGGAGAAGTGGGTCCTGTTTATACTACATCTGTAATGCCTTTCACTCCCGATGATCTAAACAAATTTGTTATGAATTCTGTAGAAAATATTATTTTCAATATTAGAAGCCCCCTATAAAAGACATGACATGCTCCTGAACTGCAAAGCGAACAGAGCCATTTTCAATTGGAAATGTGCCACACCCCAAGATATTGTAAAAATTATCAACTATTTTAAAAGTTCCAAAAGTGCAGATATTTATGGTTTGTCCAATTATCTAATCAAAGAGGTCATTGAAATATCTCTGAGCCCCTAGCAATAATATTAAATTCTTGTTTATAATCTGGAACTTTCCCCAGTGCCCTTGAACATGCTAAAACTGTGTCTGTCTACAAAAAGGGGGATAAGGAGTTACCCTGTAACTATCATCTAATCTCCATTGTCCCTATCACAGGCAAAATTTTTGAAACCACAATTAAAAGTCAATTATATGTACATTTTGAAAGTAATAACATCTTTACACCTTTCCAATTTGGCTTTTGTATGGGTAAATCAACAGCTTTAGCTGTTGACCATGTAATCAATAAAATTCTAAATGCTTTAGAAGAGAAATGCTCCATTGCCCTAACTGCATGTGACCTTTCCAAAGCCTTCGGCTGTCTCCCACTCTATCCTACTACAAAGACTCGAATACTATGGGATTCAAAATTTGGAGTTAGTGCAGGCTGTTTCCTTCTTGTACAATTGATGCAGACCACTAACCTGCACACTGCAATTTTTGTGTACTATGCTTATATTTACTGCCATATTAAATATGGCATTACGGTCTGGAATCAATCCCACCATTCTCTTCGGATATACAAGCTGCAGAAGTGGGCAGTAAGAATTCTAGCCAAGGCTAAAAAGCGTGATAGTTGTCGTAACTTGTATACAAACCTTCCAATTATCACTGTTCCCTGTTTATATGTTTTATTTTATTCTATTTATAAAAATAATACAAAGTTTCACAATTAAAATCCAATTCCGATGTCCATGACAACACTGGCACCAAATAAGATGGATCTATCAAGTATTACTAATAATGTGCATTAAGTACAGTACAAGTACAGTACAGTACAGTATCAAGGATACCTTGGATAAAGAGATTGGAAAACAAGAGAAGAAAATCAGAAAACCATGGATCACAAAGGAAATGCTGGAGAAAATGAATGAGAGACGAAAATGGAAAAACGTTAACAGTGAAGAAGGTAGAGCCAACTATAGGCGTATAAACAATGAGTTGAGAAGGGTAACAGATAAAGCTAGAGAAAATTGGATAAAAGGAAAATGTGATGAAATACAACAAATGGAGAAGTTAGGACGGTACGATATGATGTACGCTAGGGCACTGGAATTAGAAGATAAGAAGTCTTATGGAATTCGTGGTAAAGGAATTATGAATACGGATGGGAAGATAGTCTCAGAAACAAAGGATGTAGCACAGGTATGGGAAGAATACATTAAGGAATTATACAGCAAACAGGCAGGAGCGGCAAAAATAGAACTGGAAAATGAGGAAAACATTGAAGAAGGCAACTTAGGACCAAGTATTATGGACAGCCAAGTAGAAAAGGCGATAATGGAACTAAAGAAGGGGAAAGCCATGGGCAGCGATGACATACCGGCTGAGATACTTAAAGTCATAGGATCAGAAGGACTAAAAGCGATCACGAAATTAATTAATAAGATTTACGACACGGGAGAGTGGCCTCAGGATTTCCTAGAAGTAACAATGATCCCTCTAAAGAAGAAGCCAAAGGCAATGCAGTGTAAAGATTAGAGAACGATAAGCCTTCTGTCACACACATCGAAGATCATCACGAGGGTTCTTAATAAAAGGCTGGAGAAAAAGGCAGAAGACATAATAGGGGAAGATCAGTTCGGTTTCAGAAAAGGACGAGGAACTAGAGATGCTATAGGAGTAGTTAGAATCATATCAGAAAGGGCAATAGAATACAGTCAAGATATCTGCGCATGTTTCGTAGACTGGCAGAAGGCCTTTGATAGAGTAAATTGGGTAAAGTTGATGAAGATATTAAAGGATATAGGTATAGACTGGAAAGACAGGAGACTGATTAGGAATCTATATGAGAATCAAGTTGTAAAGGTCAGGTTTGAGAATGTGGACACCTGCAGAATAACTATCGGTAGAGGAGTAAGACAAGGCTGCTGCCTATCGCCAACCCTATTCAATATATATGGAGAAAGTCTAATGCAAGAAGCTTTAGAAGGCACAGGGGATTTCAAAATTGGAGGAAGGATTATAAAAACAGTAAAATACGCAGATGATCAAGTACTTCTAGCAAGAAAGGAAGAGGAGCTACAAAAAATGATAAATAGACTAGTGATAACAGGTAGAAAATACGGTATGGAAATAAATACAGAAAAATCCAAGGTCATTCGAATATCGGGTAAAGAAGAGAATCTGAACATAACTATTGGGGGAAAGCCATTAGAACAAGTTTCAGAATATAAATACCTTGGAAGTATCATAACACGAGAGGCAAAATGTACGGATGAGATCAAAACTAGAATAGGAAAAGCAAAAGCGGCTTTCAGGAGAAAGAAACAACTACTTACAGGGAATATAAGGGAAGATATCCGCAAGAAGTTGATAAAATGCTACGTATGGAGTATAGCATTGTATGGGGCAGAAACATGGACGCTAAGGAAAAATGACATCAAATACTTGAAAAGCTTTGAAATGTGGACTTGGAGGAGAATGTTGAAGATAAAATGGACAGATAGGATGAAAAACGATGAAGTGCTACAAAGAATAGGAGAGAAGCGAATGATTATACAGACTATCAGAAAGAGGAAGGCTAACTGGGTTGGACATTACATGAGGAGAGAGAGTATGATTAAAGATGTGTTAGAAGGAAAACTAGATGGGAAAAGGGAAAGAGGTAGGAAAAGGTATCAGCTAATAGACGATTTGAAAGGGAAAGAGAGTTATCAAGATATGAAGAGGACAGCGGAAAATAGGAGTATATGGAGAACCAGGTTTAACCATGAATAATCACGGACCTGTCTACGGACAGACTACCTATGATGATGATGCAATGAGCTCTAAATAACTAAAAAATTTCAGCTTCGCAGCTTGCATCGTAGTACCTAAACATTCGCCTATTTGTTTTATATTATAGAATTTTTAACAGCCAAACAAATTAGGTAAAATATCAAAATGTCTATAATCTCTATTTCGGTTTTTAACAAATGCTACCTTTAAAAAATTTCCAGATACGTAGCGCATATGGAAATACATAAACCTCGAAATTTTGTTCAAACAATTGCGAATTATTAGCGGGTACATTGTCGAACTTTATCAAGATTTCCGCTTTTTCTAGTTGCTTTTGCACATAATACTACCTACGAAAAAATGTTGAATCTCCTGCTGACATGGAGTGCCTAAACATTAGTATCCTACCCTTATGTTGTGTGTTAATCCTCCTCTGCAAGAAGCGTCAATGTATAATGGACAACATTATAACTAGTAGGTATATATAAGCGAAATCCTATATTTGTCTGTCCGCTATCTCATCTCACACAATTTTATCAATCTCCACCATACTTTGGCAATGTGACTGCTACGGTCCACAGAAGTAACATGAACCGGTCAGAATTCCCATCAGGTTTCTCGCGGAAACATTTTTTTAATCTTTGCCTCAATTCTTTCAAAGGAGGTTATGCTTCATCTGTTGGCGAGTTTAACGTCCCTTATTCCATTATATACTTTTCCACTAACGGTGGCCGCCGAATGCGACAAAATTTGGTACTTTTGTTATTCCTTTAGAGTTGAAGGGCAACGAGGCATTACGTTTTTTCCGAAGTATCAGAGTTCGGGCCCAGGCGGAATAATTCCTTCGTTTACGGGATTTACGTGTTAAAGTCTCAGGCAATTCTCAAAATTTCATCTCTGAATACATTCTTTAATTGCTACATTACATCATTCTGTATAGCTACTACCTTTAATATTTCATATAACATACTAATAAAAGGTACAAGAATTTCATCTCACCTTGAAAAACACATTCATTTTCAGTAAGATATTTCATATTTGCTCGGCATCCGGAAACAAAATGACGGCCGTTTAAAATATTTAAAAATTTGTATTTCGGAAACGGTACGTAATGAACTAAAAATCTTGATATTTTCGGCTAATACAGCGACATGTCAAAAGTGAATCCGGAAATCTAATAAATGTACGTATTGAAACGATGCGAAAGAGGGGCTTCGTTTACAAGAGGTGCAATCGGTTATATTATGATTTTTTCCTCATATAATGCGTTGTTGAAGAGATATTTGAAAAACTAAATTTTTTAGCTGTCACAGCTACACCACCTATCGGCGACTATTGTGAACACTTTACGCTCCTTTTTATTTTATTAGTTTTTGGAGATTCGTGTTTTCAAGTGAATTTAGGTAGTTTAGTTAGCAGTTTATATCGCTTTAAATTTTCTTCAGTGATTAATGGCGGAATCGAGGAATAAAAAAATCAAAATTTTCTGGTGAAGGAAGCGAAAGGATTTTTAAGGATTGGTGACTGAAAGGTATGGTGCAATTGAAACGAACGATAAAGACTTGTGTGTTTTGTGCGGTGACACCGAAATTACCTACATGCAGACGCGTTTGAAAATCTAATATCTTTAGAGTTTGAAAAGGAAACATCTTACCCCGAGAAGGAACCGTCCCAAAGGTGTCATCGGCCCACAGGGATTATGCTCCGTGTTCTGCCGTTGGCATCAGCACGGAATTCAGTATCTGACATTTTTATTATATCGTTAACATCCGATAAGTATTTAACTGGAAATTGACAAACGGAGATTTATTCCTCGGATCACTCCGTCCATGTCATACATCTTCTTCATTACTTCGTTTATGTCACTTATTAAATCGTATTCACGTGTACCGGTTTTTCATGAGATACCTAATGTTTTTAGTGTGTACCGCCTCCACTATAGATAACATTATCCTGTAATGGACCTTATTTTTCGTTAGCGTTTAATATTATTTGTAGTCTAGAAGATGAGAGATTCGCTCTAATAATTCGATAAAAACACTATATTTCCTACTTTGTTTTCAAAATACTATCATTTGAATCAAATAGTATAAATTTCTTCCAGGGTGGGAAAAGACATTCTATATGCTACATTGTAAGAATAGACTCGGATAACATTTTTTAAGATACTGGCACGCAAAGAGCCAAATTTTCTCTTATAAAATTAATTTTGGCCCATTATTTACTGTGGCACAGTCCATTGTGAAGTAAGGATTGCCGTGTAAATATGGAAAAAGAAATATTGATAGCGGAAGTATTTCTTCGCGCAGCAGTGTGGGATAAGCGGAATAGAGGATATAAGAGCAGATTTGCTTTGGATAAATGTTGAACTGAAATTGGAAAATCTTTGAAGGATTTAGGTAAAATACAATAAAACGCAGTATGAAACTTTTTTCGATATTTCTTATCTCAAAACTAGTCCCGTTCCTAGAAAGGGGGCAACAATAAAATCAGATAAATCCTTATGAACGCGTTGTATCATAGTTATTTATAAAATGTTTTACGTGAGGCAACTATTTAAAAAAATATTTGGCATAATATATTTACAAAAAAACCGTAGAACCAAGATATTAGGAAAATGAAAGCTTAATCTAAGAAGCATTTTTTTGCAGGAACAAGTTGCTACAAAACTTGAAATGTTTTAAGCATATAGAAGATAATCATTCTTTCCTTCATTGAAGAAAATAGTCTAGAATTATAAAGACTTTTTTCTCTTTTCATTGAAATGGACTGGTTTCACGTAAACCTTTGGAACAAAAAAATTATAATTAATTTCACAACATAATATTAGCGTTAGTTTTATTTCACAGTTGGCAAGTTTATATTTTCCTTCTTCATAAATTCCGTATCAGACAAGTAAAACAGCATATATTACAATAGAAAGTGTCTGGCAATGTACGACATGTACATATTCACCATAAAACGGTAGCACAAGGAGTAACAATTTTCATAAACACTACAGCACCTAATTATGTTTATGAAACTCGACGCAATTCAAATCCATAAAGCGGCATTTGAATTTCTAACATTTTAATTTTCATCTGAAGATGTTAAGGTGGAAGAAGATGAACAACTAACAGCCTTGTTACCAGAACTTTCTTCTTCATCCGAATAGCTATTTGATTGTTTTAAATCCACCTCAACACGGGCAGGATGGAGATCGCCTCTGATGTAGTCGGATTTCACTAAATTGAATCACTTCTGGTGGCTGCCTATGGAAGCATCCTTAAGAGGCAAAATATCCCATGTCACCAGATCCTCCTGCCCCTCGCCGGAGCAGGCCGTCTTCCTCAACTTACAGCGCGGGTCGAAGTAAATCACTTTCACGGCTTCGTTCCAACATACGGACGGAGTAGTATTCGTACTCTTCGTATCTGGAGACCGCTTCGTGGTTTTATTCTCTCTGTCGCCGAGTACGTTTGATTCCGAAAAAGAGTACGTAACGCAACCGGTCGCTGCGTTACCGCTTACGTTTTTTAGTGCACGTCATCGAAGCTACGACGTCAACGGACGTAGAATGGTCTCCAGATATGAGCTCGGCAGCTTTTTCGGGCCTCTCTATGTTTTGTGGAATGCTCGCTGCCACTTGTACACTCTGGAATGAGTGAATTGGTCTCGCATCATGCTGCATCAAATTTCAATCGCCGCACTCTTCGCTCATGTCTAGCATTTCAACGTCGTTTTCATGCCAATCACTCACGTCCGTCATTTCAACTTCAGTTCCTTTGATGACATTCGTGTCACCGACAGATACACGATGATCGGTGTATTACCAATCTTGATAGTTGAATTTTCCGGCCAAGTTAACTTTGTCAACATAATTATGCTCTTCATATAGATCATGTCTGGAGGCATTAAAGTTTGCTGCAGACCGTTTTCACTGTCGTGAAAATCGAGCTCCTGATATTTTTTTCAAGTGTGTTAACTTATTTGGGGTGTTTCTTAGAGGCTATTGTTTAATTCCTAATCGTTTTGATGCTCAGATGAATTGGTACAGTTACCATCCCCTGCATAAGCATTGAATATTGGGACTGAAGCAGTCTTTAAACGAATGTTGATTTGCGAATCGCTGGAAAAGCGAGAATGACAGAGGTTCCGTTTTGGTTGTGGCTTGTTCTTTGTAATTTTTCCTCTGAAGTCATACTTTAAACCTCGACTTAAACTGATTTCGTTTATTTCTGGGCAAGACACGGGAACAGCCTAGCCGAGATGAATGCCAAAATATGAAAACAGTATTCATCTGCACTAAATAATAAAATAAATATTGAATAAACTGATAAAGTATAATGACAAACTATGGCTATTGTATAACCATGTTTTAAAAATTTAATTACACCTAGTGAGCTCTTTAATTATGTTTTGGTCAAAGGAGTTCAAAAACCCCACATACACTCCGTCATTAATGGTTAATATAAAGGTTAATGTTAAGATGAATATCATCAATGGTTTATATTGAGCAATAGGGGCATATTAAGATACTCAGAGCCCTCGAAATCCGTAGAGAGGGTCGGCGAACACGAGTGTTAACTTGGATTCGGGTATTTCTGAAAGGTTGTTTAATGTCTCATCGTTTTGAAGCTCAGATGTATTGGTATAGTTACCATCCCCTGAGTGAGCATTGAATATTGGGACTGCAGCAGGCTTAAAATGGATAATAATAAGAAACTAATCTATTTCATCCCGGTTGAACTTTGCAAGACTACCGCTGAGATGCAAGTGGTATAAGTTACGTAAAAGAATAAAAATGAAATGTGCAATTTGAATGAAAGATACATTGTAGGTCAGTACCAACTAAGCAAAGCTCTCGAACAAGCGAAAAATAGTTAGATGCAAATACCTGGCCGAATCGTACGTGCCTGTTTCTGTAGCCGCTAAGTTTGCAGTAGACTAACACGCGCAGTTAGTGCACTCAGGCGGTTAATTATTCGAATATAGGGATAATTTAGGGATTTTCTTAATATCATCATCTGGGAGTGGATTTTAAAAAGCTCTGTTTGTACCCGTTCTACAAACAGGGTTTTAATGAAATATTTCGAAACTTTAATAAACAGAACAAAAAAGTATCGAGATAGGTGAGAATAGCATTTTGGTTCATCAATACAAATAAATGAAGACAATATGTTTACTTTGCACTCATGTGTAAATGAGGATTTTATGGAATTTTCTCGGTAACGCTGATCTTGTGTGTACAATTTCATCGTTAACGAGTTTTTAAGTTGCTTTATTTTAGCACAATAGCGTTTTTAATTTTTATGCCTGCATGTGTTTCCTTTGTTTCTGCATGGCTCAAATGCCCCCCAGGTTTCCCACGAGAAAGTAATTTGAATTTTCCGCTTGTATACATTTATGAGGAGGGTATATGCCCTCCGTTGGTGATTTTAATATTATTTAGTTCCCTTATACTTTTTGACAGCCTCCAAATGTGCCAAAATTTTGTATTGTTTTGTTATTCCTTTTGATTTTAAGGGCAACAATGCATTACTTTTTTCCTAAGTGTCAGAGTTCAAGTCCAAAGCCAAAGTATTTTCCTCCAATGTCTTTGGGGAGCATCTGAGCAAGCGAGGGGCAAACTCCAGCTCTAAACTTACCAATTAGAAGCAATCCTAAAGATGCTCAAAATGCCCCTGTTGCGGTACCTTCAAAGGCCACCTCGGTGAGTGCAATGGGTTGAGGTTTACCACAATACTATCCAAGAGCGATTGTGGGATGAGGAAGTGAGCATTCTGTAGAAACAAATAAAGGAAGCAGCACTCTAAACTATCCAGGTAGAGATAAGAGTTCTCAAGAGACAAAATCTTCCCAATTGGGACTTTTTGGGGACAGTGAAATGAGAGAATCAATGTTATCAGATGCTCCATTACTAGTGCAAATGAGAAAAAGTGAGATGAGTAAGGCTCAGCCAGTGGTCAGACCACAAAGGGGTATCACAAGTGTTGCAGAGCAGATGTTGGATGTGAATGTGCATGGAAAGGGGGGTGTCATGCAACACTGACAAAAGTTGAGTGCTTCAGAGAGTCACCATCAGCCACGCTATATTCCTCTAAGGAGATCTTCAGTGTCACAGGAAAACCCCTGTGTTTTACAAGGAGGAATTCACCACCAGCAGCCTTTGTTTAACGAAGAAAACGGTGATTATCTGCTAAATGCTTAATAGACAGTTTCCAAAAATTTGGTGAATCGCTTAAAAAAGAAGCATTGACAATCAAAATACTAACTTGGGAGAAGTCATAAATACTTATAGTTGACACATACTTATAAGAATATAACTTCCATTTTTTCACAAACTGTAGTCTTTTATGAAATGACAACTGATCTAAGTAGTGAAGTATCCAGTGCATGGAAGTATTTTCTAATGTAGGGTAAGTGTGTGTTACATATCAAATTTAATGTTACCTAAAAAGCTATAGTATGTCAACGTCAAAAACAATTTTCTTGAGAAACTCAAGTTTACTTCTTTTAAAGATGGGGTGCATATATCATTGAAATAATAATGATAAATGAATATTCAGTGACACTGTACAGTTCAAAAGGAAAAACACATAGTTTTAATCAATTATTTACAGAAAACAAGTAAGTACATTTGTAAATTTTTTATTAAAACGTTTATTGAAATTTCAAATGACCAATATTAGATTAAGTTTTGAACTTGATATCAAATATAATCTCACAGTTCAAAAGTTATTTTATGGATTTCATCATTTGGATTGTATCAATGTAAAAAGATGTACACTCCATTTCCTTAAATTTTATTCAAATAACTCTGACTGAATATCAATTAAACATAAAATTTATCACCTGCAATACATTGTATTGCTAATGTCACAACCAGGAAATTTTTACAATGCAAGACAAGTTTAAGGTATGATAGCAGTTTGCAGTATGTTAGGCTATGATGAACATGATTTTTATTCCCCAAAACATTCTTTGAAATATTCAAAGAATAAATCTGCCTTTTAAAAATAACATACAAAACAAAGTACGGAAAAATGTCCCACAGCATAATTAATAACACCAAAACTGAATAAGCTAATTGTTTGATATTTCAACCATGATGAAAGTTATTTTCTATAAAACAGGTAAATTTTTCAGTCATGATGAGTTTTGTACTTTTTTCTATTTTCTCTTTCTTCTAGAGAATTAAGTACCAGTTTTACAGAAGTATTCACCAATACTGAGGGCTCTGAATACAATAAAATACTAGATGGTATAAGAACACATGACAGTCCATATAAGAACAGGAGAAATAGCACCATTGTTTCCAGTATAATAAAATGAGGTAGTGAAGATCCGATATCCAACCAACTACCTTTGTCCTTCACAAAATAGAGGAAATGTAGTCCAGCAGCATCACTTAAAGCCAACACGACAAGGAAAAGTTGCTTTGTTGGAACCTACAATAGATAATCAAGAGCAAAAGTAAAGGTAAAACTGTCATTCATTGCTTTGTTAACTAACTACATAGATAGAAACTTATGATCCTTTTTATTTTGTTAGCAATTTTAGCTAATTTTTAACTTAATACCATAAAACTCTGAAGTTCACTTAATTAGTTACATATTCTGTGTAATTACTGTATTTTTTTGAGATATAAGATGCAAATTTTCTGAAATAGGTTGTATCTTATCGTCCAATGTACCCAGGTATCCTGGGCATAAAGTATGAATAAGAACAGGTTATGTATAAAAAGTGTTCATGGTAGGAGGAGAAATGGTTGTGGCTATTTGTAGATTGCATAACACAAAATAAGATTTTTTTAAACCCAAATGATTAAAATAGATAGGTATTGCGAAGGAGATATAAAAATAATACAATATGTTGAAGAAAACAATAATTCATAGTATCCCATTAATAGGAGTAAAGTGGAATAAAAAACCCTAGGCTAACATAAAATTCAAAACTAATGATATGCATTTCAGTTCAAAAGTAACAACTATCATGTTAAAGTAACAAAATTGTCAGTTTAACTGAGATATAAATCATTAATTTCAAAAATCAGTTTTGGCATTAGCTTATGAGTTATAAAAGTAACGTCATTTAAATTTAGAATTTTGTGGATAAGAGAAATATCTTGTTTATGATAATTGGTAGAGAGATTGTCAATAGCTATTGTGCAGAGGACTGTATGTTTTGTAGCATAACAAAAAGAAGGAACACTTATTCTAATAATTTTTATAAAAAAATTCATAATTTGCTCAATGGAGCGTAATTAGTTATGCAGGAGGAGGGCAAAATTGGTGAGCAATGGGAAATTACGGGAAGTACAATAGAGCAGAAATACGTCCTCAGAGACACAGGCTCCCTAGGCTCCGTGTATCTGTAAAAGAATGCTAAGGAGAGAGAGAGAGCCTTTCTCTTCATCGTGAAAATGTGTTCTGAAAAGTATAGTTTAGTGCCTATTATAATAATATTAGCTGATGCATACCCAGTCACAGTATCCGGCAATCAGGTATCCCATGGTCTTCTCGCTCCTCGACAAAATTTTCTCCGCCCGCATAAGGGATGTGTATTGTCTCCAACATCATGCCCCCCCTATTAAAGTCTCCCCTTGCATAAACCCAATATGCCACATCCCTCTGTTCTCCCTCTCCACCCACTGCCCCTTCACCCCTCCCTTCCCCCTCAACCATTTCTTCCCCCTCTCCCATTACTTCCCCCTCTCCCATTTCTTCCCTCTCTCCCATTTCTTCCCCCTCTCCCCTGTCTTGTCCCTCACCCCTCTCTTCCCCCTCTCTCATTTCTTCCCCCTCAACCATTTCTTCCCCTTCACCCACTTCTTCCCCCTCACCCATTTCTTCCCCCTCTCCCATTTCCTCCCCCTCTCCCCTGTCTTGTCCCTCACCCCTTTCTTCCCCCTCCCCCCCAACAACCCTATCATCACCTCCTATAACGGTCACCTCTTGTAATTCATCCTCCTCCTCCTCTTCAACCCTTGCCCTTTCCTCCTCCTGAAATAATTGCCAGAAAAAATCAATTAATGAATGAATAGTTAAATATTAGCTGATGTGTAGAATCTACAAACCTCTATGAAAAATCAAAATACTTAAACTAAATACTAATAAACATAACTCCACACAATTCTCATGCTTTATTCCTACCGTTCAGCCAATAAAGCTCTATCATACTGCACCCACTTCCCCTTTTTTAACTAATTTCTACTGCACTAGGCACACTGATGAAGGAGAATTTTTCATTTGTAAAAAAGTCTTCATTGACTAATATTTTTTGGTCTTTCTAAAAATGTATAAAAAAAGCTATTGAGAGAGATGAAAAATTCATTTTGGTTCAATGGGTACTAATTTGGGGACTCCCAAAATTTGAAATATTTTTTAAGAATTTAAATAACACATCACTGTAGTAAAAAAAGAAATACAGATAGAAATTAATATAGTGTAACATGTCATTCTATTTGCAACGATTACAGCGGCATTAAAATGTCAATCAGTCACACCCTATCGACGTGATCTTAACAAAGTCCCTAATCTGTTTATCATCGTCAAGTTTGAATTGTCGAAGCAACGGGAAGGTAATTTAATCCCTAAATACAGTACAACTTCGCCGAACGCGGCTTCCCGCAACGCGGTTTAAAATTTACGCGGTACTCAAATGCGTGATGAGCTTCACCGACCGCGGGAAGTGATTCACTTTTACGCGATTTCCTTGAATGACCATTTTCAATAAAAGGTTTGCCCTAAAAAGATCATTAGTAAGAAAAAATCGTACTACGATTATAGTGTTTTGTAAAGGCTGTCGGCACCCAATTGATATCATCATTTGGAATTTGGAATTAACAATATTGGAGCTACATAATGGAGTTATTATACAGGTATGGCTTACGGCTCTATAACAAAATAAAGAGAAATTCTTTACATAAAATATAATGCATGCTTAACTTTTCTGAAAATTTATTTATGTATTAAAACCATAAAACTCTTGTTCATTGCTGTCTTTATTAACAAATAACCTGTCCCAATCTCCCGCTTGAACTAGATCATCGTATGGAATGTTACCAAGTTATTCATCTTTATCCAAGTTGTTGAAGTTCCATAAAGTAACATCGTCAATGTCACATTCAATATAATTCATTCCAACTCATCTGTTGTTATAAGACGTAAGAAAAATATGCATAGAAATCAAGAAAACAATCTGTGAAGATGAGACAGGCTTTAGTATTCACGCAACAACAATAAGATGACAAAATGTCAGTATAATGGTTACATTACCAATTTTGGTTAAAATGCACTATAACCCACCACAGAATGTATAAAAAAATAATGAAAAATACTGCTGGGTCGCAATCAAATCAGAATTTCGTGATAATACAGGAAGGGTATATAAGTCTTCGAAAAAGAAAAAAATGAAAAACACAACATAGTTCTAATGAAAATCGATAAAATTAAAGGTAAATAGGAAGTTTTGGAGCTATATCATAGAAGTTAAGTCAGCAAGGTGAAGACAAAATACAAAGCCATGCTGAATTTGTATAAAAATTAAATTTTAATCATAAAAGTTTTTCGGGTTTCAAAAATGAAAAATATTAACTACAATAGTGATGATTCCAATGCGTTTCAATGGGAATTGATTCTTCATATTTCAAGAACATTGATTTAATGCTTAGACTGTATCATAATCCATTTGATATACACATATGATAACGTGATTATTTTAAATTAATTTTTTAATCTGGATATATACTAAAAGGCACAGATGATGATATCATAATCTTAACACACAGAATATCCTAATTTTTACATAAATTTTAGTATAACATATAGTCTATTGTCTTAATGATGATTATAGTTGTTGCATAAAAAGGACAATCTGAGCCATGAAATTTGAAATTCGAAAACTTGGGTGTGAGCCGATTGCCAGAGAATTTAGAATTTCTGGATAGATGTCTTAATTTCGCAGAAAATGAAAACTATTATTATTTAAATGGGCTCTGTGTAGTTCAAATGCTGTCACATTGGTTTATTTACTAGTTTAGATCTTAGTGTACAGTGATTTTTTAGCACTTGCAGTATGCAAGCACCGACAACTCGTATTAATTGAATCGGCTGTTAAAAATTCTTAAAGTTTAAACAAATAGATAAATATTTAGGTACTAGGGGACAAGCTAGGGAGCTGAATTTTTTCATTTAGAGCTTAATGTGAATGCACGAATAAACCTTTGAAAATCTCCATGAAGGTGTTATTATGACTGTTAAAATATTTTAAAATTTAAACCATTAGATAAATATTATTGCACTTCTAGATGTGCTACAACATTAAAATTTGGCAAAAATGTGGGGCATCAGTACCAAACAATCGAAAAAGTATAATATTGTTAAAATTGCAAATTTTAGGGATTGCTTTTACTTCCATATTATCCAATACAAAAAGTACCAAAATAAGTTCACAGGTGCAAACTTTATAAATAAATAATATTTCTAGTGAAATATCTGTCTGAAAAATTAATGTTTTTTTCAGAGTGGGATGAAATGCTTGCAGAATGCAAGCACCAACTAATCATATAAGATATTGTTGACCTAAAAACAATCAAATCAATGCAGTACATATAATATTATTTGTTGAGTTCAGAACCACTTTTATGGGCAAATAAATTAAAAGAAAAAATGATGTTTGAAATTATCAGGGAGTAATTTAAGAATTTTAATTTTATAGAAATATTAATTTGAATTTTTTACTTCCTTTCTCTCTATCTCAAACTAAACACAAAGGTATGTTGCAATAGTAATTTGAAATTTAGCAATTATGAATAATAATAATGGTAAGAAAATAAGAATATTCAAGCAAAACTAAATATGGTATTAAAATTATATTACCCCAAGAAGAGTGTTGATTTCATCTCCAATGGAGTGACACAGAGCTTCTCCCATTATACCCACAGTCCTAATAAGATTGGCTCTGGTGCTGGGATCAGTACATTTCTTCTCAACATCAAACAACATCTGAAATTCAAAGTACCATTACCTGGTTTTCAAACTCGATTTAGAAATATTTCATTTTTTCCCACCAGTAATTGAAAGCCAAACATACATTGGGCATGCAATATAAATAATACAAAAATCTGGTTGTTTCATGAAAAGTTAATTTGAACCTTTAAAAAATTATTAGATCTCGGAGAAAAAACTACTATTGCAGTAAAGAAACTTTAAATGCTGAAAATTGACATGATGGGCTTAATGATTTTTGCCACAGAAACTTGATAGTCTTCTAGGCTAAGAAAAGTGGATTTAAATCTCAAAATTATCTGAAGAAGATGATAATTACTTGTAAACCAGATGATGTTACATTGCAAGCAAAGCTTCTTGGATCTATCCTCTTAAGCCTTTCTGCAACAGCTCGCATTGCTGCACTTGCTGCTTCAAGAAGAGATGTATCTTCAGCTGTAAAATCAATTGAGAAAATATAGAAATCACAGTTTATATAGAAAAAATACTCTACAATTTCAATGACTAAATTTTCTTGTTTTTCAACAATATTTATATTTAAAAATTTTTTCAACGAACAATTCTTTAACTTCATAGATACATACATACATTGTAATAATGTTTATAGATGTGCTCTCAGGCGACAAAGAAAGCTTCACTCGAAACTTAAATGCGCCAAAAAAAATACGTCACAGGAGGTAATAAATACAATTTCAAACAAGTACAGAGATTGTCTGACTTGGACTAAAAAGATTATGCACAAGGCATTAATGAACTTCAAGAAAAAGATTCTCTGTGAACATCTAAACGAAAACCCCAAAATATTTTGGTCTTATGTTCGAGAAGTTCAAGATCGACGCCCAACCGTAGCACCATTAAGAAACGACAAAGGAGAGGTAGTTTACAATAGCATTGATAAAGGAAGCTTGTTAAATTCATTTTTTCAAAGCGTATTTACGACCAAAGTGGAGAAGGCGAAGGACGATCCACCCAGACCAAGCGAAGAGAAGATGAACGATATACTTATATCAGCGAAAGGGATAGCAGAACAGCTCAAAATCATCAATGCAAACAAATCCCCGGGACCGGAAGAGATACCAGGTAGAGTACTAAAGGTATTAGCGTTAGAAATAGCACCTTATCTCGAAACAGCTTTTAGTAAGTCTCATCACGAAAGCATGACGAACAATATGAGCAAAGGATCAGGAAAAAGAATATATCTAGGACTGTCTTCACCAATTCATATTCTTAAAAGTTTGGCAATGATTCTATGGCTGATATATTGTTCGCCAATTACGGATCTTTAAAAGCATCGATTATAGTGTTCGCAAAAATGTTTTATAGATTTTTTACCATGTACTATGAATATAAATATTAGTTAAAACGTATACAGACATAAATGAAAGAAGATCTGATCTGCCGTGTGGTGAACAAGGGAATGTGAAAAATTCCGAGAACGAAAATGTAGTGAAGAAAAAAATGAAAAAATGATTGTGGATACCGAGTAAAACTTCACCGCGAAAAAGGAAAACTGGAATAATAAAATAAGCGAGGGAAAAAAACCAACCAAAACTTGTAGCGAACTCCGGACCTCGTAAACGCTAACCCAGCTCCCCAGCATTAGGATACGGATTAAGATGAATAATTTTTCCGTCGTAAGTGACTTTATCTTGCGCGTCGCAAAATTGCGAACTTTAAACACAATTTGCATAAAAACTACTGATCATATACGCCCAAAAGGGGGGTTGGTTGTGATCCTGGCGTCTAGCGCTACGTACCTACCAAGTTTCAGCAAAATCCGTGACCCCACGTACGGGTGCTCCCCTTGTTAGTCATGGCGTTATACCTAAGGAATGGAAATTAGCGTTTATAACTCTGCTACATAAAGGCAGGAAAAAAGACCACTGATAAAACTACAGGCCGATTTCGCTAACCTCAATATCTTGCAAGATTTTAGAGCACATCATCGTTAGTTCTGTGATGGACTTCTTAGAGAGCCAGGACTTGATCAGTAAATATCAGCACGGTTTTAGGAAGGCAAGATCTTGTGAAACTCAGCTCGCTCTGTTTGCACATGATATACTACGATCCGGTGATCGAAAGACTCAGTTAGACGCGGTTTTTCTTGACTTCAAGAAGGCATTCGATAAAGTCCCTCATAGTAAGTTATTGAAAATATTACAAGCCTGTGGAATAAATCGAAAGATAATCGAGTGGATCAGGGACTTTCTCAATGGCCGGGAACAAATAGTAGTCGTAGATGGATTTAAATCAGATTCGGTCAGCGTGGCCTCCGGCGTTCCACAGGGAAGTGTCATTGGTCCCCTATTATTCCTTGTATACATAAATTACTTAGATAAGGTTAGTGCAAGTAAAATCAAGTTATTCGCTGATGATACGGCAGTTTACAGAGAGATTAACACTCCTGCTGATCAAGCATTACTTTCTAACGACCTACACGAAATTCTCGAGTGGTGTAAAGAGTGGCAGTTAGAGCTGAACTTAGGTAAGTGTTCCGTCATGAGATTCTGGAGAAACAAAGAAATTGAGGCAATGAATTACAGAATAGAAGGTGTACATCTAAAATTAGCCGAATCCGTCAAATACTGACGCGTCATTTTAACAAGTAACCTCTCGTGGGACACACATACGAAATATATCCGGGAAAGGTAATCAGAAGGATTCATAAAACGGATAGTAGGTAAAAGCGAGGTAAAAGTCAAAGAGACATGTTACTTTTCTTTAGTTAGACCGCTGCTAGAGTATGCGTCGAGTATATGGGATCCGTACGAGAAAGGATTAATCACCGAGTTAGAGAAGGTGCAGCGAAAAGCTGCTAGATTCGTCAAAAATTGTTATGATAGAAATTAAAGCGTTACAGGCTTGATACAGGACTTAGGATGGGAATCACTAGCTGAGCGCCGATTACCTGCCAGGTTAAAACTTCTTGAAAGATTTAGAACGTGTACTTTCTCCAGCGACGTCGAAGAAATAATAAGAACTCCCACCTATATCGGTAGAATGGACCATCCTCGTAAAATAAGAGAGATAGCCTGTAGGACGGAGAGATACAAAGGCTCATTTTTCCCTAGAACGATAGTTGATCAGAATAAAACTTGCGATCAAAAGTAACCTCGCATAGGGGCGTAAACCCAGACCTAATTTTTGAGTTTTCCCCTTGGTGTTAATGCACCCTCTGCCACACACCCTTGCGGTGGCTTGCAGGGTAATCTGTAGATGTAGATGATGATGCAGATGTGGTGGTGAGGGTAGTGGTGATGGTGATGAGGGTGGTGATGGTGATGAGGGTGGTGATGGTGATGAGGGTGGTGATGGTGAGGGTGAAAAAAAGAAAAGAAAATATTAATGGCTTAGTATAATGTCTACGAACTGAAATGCCAGTAGTGATGCCAAGGAAATATCGAATTTTTCATTCGCCGACCAATTATTTCCTAATCAGTTGTAATTAATAATTCAATCGGCTATTACTTAAAACATAACTACTAGAATAGTTGTAATATAATCTGTATGTTAACGTAATACACTAGTCGTAAATTACCCATTTCTTTTCACTTACAAACGTTTTGTATACTTAAAGAAAATATACGTATTTACGTTCATTTTCTCGTGGTAGATAATCCATTTTCCTTCATTACCCAAATGTTGCGTCAAACTATCTAGTGGTACCCGCAAAAACTTTTGCGAAGTCAGTCAGAAATCTGCATGTTCAACCAAACAGTCACACATACATAGTTCGGAGATTCATTTATCTTGCAATTACCTACGGCTCGTCTGTGAAAATGAGGTTCACATCGCCCGACCCTATTTCACTCGCACCTCCCACCGCGCGACCCTCTTTTACTCACACCTCCCACCGCCCGTCCCTCCTTCACCAACCCCTCCCACCTCCCGCCCCTCTTTGAATCACAACTCCCACCGCCCGTCCCTCTTTCACTCACCCCTCCCACCGCGTCCCTCTTTCACTCACCCCTCCCACCGCGTCCCTCTTTCACTCACCCCTCCCACCGCCCGCCACTCCTTCACTCACACCTCCCACCGCCTGCCCGTCTTTCACTCACCCCTCCCACCGCCAGTCCCTCTTTCACTCACACATCCCACAGTCCGCCCTTCTTTCACTCACCCCTCCCACCGCCCACCCGTCTTTCACTCACCACTCACACCGCCAGTCCCTCTTTCACTCACCCCTCCCACCGCCCGCCCCTCTCTCACTCACACCTCCCACCGCCAACCCCTCTTTCACTTACCCCTCCCACCGCCCGCCCTTCTTTCACACCCCTCCCACCGCGCGTTCCTCTTTCACCCACACCTCCCTCCGCCCGTCCCTCTTTCACTCACAGCTCCCACCGCCCACCCATCCTTCATCTTTTCTTAATTGTCAACCGGAAGTAAATATTGACAACGATCCCAGAGCTAACAACATGTAATTTGCCATATAAATATGGAGAAAGTCATGTGTTGCCCACATCAGTTTATTTAATTATGGGTCACTGTGATTCAAAATATCTTAAAAATGTTCGTTCGAAGGCTTTCGTGGTGTTGCTGACTTGAAGGCTTCATCTTCCGGATGGTCACCACGTAGGTCAACAGGAAGGTTGGCGAAACTGTTGTCATTTTAAATTGACCTACGTGGTGACCACCCGGAAGATGAAGCCTTCATATCTTAAAAATGATTAATTACTATTTATGATTAACGGTAGTAAAAATTACCCTAACAATGAAACTTTATTTTCGTATTCTCCTTTGGAGATCATGGCTAATGCAAAGTACATTATCGGAATAAATTAATGAAAAAGATAACGTATAAAAAATTATAAATCAAATTTTCACAAGCATAGGAGAACTGGATGTCATTGCGCACGATGTAATCTAGTCAGACTAAAGAATCATGAAGTACTATTAGATTCTCAAATGAATTCCATGGCAGTTAATATGTTAATTTATGCTTTTTATAATGTTATCAATGAAATTAATACGTTATACTTTCAAATAAAGAGAAACATTAAAATCGTTGTTGCCACTTAAAAAGGTAAAAATGTTTAGTTAAATAAAGGCGGAAAAAAAGCTTTTTACAACCTTTTTTTAACCGAAACTCTTATTTTTGTGTGAATACTTAGTCTCGATTAACACGATTTTGGATTGCGCGGTGTTTTTGTGGAAACAAACTATCGTGTAAATCGGTTAACTGTATTTTAATTCGATTGTGGTACTTACTTTATTCAAGCCATTTCAATAGATTAATTAATTTCCAGTCCGAAATACCTTGGACAAAAGTGTAATCGCCAGTTATGTGCCCAAATGATAGTCATATTGAACAATATAACGTATTTTTTCGACCAAGGGTTAGCCACAGCCGATTTTTATAGTCAGTTTTCTTAGTGCACACTTTTACATAAAATGGTATATGGTATATACATAACTACATGAAAAATATTTCGATATTGTGACGACTCAGCTTTACTAAAAACGAAATTTCATATTTTCCTCCACTTGTATCAATATTTAGCCTACTTTTCAAAAAACGGAAAGTAGTCTTGAGATCTCCTCGCTGTCCGTGTGTGTTGGTGTATGTATGTATATATGTGTGTATGTCCCCACTAACATCTTCTTCATGAATGGACCGATTTCCATGAAACTTGTGTAAGGCTAGTGCTCTCGGAAAATACCTCAGGGCCATAATTTATATTCCGAATTTACAGGTCCCGTGTTCGATTCCAGGTGAGTTCTTTCCCCATTTGATTTACATGGTTAATCTAAAATCCTTCGTGCAGAGAATTTTTCTTTTGCATTTTAAAATATTTTAGAATTATGATATCGCATTAAGATTTGTACTCTTCTAAGGGGGAAAAGGTGAAGATTCTTATTCTTGTCACACAATTTAGATTTTCGATCGTGTTTGTTTGAATTTCTCTCAAAAACTTTCGTTTCGGCGTTTTGAAAGCCATTATTTCGATTTGTTTCTATGGTGATGATTATTGCCGAACTCGGCTGGAGCATAGCCGAGTGCACATTCCATCCGTGTTTCGATACATAGCTATCGAGGTAACAATTGCGCGCTTTGGTCGACTCATGCCTATCGGAATCGCGGCGAAAAATATGTTGTTGTCAGTAACCAACGCTAATCTGTAAACAAAACGGTGCTTCTTCTTATGTAATTCCTAAGGCCGATTCACACTATAGGTAACGTATCCGTTTCGACACGGACCGTCCTCGAAACGTCAAAAATTCCTTCTGTGTATTTAGATGGAGTTGTTCACACTATACGTTCCGTCAACGTCAGGTCTTCGTTTCCTTCCGTCACGGTTTCTCTGGAGGAATATTTTGACGGGACGGTGCCGGTCGAAACATGTCGAATCACCTCCGTTTCTGATAGTGTGAACACCCCGCAAACCGGTTGCTACCAAGATTTATTTCGAAAATTCAATTTAATTTGCGAAACTAATAGATAGTAGCAAGAAGTTTATTTCAAATAGCAATTTTAATAGACAAAACATTAAAACCCTTCAATGTACCTATGTCAATTTATTGGATTGCAGTGTTAAATAAATTACCGAATTTAATATTGAAAGTAAGTACTAAATAGATCTTTCCAGAACTACTTGTTTCTTCTTGATTCGTAGTACAGTCAATTTCTTCTCCTTGTATGCCACTCCTACTCGAAATGTAACTAACTTGCCTTTGCGTAATTTTTTCTTTTATGTGATTCATTTCGTTTTGATTACAATTCTGATTGCAGGGTACCAGAATGTTTTTTGTTTTTTTCCCCCGAATATTTCAGTATTATTAATCAGTGATTCTCCACCTTTATAGAGTTCCGGCACCCTTAAATAAATTTTCAGAATTTGGTGGCACCTACCTCCCCATCAGTAGTTATCGTGGGATATTCATTATTAAATTTTAGGTAATAAATGAAGTATTTATTATTATTTTTTCCACTAGTCCTTAATGCGTACTATTTGTAATTGATAATTATATCTATTTATTTACACCACGCGCAATACATGAATAGTCGAACTTAGGCAAACAGAAGAATTTTCGCGAAACCTTTTAGAAAACTTCGCAGTACCCGGATAAATAAACACTGCTCTAGTCAGAACTCACAGGCAACGTCCAGCCCACCCAACTGCGATATAGAGTGAAATTTCGAATTTACTGATAAAAATTCTTAATAATATAATATTTTCGGGCGTAATAAATGGCTTGTAAATTTTATAGATTATTAAATAAGAAAATACTTTTCAAACCGAACACAGCGACACGGCCAATGCGAAATTCTCCACATTACCCACTTGGCTAGTCAGTCCCTGATGTCACTGCTTTTTCTTATATAAATTTGAGATTTCATCAGAAATGTAAGCAGCAGTTGTAGATTATTCGCGGACGAGAAAAAAAGTTTATAGAACATACTGTAACAAAGAAGATGCTCAGATACTGCAACGTGATTTACACCCCATTTCGGAATGGTTTAAAGAATCTCAGATACAGTAACACAGTGATAATTATTCCTCGGTTAACTTTTGGCAGGAGAGAGTGAAATCAGTTATCAATATTGATTACTTTCGCGGAAATCGCCTCATAAATAACATCACGCTGTACGTTTGGATGGATTTTAATCGAAATCCTTAGAGCTATTTTTGAGTAAATCGAATAGTTTCAAAATATTCAAGAATAAAGTACGCTATATTGTTGCGCAATACCGTTTATCTCTTCAGAATGTCTTTTATGAATGATATTATACATAAATATGAGATATCATTCGATTTAGTTTAACCGTAAGGCTGTAGTAAGAGTTGGAATGGATCGCGGCGGAGGCGTGACGTCATGCGGCTTAGGTAAGGTAGCTTTGCGTAAACTGTAATGCCACTGGACGCCATATGGTGATTTTTTTGAGAAATATGGCTTAAGCAGTATAATTTGTAACATCAGGCTCTACAACTGGATTGATTTTGATCAAATTCTCTGTATCCATTTTTGAGTAAATAAAATATTTCTAAAAATCGCCACAAATAAATACCCTTTATTTTTGTGCAATATCATTTTTATGAAAAAAGCGTCTGCAAAATATGATAAATTGCACAAATACGAGATATCATTCGATTTTGTTTACGCGTTTGGACTCTAAAAAGCGCACAGATCGACAGACAGACAGACTGACGGACGTGGTATAGCAAAAACCACTTTTATGGAATCGGGGACACCTAAAACGTGTATTTCCATCAAAGTCTCGAAGTCGGATTTTTTCACGGTTACAATACTTTCTCTATATAATACATATATGAAAAAGTAATGATATGAAAAATTAAAGAACGCCTTTGAAATCTCAGTGTACATATTCCATTTATGGAGTAAGATAAATTCAAGAGAAGACATTCATAACTTTTAGCTCTCTCTTTGCCCTTTGATCTGCACTGTGCTAATCATGAGCATACTAGACTTACATCTTGTCTGAATAAAGTTGTTACCTGCTTTCCAAAATAATTATATAAAATTAAAGTAATAGTAGATCAAGGAGCAATTCCCACTCCAATCTCATGAGGCTTATCACTTCTGTAGGAATAAACAATTTCAAATTCTTGCTCTCAAAGATCAACTGTTACAGTTGGCTCGCTATCAAAGAGGGAAATCAATCAATCTTTTTGGAAGTATTTATTAGCATGTTCAAACTTATAATAAGAAATTTAAAAATAAATTGTTCACTCCTGAGTTATTTAACCTTTGAAAGGAGTAGATCAGTTCACATAAAAGTTATTAGATGACCATTACTGAAAAAGCTAAAATTGTTTGTAATAAAATTAGACAAAAAGACAACAAAATAAAACTTGCTAAAAATAAATAATGATTTCATTAATGTCTGTGAATAAGTGCAAAGCAACTTGGATGGTGATTAAAGGAGAAGTGGGTCCTGTTTATACTACATCTGTAATGCCTTTCACTCCCGATGATCTAAACAAATTTGTTATGAATTCTGTAGAAAATATTATTTTCAATATTAGAAGCCCCCTATAAAAGACATGACATGCTCCTGAACTGCAAAGCGAACAGAGCCATTTTCAATTGGAAATGTGCCACACCCCAAGATATTGTAAAAATTATCAACTATTTTAAAAGTTCCAAAAGTGCAGATATTTATGGTTTGTCCAATTATCTAATCAAAGAGGTCATTGAAATATCTCTGAGCCCCTAGCAATAATATTAAATTCTTGTTTATAATCTGGAACTTTCCCCAGTGCCCTTGAACATGCTAAAACTGTGTCTGTCTACAAAAAGGGGGATAAGGAGTTACCCTGTAACTATCATCTAATCTCCATTGTCCCTATCACAGGCAAAATTTTTGAAACCACAATTAAAAGTCAATTATATGTACATTTTGAAAGTAATAACATCTTTACACCTTTCCAATTTGGCTTTTGTATGGGTAAATCAACAGCTTTAGCTGTTGACCATGTAATCAATAAAATTCTAAATGCTTTAGAAGAGAAATGCTCCATTGCCCTAACTGCATGTGACCTTTCCAAAGCCTTCGGCTGTCTCCCACTCTATCCTACTACAAAGACTCGAATACTATGGGATTCAAAATTTGGAGTTAGTGCAGGCTGTTTCCTTCTTGTACAATTGATGCAGACCACTAACCTGCACACTGCAATTTTTGTGTACTATGCTTATATTTACTGCCATATTAAATATGGCATTACGGTCTGGAATCAATCCCACCATTCTCTTCGGATATACAAGCTGCAGAAGTGGGCAGTAAGAATTCTAGCCAAGGCTAAAAAGCGTGATAGTTGTCGTAACTTGTATACAAACCTTCCAATTATCACTGTTCCCTGTTTATATGTTTTATTTTATTCTATTTATAAAAATAATACAAAGTTTCACAATTAAAATCCAATTCCGATGTCCATGACAACACTGGCACCAAATAAGATGGATCTATCAAGTATTACTAATAATGTGCATTAAGTACAGTACAAGTACAGTACAGTACAGTATCAAGGATACCTTGGATAAAGAGATTGGAAAACAAGAGAAGAAAATCAGAAAACCATGGATCACAAAGGAAATGCTGGAGAAAATGAATGAGAGACGAAAATGGAAAAACGTTAACAGTGAAGAAGGTAGAGCCAACTATAGGCGTATAAACAATGAGTTGAGAAGGGTAACAGATAAAGCTAGAGAAAATTGGATAAAAGGAAAATGTGATGAAATACAACAAATGGAGAAGTTAGGACGGTACGATATGATGTACGCTAGGGCACTGGAATTAGAAGATAAGAAGTCTTATGGAATTCGTGGTAAAGGAATTATGAATACGGATGGGAAGATAGTCTCAGAAACAAAGGATGTAGCACAGGTATGGGAAGAATACATTAAGGAATTATACAGCAAACAGGCAGGAGCGGCAAAAATAGAACTGGAAAATGAGGAAAACATTGAAGAAGGCAACTTAGGACCAAGTATTATGGACAGCCAAGTAGAAAAGGCGATAATGGAACTAAAGAAGGGGAAAGCCATGGGCAGCGATGACATACCGGCTGAGATACTTAAAGTCATAGGATCAGAAGGACTAAAAGCGATCACGAAATTAATTAATAAGATTTACGACACGGGAGAGTGGCCTCAGGATTTCCTAGAAGTAACAATGATCCCTCTAAAGAAGAAGCCAAAGGCAATGCAGTGTAAAGATTAGAGAACGATAAGCCTTCTGTCACACACATCGAAGATCATCACGAGGGTTCTTAATAAAAGGCTGGAGAAAAAGGCAGAAGACATAATAGGGGAAGATCAGTTCGGTTTCAGAAAAGGACGAGGAACTAGAGATGCTATAGGAGTAGTTAGAATCATATCAGAAAGGGCAATAGAATACAGTCAAGATATCTGCGCATGTTTCGTAGACTGGCAGAAGGCCTTTGATAGAGTAAATTGGGTAAAGTTGATGAAGATATTAAAGGATATAGGTATAGACTGGAAAGACAGGAGACTGATTAGGAATCTATATGAGAATCAAGTTGTAAAGGTCAGGTTTGAGAATGTGGACACCTGCAGAATAAATATCGGTAGAGGAGTAAGACAAGGCTGCTGCCTATCGCCAACCCTATTCAATATATATGGAGAAAGTCTAATGCAAGAAGCTTTAGAAGGCACAGGGGATTTCAAAATTGGAGGAAGGATTATAAAAACAGTAAAATACGCAGATGATCAAGTACTTCTAGCAAGAAAGGAAGAGGAGCTACAAAAAATGATAAATAGACTAGTGATAACAGGTAGAAAATACGGTATGGAAATAAATACAGAAAAATCCAAGGTCATTCGAATATTGGGTAAAGAAGAGAATATGAACATAACTATTGGGGGAAAGCCATTAGAACAAGTTTCAGAATATAAATACCTTGGAAGCATCATAACACGAGAGGCAAAATGTACGGATGAGATCAAAACTAGAATAGGAAAAGCAAAAGCGGCTTTCAGGAGAAAGAAACAACTACTTACAGGGAATATAAGGGAAGATATCCGCAAGAAGTTGATAAAATGCTACGTATGGAGTATAGCATTGTATGGGGCAGAAACATGGACGCTAAGGAAAAATGACATCAAATACTTGGAAAGCTTTGAAATGTGGACTTGGAGGAGAATGCTGAAGATAAAATGGACAGATAGGATGAAAAACGATGAAGTGCTACGAAGAATAGGAGAGAAGCGAATGATTATACAGACTATCAGAAAGAGGAAGGCTAACTGGATTGGACGTTACCTGAGGAGAGAGAGTATGATTAAAGACGTGTTAGAAGGAAAACTAGATGGGAAAAGGGAAAGAGGTAGGAAAAGGTTTCAGCTGATAGACGATTTGAAAGGGAAAGAGAGTTATCAAGATATAAAGAGGACAGCGGAAAATAGGAGTATATGGACAACCAGGTTTAACCAAGAATAATCACGGACCTGTCTACGGACAGACTACCTATGATGATGATGATGCTGGATTAGTATTTTATAATAAGCTATCTGCTACTCTTAAAAAAGTAGGCCAATAAAAAAACTTCAAACAGAAACTCTGATAGTACCTCCTAAAAGATTAGAATAAAACTATTCCATTGAAGAATTTACCTGCAACTGAATCTCCCCGACATAAGTCAAATCACCATTTGTTACATATGGATGTATTGTGAATGCTTTCCTACATCTAATTTATTTTTACTTGACTTATAAAATATTTCTACAAACAAATCGCTTGGATGAATATCACGAATATAAATCATCATCATCATCATGCTGCTGTCCAAAGACAGGTTTTAGCTGAATCGCTGCCTCCTTTCTCTCTCTCCCTAGAAGCCTCTTTTATACCTCTATAAGTACTATATTCCTGCTTTATATTCTCTAATATTCCTATTCTTTTTCTCCCTCTTCCTCTTCTTCCGCTAATTTTGCCTTCTAAGATCATCCTTTGTAAACACTGTCTTCTCAATATGTGCCCTACCCAATTTTCTTTTATTTTCCTGATTGTTTTTATTAGCATCCTTTCTTCTCCCACCATTTCTAGTACTTCACTTCTCTTCCTCTCTGTCCATTTCACTTTCATCATCCTCCTCCATACCCACATCTCATAACTTTCTAAATATTTTTCCTCCTTTCTCCTTACTGTCCATGTCTCTGCACCATAAAGAGCTATGCTCCAGATGTAGCATATTGCTCATTTCCTCCTTGTTTCTAAATTTATTTTCTTGCTTGTGAGAAGCTCCTTCTTCTCGTTAAATGCTGCTTTTGCCATTGCTATCCTACTTCTGATGTCCTGTATACTACTTCCATCCCGCGCTAAAATACTGCCAAGGTATTTGAAACTACTTACTTGTTCCAATTTTTGGCCATTTACCATTATATTTAATTCATTATGTTCCTTTGAAACCATCACGACTTTCGTTTTTTCGGCATTGATCTTCATTCCATATTGTTGGCCAACCTTCACTAGTCTGTCTGTCATCCTCTGGAGTTCTTTCTCGTCTTCTGCTATTAATCCCTGATCATCTGCATATTTAATGGTGGTAATACTTTCACCTACTATCTTAAATCCTTTCTCTTCCATCAACAATTCTTCTGTTATTGTTTCTGCATAAATATTAAATATCGCTGGTGAAATAGGACATCCCTGCCTCACTACCCTCCCTATTGAAGTACTTTCTGTTCCTTCTCCTTCAACCCTGGCTCTAATCTTTTGATCAAAGTAAAGGTTTTTAAGCAGTCTTTTATCTTTCCAATCTATTCCAATTTTATTTAAAATATCCAACATTTAATCCCATTTCACTCGGTCAAAAGCTTTCTCCCAATCTACAAAACAAAAATACATATCTTTATTGACTGCTAGTGCTCTTTCTATCATAATCCTCGTACATCCTACAGCATCTCCAGTCCTTCCTCCTCTTCTGAAACCAAACTGATTATCTTGCAGCTCCTTTTCTATTTTACCTTCAATTCTTTTGGTTATTATTCTGGTTAGAGATTTAGCTGTATGAGAAATTAAACTAATAGTTCTGTAATCCTTGCAACATTTTGCATTGTTCTTTTTCTCCAGTGGTACCATAACAACATCTAAAAAATCTTCAGGCCATATGCCAGTATCATATACTTGGTTAAAGAATTTTGTGAGTTGCTTAACTGCTTTTGACCCCAAAACCTTAAGAACATCCACTGGTATATCATCAGTCCAAACAGCCTTCCTTCTTTTCATGCCATCAATTGCTCTTTTAACTTCAGACTCGAGAATACTTGGTCCTAGCTGGTCTTTTTCCACATCCTCTTTTTCATTTAATTCAATATTTCTTGGCTTTCCTTCTTTGTCGTACTGCACCTCAATGTATTCTTTCCAGACATTCTTAACATTGTCTGGCTCCGAGACTATTTTACCACTTTTGTTCATGATTCCTTTACGTCCTATCTTTCTTGCCTTTTTCTTGAATAGGGCCCTTGCTTTGCTATACATGAGGTCTGTTCTACAAAATTCTTTCATACTTGACAATTTCCTTGCATTTCTCATTTATCCACTGTTCTCTGGCTTTATCTGTTTCCCTTCTTAAAGCATTATTTAACTCCTTGTACTTTCTTTGGCCTTCTTCAGTGTTTATGTCCTTCCACTTTCTCCTCTCTTCCATTTTTTGGAGCATGGCTGCTGTGACCCAGGGTTTTTTGTTTCTTTCACCCATTATCTTTCCTACCTTCTTTTCCATTACATCTTTAATGTTGCTATGGATGTATCTCCACTCCGCATCTACATTGTTCCTATTTTCTTCAGCAATTGATAATATGTCGATTATGTTCCCTCATCATACCTTACACACAAAAACAAGTGAGGGAAGAGTTACAAAGAGCTTTCTTTCCTAAAATTTAAGCATTTGCTTAAAACTGAGTAGCAAATGCTAATAAGCAAAAGCAAACAGGATAAAATGTGAACAAACTTTCAATTTACCATCAAAGGAAAATTGTTTAGTAACTTACTTATTATTAACTAAATACTTACATGAACTGCAATGAGTATTAACTATATCTTAAGATCTCAATTTTCTTTTAACTATATTAGTTTTGAAAATTTTCCAGAAAAATCACTTTAGTTAAAGAAATATAAATAAAAGTCATAAAATGTTATTTTTTCAATCCAATTTGAAATTCGGTTTGAAATATTTGCTGTATTATCAGTTAAAGAAATCCATTGAAAATTACGTTATCTATATTTAGTTTTATGAATTCCCACCATTTGGCAATGGCACATGATTCGATAGTATAAAAATTTTTATGATCATTTATTATTGTTATTTTTGTACTGCTGCTCCTTTTAATCCTATACAAATCTACGTCCTCTTCCTCTTTCTGCTCATTACCATCCTCTTTTCCTTCCTCCCTCTAATTAGTTAATAGATTCAGTAAATAAGTTGCCCCCATGCATAAAATCCTGTTCCGTGTTAAACCACTAAATTGGTGCATTTATTATGAGGCCAAGAATAGAATTCAGCAATTGGAATAACAGTGGCCGAATATAAATAAAATAAAATAAAGTCAGGTGTTATTTTTCTTTTTTTGTGCTTTTCTTATCGTTATTTTAAAATGTGATATTTATTTCTGTATTCATATTGCTGTATAATTTCATTAATTTAGTGATATTTGATTTTATTCTTATTAGAATGTTCATTTTGTGTATTTATCTTGAATTATTTTGTTATTTTCAGTTTTAATATAATATACCATTTTTTGTAACATACTATTTCTCAAAATTATCATCGACATAAAACCCCTCCCAAATACCAAATCTGATAAAAATCTTGCCAGCCATGGTAGGGGGCCCAAGTTTGTATTTTGAAAAAAAATTGGGGTGTGGCATGAAAAGTTGGCGCACCCCTGCTTTAAGTACCTCAGCCAGTATCCCATCTCTGCCTGTGGCTTTCCCTTTCTTTAGTTCCACTATCGCTTTTTCTACTTTGCTCTCCATAATACTTGGTCCTAAGTTGCCTTCTTCAATGTTTTCCTCATTTTCCAGTTCTATTTTTGCCGCTCCTGCCTGTTTGCTGTATAATTCCTTAATGTATTCTTCCCATACCTGTGCTACATCCTTTGTTTCTGAGACTATCTTCCCATCCGTATTCATAATTCCTTTACCACGAATTCCATAAGACTTCTTATCTTCTAATTCCAGTGCCCTAGCGTACATCATATCGTACCGTCCTAACTTCTCCATTTGTTGTATTTCATCATATTTTTCTTTTATCCAATTTTCTCTAGCTTTATCTGTTACCCTTCTCAACTCATTGTTTATACCTCTATTCTTCACTGTTAACATTTTTACATTTTTGTCTCTCATCAATTTTCTCCAGCATTTCCTTAGTGATCCATGGTTTTCTGATTTTCTTCTCTTGTTTTCCAATCTCTTGATCCAAGGTATCCTTGATACAGGTTTTAATTTCTTCCCATTCTATATCCACGGTCTTTGGTTTGTTTTCCAAATTTCTTAGGGGATCTTCCAACTTCATGCTGACTACATCCTGCCTTTCTTTCAGTTTTTCTAGGTCCCAAGTCTGTCTTTCTCTTCTTGTTTTTCTTATTTGTATGTGCTTTGTACTTAGTCAACTATTAGAAGGCTGTGATCTGAATCAATGTCTGCTTCTGGTAATGCCTTGGCGGTCTTTATGCTGTTTCTGAATCTTTGTTTTACTAGGATGTAATCTATTTGGCATCTCATTCTATCTCCTGGGCTTTTCCATGCATATAACCTTCGTTTATGGTTTTTGAACCATGTATTAGTCACTACAAGGTCATTATTAATGCAGAACTCTACCAGTTTTTCCCCTCCTTGGTTTCTCTTCCCAAGTTCGTATTGCCCGATAACATTTTCTTCTTGCCTTTCTTTGACTATGCTGTTCCAATCTCCCATTATTATGCAGTTTACCTTTCCTCTTCCGTCTTCTTCGTAAATGTCATGAATTTGCTCATAAATCTCCTCAATTTCTTCATCTTCATGAGCTGATTTTGGCATATATACCTGGATTATCAGCATGTCCACTGGGACTGCTTTTAGCTTTGTTGTCATCAGTCTATCATTCGTTGCTATTATCTTTGTCACGCTTTTCATCCTATCTTTCCTAAGTACCAGAGCTACTACCCTTTCCCCATTATTTCCTCCAGAGTAAACTACCGTGAACTCTTCCAAGTCAAACTGTCCTTCTCCTTCCCATCTAGTTTCGCTCAGTCCTATAACGTCAACTCTATTTCTTCTCATTTCTTCTTTCAAAGTCTCTAGCTTTCCTGCCTTTCTCATAGTTCTTACGTTCCAAGTACCTATCCGTAAATTACTTTCAGCAAATGTTTTCCTCAAGGCAGTCTCCCTCCCCCGGAGATCTGATTGGGATATTATTTTACCTCCGGATTGTTTTACCTCGAGAGAACTCATATTGTCTAACCATATAATCATTACTAGGGATTGTAATATGTATATATGTAATAACCTCCCAAAGGCATGTTTAAATATGCGCCAAATCTATGCAACTTATTTTTTGGAGTTGTTAAAGAATTAACAACTTTTGGCTAATTTCTTTCCTTAGTTTTCCTAGTGTTGCATTTTCAACCCATTATCACAGTTCTTGCTTGAGAGCAACTCAGTATTTTTGATGATGCTATGTGCAGCTCGCAGACTCAAATGTCTGGCCACCCGTGTTATATAAAAACACATGAATTTCTCTCTCTCTCTCTGTGCCTCTGTCCCAAACACCCATAGGTGAACTCAAGGGAAATATCAAAAAAGAAATATTTTGAGTTTATTGTGAAGTTAAAGTTGGAATATTATCAATTTTTCATCCTGGAATAATTACAAAACTTTAACCCCTATTATTTTTTGGACGCTCACCTTAAACAAACATGTTTTTGAAACCCAGGTAACTAGGGATGCGCATCATTCTTTGCATCCAGCCAGGTAATAGGGGCATGCAAGAGGGACCCCCACGGCAAGAAAAAAGCACCTTTAACTTAGATACATGTAAAAATTGTGAAAAAGTTAACACTTACAATGCGGCACTGAAATTCATAATTTTTTGCAGGTAGCTGAATCTATTTTTCAATGTTTTCCATTAGATTTTGGTACAATAAACATTGATTTACAAGAATTTGGTGAAAAATACCAAAAATGGATTTTTAATTTTTTTAAAAATAATGCCTGGTATTCCAGGCACCGGATAGTGCATTGGGTCTGCCATGTGGGTTTCCTTATCTATCGCTCTATCGCTACTGGTTGAATATTTTTTATCCTCTTTAGCTTTGTTTTGTTTATATATACTCTATAACAACTTTTTCAACACTTTAAATGTTTGTTTTTTGTATCCAGAAAGGTGGCAGCCCTGGTAGGGCAATATGATTCTAGCTCGCTATTATCTCACCGTATTTTACATTCTTTCTAAATATCGAATTTAGTTATGTTCTTTCATAGCATTACAGATCATAAATTTGAAATTTAATTTCCGGTAAAATGGTAGCCTTATTTGAATTATATGACCAAAATATACCACTTATGCCTTGTTTTTAACAAAGGCATAAAATATAAACATCCAATTTATATTTCCGTATCACTCAGGATTCTGATATAAAATTTTAATTGAGATTTTCTTTAACATTAGGCATCCTTTTGAAACAAGAAAAAAATCCGCTATGACCGGGCATCGAACCCGGGTCTTCCACTTGCCGGGCAGATATTCTACCACTATCGTAGCAGATTATTTTCCCATTTCTGAATGCGGGTGTTTTTCTTAGTTGGGTCCGGGCTAGCCAAGCTAGTATCAATCAGCCCCAACAGATGTCCTCCAAGAGATACGTCGAAGAAACCCCCTCCCTCTCAAATGGCGAGATTGCCAAGTTAGAAATTGATGAAATGTAATGATTCCCCGTCATAGCAGAATTTTTTCTGCTTAGGATCTTACGATCAAACAATTCCATCAATTAGGTATCCTATCAAAAAGTACATGCAATAGACATTTCTTTCTGTTATGCTCTAGTAATTCTAAAATATATTTTATAGCATGAACATTTTACGAACTTACAACTTTTTGGAATTAACATAAATGCGCAAATTAATATGGAATGTTAACCACGTTTCAGACATCAATATTCCATACTTTTGTGTTTAGAATAGCATATTGCATCGAGCTTTATCACAGAAATATTAATTGGGAAATAAAAATGCTGCATTTTAAACGGTTTGTGTGCACCGACCTATAGATGAGTCTGTACAGAGGTGTGCTACTGTTATATGGGCCCCTAGGTAAGCATTAGTGATGGCCCACTCATGAAAATAATTATAGAATTAATGCAAAAAATTCGCTTAACTTTCTTCGTGGAACACACAGACTTATTAATTATTATGTTGATATATATCGAGACAATACTTTTACTAAATACTATGTACATACGTGTAAAATTAAATAAAACAATTTTAAATGGTTTTTGAGAACCTCGTTGCCGGTGTGCCTCTGCGCATCACCTAGACTGTGTAGGCTTTGCTGCGATAATGAGTATATAAGGGACACCTGCGTTATCCGAAGTTGCGCTATCCGATTCAAATTTTCGGAAGCATAAACGCAACCGGCACGGCACATCAGTTGCGCAGCTATGCCGGACCCTTATTCATAGATAATTATTTCACCTTGTTCAATACATATTATTGATGCGCTTCAGTAATTCTATTGTAATTATAGGCAATTAAAACCGCGTAGCCCATTCTAAAATTTAGGAATATTTCGCTAGCGTCTCAATTATGAAAAATTCCTAATATCATTCTTTTCTGACGAGGTCAAAATTACATCATACACAATACTCGCGATGGTACTTGGCTGGTAATGTTGTGTGGACTATTACACCCATTGGAAAGCTCGAAAATAAACTATGCTTCGCCCAAAAGAAAAATATGTAACATACAGAGCCAACTCAAGACATTGTCGCCCAAAACTGATTTCTCTTTTGGCGCCCTCGTTCCAAGATACTGTGTTTTTATATGGGTATAAGAGTAAATAAATAACATAAATAAATAAATAGCAAGTGCTCGTCTAATTTGTTTCATTGCTATTAACTTTATGGAAACCGATTATTAATTAAAATGTCAATAAAACTACAATAAGCCATTCTTATTCCTTTCTTCTTATAATCAGCAATCACTCGGTAATGTGTGTATGCTTTTTCCAAAATTTTACAGAATGCCAGTGGTTCCCAGACATTTTTGAGACGCGACAAACTTTCAAAGATAAACAGGATTTCGCGGCACCCCAGCCTTGTGACAAGGTTTATATATTTTTAAATACGGGTATTTCAAACTTTGGATATATTTATTTGTTGATGTTTGCACATAATAAATTTATTAGGAGAAAAATAAAGGCCTGCTGTGGCACCGCAGTGTGCCGCGGCACACAGTTTGGTAACCGCTGCCCCAGATCGCTGGTTTTCAGGCTATGTACCGCGGAACCCTAAGTTCCGCGAATGCTTGATGTGGTTCAGTGAGAGAATGAGAGGCAGAGACCTTGTTGGTTAGAGCCCCATGAAAATTATTTTAAATATAAGGGTTTGAAAAACTCTGGTCTAGATCATTTGTCTTTGTACGGAGTATGGTACAGATATTGAATTTTGTATATTCATTTGCGGCCACATATTAGCAGCCATTCACCGAGCGGTAAACACCTGAGTCCTCAAATGAAAACAGAACAAGAAAAATTCAATTAAAAGAAATATTTCTGAAAATAAAGTATGGCGCCACAAAAACTTATGGGCTACTTGCATGGTTGAGTCGGCTCTGATTGTAGATAAGATGGCGTTAATTCCAAAGAAGTTCTAGAAAAAGAGTGGAACAAGTAAAAGGGGCCAAGATAGGTTAAACCCTTGAAGTACGCATTCATTTTTATTTTCAAAAGTCCTAATATGCTTCTTAAACTGTCCAGAGAGTGTAATTGCTAAAAACATTTTGTAGATTGACATATTTTATGGAAAAATTGCTACGTTCTATTTTATTAAATTAACATTTTTATTCTTTTGACAATATGTTTAGTCTTGTAAACCAGGAACCGAACCCTCTTTTCCCATATGCCAGTGGTTCTAAACCTTTCTGTCTGCACCCCAAACTCCGGCCGCGGCGACCCATCTCCTGAAAAGGCTCACTTGAGATAATCCACCTATATCTACAGGGTGGAAGAAAATTCGCGCACACGGACACCACCACACGATTTCTCGTAAAAAATTGAGACGAAGATGTTCTTTAATAAAATTTCGACCGACCCGTTGTTTTAGCATAAAACGCGATTAAAATGTATGCAATATGGCAACACTGTGGTAGGTTGAATGACGGGTTCGATAAATACAAAAGCAATAGCCATTTGCTGCTCGGTTAACTCAGTGGTAAGCTCATTGTCATTTATTAATGAATACGATTAAAAATAACACGCCCAAAAATAAAATAATAACTACAGCGGAGCATCGATTATTGAAAATGTAAAAATTAAGGTTAACCAGGAATCGAATCTGAGATGCCCACTTCTAAAGTCGAGAGCTTACCACTGAGTTAACCGAGTAGCAAATGGCTATTGCTTTTGCATTTAACAAACCCGTCATTCAACCAACCACAGTGTTGCCATATTGCATACATTTTAATCGCGTTTTATGCGAAAACAACGGGTCGGTCGAAATTTTAACAAAGAACATTTTCGACGAGAAATCGAGTGGTGGTGCCCGTGTGCGCGAATTTTCTTCCACCTTGTATACTATATTGACGCTTCTTACTTACGATATGTCATCATTTTAACATATACTAGTGGTATCCGCAAAAACTTTTGCGAAGTCAGAAATCTGCATGTTTATAAAAGTAATAATTGCCAATTTCTCCTTATAAAATTAGACAACTGATATTTTGAATGTCGTTTGTTTTTATAATTTATATGTGCAATTTCAATTGTCTCCCCTATAAGAAAAAGGTCACATTCCAGTGTTGAAATAAAGAAAGATGATTTTTTCTTTTGGTCAATCGTTAAAAATGCCCACTGCTTACATGCAGTTTACTGAATAATAATCTATAATTATTAACGTTGCAATCATTAAGTTTGACATTACTACAACTATAATTTCGATACTTCATAAATAGCGCGAAGCATATAACGCAACTCTTTATCTATTTGAAGACGCTAATTCAATCGAAGGCAACAATGCGGGTCGCTTTGGCAACACCTGGAAAGAGTACGAAAAAACCATAAGATTCCGAAAATAAATGCGTGTTTCTGAGAGATTATTCCGTATAACACCAAAAAATTGCAAGAATAAGATATTTTATAGTTTTATTCGTCGAATATAGCAAAAACGGAGAAATTCGGTTCATATTTACTTATTTTAATGAATGAAAGAAATAAACCTTGCAACTTGAAAAATCGAAACTCCTGTATAAACATATGGAAAAATACAATCGCCTCCCGGAGTCGAATCCGGGACAATTTCATAAACGAAAGTAGTTTTCCCGGGGTCTCCTAGTTGGCAGAAACATAATGGCGTTTACAGCATTTCTCTATGACAAACTGGTCAAGAGATAAAAGGACGGACGGACAGACATACGGGCGGACAGACGGACAGACAGACGGCCGGACAGACAGACGACCGTACAGACGGACAGGCATTGAGTAATTATATTTAAAGATTATATAGTAGGATACTAATGTTTAGGCACTTCCAAATAAGCTACAGACTTGGAATTTGGCAGAATATAGGTTTGTAGTCACAACCAACCAGAAAATTCGAAAATTCCAAAAAAGCTTATATTTAAGGGGTTTTTAACCTCAATGTTTCATTTCAATATCCCATATGAAAAGCATGGGATTTAGTGCAAGTCTTTATAAAAATGCATTTTTAAATTACTTAAAATTGGAATACGAATTCGGGAAAAAACAGCTGCCTAACTGAAAGAACGGAATTTTTAATTTTTGAAGGTTGAATTCAAATACCTTCCGAATTAATGTAAATATTTGCTTTTAATCGGAAAATGTGTGAATATTTCCTCTTTTCAACAACGGAAATCTTTCAATACTATAGCAACGTCCCCAGTGCTTTTAATGGGATCTGATATTATACGTTACGATTGCAGTTATTTAATGCTTTTAATGAAAATTAATACCGTCCTAACGGATTACAGCGGAACTTTCATAACTCGAATCTAAAGGGAAAGTAAAAATTATTCGAGTTATATAAAATTAAAAATACGAAAATATATTTTTTATATATTTGTATATATACAGTGGCATTTCTATAACTCGAATCTCAAGGGGAAGGAAAAATTATTCGAGTTATAGAAAATTCGAGTTACGGAAATATATTTTTTCTTTAATTGGATTGTCATCAAGTTTATTCCCATAAGCATATAAGTTAACTTACTCTAATTTTCAATATAAGCCATATTATGAAAACATCATCACCAATATTTTCTTCCGATAATATGTAAAATTACACTATCCAAAACACTAATTACATCACGCACTGTGATTGAGGGTATCATATATAATTGTAATTCTCACGTACTATTGAAAGCACAAACTTGACGATTAAATTTGGGATATCGACTGTAGGAAGGAGCGAGTAGGTTTGTTTTTCTCAAGGGCTACAATAGGAGAAGCAACCCTGTTAGCAATGAAGGTAAAACGTGAAAAGTATCTTAATATTGTTTCGTAGTTTTTCGAGAAATTTTAACTCTTTTAAATTGTTAAATATAATGGCGTCATACCTATTTCGCGATTTTTTAAATCCAAATACGTGCTAAAGGCATGGATGATGATGCCATAATCTTAACATAAAATATCAGAATTTTTTCATAAATTTAATGTACAGGGTATTGACTTAATGATGATTATTCTTACTGCTCATGCAGGACGATCTGAGTCACGAAAATTGAAATACGAAAACTTGGACACAAGCCGATTGCCAGAGAATTTGGTAATTACGGACAGTTGGCTTAACTTCACGGGAAATTATAAATACTAGTGGTACCCGCAAACACTTTTGCGAGGTCAGTTAGAAATCTGCATGTTTAAAAGTAATAATAGCCAATTTCTCCTTCTAAAATTAGAAACATATTTTGAAATTCATGTTTGTTTTTATAATTTGTATGCGCAATTTTAATTGTCTCTCTCATACGAAAAAATTCACATTCCAGTATTGAAATAAAGAAAGATTTTTTTCTTTTGGTGAGTCGTTAATGACAAGACTTGGTGAAAATCCCTTGCTGCTGGGATCGAGCTTCCGAGGATAGTATTTTAAGAATTTTTAACTGCCAAACAAATTAAAATATCAAAATTTGTATAATCACTATTTCGTTTTTTTTTTACAAATCCTACCTCTAAAAAAAATTTCAGCTCCGTAGCACGTTCGGAAATACATAAACCTTGAAAATTTGTTTAAACAATGGCGAATTTTTAGCGGCCACATTGTTGCACTTTTTCAAGATTTTCGTTTTTTCTAGTCGATTTTGCACAAAATCCTACCTATGAAAAATTTTTCGAATCTCCAGCTCATCTGGAAGTGCCTAAACATTAGTATCCTCCTATATATATGTTATCATTATATATCGACGTTTCTTACAGAGGAGGAGGATATAACATAGATATATACTAGTAGTTGGTGCTTGCATTCTGCAAGCATATCATCTCAACATAAAAAATCATTCATTTTTCATATTTCATTATTACAAATATTTTTTTAATTCTAAATATTTCACCTCCGGTGCGATTTTCGTTTTTCCCTTATGTAAAAGTAATAGATTAAAACAACCCCAAAACTTCGCAATTTTAAGAATTTTATAGTTTCTCCATTATGGGGTACTAATGCTACACATTTCTGCCAAATTTAAAAGTTGTAGTACTTCTAGAAGTGAAATAATATTTTTTCAATTGTTTAAAATTTAAACATTTTTAACGGCCGCCGCAATATGTTTATGGAAAGATTCAAATGTTTATTTGTGCAAATGCACTACTCTGTACATAACTTGAAAATTTCAGCTTCCTAGCTCATCCCGTAATGTCTAAAAAGTTTTAAAAATTATTAATTAACTTTTTAAAAAATATTGCCCAATATATTTAGTTTGAAATTCAACTATGTAAAACTTTAAAATGTAAACAAAAACAAGTGAGGGAAGAGTTGCAAAGAGCTTTCTTTCGTAAAATTTAAGCATTTGCTTTAAACTGAGTAGCAAATGCTAATAAGCAAAAGCAAACTTTTATTCACTCAATATGAAGCAAATGCTTTTAGCATTTGCTTATGCTGTTACTGTTTGCTTTAAGGATTTGCTTAATTTTTATTCACTCGACCCATTGTGTAAATTTTTAGAAATTGTGCGAGGGATAGACTGAAGTGAACGTCTAACTTAATGAAATCAATGTCATGGCTTGTAAAATACTTGTAATTATAAATGAAATGCAAATAAAACAAGTAAAAATACTTTTTCGTGATGATTCTTGGTCGTGCAAAATGTCCCTTTGAGGACGAACGAAAAACAGATCAACCAACTAACCCAACCTGGTGAGTACCAGTGAGGAGGTGAGGACTAGCAAAATGTTCCTCCATCCCTCCATGTAAAAATTTCCCAAATCAACAAAAGAAGAACGAAAATAGCATCGAGAAAAAGTGACGCCTAATTCGATAACTAAACCAAAAATAAATTAATAACCCATATAAATCTTACTGAATTATGGTATTTATATTTCCTGCAGTAAGATATTAATAACTTCAACAAAGAAACATTCTAATATAAGAATAAGCAACATATTTTATATCTAATTCTCCCAAATAACCTAAACGTAAACAAAAAACATGCTTTACGCCGTCCGAACTACGATTGTTTTTTTATCCCATCCTTGCTATCCATTAACGATAAGGAGCGCTGTAATATGTGGCCATTATATTCCGAAATTGTTCCCACATAACAAATAGCTCAATAAAGATTCTATTTCCTTCTACTATTTTCAAAACTTTAATGAAGTAATTTAAAAGCATGGACACTTATCATCCTATATTGTTTCTTGTGTTTTTTGTTTACGAATTCGCTAATGACAACTTCGCGTTTCAACCAAAAGAATGATTTGCTACTGAGGAAATTGGTAAGGTTAAAATGTTTATTAGCTAAATAGCTGAATTTTATGCTGATTTGAGTGTAATATAGGATCATTTTAGCATCAATTCATAACCTATAAGTTATGCGAAGGTACTTGTGGCAATTTGTTGTTCTAACCTGAAGGAAGATCTTTGAGCCTCATTATATGTTGTGGCCATGAATCAGTTTATTACTCCAATTTTATTGGGATATGTAAACCGTTATATAAAAAATTTCCAACCAAATGACTGGCAGGTAAGGTTCTCAACCTCCTTTCTGATCGTTAATTTTATAAATTTCATTGGAATTTAATCAGGATGCGAATTTCATTTTAGGTATCATTATGGGAAGGAGATGCAACATTTAACAATCTAGAACTCCGTCCTGAGATATTGGAAGAAGACTTTAAAGTTCCATTTAGCCTCGTTAGTGGTCAGATATACGAACTTCTTATTCATGTACCATGGACAAGATTGACATGGGAGCCTGTTGTAGTGACTTTAAACACAGTAGGCAAGTTGAGTTTTTCAAGAACTCTCACATACATTTTTATGTTAATCTCATTATTTTTATTTGGGAAGTTCCTCACTTTCATATTTAATAAGTACATAATAACTGCAATCATGTATGATATTTTTTCAGTTTAATTTTATTATTATTGCATTTTTGGAGTGAGCATTATTATTTACTAAATAATTTAAGTAAATTGTTTTTCAGAATGCATTTTAAAGGTCCGTAGTGGTGAAGCTCCTGTCCCGCAACAAACAAAACGGTAAAGAATAATCTTTCACATATGTATCTCTTTAATTACGGCAACATAGATATTATTAATTTTACTAGCTTTTCAAATGATAGAATAATTATTTGTGATCAGTTTCTCTTTAAGACAAATTGGAACTATTTTGACCTGCAAAAAATTGTTAATTTTTCATGATTCAGTGAAGCATCACATTTGGAATACACATTCATTTTTTATGTACAATTAAATTTTCAGTCAAGATTCTGAGAACCCTCCAAGTTACATCCAGAGCCTTGTCAGCAAAATATTAAATAATATAACAGTTGTATGCAATTATTTAAGTATTAAATATATAGAGGAAGATATTGTTCTTTCTATGCATGTTCGAACCTTGACATTTCAAACAGCAGACCTAAACTGGAACCCTGCATTTTCAGGTAATAAAATATCAGTAATTTCTTTGTCTGTTTCATTGCAGTAAGACCAAGTATCGCTAAAAGCATACTTTTGTTTAATCCCATTTCCTTAAAACTATGCATTAATGGAATTTATTAACTATATTACAATTAACATGGAATAAGTATTTTAGTATATGTATTGCCTCTTTTTATTGGGTGAAAGTAAGTAATAGTTCAAGTAATATGAGTTACAACTTTTCTCCATAGAAATAACTGAGCCTGCCCTTAGGAAAAAAATTTCTGTGTCTGATCTTACAGTTTGCTTGGATAAAAGAAATGCCTCTGGTAAAATTGAAGCATACCATGTGAGTGTTTTATTGATTTTCTATTTCTATGTTAGGTATTTTAAGCAGAGAAACTAACAACATGTTATGCTTATTTAATAATTGATTTTGCTACTAAAAGATGTCAGATTGCCATTAACTAAGATTAGAAAAATTTTTGTATCTAAGTAGTTTAAAGCAATTAGTTCATAACAGATGAATGACATTTTTTCCTTCTCTGTAGGAACCAGTATTATATCGCTCCTCTCTAGAGTTCCGTCTCCTAATGTATTATAGAGGTCAACCTGATGGAAAACAGTGTAATATTTCTGATTTGAGAGCAAACAGATCAGTTGATGGAGGTTGGGGGGGTGAGGACAGTGAAGAGAGAGATTTTCTTGTGGTTCGTCTAGATGTACGTGCCACTCAAATTCTTGATTTTCAACTTAATGAAGAGCAACTCCCAATGTTCTTTCGCCTGTGTGAACTTTGCCGAGCTCTAGCTAAAGGAGATTTGCCTAAATCTGCAGCATCCTCTGTAGAAGATAACATGATGCATTTTGGTTCAGTTTCTGATAAAAATGGTTCCCCAGCCCCAGGGCCAATGTCTTTTGGAGTTGAACAAGAAAATGAGAAAGCTCTCTCAGGTGAATTAGGATCATTAATATCTTTTTGCCACTTTAATGCATTTTCAGTAATCTTTTTCACTGGAGAATGACAACAGAGGTTCTGTAATAAATTTCATTGATTATTCAATTTCTTTCCCTACAATCAATAAATTTTTACTGAAATTTTCTTATAAATTACTTATTGCTAACTTTTTTGTTGTAATTAAATAGAAGTAAAGAAGACAATCTAATTTGTCACCAAATGAGAGAAGCATTTTTACATATCCAAAAATATTTTAAGAATATAATCTTTTAGACATTTAATTTTTCCTCCTGGCTTAAATATTCTTTCATGGTGATTTTGATTGTAAATTAGTGGAAATGATCAGTGACGCTATAATCATTCCAGATTATTTATATTGTTTATTTATAGTAGATTATTTGAAGGAGTTTTATTTATCATCTGTGTCTCTTCAATTTAGATGCTGCAAAGACTGGATGGACTGAGTATTTCTCTAGCTTATTCCCAAGCACTCAAGAAATGTTTGAGGCTGACATGCCAAAATTCGAACCACAGATTTGGGACTTTGGTTTTTATGTTGAGAAATTATCCCTTGAATTAAAAGTAAGTTGCTTAAATTTTTAAATGTAAAATCTATTTATCTATAATAATAAAAGATGTCTGTGGCAGTCATAACTCATCAGAAAATAAAGGTAGAAGCTTTAAATTTTGGCAGCAGCTACAGGTTCATGAGAGTTGCAGTGCCAAATAAGATTTAAATCGGCCCAAATTTCGGTTTTTTAAAAGATTTCTCAGCAACCAATAGACCAAATTTGGCAAATCCTCTACCAATATCAATACTTGAATGAGACATTTTCAAGCCAAAAATGGACAAACTTGGTCCACAGGGTCAAAGGGTTGTAATGTAAGGGCCATTCTAAATTTCAGTTTTTACTTTCTCCATATACGAAGTATAGAGAAAGTATTCTTTTCATGAAAAAAATAAAATTCAAGATTTCAACAGAAATACATGTTTAAAAATCCCCTGAACATATTTTGACTATTTTCTCGATGATGTCTGTGGGTGTGTCTGTCTGCATCTGTGACCAGAATTTTTGGGGCACTCGAACTCAAAAACTAATAATCCGATCAGCATAAAATTTCATATTTTGCATTTGTATTAGAAAGTCAAGAACTGATTAGATTTTAGCTAAAATAAGTCGATCGTAAGTGGTTGTTTATTCTTGTCACTTATCCGTTTTATATTTTCTCCAAATATAGTATAGAGGAAAGTATTGTTTTCATGAAGAAAATTGATTTTGAGATTTCAATGGAAATACACATTTTGAGGTCCCCTGAACACGTTTTGACCATTTTCTCGATGATGCCTGAGTGTGTATGTGGTAGAAATTTTGTGGGTGCTCTAACTAAAAAATCTGATGTGGCCACCACATGACTTTCTCCATACCTGTAATATTTCTAAAAATTCCAAATAGGTTAAAAGATAATAAATATTTTAAGGAACTGTGAGAAAAATTCAAAGGCTTGAACAAAAAAATAAATTTCCAATTGTAAAAGTAACATATATCGCATTAAAATGTTTATTTTTCGATACCCAATTAAGAACTCTGAAAAACTGTGGTACATATTTTTCACTTTCTTTCTCCACTTGCTCCACTTTCTCCCTTCACATGTGGCCCCACAACCTTCCCGTCGTAGCAATAAACCGACCCCTAAGCAACCGCGCATGCCATCCCTTTGGCCGTGCAGAGCGTACGGTCATCCACCCCCAGTATTCGTTACCATCACCAACAAATGCATGTATTCACTCTTTGTAGATTTTGCCCTAGAAACAAGGTCATAAAAGTGCAAAGTAAATGTGCAAATTGTGGTCATTTTATAAGTAAAGAGCATATGATTTTTAATTGTTACGAATGTTAGGATAGCACTGGTAACTAAAAAAAGTAAAATTTTGTTTATTTACAAAACTTGTTTTGTCTTGACAAAATTCTACATAAACTATTTCATTTTAAATTAAAATGATGTATTTTACAGTATAATGGAAATAACATAACATTCTATTATTGAATTTCAAAAATAATTTTGGGGTTTTAAAAGACCCCACGCGACTAATTAAGGAACTTTGTTTACGTGACTAAGTAAGGGTTAACAGACAAAAACCTTTAAAAAATAATGTACTTTGCAGTTAATTAACATGAAAATAATAATTGCAAAAACTTGAGAAAAAAAGTTTCGAGTGAGATTTGAAACCATCACAGGAATTCTGCATTTAACGAATTAGGCTAATTGCCACAACATTAATGGGAAGCAGGAATAGTGCTTTAGCTGCTTCTCACATTGAAATTACGTTTTTTCTCCAAAATGCTTGAGAGGCAGGTCGTATTACTTGCACACTTTCTATTATCCGTCGGTTCCTAAATGCTTGCAAAATGAGAACAAGATCGGTTATATGAATGTGGCGTAGTCCCCTTGTTAGTAATGCTCCCTTTTATTTTCTTAATTGTTGGAGCTTCCTGACTATGCCCAATATCAGAATGCTATGGTGTGTTTATTTTTGTTCTTTGTAAGCCTAAATTTTTCTCGCAGTTCCTTAACATATTTATTATCATTTAACCTATTTGGAATTTTTAGAAATATTACAAGGTTGGAGAAAATCAAATGTTGGCCACATCAGATTTTTTGAAATATTTGCTTTAATATTTGATGAATGTAAAAAAGTACTGGAATAAAAGTTGAAGGAAATTTAATTTTCTACAATGTAGGTATTTTAAAAACTAATTTTTTAGTTGCCACCACCAACATCACCTACTGGTGATGATTGTAAACACGTTATGCTTATTTACATCTTAGTAACACTCCTTTTTATTTTCCTAATTGTTTCAGCTTCCTGGTTATATCCAATATCGGAAGGTTGTGGTTTGAGTTTATTTCTGTTCATTGTAAAGTCTTTAAATTTTTCTCACAGTTCCTTAAAATAGTTATTATTTTTATAAATATTACAGGTATGGAGGTGACCACATAAGATTTTTTGAAGATATCTCATCAACCAATTGAACAATTTTTATGAATCCTCCACCAATATCAATGTTATACTAAGACATGTAGAGACTTAAAAGTTGGTATCGCTTTTTTGTTAAGTGGTGGCAGTCGGCGGCGCGTGAGAGGGGAAGGGAAAGACTTGGGAGAGGAACCTTTAAGGGGAAAGTCGACGTCATAGGCATGCGCAGTAGAACATTTTGGGTTCGGACTAATAGTTCGGAGAATAGGTTGCGCAGCTTTTGCCCACGGCTAAACATGGCCTCCCCTATAGATGATCCTGACTCAAGGATGGACTCGTCCTTCTGTGAGAGTGCCTTCTGCGAACCGCCACCACTAAACAAACATACTATACACATACTAAAGAGACATTGAGGATGGGCACCTTGGTGCCAGAACTTTGATTTCTTGGGGGGGAGGGAGGTATCAAATTATTATATTTAATTTGTTCATACCAATTAAGGGGGAATATTGGTCACTTATCTTGAGAGTCCCTTGAGTTTGGGTGGAAATATTAGCTAGTGAAATGTGCATGAAAAATTCAAAACTGTAAACTCAGGAAAAAGCACGGGTAATTAACCGGTTATCGTAATACTTAGAATGGGGTTAGTGTCTTTTTAAATAATTATGAGCTAAGAAATCAGGTCACGCTTGAGTAATATGAACTATTTATGACTGACTGTAATGCTATTTTTAACAAACTTTCTGAGTAGGTAGAAGATTGAAATTTGCTAAGAGTGTTTGATTCTTTTAGTAAAAGCCATTTCCGAAAATAAATCCCCAAAAATTACCCGGGTTCAACTCCAGTAGATAATTTCTGTTTCCCATAAGATAACATGTAAAAATTGATTTTTGGGGCTTACAGACTTTTATTTTTTTGCAAATTAAAATTAGAAAGAATTGACCTATGATCATTGAACTTAAACCATTTAGAGAAGAAGAAAATAAATAACGTTTGTTATTCTTATTGTCTCATTTTGCCTACAATTTTAATTCGCTCAAGTTATATGTTTAAATCAATTTTATTGGAAAAATTTAAGCTTTTTAACAATTTGTTGCCTCGCCGACTGCATTGTTGTTAAACCTCGAGATTTTATAGTCGTCTCAATCCTTATACTAAATACATAAGGAAAGCATGCTTTGAATGCTTTAATATGAGAGAGATGGATAGAGAAGAAGAAAAAAGGAGAGACAGGAGGAGAGAGAGGGAGTGAGTGAGAAGAGAGAGAGGGAGGGAGACAGGAGGGAGAGATAGATGATGTTCTTTGTTAGAGTGAGATTGAGACTAGGAAGTCTATTTTTCCAGAGAAGGAGAGAAAGGTAGAGATAGTGAGGAAGAGAGAGATAAAGGGGGGAGAGAGAGAGAGACAGAGGAGGAAGAGATGGATAGATAATGGTCTTTATTAGGGCTAGATCAAGACTAGGAAGTCTTTTTTCAGAGGAGAGAGGGGGAGAGGGAGGGAGAGATAGTGAGGAAGAGAGAGATAGAGAGGGAGAGAGACGGAGAAGGAGGGAGAGGGGGATAGATAGATAGATAGATAATGTTCTTTGTTAGGGTGAGATTGAGACTAAGAAGTCTATTTTTCCAGAGAAGGAGAGAGGGAAGTACCTTAAATTTAATACCTAATTCACGCATACGCATCATATTTGATGAGTAATTATGCTAGTTTGTTTCATATTGTTATATTTAGTATGCATGGTGATGTGAAGTAAGCATATTTAATATGAGACATTATGTAAACTGTTATACAAGAAATTTCCAAACAAATTACTGGCAGATAAGTTTCTCAACATCCTTTCTGATCATTATTTTTAAAATTTCATTGTTCATTAATTAGGATGCGAATTTCATTTTAGGTATCATTATGGGAGGGAGATTTAACATTCAAGATCTCCATCCTGAGGTGTTGGAAGATGACTTTAAAGTTCCATTTAGCCTCTTTAATAGTCAGATATATGAATGAACACAGCTAAATAGCCAACAATAATCTCTTAAATTTATGTATGAAATAGAAAAGGATAATCTTATATTATATTACCGTAATCATCGTAGGCGAACTTTTTGGCAAGTTTTTTTGGCTGACTGGCCAGCCAATCAGAGATCGGGACGTTATTGTTTATATATCTTGTTTACCTAAAAAGAACGATTTATTGTATGTGTTCTTATTTGAAAGATTAATAAAACAATAGGTTTGTATAGAATTATGGGAAGTTGATATTCTAGGCCATGCTAAAGACAAAGTACTTGGTCGCGACAAATCCAGAGTTTATAAAATACAATGTAATCAATGTGACAAATTCTATATAGGACAAACAAAAAGGAAACTTAATACCAAATTTAAAGAGCATTCATCACACTCCAAAAATGGAAATTTTGACAAATCCATTATTGCCGAACTCATTGTAGACACAGTCCATCCTATTTATATAAGGACCTTACACTAATTAAACACACACAAAGCACAAAGAAACTAGATGTATACAAAATAATAATAATGAACATTGACTCATCAATGATATGCTCCTTTGACTCGTCAATGATATGCTCCTTTCGCTTTGTACTCAGAAAACAATTGTCAACCCATCCCACCAATTATAACACACCCCTGTCACCAATATAAATTCCGCATACAGTCAACTGTTCATGCCCTAATTTCTCCTACTGAGGATGACATCATGGATGTTGAAATGTACATTTAAGACTGGTGTGGTGTCTGATTTTGTGTATGCAAGTGCAAGAGAATTAGTTTTCTGTAAACCAGGTGTGTGAGAGTGGGTATGAACTATCACCAGTATTTATTTATTCATGTATCTCTTTTCATTTTTGGTGTATAATAGTTGTTCTTAACCATTTTCGTTTTGTGCCCCCTTTTTATCTTTAAAAATCCCGTGCCCCATTCTGACTTTCTAAAATTATTAGTAATAGTAATTATTTTTTCTGGCAAATTTTAAGTGTCTGTTTACCTAAACACATGAATTGATTTTGATTGTGTGAGTTTATTCAGCAAATTCTAATTTGTTTCATTTTGATTTCAATGCACAATTCACAGCTGACGAGCTAACAATTTTTTGGGCAGCCTGCAATAATTTATTATTGCCTAAAAATCTGTGTAGTGTTTCATATATTACATATTTCTATGTATAATAAATTCACTTGTCTGAACTATATCTGTTATGGAGGTGATAAGTTGTTAGGGCATTCAGTATAAGACACTGTATTTCCCGGCACAAAAGATGCACTTTTTTCCCAAAAAACATCACCTAAAATCAACCTGTATCTTATGCACTGAGGGTAAACATTTGCTCAGTCGTATAGAGTTCCCAATATTTTGTAGAGTTCTTTAAATGAGAAATAAAGAAAGATTTTCTAAGATAATATCAAAGATTGTTTATGAAACAAACGATATATATTTTAGATACAAAGTAGATGTCATCATTAAATAGAAGATTATAACTTTGTGATTGGACTACGTATCAGCATTAGTAAAATGATTTTGGCATCGGTTGCCATCTATAAATGTTACTTAGTATGCATTTTCTCATATTCGTCTCAATTGTAAACATTTTATCCCAGGAGGAAAGGAATTACTGTGTCAACAAAAATGATATTAATTGAAGCAAGAAGAATTCCAATTGAAAGGAGAAACTCCGATAAGACATGGGCTAAGTATGTGTACGAAAACTAGAATAACGCAAAAAATGCCCATGGAATACAAAAATAAGATTATAGAATGTTGTAAATATATGTTTTTTTAGCTAGGACAAAAAAGAAATATGGACAAAGTACCTCTTATGTTCGATATTCCATTGAACAAGACAGTGGACATTAAAGGTGCTAAGACAGTTACAATGGTAGCTTCTGGTCATGAGAAGATCCACAACACTGTCATTTTTGCATGTTGCGCTGATGGCACAAAATTGCCTCCTTTATTAATATTTAAAAGAAAAATGCTCAAAGTAAAACTTTTGGTGTCCTACTTACATCTCAAGTAGAACTTACATCTCAAGTAGGACTGTCCTAACTAAAATAGGATGGTTGGCAACCATAGTGCGCATTTACCTCCCCTTCACCCCTTAAGGGCAAACTTAGGGAAGAAATTAACTTTTTTAGTAGATAAAGTAACTTATGTGAAGTTTCTTAGGATTTGTGAGGAATTATTGAATGCTCAAAATAAACAATCAACAACCTCTTTGTTGTTAGATGAACTTCTATCTGTAGATATTTCAGTTATCAAATTAGTTGAATAAAAAATAAGAAAATGTCCACTGTGTAGTTGGAATGAAATCACTTGTTTCATGGTTAATAATCAGTAATTTTGATTTCTGTTAGGTCTCTCTCTGAAATTAATCTTATACATTCTCTCTCTAAAAGTTAATCTTCAATCTTTATTTTTTGCTATAGGTGATGGACCGTGGGCAGGATCATTCATTTTATGGCCCTACAAAAGTGGTAAGGCCATGTACATCACCTTTTGCAGCTATAGTGCTACATGGAGTATCTGCTCAGCTTTTGAAATTGGGTTGTGATAAGACAGATGATGAAGGTGCCAAGACCATGTTTAACTTACGCCTTGGGGCATGTAGAGTTTTAGTGAAACCTCTGGGAGAAATCTGTCCTTGTGGAACTAAAGATGGTCTCTTGGATTATAATGATGATTCACTTGGAAGTTCAATGAAAGATCAGAATGTAAGGCTGAGAGTAATTATAAATTTTTATTTACCATCCTTTTTGTTTGGTTATGGGTTTACAATTTTCATTCTTTTAATAAGCTACTTAAATGCTACCAAGAACAATTATAAAGTGTCTCCAAATTATGCTGCATGGCAAAAAACAAATACAGAAATAAAACTTGCTATTATTATAATTACCTAGCATAACACTGTATTTAAATAAAATTATTGTGTTAGGAGTTTTCAATTAAAAAATAAAAAATTTCATCCCTTACTCTTGGGAGATACAATACACTTTTAATCATTGATTGGATTGTATCTCATCAAAGCATTTCTAGAATAGTTTTGGGTCTTACTTTTATCTTAACCTTTATCATCCTTGCATACACTTAAATATAAGTGTTGTTAGCGGGCAGGCATATAAATTCGTACGATAAAGGTTAATGTCTCCATCTGTCCATTTCTTTGTTTATAAGAGTCTTCCCTAATGATTATAACTTATAAATCTTATACTTTTTAGCAATCATTTTTTATATATGCTGGAGGAGAGATGGAAAATTATGAGAAGGATTCTTTATTTGATGAAAAATCTTCAGAAAATGCTGGTACCTTGCGTCCATACAACTGTTCAAGAGTTCATCATTTAGAATCTGTGACTGGTAATAATATTTTAAAATCAAGATGTTTCTGCTATATAAATGCTCTTTGAAAGTAAATATTTGCTAATGGACATCTTATTACTCCTGTAACATTACTGCTCTCACACTATTGATTTGTTCTAAAAGTATTTTATGAAGGAATTTATTATTAAATTACCTACAATTATAAAGGTTATGAAAACATGTCAGTTACAAACTGGTGGTGGTGATTCACAGATGGTAGATTTTACTCGGAAATGTTCCATTATTGGTTTGTTTTCTACATAAAATCTTACAATAAAAATAATCCTTAAAAATAATTTTAATTTGATTTTTATAGAAACGGCAATGCTTGAAAGAACGCCTGCCTTGGCATTAGACTTTTTATATGCATTGGTTACCCCATGTGACTGGGATTTGGAAACTCTTACTAAAATTCGTGATTTGGAGTATAGGTATGTTGTTATTTGTTTAATACATCTTTGTTTTTTAACTAATGGTTTCACTGATTTGTTAAACTAATATTTTTCTGTTATTTACAGCAATTTTGATGAAGAATCTTTAGTTAGAATATTATTTGGACCAGCACGTGTGAAAATATGTGCAAGTTTCCTCCATCGTCTGCAGTTGCTGATGCATTTGGCATCACAATATGACTATCCACCTTATTTTACACCCACCTCAGGTAAAAATTTTATGAAACCTGTGTCATTGAAAACTAAATTATTTGCATTTAAATTTTGTTTTTCAGATTAATCACAAGATTTGCAAGCATCAAATTTAAGATTGTGAATTTTTTAAACGTTGAGATGTTCTAAAACCGTGGTTCTTAACCTGTGGGGCATGACCCCCCTAGAAATTCCAGGGAGGGTACAAAGCATTTTGGACCAAAATCAGTTTTGCCTCAAATTTCTACCTCATATATTTCTAATGCTGTCCAATTTACCCACTTTAATATTTTTCATTTCTTTTATAAGTATTTAGATGGTATAATTCTTGTACTGATGTATTCAAATGCTTTGCCAACTTGTCACCTCCATATAGATGTAGTGCAGACAAATGGATTTATTATATGTAGAAATAATATATGAAAAACCACACAGGTTATTTTAGGCAATGACTACCCGAAAATGATGATTGATGTCAGCTGTGAGTTTTGCATCAAAGCCAAAATGAAACAGATTAGAATTCACTAAATAAACACAGTCGAACTAAACTCATGCACTTAGGTAAGCAGACAGAGACCTACCGTATATGCCTGAATATAAGGTGAGGTTTTTCTTCAAAAATTTTCTTTCAAGAAAGTGGGAGTAGCCTTATATTTGAGTCAAATTGTTTTTATGATCAAGTCATTATTTTGCCAACTTTCCACTGCAAGACGAGACGCATTTGATTCACTACAGATTCTGTCACAATGTATACATTTGTATGTTTCAAAAATTTTATATCTTAGATTAAATAGTCTCGGAAAGTACCTAATTCCCAGAAACCATCCTTTACCACTCCATCCTCATCCACTCTGCTGAATTACCGTATTAGTCCAAATATAGTCCCTCCCTGAATATAGTCCCCCCTCCCCCCTATTTCTGAAGCCTCAGTTTTGGAAAAAAGTTAGAACTCCATTATAGACCTCACTTTTAATATTCTAAAGAACAAGTTTTAATATGTATGAGCAATTTAGTTACAGCTATCAATTTACAATGAATTGATGACCATGTTTTTCGTGTTATAGTTGCAGGCATAATTTAAATAAGTATCAAGTGTTACTGGACTAAATTCGAAAACATTGCATTTATGAATGTTATTTAAATTCCATTCGTATCCTTCAGATGCCGTTGACAATGGCTACTTGAATCGTGCCTGTATAAAAAAGTAATTATCAACAGATTTGCAGTTATAATCTGTTTCTACTGCTCGTGTGGCTGGGCCTCGAAGTATTCCGCTCGCATTCGGGTTATTTCGCTTTGGCTACGACGCTATGTTGCCAAGTTTCCAATTTCACTCGGTTCATTGGTAGCCGCGGACGAGTGAAGTTCTATGCTCCAATAGATTCCAGATGAAGCATGTTCACGCTTTCTACCGTCGCCAAAATACGATTGGAAAGTGTGAGCAATCGTGTCAACAGCGCTCCTCAAGAAATTTTGATCAGAGAGGGAAATTTACGACCTCTTATTGGTTGGTATTTTCTTTCCCTCACTCCATGGGTCTAACTGTAGACACGCCTCACCCGCACGAAATGCTGAAATGGACTATAACATATTCTTTTCATAATTTATTTTACTCGTTTTTTTGTTACTTTCGATATTTATGCCTTGCAATATCACATCAAGGAGTACATTCTGTAGATAGTTGAAACACTTTCAACACCTGGTTTTGATTTATCTAAGTAATTATATACATAATATCCTTATTCTGTCCGTCTGTTGGTCTGTCCGCCGGAACGCTCCATACATATCCCCATAAGAGAACACTTAAAAATCCCTTTTTTTCTCGTTCTGACTTTTTTTTCTTTTGTAAAATTAAATTAGAAGTAATTATCTTACTATCTTCAGACAGAGACCATTTTAATGAAAAATAAACTGATGTGGGCAACACATGACTTTCTCCATATTTATATGGCAAATTACATGTTACGTGGTGACCATCCGGAAGATGAAGCCTTCAAGTCAGTAACACCACGAAAGCCTTCAGACGAACATTTTTAAGATATTTTGAATCACAGTAACCCATAATTAAATAAACTGATGTGGGCAACACATGACTTTCTCCATATTTATATGGCAAATTACATGTTGTTAGCTCTGGGATCTTTGTCAATATTTACTTCTGGTTGACAATTAATAAAAGAAAAAGGAGCGTTCATAAAACGTAACTAAGTGTCAATTGTTAACAATAGTCTTCGGTAGGTGGCGTGGTGGTGGCAGCTAATATAATATATATAAGATATTTCTTAAACAATGCATTATATGGAAAAATGTATCAAACAAAGGTTGTAGAAAATGAAATTTCCTACAACGTTTATCCTAATACATTTTTATATTTATCCAATATTAAAGCAAATATTTCAAAATAACAGATAAGTGACAAGAGTAAACACACACTTCTGGTTGACCGATTTTTACCAAAAACTAATCAGTTCTTCAGACTTTTATAAAAATGTTAAATGTAAAATTTGCACATCATCACACAGACATCATCACGAAACTAGTCAGAACGTGTTCAGGGAACCTTAAAACATGTATTACCATTGAAATCTTGAGTTCGATTTTTTCATGAAAACAATACTTGCACATACTAGGTATATGGAGAAAGTAATAAACATAGATTCTTATTATTATCATTAATTTTTGCCTTCGGTTCGAAATCGCTCAAGTTATATGTTTAAATCACATTTATTGTAAAAATTTAAGCTTTTTAATTATATGTTGCCTTGCTGACCATGTTATTGTTAAACCTCGAGATTGTATTGTCGTCCTTATACTATAATACATTTCGAGGGCCAAAGAAGGGGAGATTCAATAAAATTGATGTTGAAGTCATGAAATTCATCACTGAAATGCAATAACAAGGATTTCCCATTACAAAGGAGGAGATTCAGATCAAAGGACAGGAAATTGTGCACAATTTGAACATTAGAGAAGATCAGTTCAAGGGAAGCATTGGTTGGTGTAGAATAATGATGCGCCAGAATGGTTTAGCTCGGAGGCACCGTACTACATTAGTGCAATGGTTGCCGAAGGAGTTTGACAAGAAATTATTGTCGCTTCAGAGGCATATTTTGTCTAAGAAAAAAACATGGTTACTTCCTGCATTTGATCGGTAATGCTGACCGAACTCCTGTCTTCTTCGATATGCCTACGAATGTCACTGAACAAAAAAGGCGAAAAATCTATTGTCTTCAAGACAACAGGAAATGAAAAATCCAGGAGTACGGTAATGTTGAGTGTGATGGCAGATGGAAAGAAACTGCCACTCTAGGTGATTTTAAAGAGAAAGACCATGCCAAAAGAAACATTGTCAAGTGGGGTCGTAGTCAGAGTTCACGAAAAGGGGTGGATGGAAGAAACTCACATCATTGACTGGTTGAGAACTGTTTGGGGAATACACATTAGCCTGAGACGACCTCAATCAATGCTAGTTTGGACAGTTATAGAGGTCACCTGATGGAATTGGTAAAAAAGACCTTGGTAGACGGGTGGTTAGAGTATCTGCCAACGGATACTAAGGTCGTGGGTTCGAATCCCGCTTAGGACATTGATGATTTGTTGAGTTATAAATTTCACTGTAAATTGGCTCTTTGTGTGCTGTATGTGAAATGTTAATGAATAAATAAAGAAATTTTACACAGATTTAGTAATTATTCCCGGGGGTATGACCGCACAATTGCAAATGTTGGATGTCGTTGTAAGCAAGCCTTTTAAAGGTCACTTAAAAAAGCAATACAGTAAGTGGTTGCATTGTGCCGATCACAACTATACACCTACAGGATGAATAAAAAACCAACTGTCCTAATGTTATGTGAATGGGTATTTGTGGCTTGGAATAAAATTTCCTGTGACATCATCATACACGGATTCAAGAAGTGCTGTATCTCAAACAACTTAGACGGAAGTGAAGATGATGTGCTTTGGGAAACTGTGCCAGATGACTCTAAAAGTGGCTCTAGTGATGTTGAAGATGAAGGTGAAGAGATTCAATAAAATTGTTTCATGAAACGTGAGAGTGGAATAAAGCAATATTTCTAAGTTAATATAGGTATTATTTTATGTAATAAGTGGTTTTAAATATGTATGTGTAACTAAATTAATACTTTTAAATATACCTAATAAGTAGACATTTGACTTTTTTATCTATATCCCTAAAAGTTTATATATTCAAGTTGTCCAAAAACTTTTTTTGGATTTTCTCATTGGGAAAATGGGGGGTCGCCTTATATTCGGGTATATACAGTATGTCATAACAAGATGATCCAAACGGAACCTATGATACCAACTTTCCATTTAATTATTTATTTAATACTTAAATAGGCTTTAATAGCTTTAAAGTCACTGCAGATGAGTTACTCTTTGTGTTCCTAAATTTCATAATTTAGCGTTATAAAATACCTATTACAAATACATTGAAACAAAAAAACTAAATTGATCATGCATATTTGTGTGGCAAAAATAATGTGTGTACTAGACCAGCGTTTCTTAAACTTTATTAATCTGAGGACCTCTTTCCTGAAAATTTCTTTGCTTCGGGTTCCCCCAGGACTGTTAGAGACCCCAGTTTAAGAACCACTGTACTAGACTATACTGAATCCGAGTCCAACAATAGTCCTTGCAATGGCAACACTCTCGTAATGAGTGATAACGACTGCAAAAACAACAATATTTATGCAAAATTCGAAGAAATACGGTCAATATGCAAAATTCTACAACAAAAATTTGAATCTCAATTCCTTTCCTCAGAGAGTAGTACAAATCCCATTCCAATACTACAATTATAAGATAAGATAATGTGCAAGAGAAAATGGATCTTAGATTTCCGATTTCCCATGTAAGTCAAATGGAAAGGATAGCACCTGGAATTGAACCCGGGACTTTCAATCTTCACAACAAAAACTATCCTTGGGAGCTAGGCCACAGTAGCAAGAGATTTCCACCAAGTATCATGAAAATCAGTTTATTGGTTCAAAAGTTAATAGGAGGGGAGCAGACACAACAAGGGAATTATAAGCCTATTTTCATTCTGGAAAGTAGGCTAAAAATTTGTTAATATTACTAATAAATTTTTGATAAATACCCTTAAGAACACAAAAGAAAATGTTCTGGGAGCTTGGGTGCTTATGAAGACCAGGAGGGTGTGAGACAAAAAAAGTTAAGAACCACTGTTCTAAAATAAGATCAATAACACTCATTTTGGATGCTTAATGAGAGTTTTAGTACTTTTCTTTGGAAGTAAATTAAAGGATTTCAAAGAAAATAATTCTTTTAAAGTTAAGATTTAGTGAATTTAGTTGGGATGCTTTAATTTTAATGTTTTTTGTAATATATATTATTCTCATTAATTTCTTTACAGAGCCAAAGATAGATCCTCTTCTTGTATCATCACAATCTGATGAAGAGGCGGATGATATGGAAAACAGCAATCCTGCAGATATTTATAGGATCACACTCTTTCGCCCTTTTATTCAGTTTTTCTTAAATGATCATCCTGAATACAAACCTGGTGTACCTAAAATTAAAAAGAAAATTAAAGTAAGTGTCATACTTGATGCATCGGATTAGATAAAGCTATAATTTTTAGTAAAAAGTACATAATGTATTTTCTCCAAATTTTGCTACTTTAAAATTACATGGTGAGTTAATAAAATGCATTTGTTCTTAGAAAATCCCTTCAATTTGTTTTTTACATTACTTTTTCGTTCTTTTATTTTTACATTGAGAAATTAACTTTCTTTTTGGTCAGATCTGATTTATAAACCTTTAAGATTTTTTAAAATTGAACCAATATATTTTCACTCTCTATTATAACAATACACTTAGTGGTTCAGTGTCTGTCTTGGCTTCTGACTGGACGCATTTCGATTGGTTGCCAAGAATCAACGGTCTGGCCTCTAGCAGCAAACATTTTAACTAACTCACAATGTTATCAATTGCGGGACAGGGAACATGTTTGCACAGTTAGAGAGGGTATTTCAAGGAAGAGGGAAGGGTAGGTAGAGGTGAAATTGGGATGTACTGAACGCTGTGATCCAAGGCAGTGGGAGAGAAAAAGAGAAAGGCGGAAATGGTGTTTAGTTGCCAACGCATCTGAGCATTTTGTCATACATTCTCGGTGTTTAATTCAGTTCTTTTTTGTTAATTTTTTCTCTACATAAAATTAATTTATTTTACAGAATGCTATGTGTTGTTAATTTACGCTCTTCTTCCATTTATTCATTTTTTTCCAACTTTGTGTGAATGATGCCTAATAACCAATTATTCATACACAATTTCATAACTTTTGTGAATGAAATTTGAAATTAAAAAATTAAAACTTATTTTATTTTCCAATAAATCATAACCTAAAATATCGTTTATAAGTTTTATCTTTCTTTCATTGAAATTTAAATGCCACAACCAGTAGGTAATTATTATGCTTGATTTGTAAGTTACACGTTTTGTAAGAATCTGTATTTTTTGAGATTCTTCCTAGAGTAATGCTTTTATCTTTACAAGAATATTTTCTCTTTGAAATTATATTTTCTAGAATCCAGTACCTGCTCAGAAATTTTTGCAGTTTGAAGATATGCCCAGTGTGAGTTTTCAGTCCAAATATATTGATGCTAAGATTGTTAAACTTATGTATCCACGTAGGATGGCAGAGACCACTAAGGGTTTACAAAAAATTCCATCAAGTTTGATGGAGACTATGTACAATTCTAGCACAGTGGAGGTAATGTAACATTTATTTCTTCTTCTTTTCATTCTTTTTCATTTTTCGTTATTCTATTAGAAAGATTATGATGCAATTGATCAATGAATTAGTCTCAATGTAATTTTCAACCAAAAAACTCCTTGTTCAATATTTAGAATCATTATCACACTTTGGGGTTGATTGTATGCAAGCAAGAATATGAAGTGCTGGTGCACCAGCATGTTTTTGGTTTTATTTATTGTTAACCAAACCCTTTGATACTATCCAATAAGCAATTTGAAATACCTACTGTTATATTTTGGAAATTTTTTAAAATTCAGTGTAACATCAAATGAAATATAGTCAGAGTAAATTCTAATGAGAACTGGAAAATTTTGCACATCAGTATGAGCAGATCCTGAATGGAAGGTGACTACTATATAAAGCAAGGTTTCTTTAGGAAAAAACTTTGTAATACCAATCTTTAAAATAACATACAGTGGTAACTTTGTGTCATTCACTAACATTGCCAGCATTACAGTAATGCACATTTTTTCATTCCCTGAAGTTTTTATAATGACATTTTTTGCACCTTTTTTGTTAACTGTATAATTGGATGGCATGTTGAAATAAATGTCTCGTCTGCATTACCCATTTGACTCAGAAGGTAATCATAATTTTTTCTGCAACACAATTACATGCTTCTGGAAAGCAATAAGTTTGTCCATGTAGTCAGAAGGTAGACATTGGAAAAGAGAACTTCTTCATCACAGGAAAAACATTACGACACATCATCCATATGCACCAACTATTACTACCCTTGAATTCTTGCCATGGAATGTTAGTGATCATGCTAATTCATGAGCTTTCAGTTTAATGATTTCCCCTGACACTGGCTTTCTAGCCATTCTTTGAGTGCACACAAATTGTACATGGTTGTAAATGGTTTCCATGTTGAGTTAGCTCCTTCAAGTTTCTGTTTTGCTTGCCTCCACCTTTGCATATATGTCTCTCTCACATTATATTTCCTCCCGTCCTCCCATTTGATAGTTTCTTCAGGATAATGGATTACCATTAGCTTAAAATTTATATCAAAACTTTGCCTTATACCTTGTGGTACATTCCCTTTTACAGAGGTACCTTTCTTCTCTACATGATCTGTCATTTCAGTCCTAAGATTTGGGGTAACTTATTTAAAACTGCTAAACATAATAACTAGTCCTCACTTCATGTTAAAACTTAGCGAAGCTAGTACTAACTGCATGCTCTCATAGGGATTATGCTCTTCAAACTACAGTTGTATTTGTCGTCTGCTGCTGGTGCACCAATTGAAAAGTAACAAATATGTTTGTATTGTAACAAGACACGTGTAAAAGTCTGTCAATCTTAGTGTATCCATTTTCAATGCCGTATGTATCAAATTTCCTACCAGCCGATTACAAGTTCTGACATAGGTTTGTAACACTTCCCTTCCACCAGAACTTACAAAGTGGAAAGCCACTCTTTTACACAATGTGAACTTCAAAAATATGAATAAGTGCATTGTATTAAATAATTAAAAGTAATGTATGTTGTATGTATAGATAAATGTGTTTTTGTGAACATAGAATCGGTGTTGGGGTGTTCAGTGTGGCGTTTAAAACTTTGTACTTGATTATAAGACAATCCCTAATTTTTTTAATGAAATTTTTGGGGGAAAAACCTCGTCTTCCTTTGGGGTTAATACCGTATATATGATAGATTTTTAAATTCATGATACAATTACCTACTATTCACTGTTGAGAACTTGTCAATATATTTTGCATTTTAGAATTGTGTTTATTTCAATTTTTTGTGTTTCCTTTATTGATGTAAATAAATTGTCACTCCAAGAATTTTATTCACAACATATATTAATCATTTATAGTGTTTTCTGTTTTATGTTTTTTCAATATTGAAAGAACTTACAAGGAGAGGCTACAGACTGTAACTCACAGATTTGGTTCATCTTCTATCAGTGGAGAGTTTAGGTCAACATAAGAATACCTTTTTGGAATTTCAAGCCAATGGCGTTTAGTGTAAGAGAAATAATTAATTAAAAATTACAAAAATGGACCCATCTCCTTAAATGTTTGTAACTTTGCTGTCCTGTTCACTAGAGGCTGTAGAGAGGTAACATGTAGGGCTTGCAAAATGTCTTTTTTCTGCTGGTTTTTATACCTTAATCTTCAGAAAATAATTATTCACCGCTAATTTTTTTTTATGTAGGAGAATTATTTTAATCAATGCACCACTATTCTTTCCATGCGTATTTTATTTCCAACTGACTCCTTCAAAAATCCCATGCATTTATTATCATGTTTTAAACATTTTTCCGGAAAGAAGCAGATGATTGTGAGGGTTTCAAATGGAATGCTGTCGTTATTCCTTTTCTTTACCTCCAGAGAAGACAGCACATAACCTTCAATTGAAGGAGAGGACTCTGGAGATGGAGTGGATGAGGAAGATAGTTCCTCACTTGCCGGCATCGACATCTCCGTGTGGATTTTATCCACCTCTTCATCCTCCGCAAATTCCTTTTCCTCCACCATTTCCATCACTCGCTCGAAGATTTCATGGCCTATTAGCGATAATCGCAATGATATTGTGTCAATGACGCTCTTTGAAATCATGCTGCAACTCTTCATTGATTCTACACAGTAGTTCAAAGCATCAGCTAACTCCTGCTTTTCTTGATCATTGTTCTCACAAAAATTCAAGATTTTTGAAGGAAACTGTGTGGATTCCATCGCACGCATTACTATCACTCTCAAATGCCAAGACAAAACTGCAGAAGAGCAGAGACAACTAGACCCTTCCGACAATATATGATCTGACCTGCATAACCTTTTGCCGTTACAATATTTTTCTGTTTCGGAATATATCTGCCACACATGAGAGGTCCTTTCCAAACAATCGTAAAGGAGCTTATTCTCATAAAATGTTCTTCATACATTGACAGTCGGGAACAGAAATTTTTTGCAGGGCAATTTGCAGCATCCAAACTCAAGTAGACCTTGTGTCCCTCCGACCGGGCGGCCAAAGTGTCATTTTTACACACTTCACTCATATACTAAAAATATTTTCACAATTTTTGATCCGAGAATTTTGGATTCCAAGCTACACCATGCAGCCATTTATATGTTGCTCCTGGTGCCATGAATATTTATATTTTCCTTTTTTTACAATTACCATCCAAAGGAATGTGCGGGAAATACAGACTAAATTTTAAATATGGAAGTTCAATTATGGGAGAATATGCCAATGTTTACGGAGAGTGTCAATGCAGCAACGGACAGATGCAGTAAATGCTTACACAGGGTTTTTTAAGGAGTTGGTAAAATACAAATGGGAAGAGTAGTGGTGTACTGATTAAAAAAAATTCTATGTAAAAAAATTAGTGGTGAATAATTATTTTATAAAGATTGGGATATAAAAACCAGCAGGAAAAAGGACATTTTGAAGGAGAAAAAATTTTGCCAGTGGTAGTCTCAAATGCCAAAAGTACCGGTCACAAGCCCTACATGTTACCTCTAGGCTACTGCCTCTATTGAACAGGATAGCGAAGTTACAAGCACTTAAGGAGATGGGTCCATTTTTGTACTTTTTAATTAATTATTTCTCTTACACTAAAAGCCATTGGCCCGAAATTCCAAGAAGGTATTCTTATGTTGGCCTAAACTCTCCCCTGGTAGAAGATGAACCAAATCTGTAAGTTGCAGTCCATAGCCTCTCCTTGTGAGTCTTGATTATTCCACAGTTTTGTAGCCATGCAATGGTTTTTTGGTCTTTTCTGTAATTCATTTGTAGGTGAGATACTTTGCTGAGTTTTTAATATTAATTTTTCATATTTCTCACTTGCATAACATAGTGATTTTTAATCTTACATAGGTGACTGATGTGGCATGTCATGCAATACTGCAAGGCCGACAGACAACTGCCCTTTTTTTGAATGGAATAAATTATGTTCAGAAGGATATAATTTTACCTGAGTTTTGGTCTCAGAAAGATCTTACTTATTCTGAGAAATTTTTGCAGTGTGGTAAGCTATTTGTTTAATTGATAATTTTAGGAAGATGTTTTAAATGCACATGTTACTGTATTTACTGGCATATCAGATGCCCCTACCTGTAAGCCATACCCTTGTTTTTCAATACTGGAACTAAAACAAAAGAGTTCTTGAATATAAGCTGTACCCCATGTTTTTACAGAGATATATATAGTGAACTAGGAAATATGTATAAAAGAAGAAACATATTGCAGTTAGGCCATATATTCTGGTAAACTAAAAATATCTGATAAATACCTTTGACTGTCCATAAATATTTATAAATATTATAATTATTACTAATAAAGTAGAGTTGACTCCCATTATATGCAAGGATTGCATTCCTGAAAATCACCGCATATATCGAATTTGTGCAAAACGGGAAGCTTATTTTTATTATAACACACAAGTGAGGTGACTTTTGCAATCTCCTGTAGAGGGTGTGGAGGAATAGGGGAGTGCTGCAACCTGGTTGAAGACCTTATAACTTAATGTAGAAGTCATGTTCAGCTTATCTATATTATATTGCACAAAGTGAAACATTTTTTTGTTTACAGAGTTTATATGGTTACTAACAACAGTATATAGTTAGTAATTTTAGTAAATAAACTTTCATATTTGCTTCATTTAACAGTTTACACATTGAAGCTTCACTTACATATTGGTATGCATTAAAATCACAATTCTTTTAATAATAGAAAAGTAAAGAAAGCTTCAATGTATACAACACGCTATATTTATTTCAGTTAGTATTTAAAGTCTTACATTATAATATTAAATGAAATTTATATAGAATATGTAGAAGTTTCATTTGATTATAGGTAATTGTAATAGGTATTTAATTTTGATTTTATTCCAATTGAAGTTACAATACAATCAAATTCATTGAATCTGAAGGAGAACATGTTTTAACTCGAGAACTGATTGTACAATTATTTAATGTAAATAAGAAGCACATAGCACGGGTTATGATTGGAAAAGCAGACATTCAAGTAAATACCCCAGTTGAAATTTTGAATACAGTTGGCCTTCCACCATATTCCTTAAACTTGAAAATTTGATCAGTTGTTTTGCTTTTACAGAATGTGTCAATATCAAAGGGACTTTGCAATGGAACTCACCTGATAGTTTGTGGATTTTAATCCAAATGTGATCAAGGTGCAAGACATTACTGGTTCTATGACTGGAATCATTTACTTTCTCCCACATAAAAATTGACACATCAGCAATTCCTTTTAACATGCATCGCAGACAATTTGCGATCATACTGTCTTACATCATGACAATAAATAAATCGCAAGGCCAAATCTTAGCCAAAGTTTGTATTTTTACACCTGAACTTTGGTTTACATATGGAAATATGTGGGGTGTTCAAGAATTCGAAATAAAAATTCCTTAAAATTCAAATTATACCAGGTCATAAGCAACGGCCAACTGTCACAATCAACATTGTATATAGAGAAGTTTTGTAAATATAATAAAACACATTAAAACAAATAGCCGTGTAACACTAAATTGTATATAAAGAAATTTTGCAAATTAAATAATAACACAGAATTGAAATAGGCCCCTAATAACATGTAATAATAGGGGCATTCCTGAATACTCAAGATTTTGACTTTCCAAGATTAAAATGATTATTAATATACCTACTTTTCATACATATTAAGATACAAGAGCCAAAAATAGTTACATAGAACACATAAAACAAATATAAACATTAAAATAATATGGAAATTTCAAATTAATAAATATTAACTATGAATGGGGCTAAATCTTGCTTAAGGTGGCTGACTGGAGGCATTATTGGGCAGCTGAGTCGTCTATGTTAGATAATGCAGACTTGTTTTATTTTTACGTATCCCTTCAATTTGTAGTCACTGGGCATGTGTGGAAGCTTCCATGGTGGCTGCTTATAGGAATAGTGATGCTCCTCATTATTTTGAAATAAAACCACCAGTATGCGAAAAGACTTCCTAGTCTGTCTCACCCTAATAAAGACCATTATCTATCTTTCCCTCCTCTGTCTCCATCCCTCTCTCACCCTCCTTCTCTGTCTCCATCCATCTCTCTTATCCTTACTATCTCTCTCTCTCCCTTCCTTCCTCCCTCCCTCCCTTCCTCTCCCCCTCTCCTCTGAACAAATATACTTACTAGTCTCAATCTTGCCCTAATACTATCTCTCCCTTTCCTTTTTTTCTCTCTCCTCCCTCTGTCTCCCTCTTTCTCTCTCCCTCCCTCCCTCTCTCTCTCTTTCTCTCCCTCTCCTTTCTTCCTCCCTCTCTCTCTCTCCTTTCTTCCTCCTGTCTCTCCTTTCTTTCTTCCTCTCTCTCCTCTCTCATGTATTAAAACATTCAGAGCACACTTTCCTTATGCATGTAGTATAATGGTTGGGACGGCAATTAAATCTCAAGGCTTAACAATGACACAGTCAGCAAGACAACATATCATTAAAAAGGTCCAATTTTTCCAATAAATATGATTTAAACGTAGCGATTTCGATTCATATGCAAAATGTGACAGTAAGAATAAGAAACTTTATTTATTTTCTTTAAAACGGTTTAGGTCCAAAGATCATAGGTCAATTCATTCTAATTTTAATTAGCACAAGAGCCTGTAAGTAAAAAAATTAATTTTTATGTGTTATCTTATGGGTAATAGAAATTATCTACTGGAGTCGAACCTGGGTCTTTTTTGAGGATTTTTTCGTAAATGGCTTTTACTATAAGAATCAAACATTCCTACCAAAGTTCAATCTTCTACCTGCTTCGAAAGTTTGTTAAAATAGCATTACAGTCGATCGTAAATAGTTCTCGACTCTCCCGCTCTTTTATAAAGCCTTTTTAAGAGTGATGCCACAGTTGAGCATGAGGGACAAACGTAGCTTTTTATATAATAAGATTGCCGGATACAAAGTAAGCTACAGCTGAAAGATACACTTATGCAAAATCGCAGGATACACGGTATTTTATGCAACCATATTGCATGCAGAATACATGGAAGGTTAATATAGGATTTTGTTCTATATAATATTATTAAAGATTTTCTTTTACTGCTTTGGGTGTGACACACAGTCTGAGTGTCAACATGATTGGTTTTATATTTGCGGACCACCTTCCTTTCCCCCACATATTTGTTAATTAATAGAGAAACTACAGAGAGAAGAGAAACCTAAACAACTTCCAAACAAAAAGCAACGCCTCTGTAATTTCTACCCTAATAGAATTTTTGGAATATGAGAAAAAAATTTGATTTTGCCTTGACATCCGACTAGCTACAGCACAGACCCCTGGCCATTCCTGCTGTGGTCGCCAACATAAACTGATATGTTTGCACCTCTGGGTGTGTGTGTAGTTTTGATAATCAACCTCTTGGATTATTATAGTTACATCCCTGTCATCAATAATGTTTTTAATATTTGTTGCAATGATTATGTAATGTTTTTGTATGTCACATATTGCATATAGAGTCATAAGACTCATTAGCCATGTCCTTGAACAATTTTGATTATCTCACCTTAGATTTTTTTACCAATTTTTTCCCCCGTATAAGCACCATCTCCATTTTGTAAATGTAAAATTTGGAAAGTGTGGCTTATATTAAAGTAAATATGTTTCCATTGCCAGCTATTTGGGTGTTGGGGTTTAATATTATCAAAATTGGACAATTCTTCAGATTTTTTTTACTATTTATTGTTTTAGGTGGTGGATTTTAGGCTCCATATTTCTATGGGCCAAATTGCTAGGATAGCAGTTAGGCTTGCCAGATTTTAGATTTTAGAATATAGGACTGGCAAAGAAAGTCTTCATTAAAATATGGGACACACAATAGATCTGAAAAAATACCAGTGTGAGAACTATTAAATTATATTTTTAATTTTAAGAATTAATAAACAAATGCAAGATAAAGTTTTATATATCTATGTACTGTAAAATGCTATTACATATTCAAAATACGGAAACACCATTTTGATTAGGGAAAGAAAGATAAAAAATAATAGTTAACTTTTATTTGGAGAATTAATGACGAACACGTCTCGAGTCACACTACGTCATTGTGTCCTGTAGAGAAAAACATTGACACACCTCTGCATGGAAATTTAAATGAGCATGCGGCTCGCAAGCCACGGTTTGGCCACCTCTGCCATATAGAGTTCCTACAGTATGTGGGACAAATATTGAAAATATAGGAAATCCCTGCCAATACAGGATGGTTGGTAATCCTAGTAGCAGAGTAGAATTTTGTGTGCTGGATTTTCAGGCATAAAATGTTTTGTGGCTGCTGATAAGTAAAATTCATATCATTGGCCTTTGTACACATGAAACTATATAGTAAAGAAAAATACAGATAAACCAACAGTTTAACAGAAATTCATTGAGACAGACTGTGATCATAAAACAGATGTCACAAAAGGATGAGCCTCATGCCTTAAGAATCTGGGTTTCTTCCAAATTCTTGAGAATGCATTGAGTTTGAGTCCAACTATCAAAACACTTGAGAATGCATGATTAAAGAAAAAAATGTGTCTAAACCAACAGATAAAGGAAGATGTCGTGTTTTGTACCATGCTAATACAGTAAATGAAAGAAATAGAAGGTGCCAGAACAACTTTATATGTGTGCTCTGTCAAATGTGGATTAAAGCCAGTGTTTCTTATAATAAAAAAATATTCAATTGATTTTATTTACTAAACTTCTGGTTGTTTTACTTTTCACTATTTTTTTATGCTTTAATTTTCTTTATTTCCAGAGAGCTTTCGTGTGGCCTCAACAAAGTTCAAGTTAGACATTATAATTGGAATCATATCATCATTTTTTAAATTAAATACCATTAGGGATCATATGAAAATCATATCTATGATTCCTCTTGCAACTGCTGATCAAGGTAAGTATTGCTTATATTGTGATAATAAATACCATTTAAAAAGAATGTAAACAATTTACAATGTAAAAGAATTTCTAGGAGGCAAGAAATCAGACAAGGATGCCTGAATTATTTATTATGAGTTGTTGGTGCTTGCATACTGCAAGTGTTAAAAAAATCACCATATTCCAAGATCATCATCATAGGTAGTCTGTCCATAGACAGGTCCGTGATTATTCTTGGTTAAACCTGGTTCTCCATATACTCCTATTTTTCGCTGTCCTCTTCATATCTTGATAACTCTCTTTCCCTTTCATATCGTCTATCAGCTGAAACCTTTTCCTACCTCTTTGTTGAAAGTAATTTACGAATAGGGACTCCAAGATATAAACTCATAAATAGACCAATGTGACAGCATTTGAACTACACAGAGCCCATTTAAATAGGATAATAATTTTCATTTTCTGCAAAATTAAGGCATCTATCCGGAATTTCTAAATTCTCTGGCAATTGGATTCGTGTCCAAGTTTTCCAATTTTAGTATGTATCTGGATAAAAAAATTTAAAAAAATATGGCGTCATCATATGTGTATGTTGTTGGCTAAAATCAAATGGATTATAATGCAGTCTAAGCATTAAATCAATGCTCTTAAAGTGTGGAAAATCAATTCCCATTGAAAGGCATTGAAGTCGTTGCTATGGTAGTTAATATTTTTCATTGTTGAAGACTAAAAAAATTTCAAAATTTTATAATTAAAATCAAATTTTTGTGCAAATGCAGCATGGATTTGAATTTTGTCTTCAAGAAAAATATATTTCATTCTTACTTCCTGGCTTTGTACCTTAATTTCTACCATAAATATTTTTAAGAATTTGTTTGTTTGTTTGTGCATTTATAATGCAACAACTACAGAGTATAGAAGCAAGATGAAGGTGCCATTTTAACTGCAATAAAAAGTTAAGCAAAATGGGAGGGTTTTTAAAGCGGTTTGAACTAAATTTTTCATTTAAAAAATGATTTTCTCTTTTAATTTTTCCCATTTAAATAACATGGGAATGAGCGTATTGGTGGATTAACAATCTACTTGACAACCATTATAAACAGTACTTAATCTTTACTATAATTCAGAAAGTTTGTTGGTTTGTATGTTTTTCCGGCTGTACAAATCCACATGGTTGATCCTAGAGCCACCAAACTTGGCATGCTATCTAATAGGACCAAAAGGAAGACCGTAGGTGTGGTTTGAAACCTGTGGGGTCTTTGGAACCTCATGTAGTCCACAGAATAGCATTTCCATAACATTAACATGGGAGTAATACGGGAATAGGTATAGTCATTTTGTAATTTGAACATGAAAATATGAAGTCATTGACCTAGAGTCGTAAAATTCATATTGATTTACTCCTAATAGTATAGGTAATATTATTCAGTTCATACAATTTTGTCTCTTGATCAAAAATTACATTTGAGTTGCATGGATTTTTAGACATTTTCACAGAATATCACCGTAGCTACTTCTATTTGTTGGGGTTAGTTTGTTTTCATTTTAATAGTAGTACTTAAATGGTTTTTAGATTTGCAATTCCACCCAAAAAAAGCCACATTTAACTGGCAGCGCAAAGAAAGGCTGCTTTGAGAGCATCAGAAACATCAGAACTCACAGAGAGACGCATAGAAAAACAGAGGTTACGACAAGAAACAGTTCAAAACTCTTTTACAAACGAGAACAGATAGAAGCTTAGCTAGACTATTGTTATAAATAAATAAAAATATTTATAATCTTCTAATGTGTATACCCCCTCCCCCCACGCAACGCTGGGTAATTCTGCTAGTTTTAAATTATTTTAAAAAACAATTATATAAAGCCCTGCACAGTTTTCAATGCTTTTCTTATGGGTGTTTAAAATTGGACTTTGGGGTCAGAAAAAACCTTTAAATATAACTTTTTCTGAAATTTTGGATTTTTTCCAGAGGTTGTAACCAATGACCTATATTCATGCCAAATTTCAGCCCTGTAGCACTTCTAGAAGTATGATATATATCATTATATCCTATATATGTAAGAAGCAGCTATTTATAATGATTTGTTAAAAGCTTTTTTCAGATTCTGCTCTATACTTTTTACAATTACCACATTGGAGTTTGTAGTGAAGGTATACCCCTCTTCTAGGAGAACTGCAAAACCATGCCTGGAAAGTAAATGAAGTAATTGGGAAAAAGGGGTTTGGTTTTCCACATTTGCTGGAATGGACCATATCATGAATTTTTTGTGCCATACTGATAACTGTAAGTCAGAAAAAATAGAAATTCACAAAAGAAAGCCTATAAGAGGAAAAACAAGAAAAAATAAATAGTTTATTCTCAGTCTGGGTAATGTCGTAGAAAAACTTAGAATGTTCATATAGAGACATTAGGGAAATGTATAAATTTGAGATGGAAGAGGAGGCAGGCTTCAGAAATGCCATGTTTTGAAGTTGTGTTAGTTTTGTTTGTAAGTTTTTACAAAATTCTATATGAGAAGATACTGTGGTTTCAGTGCTTCTTTCCATGTTTAACCTCTATTAATTTCTCCTTTATTTCATTTGTAGCTTACCTCTGCAAATGCCTTTTTTGTTAATTGTGGTTTCTTTGGGTCTGTATATCCACCCTCATGCAGTAATCAGCAAAATATCCTTGGCAGATTTCTGTTCAAATTCTGCGTCATACTCTAATTAAAACAGGCTATTATATATGGTTTACCAAATTTTTGTCTTAAAAAATTTGTGCCTACTCCTTTTCGTCATGCAATAGCCATTGATCCATGCAACTTTTCGTCACAAAAAATAATTGGCTCGTACAGCATTTCATCATAAAAAATAATTGGTACTTGTGACTTTTCATCACACATTACCGTTGGTTCCTGTGACATTTTGTCATGAAATATAATTTATATATGACTTTTTGTCACACAATAATAACACAGGAGAACAAATTTTCACTTTTTTTTCGATAACATGAACGAAATTAACTGTTTTTTTACTAAATTAAGTATGCTGATCATGAATATGACAGTCAAAAATTTGTAGCATGCACAGTTTTTTGTTATCTCCTCATTTGTATTGTATTGAAATATATGAACTTACATATCAACTATTGTGTAGTTTGAAAGATGTACATTATTTAAATGAGATTAAACTTGTAATTATACTATTAAAATATCATAGACTCACACTATGGCTGCAAATATATAAAAACACCAAGAAAAAATACACATGAAGAAAAGTGCGCTATTTTGACTCTAAATTCAAATCACAGAAAGTTATTTTTATTCTTAAAAGATGCGCATAATTTAAGTGAGAATAAACTTGGAATTCACTAATTAAACATCATAGTCTCACATTATGGTTGACAAATATAACAAAAACTCTCAGAAAAATATAAAAGTGAAGAAAAATATACTATTCTGACTCTAAATTCATTACAGAGAAAGTTACTTTTTCCTCTTATGAACAGTATCATTTTCCCTTTGCAAAGCCAGCAATAGTCACCCATCATGGCAGGATCCCACCTTCCTTTATAGCGATGTTCCATATTATGTATATCTTGGTGAAATCTTTCACCTTGTTCATCACCAACAGCACCCAAGTTGTCTGGGAAGAAGTCCAAATGAAAATGTAAAAAGTATATTTTGAGTGATATCTGGCATCCTAAGTTTTTATAGTTAAGCAACAGTTCTTCTACCCATTGCTGATAGTTCTTTATTATTACCTAGAAATCCATGAACTATGGAGTTAAAGGATTTCCATGCAGCTAATTCAATGGAGTTTAGTTTACATTCGAAACTGTTATCATGCAAAAGCTTTCTAATTTTCAGACCAACAAAGATACCTTCTTTGAGTTTTGCATCACTCAGTTTTGGAAACTTTCCTTTTAAATAGGCAAAACTATCAATATTTTCATCCAAAGCTTAGGTGGTGGAACAGGAGTAGGAAGATCTTCTCTGTGCGGCACTGGTTTCATTGCAGATGGGATGTTTGGATAATCTATTTTAATTTTTCTTCTTGAAAAACCCTCAATTTTTGTAAGACAGAAATAGCAGTCTTCAAGGTGGCCGGTTGCTTCATGCCAGATCATTGGAATGGCAAATGACATGGTCTTCTTCTTTCCTTTAATCCATTCCGTCAGGTTTACGTAGCACGTTATGCAGCATACATGCGGTGCCCAACATATCTTGATCTTCCAAATGATAACCAAAATACAAATAATAGTCTTGTTTTACCATATTTGTTACAGATCCACATTGTGATATTGCTGTAAACTGTCCACACACATAACAAAAAATTTCTGGCGAACTCACAGAGCCACAATGGTGTCCTTTCTCCATCTGCAGAACACAAATTCAAAGAAAAACAATGTGACTGGTGGCTAAAATGCATATTTGTTATGATATCATACTCCTACTTCCCTTCTATCCTTCAGTTCTGCCATCGCTCATGTTATACCCACCAGTTCTGCCAACATTTAGTATGAGATGCTTATTTTTGCAAAAATTTATGACAGATGATCATTACTGTTTTTTTCTAAACTGTGACATGAAGCAAAATTTTTAAGTCCAGATCTGGAATGTTACCAAAACCTTGTTGACTAGTGTAATTGGTGCTTACAAACTTTGATCACAACAAAGAATACTGTATATACTCGTGAATAAGTCAATCTCATGTATAGGTCGATGCCCGACTTTTTCATATTTTTTTATTTTTTGTATATCTCGTGTATAAGTCGACTCCAGATTTTCAGGTGTAGTAGAATGAATTTTTTTGTATTCAATACTTGTTGATCCATTAAGTTCCACACTAAGTTCCCTTTAGACCGATATATTATTATTTGACGATATCTATTTTGGCAATCCCATTTAATGATAAATCAAGTATTATTATTATAACTACGTTTTATCAAAGTAGCAGCAAAGCAGTCCGATGTTTCCCACAGCACCACTGCATAACATCAAAAGTCGTGACATTGTATATGCCTTTGTAATAGATCAAATGACTCAGGGTAGACTTCGTATTTCATCCTGGCACTCATTCAGAAGCTATCTTTGTAAAGGAGAATGGAACAAAACTGACGTTGGACTGCAGATGATAGGTGGCACCGAAATTGACGATAAAGCGGCAGAAAGATGTACTACATGGTCCTAGGAAATCCGTGTTTTCCCTTTGGGTGAAAGGAAAACCAAGCCAACCATAACCAACCAACTTGGTGGGGAAGCATAATGTTTCGTAAGTTTCAAATTTCCATAATATGTAGGTATGAGTGCATAGTACAATACGGCGAGGGCAAATGTGAACTCGGAAGTAAAGGTTGTGAAAGGTATACAAAGCGACGCTAGCACCACCGACGTTACATTAAAGAATATTACATGTCTCCCCTTACCTATGTTGTTTCATTACAAAACTCGAAATCTTATATTTACGTTTGCCTTCTGTTTTTCCTTCTTTCCTTTTGGTAGTTCCAATTCTTGTCGCTTTCTCGGTGAATATGGAGGGAGTTGAAGCATTGGAATCCATTTTTTCGCCAAAAACTGCTGTATGGAAATCGCAGTGTGGGCAGATGCATTGTCATGATGCAGCATCCAATTGTTTGGCCACAAATCTGGTCTCTTCTTTCGAATCCTCTCATGTAACCGCTCTGAAAGTTCTAAATAGAATGTCTGATTAATAGTACAGCCTTGAGGAACAAATTCACAGAGTACAATGCCCTTAATGTAAAACTAAACGATCATCATTGACTTCACTTTCAACTTTGACATTCGAACTTTTTTTGGCCTCGGAGACAAAGTGGTCTTCCACTGCATCAACTGATGCTTGGTTTCTGGATCATATTGGATTACCCAAGATTCATCATCAGTTATTATACTGTTCAAAAAGTCGGGTTGTTCAATTTTCTCCAAAATGTCCATGCAAACTTCTTTTCTTTGAAGTTTCTCTTCCTCAGTGAGATTTTTCGGAACAATTTTTGCACACACTTTCTTCATTCCCAATTCTTCAGTCAAAATTTTCCGAACAGTTTCTTTATTAATGTTCAACTTATCTGATATCATTCGAATAGTTAAACATCTATCACTTCTGACTAACTGCCGAATTTTGTCAACATTTTCGGGTTTTTTCATCGCCGTGGGACGTCCAGGATGCACAAAATCAACAGCGTGTTCCCGTCCTTCTAAAAACTGTTTATGCCAATCAAACACATGAGACATTGCAGACTCTCCATACACCTGCCTTAACAAATCATGTCTCTGTAGCCGTCTTTTTCATTTTCACCAAAAATTTAATGGTTATCCTTTGTTCAACAAATTTATCACACATTTTTCAGCATGCACCCAAATGGCAACCACTTTGAAAGCCTAACAATGCAAGACTGGTGCAATGGATAGTCATGGTTGGAGCATTGTTTGATAGAGCAGGAATGACTCATTCAGCCTATGCATGCGCGCATGGCTCAAGGAAACGTTGCATCAGTTATGCTAGCAGTCTCACTACTTAATTGCCACATCTTGTATACCATAAATACTTCAGCGATACTAATTTAATCTGCGAAGCTTAGAGGTAGGCATTGTCTTTCTGCGAATCACCGATGAGATGTTTTTTATTCACATGTTATGGAGTTACCATATGCACATCTATCTTGCTGCCAGTTTTCCATCTTGCTGCTGTCACATTACCGAATGTTAGGTTTACCTAATAAAGTCATGGGCTTATACCTATTGAAAACATTTCTCATGTATAAGTCAAGTTTTTCACTAAAAATTTGGTCTTAAAACCTTGACCTATACACGAGTATGCACCTATATACAGTAACTACTGAGACGTCTCATAATGAAAAAGAATTTTTAATGTGAGAGTTTTTATAAGTTTTATTGAACATAATTTTTACATACAATTAATGTATTATTGATAAATATAAATATTAATAACTTGTCAATTGCTAGTTGATGGTGAAACATCAAAGAGAAATTGTGACTTAAGATATGTAAATAATTAAGTACCCTTATTCTTTCCTTGTAGGTGTCTTCAAAAAACTTTCCAACAATTCTTCCAATTCTTTAATCTAAGTTAATGAACTTCCTTTTTTCTTTTTTTGGAAAATGCACTCTCTCTAATCTTTCTCTTTATTTCTTCAGCTTGAAACATATTCAAAAGCATGAAGGATTGAGTTTTTCAAGCAGTGCAATCAGTCGTGTGTGCCATGTTTCACACGTATTGCTAAACCAGCTATTAATCGGTGATAGCTGTTCCAACTTGGAACTATTTAACATCTATAAAGTCTAATATTGGAATTAGATCATCTACTATGTTGTTGTGAGGCAGTGCAAATTCATCTTCAATGTTCTCCATGTTTCACTTACTAGTGATCATTTGCGATTATAAGTTGCAGGTACTAATTGTTTAATGTGACAAAAAGTCACAGTAGAACCTAAATGGCACACTCTATTTTTGTTCATTTCATGCTCTTAATAATTTTTTGTGATGAAAAGTTGCAGGTATGAATGATTTTATATGACAAAGAGTTGCAGTTACCAATTTGCCTGGATGGCAACAAGTCACAGTTACCAATTTGTTTCTGTGACCAAATTTCTGTGTGGAGAGAAGTTGCGGGTACAAATTTTCTGTCATGAAAAATTGGGATACTGCTATATATAAAAAAGAAAAAAAAGTATTTTGTCTACTACTTCTGCACAGTTTTGTTCTTATCTCCTCCTTAGTATTGATAGGCCTACAGAGACCATTGTGATTTTTGAATGCGAAAGAGCAAAAAGTTATGGCACAGAAAGTTAGACGTGGGTTCATCATTATTAAGAAAAATCATGAATGGTGGGATATATCTCTCTCTACATATGAAATCATAACACTTTATCCTGAAAGTATCCCAATTCAATGTACTTAAGATGTTAAAATTATTGATATATGTATAGTGCACATTCTTTCACCTTGAACCCAAAACTTTTTCATAATTATCACAGTTTAATTTCTTAACAAATTTGAATGAAAGAAAACCATGAAATATGGAGTAAATAATTCTTGCACAAACTACCAGTGAAGGGTAGCACTAGAATACTGGTGATCTTTTTGGATTGCTAGCTGCTAAATTTGAAGGGTATCTAAAGTGCAGGGGAGAATGAAGAATGCATTGATGAACAGTTCGGAATAATTTGCTGCATATTTGGCCAACTGAAGAGGGCCATCACCTCTAATAAGTATCCACAGATTTCCTACTATACCTTTCAACCACTGGTTGATTGGTTGTCACCATATATATCACCTCTTTTTTCCTTATTGTTTCTACATATTTATATATTATTTATTAAGAATTGTCCAAAAACAGCCAGGCTTGGCCTTTTACATTGAATATTGTAACAAATTATTAACAATAACAGTCAAAAATAACAATCAACTATAACAACAATGAAAAATGAATAAAATATTTGATGAAATGATGATGGGAATGGGCGGAGAAGGACTACTGGTTAGTTTCTCATTATTGCAGAGCTGTATGATGGAAGTAATGAAAACAGGTCGAGGGAGGAATTGAGGGATGATATATGGTAAAACATGGATTTTTGGGATATGGAGAGGCAAAATTTAGGTTGATAAAGGAGTCTGAAGTTATGGGTAGGGCGGGGAGGTACATGAAGAAAGGAGGTGGTGGTGTTTGGGGTGATGTTGGCTGTCTTCCAATTACTTGGGAAGGAGCCGACTAAAAAATCTATTAAAAACTATAGAAATGGGCAGATAGAGAGTGGATGCAGTATGGTGAAAGAAAAGGGAGCCGATGTTGTTTGGACTGGTGGCTTTATTAGGAGGTAGGGTAGAAAGAAGGCGATAGACTTCGTGAGGGGAGGTCGAGATAAAAGAAAGAGATTGAGGACAAATAGGTTTTAGAGGGGGGAGAGTTGTAGGGTCAATGAAAAATTGGAGGAAAAATATTTGTTGAAAAATGTGGATCTCTCATTGGCTGAACATGTTTTGGGGTCAGAAAACATGTGAGGAGGAATACAGGAGGATTTTCTCCTCAAGTTGGTTCGAGTCCAGAACCTTTTTGAATTTTCTTTTACTTTGGACTTGATAGAATTGACAAAATTATTGTATTCACGTCTGAGGAGTGACCTGGCCTGGCATCAAAGTATCACAAAGGTGTTGCAGGTGTGGACGTTGGGGAAAGATTTCGTCAACCTCCAAGCAGCTTCCTTGTTCCTAAGGGTGAGGGCAGTTTTGGGGGATATCCAAAGGCAACTCTTCTTGGAAATCCTTCACGTTGGAATGAAGTCAAGGATAGCACCATTCAGGATCTCGTACAGTAGTAAAAGTGCATTGTCGGGGGCTCCAAGCTGCATTAGGTCCCAGGGCAAGAGGGACAGAGCACGGTTTATACCTGGCCAGTCGGCCTTATTCCAGGCTCTGATGTTGTGGTTGGTGGGTGGGGAGGACAGAATTTTGAGGGGAGGAGAGGGATAGCATACATTCCAGCGAGTCATGGTTGCTTTAAAAAATATTCCTACCAGAGGATACAAAACTGACATTGATGGAGGAAAGGATTAGATCCAGAGTTGCCAAATTTTGGGTGGGATTTAAATTACATTGGAGTAATCCAAGGCTGTGGATGAAATGCTCAACGAGGAATTGATGGTGGCGATCATTGCCGATACCCCCAGTGGGAGATGACATGGAAACTCGACAGTTCACCCACGTTTGAGGCAACAGAGGAGATTTTGTATTTGACACTCTTTATGATTTGATAGTATGCCCTAAAACTATTGGAATACTGGCAAAAATTGGGTTCAGGATTAACTTCAGCAGCAGTTTGAGGAGGGATAAGTTGAGGAGATGGCAGGGCGAAGTGGGAACAATGGACGGTGGCGCTGAAGGGCTCCCACGATGGATGGACCTCACAGGTGGAGAAGCAGTGAAACGAAAATGATCTCTCACTGAGTAAAAACTGATCATAAGTGCCATTCTTTAATGTAGGCAATGTAGATGAAAGAAAAATACACTTCTGTGCAAACAAGCTGGCACATATCAGCAGAAACACCACCAAAAAAACAAAAAACGCGAGAGCACGATGAGCATGCGTGAACACACAGTATCATAAAAACATAATGGTGATCATCATGTGTAATGCTGTCTACACTGAATAACTTTCAATCACATTTTGAAATTAATTAGAACCAAACAATGTCTAAAAGAATGAAAATTCAGTTTCCTACTGTCGAGTTTTAAATATGCATTGAATCGGTCTACAGATTTAGCATTTTTTTGGGTTAATCTTTCATCATCAAGGAAAAAAGTATTGTTGATGATTTTGGCATACAGTGCACCTCTTACAGCTTCCCCTCCTCTTCATCCCTCTGACACTGTCAGTCTCCCTACCATCAAATGTTCAAACCAGTGCTGGCAAACGAAAAAAAACGATTTGTTATGTTTTTCATTACAGGCAAAAAAGCGATTTCGTTTATTGTTACGTTTTCTGTTATGCTAAAATCTACATTTCGTTTTCCATTACGTTTAACGTTATAACGAAATAATTCGGTAAAAAATGACGTGTAGTTACTCATTTATTTTTGTTTTTTTGTTTATAGATTACATATCCACATTAAATACGTGCTTCTCATTTAGGATACTAATTTATAGGTACTTCTAAATATATGCTGCAGATCAGGAATGTTTTTAAGATTTCAAAGTTTTTGGCAAATTTTTTGTTTTTGATGATCATGTATGAAAATTTGGATTTTCCTATTCAAAATTTTATATTCAAGTTAATAAACATAACACATATTTAAAACTAAAATATTAGTGTTGTAACGGTTATGCCCTATATTAGAATTTTTTGTAGGTAACACAAAAAGTACACTGAGAACCCAGGGACCTGTAATTAAAGATAGTAAAAGGAACCCATTGGTCGGTTGCACCGATTGTAACTTGGAGAACATGCTCCTGCTACAGGCCTAAAATTTGGTAGAATGATCAGTCATCAGATAAAACTAAAGAGAATTGCCCAAATTCCAATATTTGTCCTCTTTAGGACTCATTTTTGATGTCGTTCTTTCTTTTCATAAGAAATACATGGAAATCATGCATGGGTTTACAATATTACATTTCAAGATTAGTCAGACTTGAGATATTAACCCAGGAATAGCTTTATTTTGTATTTGAAAGAATAAAGTAAATCATTAGTAAGACGAAATTTGAAACTACTCCTAATTACCATGACTGAAGGTTATTTTTCGGATAAAATAGAAAATTTTGGATTGTTTAGCAATGCAGATATTCAATTGCTGTCCTGACGAAAAGAATACTATTAAATTTTAATTAATAGCAAAATTATTGTGAAATCTTTAATTTAATGTTTTCAGTGGGATCTGACAACGTTCATATGAATTTTTCAGTTTTTAGTCTATTTCCAATGCAGTTGATAAAAATGAAGAACCAATTTAATAAATTCTTTAATTTTAGTTGATTAGAGGGTTTATCATTTTTATAAGACTTATGCTCGATAGTTATGAATAAAAAATTATAGGATTGGAAAATACATAATATTTAATAAAATGAGGATAAAGGATATTGTCGCGTACCGCCACAACCTCACCGTAAATTGCGAATCCCAATGCGATCTCTCTCCGCTTTTACCAGTGTGCTCGTGATCTCTTGATCACTCACCATGTTTTAAGCAATGGAACTGTCTCTCACTCCCACTATAATTAACAGACGTTTAATATTATGTTGCGAATGCCGTATCTCAACGTCATGTGTAATATATTGATTACTAAATAAAAATCTTGTAATTTTCCACTATTTTATTAGGACACGACCTAGGGTATAGAAAAATCTGTATCATCATCAGATGATACAGAGAAAACTCTGTATCACCTGATGATGACGCTAAGCATCGAAACCTAGGTCGTGTCCTAATAAAATAGTGGAAAATCACAAGATTTTTATTTAGTAATCAATATGGAATTATTCCACCACATCACGCCTTCAACGGTTGAATGTGTAATATACTTTATATATTAGTTTTTAATATTTCTTTTATTTTGCATTTGAATAGAAATACATGTTGACACATTTTCTTCTACTTGCGCTTACTTACATGGAATTTAAATAAATACGTTCAATAACCAAAATTCTATGATAAAAACTGAAATATTTATTTCTTTTTGCAGAAAATAGTAAAAATCCTGTGCCAATAGTATGATTTCCTTCTTTTAACACTTAAAGTGAAAGGCATTGCATGGTGGATTTTGCATTTCTTATTTAAACTGAATGAGAGGAAAATTTCTGGAATCGAACTCGTGCCTTCAAATATCAGAAAAAATTTTCCTTGACAGGTCGTCCTCAGTGGTCAAAGATATCCACCAAATACCCTGAAAATTAGTCAATCAGTTCAAAAGTTAATAGGGGGACAGAAAGACTGAACAATGAAACAATAAACCTATTTTCCATTCTGGAAAGGACTGTAAAATGCACGTTTCAATGCTTTTTCAGAGCATTATTTTGATGCTAGCTTTGAAAACTATAATGACCAAAATTGTTCTTAATTACAGTAAGAACAAGAAATATGAAAAAGTTTGAAATAAAAAATGGGATGGAGGAATGGGAAGAAGGGTAGAGGAAACGGACAGGGGAAGAGACAGGCGAGAAGGGAGAGCATGGGGAGGGAAGCAGACAAATGTGATGTAAACTGAGGGAGGAGTAAGACTGCAGGTGGAAGACATGTGGGTTCGAGAGAAATGGTAATCGAGCAGAAGCATAATAGTTTAGACATTGTATGAGGTTTCATAAAATAGAATTAAATTAAAAAATATATTAAAATTTATGGGCACTAGTTTGCAAATAAGGGATTAGAAAATAAAATTATATTCCATTAGGGGCTGCTGAGTTGATCCTAATTTATTATAAAATCAGATACTCCCTTCCTATGCAGATGGTGGACATTGCTGTCTTCAAAATCGAACCCATTACCAAATGGTATATAAAACAGCATTTTTTAATATAATGACGAAGAAAGCCACCACACTAAATTACTTGACTTTAATTAATACTAAACAAAATATAAACTTGAAATATGTATGAAAATGGCACTACTTCTTCAACACTGAATGAACTTCGTTTCTCTTACGGCTGGCAAAAAGTCTCCCTGTGACTGTCTCCGGTAATTTGAAATAAAGCGAAATTGTATTAAGCCCTAATTAGTTTTAATTTCCAGTGAACAATAACTATCCACTGTTACTATAAATGTCTCATAATAATAATAGATATGAAGCAGTACTGAAATCTAACAAACGATGACAACACGTTCAAATTGTAGATTCACTTCTACCTTTTTCAAATACCTTGTTAAGTTAGACTGACGAACAGTGGATAAAATTTGAGATTGGAGGGGATGATGGGATTGGAACTTGCAGAACATTGACCTTTAAAAGAGGAAAAACTCACTCTGGTGTAATATCTAAAAGAATGTTTTCGAAGTACGAGACACTGTGAGGGAGGATAGGGAATGGTAGAGGTCCTTAACTACAAGCGGTGCATTTATTGAAGCTTCTTTCCTCATCTTCCATGCTCCTTATCTTGTGCTCTCTGGAGAAGGAATAACACTAGGGAACCATTCCTTTCACAAATTGAAGGAATACCCAAAGAACAATCGGTAGTGGTCAGGATAGTGTTTCTTTCGTGATGAGGCAGTAAAACTGGCCCAGCAGGGGACAAGCATGACCAGGGAAAGGGATTTTAGGCCACTTTCCCTTGATCAAGACACGCTGCCTTGGACGAATGCCACTAGAACATAACCCTTTACCATCTGTTAACGAAATAACAAAATTTATTTTTTCGTTTTTGTTATGTTTTCTGTTACAGCTATTTGAGAAATTTTGTTAATGTATTTCATTACATTAATCCAAAACAATTCCATTATTTCATTACGTTACATGTAATGTTTTTCAGCACCGGTTCAAACTATTACTATTTCATAATTAATTCAACATTGTTATAGTTGACATAAAGAAATTATTAAAGAGACCATTGCGCTAAGAAGTTGATCGTTAAAATTTTGACTTCAGGGATGAGGGATACTATGATAACTGTTGTGATTAAAAGATAAAGTTAGAAGGTCACAGGAAAACTTACATTTTCACCCGCCATCCTGAAACAAATTGGTGGCTGTTTAAGATATTAAAAAATTTATATTTTGGAAATGGTATGTCAGAGAAAAAAAACTTCATGGACCAAAAATATGGGTCTTGATAAGATCTATCCTGAAAAATTATTTTCAGCTTATCAAGATGCTTAACACTGAAGTCCCTGGAGCAAGCAGAGGGTGGGGTTGATGCATGTAGCACGTGGGCCTCTATTTTTATAGCTCTATATGTGCATATAAAGAAGTTATTATTTTTTACTTAACTTTCAATGATGAAGTTTTTTCAAATATTTTTTCCAGACCTTCCGATGGCAGATGCATCTCTGGAAGGAATCACAATCAAATATTTAAGAACTCAGCAAATAGAAGCTTACCATTTGTCTATTTCATCTGTCAAAGTGCTACTTTTAAAAGCTGATTCACATAAGGAAGATCTTAAACAAACTCTTATTCTTACTGGCCCAGAAGAAGGAAGTGCAAAAGATTCTGAGGATACCACCATTACATATTTACTCAAAGCCACATTACAAAGAAAGCTAGACAGTATCACAGGAAAACCGGTTACCAAATTAATCAGCCCACTTCTTGCTTTTCAAATAAATCATACTCATTTATGTATGGATCAACTACTGGTTGATTGGCTGTCTCTCATGCCCAATAAAGTGAAGACTAGCCACTCTGTAGGAAGTGGTATTACATCCATTAAGAAAACTTCTTCTGCACCTCCCCGTTTTTGGAGGAGAGCTGCTTCAGAAGAGGCTCCTACTGTGACGGCATCCAGCAGTGAAGCAGCAATCCATTGCCGTAGAGCTTCCACTTCATCCTCTTCACGCACAATACCACCAGCACCACCTGAATCTGTCCACAGTAGTTCTGAGAGAGGAATTGGAAATAGCAGACGTATCAGCGGAGGCCAGCCTGCTGGTTATGGTTCATCTTCTGCTTTAGCAGAAGTGGAAGAAAATGATGACTTTTTCGAAGATGGATTAGAGGACCTTGATTTGAGTACTTCAACTCAAAATATTTCTGAATGGCTTTTGGAAATTTTTAAGGCTTGGTGTGGTGCGACAGTAGTTGGTAAAGTGAAAAAGTTGACAGCATACATTCCTGCTACAGTTGGGAATGGATGTATTTCTTCAGAGGGTACAGAAAGTATTCCTCAAACTGTGACAGATGGTGTTACTAATGGAAAGGCTGTTGGAGCATTATTGATTGAGTTACCATGTCTTTCTTTGCATAGTGCAGGAGTCCAGGGTGATGCTTTTCTACAGAACTGCTTCTCTCATTTTCCAGTGAAGACTAAATTCCATAACATAGAGAAAAATCTTAGTAAGTCATTGTTTGTATTAAAGTTAATTTTAAAAATTGCATAAAACTGCTGTTGATATTAATTGTATTTTCTTGTTGAAGGACTCTTGCTTAGAAATCCGAAATACAATTCATAATTGGAGTATTTACCATTTAATTTTACAAAGAACAATTTCACAATGGAGAAATGAAATCTGAAAACTAAAGTACTCAGCATTTCCCATTTCATTCTAGATGTGAATTTTCCATGGAGTCTGTCAATGAGTAATTTGGTGATAAAAACACTTCATCCTTCTCTAAATCTACCACTTCTAAAACCTGTGACTACAATATTGACGGTGGGGGTTACCACATCTGCCTTGCCTGCATTATTTACTCCTGGAGGATCTCTTAATCTTTGTATACACATAGATACATCACCTGTAATTTTTTCGATATCAGAACTGCAGGTAAAGTAATGCATCTTTTTATTGTAAAGTGTAATTAAAAACATCCTGAATGTTCAACTTTTTGTTATGTATGAAATTATTTCAAATTAGTTGCTTCCAATGGTTATTTGTATACCATATAAATATAGACGAGTTTTGTAAGTATGTGTTTATGTAATGATACATTGAGTTGAATGGAAGAATAAGAAAACTGCTTATTACTCAAAAACTTTTCATTCTTTTGGACCAAACTTTCAGGAATTACTTGGTAATGCCACTTTTAAATTTTAAGCTGCTCGCTGTCTACGTTGAAATCATGAGGTTGTTTCCAGGAGTGTTTCTTCTTTCCATTTGAATAACATTAAAAGCTGAAACATAGCATGCAAGCCTTTATTCATTACCATTTGAAAATTACTTATAATCATTATACAAACTTTGGACTTGAACCAAAGAATACCTAAAAGAATGAAAATTTATTTTCCTAGCATCAGTTTTTAATGCACATCAAATAGATCCACAAATTCATTTTAACACCAAAATTTCTCGTTTTTAGGCTGGTTTCCAAAGGAGACATAGTCTTAGGAAATGGTTGTGTATGTGTGTGTGTCCCCCACTAACAATCTTTGCATCATTGGACCGATTTTCATGAAACTTGGTATGAGGCTCGTGCTGCCAGGGCCCACCTCTGGACTCTATTTTATTTGGTAAAGATTGAAGTCCCGGGTTCAATTCCAGGAATGTTTTTCCCTATTTGTTTTACATAAGAAGTCTCAAATCCATCGTGCAGGGATGTTTTCATTATTACTTTAACATATCTTAAAATTGTGGTATCGGAGCGAGGTTTTTACTGTTTTAAGGGGAAATTAATGTAGATTATAATTCTTATCACAGAATTTTGATAATTGATCATACTTTCTTGAATTTCTACTAAAACATAGCATTTTTGCATATTAAATTGCATTTTATCGGATTGTTGCCATGGAGACAATTATTACCAAACTCGGCTTGAGCATAGACGATTGAACAAATGAGTTGTTTTCTTTTCTACTCGATTACCATTCAGCAATAGACAGTTGATCGATACATATTAGCATATAAACAGTAACATTTATTAAATTCGTTTATTTAAAAAAATCTGATGTGGCCACCACATGACTTTCTCCATATCTGTAATATTTCTAAAAATTCCAAATAAGTTACATAATAATAAATATTTTGAAAATTTTAGACTTTACAAAGAACAGAAATAAACTCAAACCATAGCCTTCTAATATTGGATATATCCACAAAGCTCCAACAATTAAGAAAAGAAAAAGGAGCATTACTAAGATGTAACTAAGCGTCAATTGTTAACAATAGTCGTCGGTAGGTGGCGAGGTGGTGGTAGCTAAAAATATAAGATATCTCTTAAACAATGCATTATATGGAAAAATGTTTCAAACAAAGGTTGTAGAAAATTATATTTCCTACAACTTTTATTCCTGAAATGAGAAAAAAGTCTGCTATGACCGGGAATTGAACCCGGGTCTTCCACTTGCCGGGCAGATATTCTACCACTGAACTATTGTAGCAGATCAATTTTCTCGTTTCTGAACGCAGATGTTTTCTTGGTTGGGAGGGAACTAGCCAAGCTAGTATCAAACTGCCCCAACGGATGTCCTTGAAGAAAACTCCTCCTTCTCCAATAGTGAGATTGCCAAGCAATAAATTGATGGAATAAAGCAATCTAAGGATCCTATGCAGACAGGCATAAGCTGTAATGTTGGGAATAATTTGAAATGAGAAAAAAAAAGTTTAGTGGTAGAATATCCGTCCGGCATGTGGAAGATCCTGGTTCGATTCCCGGTCATAGTGGACTTTTTTTCTCGTTTGTGAAAACCCTTAATATTCTGGTTGTAACAAGAGATCTTGCATGGATTAAATGAACAAGAGATGAGATTGACATAAAAGAGATATGTTCTACCAACTTTGATATAGTGACAGAGAGAGTGTTACACAAAATGATGCTATGTAACAAAGTTACAGAGAAGGCTTTTATTATTACTTTCTCCATGTACGTAGTAGAGGGGAAAGTATTGTATTCATGAAAAAAATTGACTTCGAGATTTCAACGGAAATACACGTTTTGAGGTCCCCTGAACACGTTTTGACCATTTTCTCGATGATGTCTGTGTGTGTGTATGTGATAGCTTTTTGTGGGTGCTCTAACTCAAAAACTATTAATCAGGTCAACGCGAAATTTTATGTTTGTGTGTCGGTCATAGCAGACTTTTTTCTCATTTCAGGAATAAAAGTTGTAGGAAATGTAATTTTCTACAACCTTTGTTTGAAACATTTTTCCATATAATGCATTGTTTAAGAGATATCTTATATTTTTAGCTACCACCACCTCGCCACCTACCGACGACTATTGTTAACAATTGACGCTTAGTTACATCTTAGTAATGCTCCTTTTTCTTTTCTTAATTGTTGGAGCTTTGTGGATATATCCAATATTAGAAGGCTATGGTTTGAGTTTATTTCTTTACTTTGTAAAGTCTAAAATTTTCAAAATATTTATTATTATGTAACTTATTTGGAATTTTTAGAACTATTACAGGTATGGAAAAAGTCATGTGGTGGCCACATCAGATTTTTTAGATAAGATTTCAGCTTGCGAGATAAAACATTCACATAATTGCTTTCTTCGTACGTAGTATAAGCGAAAGTATTGTTTTCATGAAAAAAATCGATTTCAATGGAAATACATGTTTTGAGGCCCCCTGAACACATTTTGACCATTTTCTAGATGCTGTCTGTGTGTGTATGTGATTGGAATTTTGTCGGCACTCTTAACTCAAAAACTATTAATCAGGTCGATGCAAAATTTTATATTTAAAATTTTTATGAAAGTCACAAAAGTTGATTAGTTTTTGGTAAAAATTGGTCAACCGTGTTTACTCTTGTCGCGTTTTTTTTAAATATTTGCTTCAATATTTGATTAATGTAAAACAATATTGGAATAAATGTTGTAGGAAATTTAATTTTCTATAATGTTTGTTTGAAACATTTTCCACTACAATGCATTGTTTAAGAGATATTTTTAAAACTAGATATTTTAGCTGCCATCACCACACCACCTAACAGCGACTATTGTAAATACTTTATGCTTAGTTACATTCTTGTGACGCTCCTTTTTATTTTCTTAATTTTTGGAGCTTGCTGGCCCTATCCAATATCAGAAGGCTATGGCTTGAGTTTATTTCTGTTCTTTGGAAAAACTATTTTTTCTCAGTTTCTTAACCCTTTATGTACCAAATTTTTAAATATTTATATTTTTTATAAATATTTTTCTTAAGCTTAATCCTGTTTTAAGAAATATATCATGATAGATAAGATTAGCCAAAGCTTATAATTTTGTTATAGAAAATGATTAATACTTTTAATATATTTTGCATAAAAAACATAAACCATACCAAATGTCTAGTTGAATATGATTTCTAATCAATAACTACATTTTAATAAATCAAAAAATTCTAAGATACTACCAACCTAGAAGATTTTCAGTTAAATAAGGGCAAACATCAACGAATGTAAATCCATGCACATAATAAAGGCTGACAACAACACAGGCTAAAAAAAGCAGGTCACATCAAAAGAATACAGTTAAGGTAATCCTGCCACTTATTGGGAGTAATGCTATACTACAACAAATAAAAGCCTATAAATATCAGCGCTAAAAATTCATACAGTGTAAATACCGTATTTACCCGAATCCGAGATGAGGATTTTTCCAAATTTCAGCTTGCGAAAATCGGGGATGGTCTTAAATTCGAGTACGAACTCGTACGTCATCAACACATCGCGTTCAATTGATCGCGCGTCAATTCACCGCGCTTCAATTCGTCACATGATAAACTCGTCGCGCGTCAATACATCGTTCGACAAACTCATTGCGCGCCAATTCATTGCTAGACAAATTTATCGCGTGACAATTTCGTTGCGAGACAAATTCGTCGCGAGACATTGGTCACAAGACATTCGTCGCAAGAAAGATTGGAAGGTTAGACACTATGACGAATTTGTCCAGAGATGAATTGACGCGCGATGAGTTTGTCGTGCGATGTATTGACGCGCGACGAACTAACCACGACGAGTTGATGCGTGACGAAATGACTGCGACGAGTTGTCATAGAACCGTAGGAAGTATGGTTGCGCATTTAATCGATGTTTTTTTAAACAAATGAAACAGATAAAATAATTGTATTTTTCATTGCAAGCTTACGATCCGGAATTCAATTAATAAAGTCTTAATTTTATAAATACATTTTTTAAATTCCTTATATATTTCAGAAAATATTTCTAACAAACCATTTCAATTAATGAATGAACTAGTATATCTATACTGAATATGTGTGTTCGAAATATACACCAAATACAGTCAGTGCGAAATTAGTCAAAATCTTTTTTCTGTTTTGACAGTCTGCTAAAAGGGGGGAGGGGTCGACTTAGATTCCGGGTTGTCTTAGATTTGGTTAAATACAGTATTTGCATTCAATAACAGTGGTACTTGTATCATTGGTACATAAAGGGTTTTAAATATTTATTATCATTTAACCTATTTGGAATTTTTAGAAATATTACAGGTATGGAGAAAGTCATGTGGTGGCCACATCAGATTTTTTTACGATTAAAATCCTTTCATTATTTGATGGGCAATTACACCAGTAAATTCCTTAAAGCAGAGTTCAGTATATAAATTAATAAATTCCATATGCAGCTAATCAGCTGTTCCACTTTATCAGAATTTGTTAAAATTATTGCTATTAATGCACTTGAATAAAAATGTATGTTGTATTTTATCAATTGATGTTGTTTTCAAATAATAATTTTTCTAATAATCATTACAGTGGGATATCTTGACAAATATTGTGAAGAGGTTATCTGTGCTCATTCCTCCACGTGAGAATCCTTCCCAGAAGCAAGAGATTCAACCTGATCCATCATTTTTTGTCCCTCAAAATTTCCTTCCATCACCTTCATCTGCAACTTCATTCCAACCAGCTAGCTCTGTGACAGCCAGTGAACAGTCATCAGTTAAAGTTGGAAGAGGTATAAGCCATTATACAAATGTATTAAGAAATGTTTAAATTTTTATAAGATTATATTAATACTTTTTGTTAAAATTTATTAATTTTTGTTTTGATTTGTTAATTGACCCTCTATTTAAAATTCTAAGTAGATATCAGCTAAAAGAATTATTTTTCATTTTGTTCTTAGATGGCCCATTTACATGTGGCATAAAATTGGCAGCTTTAGTTCAGTGGACATTGGCTCGTATAGCTCTGTCTGTGTATGCATGTTCTCAATCTAATGATTTGTCCAGTGAGCAGAATAATTCATCAAGAACCCTAAACAGGAAGTTGTCTCTAGTACTTGAAGATTTTATGACATCTGTTGATGTCAAAGAAGTATATCTTAAAGTTGACTCTAAAGTGGCATCTGCTAGGATTACACATTATCATAGGTAAGTTTATATTCATATTGAAATTAAATAATTATGAGTGAAAATGACTTTTTTGCATTAAATTGAGAAAGAAGGTAACTGGGATTTATGCACAATCTGGTGTAATCTTCCATCAATAATGATGGGTATGCATTTCTTAAATATTAAATTAAAATAAAATGTAAATAAAAACTAAAAAGTATACAATAGATGTAAAATTCACAAAATTGAATGTTTCGGGCATGAAAAATTTGTGAAAAAGAAACATTAATGAATATTATTTTTTAAACATTATGCTTGGCAACTTTTATATGTCCAAAACTATTTTGACCTTATGGAAAATACTATTATGAGAATTTTATATTTTTGCTTTTTGTGCATATGAAATGTTGTTTCATTAAAATAAATTTATAAATTTTATTTTTCGGTTCTTCGTCAAAGACTTAATCAGCTTACACAGAAAATACACTCAAAATCTTGAAAAGGTTCAGCAATTTTAATCTCTATGTCTGACTTAAGAACACTCATTAATACAATATCAATGAATTATGGGATATTTATTTCTTTATTTTGTTACTGTTGTATTATTTAAACTTAAAAATAACATCAAATTTCATGAATATGTGGACAGATAGGACACAAATTTTTTATCCTAATCAATCATACGCAATTACAACAAAACTTGCAACAAGCAAAATAGGGATGCAAAATTGCACGACAGCAGAAGTTATCTGGTAACTATAATAGAATACCGTATTTACTCGATTGTAAGCTGACCTTTTTTACATTTTTCGATGGCTGAAAATCAGCATAAAATTATGTCATTTTAAAAATTGAACATGACGAGATATTCTTTTATTTAATAGACATATTTAACCAAATAATGTAATAAAATGGATTAATGAATGTTAATAATTGAAATTTATTAATAACAAATGGCTGAGTACTTTCTCATCTGCTCACACCATGAGCCTGGAATTTTATGAGCATTCCGCAGCTGGCATTTTTCTGCAGTTAACTCCACACATTTTGGTTTTAATCATATAAATAGATGAATTATAAAGTAAGATGTTTGTAACAATGTTGCAGCAGTAAATGTGATACTTTTACCCGAGTTCTGCTCATATGAAATGATGCTGCTCTCTTGTTTGTGACGTATTGCGACTGTGATGATGCCATGTTCTTAAATTCATTTTTGCAGTGCAGTCAATTTATAAGGGCCATGCTGGGGCCACTCTTAGCGCCTATCATTTGAAGTATGTACTAATATCATCATCTGGTTTGCGCACAGTACCATTATTTTTATACCATAAATACTTCGGTGATACTAATTTAATCTATGACCCTTAGAGGTAGGTGTTGCCTTTCTGCGTATCACTGATGAGGTGTTTCTTTATTTACATGTTCTAGAGTTACCATATTGTGCATCTGTCTTCCTACTAGTTTTCTGTCTTGCCGCCATCACGTTACCGAATATTTGGTTTACCAACATTGCTTAATTATTTGCAATCAACTTAGTATCACCAAATTATATATTAATTTATTCTTTCCATACATTGGTATTTAAATATTCGATAGTTATCAATACAGTTAAAATATAACAAGAGTGTAAATTCCTTCAAATTTTAATAACCGCAGAACAAATAAAGTTATGGGTTTAAACCTATCGAAAATATTTCTCATGTATAAGTTGACCTCTGAGTTTTTTGCTGAAAATTTGGTCTTAAAACCTCCACCTATACACGAGTATATACGGTGGTTATTGACACCAGCATATATGATCCAAATTTGAACGTACAGGATAATAATTTGTTTTCAATCAACTGAAAGCTTCCATCACAAATTTTTTTGTTACTAATATTTATAAAAATCTTTACATTATTCTTTTCGTAATAATAATTGTAATAGGAAAGGGAGACATAAGTAGAAAGGAACTATTCAATAAAATGTACAGTGTATCACAAATAAATTTGTTTCATGCAATGAAGTATTAGGTTGTCAAGAAATTAATGTTGTTTTTGTGAATAGGTTTAATTAAGCTCTCATAACCTTCAGAATTTGTTCTAAGTAACCAATTAAACATATCATTTGTGTAAATAGGATGTTTATGTTTATTTTTATCCCAGGCAACCCCTCATATTATTTGTTAAACATAACCGTCAATGAGACACACATTCGGCATATAATGTTGTATGAATTCAAAAAAGAAAATAACGCTACTGTAGCAAGGAAAAATACCTGAGAAGTTTATGGAAAAGTTCTGAATATTCGCAAATGTCAGCAATGGTTCAACAAATTCCATTCTGGAGACCAGCCTCAAAAATTGCTCTGGTAGAAGCCACCATATTGAAATCGACATCGAAGCTTTGAAGGCGTTCGTGGAGTCTGACCCTCAGTAACACACCCATGAAATGGCGACAAAACAATGGCTCTCATGAGACAGTGCGAACAAACCTCAGAAATCTAGGCAAAAACCTTAAAGAGGGTGTTTGGGTGCCTCAATAACTCTCCAATGAAAATCTTCAATGTGTCAGCTTTGTTTCTTCTCTTCTCGCACATCTAAAATGTGAAACGTTTCTGAAACGGGTTGTGAACGGGGATGAAAAATGGATTTTTTACTTCAACATCAAATGTAAAAAACAATGGCTGAGTCGTGGGCAAACACCAGTTTTCACTCCAAAAGCTCGACTCCATCCACGGAAGATAATGCTCTGCATTTGGTAGGACATGAGAGGAGTGATTTACTTTGAACTCCTGAATCCACATCAGACACTGACTTCTGACCTGTACTGTCAACAATTAGATCGATTAAACCAGTCTCTTCGTCAGAAACGTCTGTCACTGGTCAATAGAAAAGGTGTTCTCCTTCTCCACGACAATGCTTGTTCCCATGTGGCACGTTTGACTCAACAAAAAATCAGGGACTTAGGATGAGAAGTCCTCCCGGACCCACCATACTCTGCAGATATGGCGCCTACAGATTACCATCTTTTCCGTTCGTTTCAACATCGTTTGAGTGAAAAAGAATTTGAAAATGAAGTGACAGTCAGAGAGGACATCAATTTATTCCTTTGATCAAAACCACCCGAGTTCTTCAAACAGGGAATTGAAAATCTGGTCATGAGATGGGAAGCAATCATAGATAATAATGGAAATTATATCATTGATTAAACTTCGTTGCTTTTTGGTGAAATTGTTTTCTTTTGTTTTAAAAAACGACATTAATTTCTTGACAACCTAATACATACTTGAAAGAAATGCTTATATGAATTTTATTGAACTTAGATGTTATATGTTAAACAGAAATCATGAAACTAAATTTTGACATTTGAGAAGGAGAAAAAAACCCTGTACTTGACCGGGAATCGAACCCGGTGAAGTACATGATTTTTTCTCCTTCTCAAATGTCAAAATGTAGTTTCAACTTTATGTGAACATGCATAGCACGTCATTTCAAGAACTTTGTTTCTAGAAATCATGAATATTTTACTTTCACCTACTAAATTTGGTGTGAATCATTGGCAATTAAATGGATTTACGCAATTATGGCAGATCTAAATTACATCAGCTGCTACAAAGTTTGTTTTCGTACATGAAAGCTGGATGTGTTTTTTAGAAATTATGTAATCATGCCAAAACAATGAAAAATAATAAGAAAAGACCTCACTTGAAGTAAAGTAACTGTAGTGTAATCTTTATGTTCATATTGATTTAATCGTTGTAAATTATCTATTCTATTTTCACTTAAAAAACACTTTGTGTTTATATTCATATCATCCTCGTAGCAAATGCAGTTCTAGAATACTTAATAAAAGACTGTGAAGTTGACTTCAATAACTGTGAGGGCAGTCATATGACAATGCAGCGAATATATCATGCAGGTACAATGAATGCAGCAATTAAGATTAGATAAAATAAGTATGCTGTATATATTCCATGTGTGGGACATTCATTGAATCTTATAGGCCAAGCCACAGTCAAATACTGTTTAGATCAGAGCTGGGAAGTTCTGATTCCAACCTTAAATTTTTTAACTCATTCCATTCCGGGTTCAGTTCCGAGTGATAGAAAGAAGGAACAGTTCAGTTCTGGAACCATTCCTAGTTTTAAAGACATGCTTTTTATTGATAAAATTTTACATGAATTACAACTTTTTTCATTCACCGTATTTCTCGGCATATAAGACGCACCAGGGTATAAGATGCACTTCGGTTTTTAGAAGATTTTTTAGGAAAAAAAGTATTTTGGTTCACCAAGGCAGTTAGAAAGGGCCACCTCATGTATCACTTCCAGCCGTGATTAAGTCCGTATCTGGCAATATTTACAGATAACATTATGGCATGATAACAGTTAAATATAACGTTTTAGATAAAATTAATTCATAAAAAAATAGGGATGATCTAAAACATAAATAATTGCTTTGAGACTTGTATAGTTAAATGTGCCCTGCATGAACTCGGCAGTCATATTAATTATGCTGTCAGAATGCGCCACACACATCGCACGTATAGATACCCTTGACTGTTAGTACTTACTTCTACTTAAATGCAAGATGATATTTTAATTCCTAATAAATTGAATGGATATCCAATACTGAATAAGTATGCATTTCAAATGTACTGCTCACCTAGAGATTCATCTCCATGATCTTTCGCTAGATGGCACTAGTCCTTGGCAATAGAATGTGTATTAGATGTTTATGATTATCCACACAAGGTAGTAGAAAAAATAGCTTCTACGTAACTGTTGTTTCACTTTTATTGACTTACTCAATTTCCGTGTGTTTTTGCATATTCAATCACCTGAAGCTTATAACTAATAGCATAGGTGTATCTTTTCACTTTTGTAGTCATTGATATCTCAATACACGTAATGGTATTTAAAAATTATTCTCACATCTACTGCAATTATAATGTTCCATGGCATAATCACATTATTCAACTAATGTCAAAAGCATACTGAAATTGTAATTACTGCAAGCAGGCATGAAATAAAGCGCAATAATGAAAATACATAGTTGGATTTTATGTTGCATAAGGTATTACTGTATATATTAACAAAATTTTCAATATTAATTATTAATAATGTAGGTATATTTTAATGTGTTTGCAATGAATTACTATTAATTATTCCATTTTGGGGATGCATGTGTTCGTTAGAGAACAGTAATAATCTTACCTTCGACGTATAAGATGCAGGCTGATTTTGGGGGTCATTTTTCTGGAAAGAAAGTCTTATATGGCAAGAAATAGTTAAGATGTTATGAAAGTTTCTTATAAGTAGGGATGGGACGATCGGTTCTTCAATTCCACGGTTCTATCGGTTCTCTCAAGAACCAAAATAACTGGAACCGACTGTTTATAATCCAGCTCTTCGATTCCGATCCTCATTTTAATAAAAAAATTATTGTGACTCGGAAGCAGATGCTAACCAGAGAGCGACCACCTCATACCGCCATATTTTTCCGCAAAGGCATTCAATTTTCGATATATATATCGATGATGGAAGTTGTGCGTTTACTACGACATGAAATGTATTTTTATGCTGTATGTGTTATCAGTTTCATACGGGATAAGCATGTCTGAATTTCCTTTAGTTCATGAGCTAAAAGAGCTTTGTAGCACGTACAAAAATCAGGACAACGAATCAGTTCAACGAACGATAGTTCTGCAAAAATATATGTCAAAACCATTGAATGATCGGTTCTGAACTTCCAGCATTGAATATTTGGTTCGAGACTGCGTGGTTCTATAATGTAAAAATTCAAGCAATACCTTGAGTCATATCCATCAGTTGGAAGTGCTACTATATCTTATTAGCAGAAATAAGTTTTATTTAGTTGTGTAGTAATTTTGAATAGATACTCCGCGAATAATTTTTAAATTTAATCGATTTATTGTGAACTCCTAACAATAAAGCCATGTTGGACGTTTGGAAAAACTTCAGAATTTACAGTACAAACAACAAATACACTATATGTAACTATTGTAAAGCTAGAATTTCCCATGGTGTACCAAAAAGCACTTCTAACTTAAAACAGGTTAGGAAAGTGTATCACAAATAGGTGCGTTTCTTGCGATGGAGTATTTGAAGCTATAAGATATAATTTGACCGAACACACACCATAAAACAGCAAAACACCACGACCTGATTATATCTCTCTCTATTAAAAATATCTTCTTTCCCCTTAGTTGGTGCATCAATAAACATATTACGTAATTTTAATGACTAAATACTGCAAAACAATATATCAGAAATGCCAGGAAAATATTCAATTTTTATTTACCGATTTATTTTCTAATCAATTTTAATCAACCAAACAATTGAAAATAATTTAAAACATACCTCACTTAAGTTCAGTAGTTGTAATATTTACGTTTACGTTATTTTCTTTGCCGTAGATTTCCTTCCATTTACAAAATCTGTCATGCACGCATAAGGAATTAAATGTATTTTGTAATTATAGCAGATCTTATGTACTTCAGTAACCAATAAGATTGTTTACGTTAACAAGAATTAAGTAGTCATGCATTTTTCTAAGTTCAAAGCGAATTACAACTTTCTTGTTCGAATCTCTTGATAACGGCTACTCCTACAATCATCATCATAGGTAGTCTGTCCATAGACAGGTCCGTGATTATTCTTGGTTAAACCTGGTTCTCCATATACTCCTATTTTCCGCTGTCCTCTTCATATCTTGATAACTCTCTTTCCCTTTCAAATCGTCTATCAGCTGAAACCTTTTCCTACCTCTTTCCCTTTTCCCATCTAGTTTTCCTTCTAATACATCTTTAATCATACTCTCTCTCCTCAGGTAATGTCCAACCAAGTTTGCCTTCCTCTTTCTAATAGTCCATATAATCATTCGCTTCTCTCCTATTCTTTGTAGCACTTCATCGTTTTTCATCCTATCTGTCCATTTTATCTTCAACATTCTCCTCCAAGTCCACATTTCAAAGCTTTTCAAGTATTTGATGTCATTTTCCTTAGTAGCGTCCATGTTTCTGCCCCATACAATGCTATACTCCATATCAACTCCATTATCAACTTCTTGCGGATATCTTCCCTTATATTCCCTGTAAGTAGTTGTTTTTTTCTCCTGAAAGCCGCTTTTGCTTTTCCTATTCTAGTTCTGATCTCATCCGTACATTTTGCTTCTCGTGTTATGATGCTTCCAAGGTATTTATATTCTGAAACTTGTTCTAAAGGCTTTCCCCCAATACTTATGTTCAGATTCTCTTCTTTACCCGATATTTGAGTGATTTTGGATTTTTTTTCCTACGATAATAGCATAATAATAGGAAATACTCTACGTTATTAGTTTTACAAGTTTATTTAAAAACTATTTTGATATGACCAAAGATTTACGAGATATAACGGAAAGTTCATTTTTTGTCCCCAGTAAAGTGGTACCCCTGATTGGCTTACATGATTTATTTTTGTGATTTTTTTATTGTCTTGGACTGTAAGTCCTTAATATCAAATTTCATAAATATCCCTTTGGTAGAATCCAAGAACAAACATGCAGACTGAAGGACAAACCAAAGCTAATAGGCACTTTTGCTTGAAGCGGAATGTGCCTAAAGACCGAGATCAGATTAATACAAGTATGGAAAGATGTACTCCATGTTGGAGTGCACACAGTTTCCAAATGTGTTCTTTGAGATTGATAAATTTTAGTAAAATTCTCCAATACAAAAGTTTATCAAAATAAGTCCAACTGTTCCCCAGTTGCAATACAGGCATGTTGTAAAATACAGGTAGGTCTTCATGTAAAGTGGTCGTTATTGTAGTCTGATTTGAACCAGAATTGGAATAGGCTGACAAATTTGAGTAAAACCCCTCTATACCAATTCCATTAAAATATGTCCAGTGGTTCCCGAGTTGTAAAATTTTTAATTAATATTTTTGGAATGAACAAAAGAACATCGAAAATCGTATAATAACGTTAATACGTTGTAGATCTTCATGTAAAATGGTCTTAATTATTGTCCGATTTTAATCAAAATTGGAATCGGTCCACAAATTTTAGTAAAACTCCTAAATACCAAATTTCATCGAAGTAAGTCTAGCGGTTCAGGAGATATGTGTTCACTTCACGCAAAGAATGCATAATAACCAGAAGCGAGAACCGGAACCAGGAAAAACTGGAACCGTCCCATTCCTACTTATAAGTGATGTGACAAAAGGTCATCTTTTTAAAGTAAATTTCATTTTTTAATTCAATTTTTTTCATCTCTTTTTTGAGTCTTTCTTCTTCTGTCCTCATTTTTAGGTTCAACATATTAAAATTGCAATTGTACACTTTCAATTTCTTTATTCATCCAAAGATACTAATATATTTCAGTATACATTTACGTGGTTCAGTTTAGGTATTCCAAACGGTTGGCTATCATCAATTTAATATTCTGTTTGAATGTATTTGTAGCATTTTATAACACTAAATTATGAAATTTGGGAAAACAAAGAGCTACATATCTTTGATGACTTTAAAGCTATTAAAGCCAATATAAGTATTAAATAAATGATTAAATGGAAAGTAGGCATCATAAGTTCTGTTTGGATTATCTTGTTTGAAAATATAAGGACCATTTTTAATTTAAATATTTTTTACTGTCACGATGTCAGCCAAACAAGAAAGTTATACTGTAGCCTTCAAACTTAAGGTGATGGAAGTTTCTGACAATGGCAGTAACAGGGAGGTGATACGGAAATTCGGTATTTAAAAGGCAAACATTCTTTGGAGAAACTCTAAGTGCAAAGGAAAGTTAACCAAGGTATCTGGATGTTAAAAAAAGGCTCTTAACCCACAGATGGAGCAAAAACTTCTTGAATATCGTCAACAATGTCAGGCAAGTAGATGTAAAGTCAGCACTGAAGAAATTTGTATGAAATACTGTGAAAGGGTTAAATCCCAATAGCACCTCTAAGGCATCTTCAAAATGGTGCTTTCTCTTTATAAAAAGGCATGATATATCCATACGTCAACGCACCTCGATTGCTTAACTTATGCCCGATGATTTTGAAGACAAGTTACGTATCAGTGGTACATCCTAAGATTGACTATTGCAATGAAAGGGGAGAAATCTATCACCTTGAGGTCAACAGGTAATGAAAAGAACTGTTTCACTGTCTTGCTTGGTGCATATGGAGATAGCTCAATGATGGCTCCATATACGGGCACGCAAACTGTGATCTCTCACGGGTGTATATTTTGCATAATATTTTTTGACATTTCTTTCTACTAAAAAACAGAAGCATTCAATTTGTCATTCTTTTTACTATAAAATGCTTTTCATTGGAACATTTTATTACCAATACTTTATTAGATATGCAATTTCTCCATAAAATTAATAAAAATACTCCAAAGTAAATCTTGCATTTAAAAGTTAAAAGAAAAACTCTCCCAAAGAATTTAATATGGCCACAAGGTGTGATTGTCCCTACAAATGAAAAATGCTGGATGGATAAAGATTTGACTGAAGTGTGGTGCAAAGGTCCCATTCTGAAGCAACGTATGCTGGTCCTTGACACTTACAGATGTCATCGAATGTCATGTATCAAAAATATCTTAGATGACTATCACCCTGATCTTGCTATCATTCCCAGGAGAATGAAAGACTAGTTACAAGTGATGAATGTCAGGTGCAACTGTCCATTTTAACTTCAGATGCACCAAAAGTGGAATGAGTGATGTTGTTGTTGGTTTGTATTTATGGCTAATCACCCTCTTGGATAGCCGTAACTCCTTCCATACCAAACCAGCACACACAAGGGAGGAGGGAAACTCAGTGTGGGCATTAGCCTTCTCTTAACGAAAAACACCAAGGTGACCAACTGCTTAACATCCCTTCCAAAGGACATAGCACTGACCCTGGTCGGGTCGGGCCATGGATAGTTCAGAAGACATTCTCTGGGATGATGATTCTGCTGTACTGGTTTGTGAGGATAATAAGTAAGTTTGCCATGATCCCATTTAGGCAGACAACGAGAGAGAACAGGAGTTGTTAGAAGGGGCTCATGAACTATTCGAGAACAATGATACAGAATGAGAATTTACAGGTTTTTCTGAATATGATTACTAACTTCTTATATTAATTAAACACAATTTCACCATAATTACAAAAATGTATTGATTTTACCGTAAACATACAATCTATTAAATTTGACTTCTTTATTTCATCTAAAAACCATCTTTATAAAGACTGAAGTAAAAGATTATTCTTATTTATGTGTTGAAATAAATATTTAAAATGAAATTTAATTGAAATGCAACAATAATAATAACTATTCTTCATCAGTGACAATGTGTTGGTAAATAACTATTATTGGATGGCACAAAAAATGCTTGTGTGTGTTACAATACACTTTCTAACATTTTGGTCAATTTTTCGTGAAAAAATTGCATATTATGCTTGGAAAATTAGTATTTTTCTTTTTATTTTAATTTCTCTATTTATTAAATATTTGTCATTCCTTTCTCTTCTCAGGAGTAGTGCTAACAAAGAATGGAAGCCTGGGCCATATTTAGGCCTTGTAATGCGTTGCAATGAGGACAGTCCCAGCAGTGCAACAACAGGAGGCAGCTTTGGAGTAGGATTAGAGACAAATGATGGGACTTTATTGAAGGATAAGCAAAAATCCCATGCTGCAACAACACATGGATCATTTCCCCTCTATTCTGTGACCATGAATCATCTACAAAGAAAAGAAAATGGAAGTTTAAATACAGGAAATTCAGCCCCGGCCAGTGGTGGTTTTCTGGTGGTAACTTTTACTCAAGCACAATGCCAGAGTGTCCATCAGAAATGGGGACGGCTACATAAGCAAACTGATTCCCATAGTGCACCACCACCTTGCTCAAATACTCTTACAACCTCGTCAAACCCATCTACTGGCAAAACTTATCACAATGCTTCTATTCCAACTCGTCACGCAAAATCTCAGTTAGAGGTTAAACCTTCACAATCATCAGCTCCTTTTAATGCTTTTGATTCATCTCGCTATGTGAGCGAGCTGTCAGTTCGAGTACAGCCCTTGGATGTTATCTTTTCTTCAGAAAATTTACGTGACTTTTGGATCACTTTCTCTCATCTGGATATTCTTTTCTCCAGTAATTTGCTGCCTTCAAAGCCTTTAACTCAACCTAAATGTGGTTTAGAGGGTCTGTATACGTCAACTCCTTATAGCAATGTCAATCTACCTCTTTTATATATTGATGCTCGTAATTTGAGGCTCATTTTACCTTCATCAAAACTGTCCAAGAAAATATCTCAGCTTCCTGATGATGTCGATAGAGAGTCTGCTGCAGTGACTGGCTTTCACGATGTTTGCATTCTGCAGGTACTTTAGGAAAACACCTCTAAAATGCTATCTGCTATTGAATATAAATTATTTTTCAGAAATTTTGAATTCCTCTCAAAATATTTTGAGCTTTACTGAATGTATTTACACATATTTTGAAAATCATTTTATTTAATGCAGGTTGACAGGCTAAGTGTGGCTCCCCAGGTAGAAAATCCAATTGGAAGAGTTCAGATTCGTCCTGACATCTATAGTATGGCAGAAGAAGCACGCATTCTTGGTATACCAGGATCTCTTGTGGAGGATAGACAGTACCAAGTACAAATACGGAACATCAGTTTCAACTCAGGTCTGGTATTTGTATCTTTCTGCCTTAACCCCTTGATGCATAATTGGAAAAATTGAACATTTTATATTTTTATTGATTTTGGGGAAATATAGATTATTGATAGCCATTATAAAATTTTACAAAATATTTTTTTGTATAAAACCGTAGTTATGGTATGGGGCATTCATTTCCCTTTCTGTGTGAATGGTAAATTTTGCAATGATCATAATAAATATTTTAACACTCAAAAAATTTATTGTTAAAATACTGTTAAACAATGTATACATTATTGCAAATCTAGTAAAGTTATTAACATCAAAATGAAAATATTAACATTCGTGGTATGCTACAAAACAATTTTGAGAATTATTGAAACAAATTAACATTACAAGTTGTGCAAATTACATTTGTTCAATTGTCAATGTTTAAATATGAACACTGCTTAGATCTTTTTCTTGTTGTAGCTACATCAGGGAAGTGTCTAGGCTCAGTGATGCTTGAAGTTTGGCTTGATTACCTTTTTTTTAATAGCTGCGTAATGTATGTTTTTTGCTTGAGTGCTGTCCAATCAATCCAAGAGCAATCGCTCGTCGAAAATACAGAGCCTTTAGTTTTGAATCTGGCTTTAGCGTTTGCCAAATGACAAAATCATTATTGACAGCAATATCACATAAGTCATAGAATATTCTCAGATAGAATTTATATTTGGAACAGCGATCATTTTTATAAGAGATTTTTTTGGGTCCATTAGGTCAATGACACCTACCGAACTCATTAAGAAGGTTTGTTTTGTTTCCCTTTCCACTCGCTTCTCAAGAGGGTTTTCCCATTTGGGTGTCTGGCATGGAAAGGAGTGGAAGCTGGGTAAGACGTAAAGGCAAGATAAAATGCATTCAGTTCGCTTTTTATTCACGCATTGAATGTGCTGAAAACTGAGAGCTAACGTGTTTGAGTTGTTGTTTGACCATTATTCTGCAGTAGCAACTGTGGTATTATATTTATAAATTTTGGATTAAATTAATAAAATAAGCGCCACCATGTTTGGTAAGAGCAGTGCAGTGAAAACAAGTGGAAGTGAATGTGTTGCTAAAAAGTTACGTAGGTCTATTACATTAGAAGATAAGACGGACGAAATTCATAGAACAGAAGGTGGTGATACCCGTCCTAATGTGTGTAGAAATATGAAATTGCCTCCTTCCACTGTGACTACCATAATGAAAAATTCAGATAAAATAAAACAGTCAATGCAACAGGCTACGAGAATAAGTACAACGCAAGTGAGTTATAGCAGAATTAAACTTTTAGAAAAAAATGGAGAAATTACTGTCGCTATGGGTGGATGACATGAATCAAAAAAACATTCCCTTGACTGAAATTGCTATCACAGATAAGGCGAAGTCAATTTTTGAGGAACTTAAGATAAAAGAGGATAGTAAAGAGACATTCTTAGGAAGCAAGGACTGGTTTATGCGATTCAAATCTCGCACTAAGTGCCACAGTGTGAAAATAAGTAGCGAGGCAGCAAGTGCAGATGCAGTGGCAGCTGCAGCCTATCCTGCAGAGTTTCAGGCCATTGAGGAGAAGGGTGATTATCCTCCTGATCTCTCATGTTGATGAGACAGGCCTGTATTGGAAGAAACTGCCTTCATGACTTTAATCACCCTTGAAGAGAAGTCTGCGTCAGGTTTTAAGGCTGCAAAAGACAGGCTAATGCTTTTGCTGGGTGCCAATGTGTCTGGCACTTTAAAATTAAGGCCAATGTTGTTGTACCATTCGGAGACGCCTCATGCTTTCAATGGTCTCAACAAAGTCATGTTGCCAGTCTACTGGAAGTCAAATAGAATGGCTTGGGTGACACAAGAAGTCTTCTTGGATTGGTACGCTAGCTATTTTTGCCCAACTGTGCTTCGTTTTTGTCATGAGAATGACTTGCCAACCAAAGCCCTTCTTCTCTTGGACAATGCCCCTGGCCATCCGACAAACCTAGCAGACGTCAGAACACCTCTGGATGTCAAAGTCGTTTTCCGGCCTCCTAACACCACGTCAGTTTTGCAACCAATGGATCAAGGTGTAATAGCGACCCTTAAAGCCTATTATCTCCGAAAAACCTTCAAAGAAATGCTGAGAGTTTTGGAAAGTTCAGACAACCGTCAAGGATTTTGGCCCTCATTCGACATTTTTAGGGGCATTAATAACATCAACAAAGCCTGGGAGAAAGTATCAGTAAATTATTTGAATGGAGTGTGGGGCAAACATCTACCAAAATTTGTTTCCTTCGCAGGATTCCAACCAGTGGAGAACATCATAGATGACGTAAGAAGACTAGCACAAGAGGTGGGTTTGGACGAAGTGACAGATGAAGATGTAACAGAACTTTTGGAAAGCCATGGGCAGCCTCTTTCCAATGAAGACTTAGAAGAATTGGCCGCACAACTGGGCCAAAAGGAAGAGGAGGAAAGAAAGGAAGAAGAACTTCCTCTACGTGAAATAAAGACAGGTGATCTCCAGCGCATCCTCTCAGACATAGATAAACCCACTGATGAGCTCTGCAAGATTGACCACGACTGGGAGCATAGTGCTACAGCGAAGAGGAGCGTTATGGCATCCATGAGGCCTTATCATGAAATTTTGATAGAAAGAAAGAAGAAATCACGACAGTCCTCACCATGCTTTCTTTAAAAAACTTGACGATCCTCAACCAGAGACTTCGTCAGAGAACTAACGCTGCTTCATTATGCCATTGCCAGTTGTAAGTGTACAAAATATATTTTTTAAATTCCCTTTATTATATTTACGTTATTTCAGAACTTTAAATGCAATGCCATTATATTACTCGTCAATGTTTAGGTGCCGGGAATGCATGTCATTGACTTCCCATTGATTTACATTATAATATCGTTTCAATTTACGCCGGTTTGTCCAGGAACGCATCCCCAGCGTAAATCGAGGGCTACCTGTACTGGTATTAGCTGAAGGATGAGAAATAGTTGTTAGTAGTTGAACAGACCGGTTGTCCATCTATTTCACATGGAAAACTCCATTTGACTCTCTGCAACTGCTTTCCCTTCTATCAACAATTGATACATGTAAAATGGCAACAAAAGACTGACAAAGTAACGGGAAAACAATGAGGCAGTGGTTTCAAGTTGAGACACGTCGAGACAGGACTCCGTGGTTCAAGTTACCTCTAAAGCAGAATGGGACACTAGTGTCCCCCTCGATCTTTTCCAATGCAACATGCATCTATACTCGGCGAGAAACAAGTTGGCCCCTGAGAAAGTTGAAGGTGGAGGCATTAGCAGAGTAATTTTTAGGCTTGGGCCTATCAGAGCCATGCGACATTGCCATTGTGCCTTAATAGCGTTGCTTAGTTTTCTCAATCAGTAGCCTTTTGATTGTCAGCTTATGAGTGTTGTGCACCAGTTCTTTATGTCTTGTTTTTTGGTTATGGTTATACAGTTTTGTTTTTGCTGTTTTGCTTATTATGTTTTTTGATGTGGTTTCTATTTAGGAAATTTTGTTTCTTAATTGAAATAGCTGAAGAGAGTGGTTCTCGGGGAAGGTTTAAGCGAGGTATTCCAATCCGAGGACAAGCAAGGGAAATAATAGTTAATATATGTAGAAATATCAAGATGCAATGGCTATTGTGTGTAAATTCGGAAAACCCGATATATTGTGTGATACCATTATTGCCCTAGTTTATAATAATAAAAGAATGCAGAATTAGGAATCCTCAAACAATTTTCCAGTATGGATGTCTACTAACTGGAATTTTTTATTGATTGGTAAATTCATGAAATTTTATCAAAAATAAATTCCGAGGTTGTGATTTAGAATAAAACACATACATATATTTTCATTAAGAAACTAAAATATTAAAGTTTCCATTTATAAATCTTCATATATTTTGGTGTATTAGAATTCTCAAACAGAAAATCTACTATCTATGCAAAATGTCATTAAATCATATGGCTTTATTTTATACTCACAGATATTTATTTACAGAAACTGTGTTACTTCTGATATTACATTAATTTTAAATAAAGTACGTCTTTCTAATTAAAAGAAAACTTGGTAAATTCCGATGCATAACAGTCATAATGGACGCATGTACATTTTTATCGTTTGTTAAAACATTCATATCTACCAACTTAATAGACTTATTTAAAAAAATATTCACTAAAATTAATTTCATCATTTCTTATGCAATTCATATGCATGATGTTGGGGTGTAACACCAACAGTATGTGATTTTGTCGCATGCTACATTTTTTTATTCAGCGATCCAAAAAATGTGTCATTCACTTCATATCAAAAGTTATACCACTAAATTGGTAACCTTTATATACAAATAATAATACTCATTGTGCAGTACAATGTTTGATGAATATTCGTTAAAATTTTTGCTTTAATAGAATAGGCCATTACTTCAAAATTACATCAGGAAAAAACGGCAAAATAACCTGATTTTTTGTGTAAATGTAGATATCATCGTTTTGTTAATTATTTTTAAATACTTTTAAAAAACTAATTGCATAAATTGATTCTAAGTGAATAGTTTTACTAAAGAACGTATTTTGTTTGGAAGAATTTTAAAGTTTTATTTACAGTTTTGTTCATTATATACATAATATCCTTATTCTGTCCGTCCATCAGTTGGTCTGCTGGAATGCTCTATAGAAATCCCAATAAGAGAACACTTAAAAATACCTTTTTTCACTTGCAGGCTTTTTTTCTTTTGCCAAATTAAATTTGAAGTAATTGACCTACGATCTTTAGACGGGATCATTTTAAAGAAAAATAAACGTAGATTCTTATTCTTATCGTCAACTTTTGCCTTCGGTTCGAAATTGCGCAAGTTATACGTTTGAATCACATTTATTGGAAAATTTTAAGCTATTTAGAGATATGTTGTCTTGTCGACCATGTCATTGTTATACCTCAAGATTTATGCATTATATCTATTATTTCGATTTTCCTCTTATTTTCAGCAAATATTTGGATAATCATTTGACCTCTCTGCAAATAATTACTTAAAAAATATAATTAAAACAAAGATAAATTTCAGAAATACTGATTTGATTGTGCATGAAAGCCAAACCAGATCATAGCATATCTCACTGATTTTTCATATGAAAATCATATATATTTGGAATACTTTTATGATAATCCCATCATGTTTGACGGGCAATTACGCTAGTAAATAAATAATGAGTGTGGCCTGTAAACGTACATTCGACAACGTAGCTCCCCCTCTACTTTTTGTGTGTAAACATCTGAGAGGTCAACTAGTTTCTTGCCGACTATAATGAGGTTACCAATTAAAATTTAATTTATTTCTCTTTGCTAATATACCAATGAACATAATCATGTATACAGTCTCAGATAAATATTTTTTTAAAATAAGGTGCAGGAAAAATGTCATTATTTTAGCGTTTTACCTATCATAACTTGCATTGCATTTTATTTTTTTAAATTATCGTATCAATGATATAAAACAATCTTAAATTTTCTTTAATTAAAATAAACATTAGTGAAGATTACCTAAAATTTCTAAGTGCCTATAATCATTAGAAGTTATTTTTTTAACATTTAAAACTTTTGGGACATGTGTCCCATCTACCTGCATCAAGGGGTTAAGTTTGGTCAGCATTCCTTGTGGAAATTATTTAGATAAAAAGTATTTACGCTGTCGGAACTCGGTTTCTATGAATTTACACAATTTTATTTCATTTCCATTAATTTTCTTATCGTTTAAATGTAATTAATTCCAGCAAAAGACATCTTTGAAAAACTGAATCTCCTACCATATGTACTTCATTCGATTGCTATTTCCAGTAGCCATATTTGTTTTTGGCAAATTAACTGATCACTAGTAGGAAATGAAGCTTTTCGTGGATCGTGAATTTTCCTAAATTCGTAATGTTATGAACTTTCTTTCTTGAGTCTGAATTATCTTAAGTTCGTTTGTCAGCATACTCTAGCAGTGATAAATGGAAAAACAAATAGATGGAAGGAAACTTTTGATCAAAGAAAATCTACATATTATAGAAAAAGTTGGTTCACATATTGGAACACACGTTGCATTGGTCAAAAAACTTTGTTTGCCGATCTCTACCATCAATACAATAGTAAAAATGTGGTCACCACATGACTTTCTCCATACCTGTAATATTTCTACGAATTCCAAATAGGTTAAATGATAATAAATATTATAAGGAACTGTGAGAAAAATTTAAAGACTAAAAAGAATAGAAATAAACTCAAACCGTAGCCTTCTGATATTGGATATACATAGCCCCGAAGCTCCAACAATTAAGAAAATAAAAAGGAGCATAAAGTGTTTACAATAGTTGCCGGTAGGTGGTGTAGTTGTCGCAGTCATGAATTTAGTTTTTAAAATATCTCTTAAACAGTGCATTATGAATATGGGAAAATGTTTCGAACAAAGGTTGTAGAAAATTAAATTTCCTATGACTTTTATTCCAGTACTGTTTAACATTCATCAAATATTAAAGCAAATATTAAATAAATAGAATATCTCCTTAACAATGCATTCTACGAAAAAATGTTTCAAATAAGTTATTGAGAATAACATTATCTATGAAGTTTATAATAAACAACATTTACATTTATGAAGATTTAAGAGTTATTTGCCAAAAACGAAAATATGACTAGAGTAAACATCCACTTCCGGTTGAGCGATTGTTGCTAAAACCTAATCAGCTCTTCATTATATAGTACTCTTTCTAAATATAAAATTTGGTATTGATATGATAAGTTTTTGAGTTAAGAGCACCCACAAAATCCTATCACATGCAAACAGACAGACCAACAGACAAACAGGCATCATCGAGAAAATAGTCAAAACATGTTCAGGGGACCTTAAAATATGTATTTCCGTTAAAATCTCGAATTCGACCTTTTTCATGAAAACAATACTTTCTCTCTACTTCATATATGGAGAAAGTAAAAATCGTTACATGATTGAAAGAAATGCTAACCGATATGTCCCTGCAGTGCAGAGATGTAAATACATGAAGTAATCAAAACATGAAAAAATGGAAGAAATATTGAAAGAAGGGTTTTTTAATACAAGATCTTCTAATATTCCGATAAATGATATTTTACGGGAGAAAGCAATACATGTTTCCTTAAGGTTATGAATAGAAGCCTTCACTGCATCAAATGGTTGGACCGACAGGTTCAAGAAAAGGCATAATATATATAAGACTGTGAATGGGGAGAGTGAGAGTGTTGATGCAGAGACGGCAGCGCATTGGAAGGAATCACAGGTATATAAATTACTTGAAGGGTATGCTCCTAAGATGTCTTTAATGCAGACGAAACGATTGTTTTTCACTATGTAGTCGGGGATGACACTGCTTCAGGGGAGAAAATTGCCATGGAGGAAAACTAGATAAGCTATGAATTACATTACTGTTGATAACGAATGCTGATGGAAGTGAAAAATTACAACCACTACCCTGATGCTTCAAAAAATATCAAGATTTTGCTGACAAAGCACATGGCAAATGTCAAAGCTTAGATGATGCCAAAGATATTTGAGGTCATGCTGCATGCTTTGGGTGCAAATATGGTCTCTCAGAATCGAAAAATCCTTCTGTTCATTGATTGTTGCCCTGCACATGTATTTTTGTGGAATATTAATGTTTTTGCCATTCAATTGCACCAGTGAGCTCAAGTCTGAATTAGGAATAATTCACCCTTTTAAATGAAACTATCAGAGGATTCTTGAATAGAAGGCTATATATTTGATGGAAAGCAGCTTCAGGATGCTGGATGTCTTGCACTATGTTTCCCTAGCTTGGAAGCAAACCACTATAAGGAATTGGTTCATCAAAGCATGATTTTTCTTGGAAAATATTGAAGTAATACCAGATGAAAGTATGGAAGAAATAGATGCTGATTGGGATAAGCTTCTAACAGGAACAATATTTACTGACTTTGTTGAGGGATAGTTTGCATGTCCAGCTCCCAATGCAAGCATCACAGGTTTGAACCCTGCCAAGGGCCTGTTCGTATATGCTTGTCGTAAATCTATTATAACTCATATAATTGGAGAAACCTGTTTGTGTTAAAGAACTTATTGTTTGATCATTTGTGATGTGGTTCTTTTGTGTATAACCCAATTTCATGTTACCTGTTTTTAATGAACAAATAACAACTGATGTTATAGGTTCATCCAGTTAATGTTTGAATCTTGGGCCTTTTAATTAGTTTTTGTTGTATTTTTAGCATTATCTTAACTTAGAGTTTCAGTGTATTGAGTATATAACAAAAATCTAGTTATTTATCCATTTCCTGCAATTCACACTTTCCTGCAATTTACATTTTCCTCCTCAGTCCCTAGAAAAGTGTAAATAAGGGGTCTTACTATATTAATATAGTAAATTTGTAGAGCAACTTCATTTTTTATAAAACTAGATTTTGAAATATCATATTTATTGGAATCAGTGGTCACCTCAAATTAAAGATTACTCTAAGAATACAAGCATATAAAAATACACATTTCATTGAAATGTTGACAGAACTTGAATTTGATTCTTTAAGGACAGCTATGTGAATTTAATTAAAAATGCCAAAGTAGTGCACATGATGAAAAGCAATTTCACTGTCAATATTAACTTCTTTGCAGGAATGTGGTATGAGTTGGAACCCTGTTTTGAAAAAGATCCTATGGTATCTTATAGCTGTGTGCGTGGTGAAAACCCTGCATTGGAATGGAGCAAGCTTGCAAAAGGAAGAAGTTGCTTAGGTCCAGAAGTGTCTGTTTTGCCTCTTGTTAACAGGTTTGTCTTGTCTCATTTCATATCTTTAGTCAATCCATACAAGGTAGGTATAATAAATTATAGAACTTTAATAATAAGTGAACCTTTTATGTTCGCTCAGTAAGGTGCTGTGAACGTACTTTCTATTCTTTGGGTGGAATGGTTCTCCTGGTTATGAGTGACTCGTATCTTCCCAAGGCAAGCAACTTCCACTAATAGCATTCCTAGTAATAGATCATCTCTACCATAAATATTTTGAATAATTTGTTTGTTTGTGCATTTATAATGCAACAACTACAGAATGTAGAAGCAAGATTAATCACAATAAAAAGTTAAGCAAAATGGAAGGGTTTTAAAGCGATTTGTACTACGTTTTTCATTTTAAAAATGTTTTTCTCTTTTAATTTTTCCCATTTAAATAACACGGGAATGAGCATATTGTTGGATTAACAATCTACTTGACAACCATTATAAACAAAACCTAGTATTAACTAAAAGAAATAATAAATACCTAATATAAACTGAAGTAAGGAAGAAAGAAACACTAAGGTTATTCAAAGGACAATCGCCAAGAAAACTATAAATCTTGCTAATTATTTCAAAAGATAAGTGGAAGACAGTTTTAATGTGCAATTTTAAGTGCTTTCGTTCTCTAAAAACTATTTATGTGTTCTGCATATTCTCTGTTCTTAGTAGACAGCAAAATATGTTTTTCATTAACATTGAAAATGAAGGTAAAATAATAAAACTTCTATAACAATTATTTAATTTAGACCAACATTTATAATCGTTAACTCTTCCTTCCTTGAACATCTATATGTTCATTTTGATTTCCATTCAACTGAACATTTGTATGCATCAATTAAGCCAATTATACTTATTAGATTATAATAAAACTTTCCATGTCATACCAACTCACTTTTTATTGCCAAATTTGGTTTCAAAGTCTGGGAACTCATTTTGTTTCGTAGGTTTGACTTTAAAATATTCACCTGACGAATTAGACCCACAAAATCAGCCTTTGCATGGGATAACGTATGGGTAAGCTAAATTTGAATCTTCATACGTGTTTCCACTGGTTGCATCCCTAGAGCTTGCAATACCTGCCCAATTTTTTAATGTTTTTGAGATTCGTGACCACATAATATCATGCAGTTTCTTCCACTGGAATTTAATTTGAGTAAAATAACTATATTTTAAAAGTGATTTTTCGATTGTTTATTATGATTATTTGATAAAAAATAGTCACCAAATCTATATATATAAAAGGCTTAATGATAGATGAGTTTTAAAGTTTGCAATGCAAAATCTCCGAATCTACTGGGCCGATTTTCACGAAACTTTCAGTGAAAGGTTAAGCAGAATCTCAAAGAGGTTTTAGGCTTAATTTTATTCTTCTAACTTAAGCTGTTTCAAAGATATGGTGATTTTTCCGCGAACATCCATTTTCGTATGCTACTTTATGACGTTCAGCAGGTGGTGGGAGGGGTGAATGAAAGAGAGGCGGGTGGTGGGAGGGGTGAGTGAAAGAGGGGCAGGCGGTGGTAGGGGTGAGTGAAAGAGGGTCGGGTGGTGGGAGAGGTGAGTGAAAGAGGGGCAGGCGGTGGGAGGGGTGAGTGAAAGAGGGGCGGGCAGTGGGAGTGGTGGGTAGTGGGAGGGGTGAGTGAAAGAGGGGTGGGTGCAATCCTGAATCGCACCCAGGCAACGCCGGGTCACACAGCTAGTTTATTGATAAAGGATGAAGGAAAAATGTATTTATTTGGGCAAAAGATGGGAAGACAAGAAATATTGCATACCATTAAGCACTACAATAAAAATTAACCTGGTTTCATTACTTGGTTTTATTCTCAAATCTTCCTCAATATTTTTTGTTTTGACTTAAAAACCCGAGCAATGCCGGGTAATTTCAGCTAGTACAGTAATATTCTTAGAAAAAGAGAGGTAAATGTTTTCTTTTAGTCTCAGTTACCCTTTGGTTATTATGGAGTGCATAAGAAAATCTATGAAATGGCATAGAAAATTGTTTGTTCACCTTATTGACATTGTAATGTTGAATTCTTATAATCTGTTTTTTGTTAAAAACTGGGAAAAAATTTAACTAAAGACAAAATTACCATGACAGCTGAAACACTTAAAAAACTCCACGAAAAGGCTTTGTTCTGGCAATTGTTCATCAGTTGATTTTGACATTGTTTTTAGTATTTTAAACTCGATAATGCTCTATTAATTTGTTTTCCAATTTTTCTCTATCATTAACAAACTATGAATTACAAATGGTATTTATGGTACGAGAATTCCTTAGAATGACTAAAACATACTGAAACATTTCCTGTCAATATAAGTAATCAATTCGGGATGTCAACTTTGGGAAACCAGCTTGCATTAGTCCTGGTTTGGACTTCTTGTAATTGTCTTGAGTCGTCCTATGATAAATGTTGAGTTACTGATGCATTAATTGCAAGACACTAATGAGTTTGTGAATAAATTTTCCATTTTTGTGACATTTTCCTGGGTTTCAATTGATTCTTTAGGTTTGACCTCTGCATCACGGCAGCACCTGCTGTGGTGTATCAACAACCATCTGATGGACATTCAAGTTCTAAAGACGTTCTTGTTTGTGGATATGCTATGGAAGTTCATGCTGCAAGTAATATTGATGCATGTGCAAGTACTTATCAAGTGGAATTATTGGCTGAAATAGTCCTGGAATTCCTTTCTTTGGCTGAGAAAAGTGGTAAATGCAAATCTTTTAGAGTAGCATTGGTTTGGTTGGCCATATTTTAAGTCTATAAAATATATAATTTTTATTCTCTAATTGGCAAAATGATACAACAAAATCTTATAACACTTAGCAATAACATTAATTTCATAATAATTCTTCAACAGTTTAAGTGCATATCCCCAAGTTGCCAAAAACCTGACAAATTTGCATTCAGATTACCAATTTTCATGTATTTTTTGACAAATGTTGAATAAAATTTGGTGAAAAAAGAAATGACAAAATTTTCCATTTTCTATATAAGGCATGGTATTGTGATTGACTTCTAATTGAAAAGGGTAGAATGATCTACACTAATTTATATTTTTAGCATGTTTTCTTAACCCTAGGAATCCCAGGCTGGCCAGTAGTACTAGAATACCCAGCATGGGTCCGAGAGACCCATAGTGAGATATTATCACCTGTGAGCTGTTATTGGGTGATAAATTAGTTAATTACACCTTGGTTGTCATAATTATATTATTTTTTAATATTATACACTATATTACACAATCAATTATCTCAAACAATTTGAACAAACAAAATTTTAATGTTCCAAACACGTATATGTGTGCAGTTTATGCAACAGTACTTCATCTTTCGGTCACTCTCCTGCCAGCAGTCAGCAAAATGTTGTTGCTTGTTGAATTGTGAAGGCGTGGTTGGTTTTTGTTTCTCCTTTTTTATTCCAAAAACAGCCATAGCTTGCAATATGTCATCATTTATAGTTGGTGTAGTAGCTAGTCTTGTCCTCATATGTGGCATAAGGAGAATCCTAGATACCTCTTTCAAAAATAAATGCTGTTTTTGAGTTATGTTTGGATAGTAATTTGAGTTTTTCTCAATAAATACTATAAACGCATTAATCAATTCTATGTAAATTATATTGAAAAAAGCACCAAAGGCCAAAGTTTTTTATCTCTTGCAAGTATATTTTTTTACCATCTGCTCCATCTTGTCTACACCTCTGCAGATAGGTGGTGAGTAATGCTGCAGATGGGCTGCAGGTGTTCAATGTAACATTTCTTTAGTTAAATGTACCACTATGTCAGTATTATAAGGTGATGGGATGGGGAAGGGAGGGAGGATAGGTAAGAGAGGTAGGGGGTGAGGAGGAAAGGGAGAGGGAGGAATGCGGCTGTACCACTATGTCAGTATTATAGCATTTTAGAACAATAAAAATATCTCAAAATCATTTTTTTCCATATGAAACATACAGGCGTCTATCAGACCCATGCTGGGCATAATAGGGATACTGATCATTTTTCACTTATAACTAAGCTCATGCAATTTGAATGATAAAGAATTTTTGTTGAAATCCTTCTATTGATATGTACGAAGATGTCACAAAACCTTGGCATCCAGTGCCCATGCAAATTCAAGAAAACTGCAAACTGAAGTGCTCATGGGTCTCACAGACCCATGCTGGGCTTTCTAGGGTTAAAAGAAATAAACACGTTTATGTGATCACTCTGTCAGTCCACCCCTCAATGGATAAGCTACTTTTTTGTTTTAAAAGATAATTGGTAAAGTCTTTTTGAATTGGCTAACTCTTATAAATCCATTAAGTTTTCACTGATTGAACTTTCATGGTAGCTCATGGATTTTCCACTACATGGCTTCAAATTTGGAAAAATTCAAAACTTTGAAATGGTACTGTAGCCAAACTATTGACAATATCAGGAAAATTATTTCTGAATGAAATCACTCTTATTATTCTATGAATTTTCTATCCAATGGGTTTGCCATGTAGCTCATAGATTTTTTGCTAGATGACTTCAATTCCGAAAAATTCAAATTTTTGAAGTGGTATTGTATCCAAACTACTGATGTTTGAGGGATGAAATTTTCATGGATGGAAATATTCTAATTAGCATCTACATTCCAATTGTGCTGGTTTTCCCCTCCCCATAGGAGGAGGAAAACCAGAACACAGAATAATTCTAAGAAAGCATGCTTTCACCTCCTGCTTTAGCAAGGCTATCTTTCTTGTTTTTGATGTTTTTATCATTTTAATCACTTATGTAACTGAGAATGTTGACTCTTTTTTATTACAGCTATTATAAATGATGTGGAGATTATTAAAGGTGTGAGCAGTGATACTATAAATAGTACTTTACTTAGTGAGAGAGAAGATGAGAGGGTTGGCGACAGTGGAGTAGATGTTTCATCTTCAGGTTGTTTTGGAACTCCTGTCACCACTAGTAATAGTGCTAATCAGGTAATCATATATATCCCCTACTTATAATAAGCCTACTTATGTCAGAGAAAGGAGACTACGGCAAAAAATTGAGAATTTTCAACAAACTCCTAAACCGTACGAACCTCAGACTAATTCAAACAACCCACGCACTCATACTCAAAGACAAAATATATCAAGTTTATGTAAAAATTTTTTAGAGATCTGTGTGACTAAATTGAGTGCTTCAGTGTGTGTCTGAATTTAGTCTGTTTGGTCCCTGTCGTTGTCGTGAGATGCATAAACCATCAAGTCCCTGGTGTGAAAAAGATTTTTCCATAAACTTGATATATTTTAATTGTTTCCTCTAAAATTTTTTTTGAGGTTTGTATGGTTTAGGAGTTGGTTGTAAATTCTCAAAAGTCTATTTGGTCATTTCATATGTAACGTTCTCACCATTATGTTAATGTGAATAACTTGAGAATGGGAAGTATGATTTCGACAGGTTTTGCACAATATACTGACTAATTAATAATCACTTGCATTTTAAAATTACTTAAGAGCATGATACAAACTTGGGATTTGAGTGGTTCTATGCATGAAAGAACAAAGTTTATTAATTTTAAGAGAGAATTTGAATCCATGTCAAATTATCATAAAAATTTGTATAGAGTTAGAAAATAGTGATTTTTAAAAGATTTTAAACAATGAGAAATGTAAGCTACCATGCCAACTTTATTGTCACTGCATTTGAAAGTCCAATGCTTTTATATGGAGAATAGCTGAATGTTATTTATGCTTACTTTGTGCATGCATTTTGTTTGTTGTTTGTTTTTAAGTAAATAACTACCATTAAATAGTTTCTTATGCATCACATGATATGTATTTATGCTTACTTTGTGTGTTTTCTGTTTGTTGTTTTTTGTAATGTCTGTGAGATTTTATATACTGTGTGGCACAAAAAATGACGGTTTTTTAAACAATGTTAAAAATTAATGGCTCTACAAATTTGTGTAGAACATACCTAAGTATGTTTTCAAAAAGATTTATTCAGTTTGGTTGATTCATTACACACAAAAATATTTTCCATTTTGAATGTTAAAAATACAGTCAGTCCTCGACTTACATCGATCCGCACTTATGGCAGTCAGACCTGTACTTGCATCATGACGGTGACACAGTGCCTACATAAGTGATATTGCAAGATTTAATACAACATAAAAGAAACCAGTGATGTTGCTAAATTTATTTACTTTAATGGAAAAACTTTTATTCGATATCAAAGCAGAAATACGTGTTTTAAAGCCACCTCAGTATTTTTGGTAGTGTTCACTATGGCGCTTGCGTGTGTCTGTGTTTGATGGGGATTTTGTGAGCATTCTAATTCAAAAACCCTTCCTCCTTCATGGCACTGCAGTTCATAGTGAATTTGAGCTCTCTTTATCATCCTTCTTCTAATCGCATCTTTTCTCCTGCAATGAGAAGAAGAGGGAGTTTATACAAATTTCCCTGGATGCATTCTCTAAAAAGCCATCAACTCGCCCTAAGTCCCCCCAAAAGTAATCTCCACCTATTTAATGGCAAATATGTATGTGTTACGAAGATATTATTGTATGTTTTTAATATGTGAGTGGTAGTTGAATTAACATGCTCTTTTTGTTCATAACTTAAAAATTGTCATTCCATCCTTATCCATGAACGTAACTTCCTGTTATATCGTTGTTTATATGGTAAATTCACTTTCGACTTATGTTGTTTTGACTTGCGGCACCTTTTCTAGGAACATAACCTGACATAAGTCCAAGGACTGCCTGTTGACATTTTATTTATAATTCAACCACATTTTTTATTGGAATTGATTTTGCATATAACCCCCATTTTCTTGCATTATGACTTGAACCCATCTTTTCCATTTGTGGATGGCTGATCGGATGTTATCTTGCAATACGAGAGGCCATACATCTTCATTTCTTTGTGGCAGCAGGTCCAGGGACTGAACCAGTTCTTTCTGGTGTTTGTACACTAACTGTTTTAGTTTGTTCCAAACATGGTAATTTAATTGATTTAAATGCAGAGAATTTTGTGGCCATTCCGTGGATTCGACAAATGGCAGATATAAACTCTTGGGTAATCTTGGCATTGTGTGATGGCACATTGTACTGTACAAATATCATGTTTGCTCTATCGCTCAAATCCTGACACAGAGGTAATAGTTCATGCAAATGCTCTACATAAGCTTGAGCATTAACCTTTGTACATTGTGGATTTATGAAAAATAAATTTTTCCATTATAGGAAACATCACAATATACCATAAATTTGAGAGAAAATCAGGATTTTTCATGATTTGGTAAGGATGGATGGGACTTTTATAGCAGTAGTAGAGTTGACATGCTTGTTTTGGGGAACTTGTTATGAAAAGTCTGTTTCGTCCTGAAAAACCATGTCTCACATCATTTTGATTGTATTTCTTATACAAACTTTGATATTGCTTCAGCCTTTTCCTTTTGGAAGCTTCTATGAGTTTTGATGTCAGCAAACGTTTGAGAGATTGCAGACCTTTTTCTCTCATAATTCTTTGCATGCATCTGCGTGAAATGCTTACATGATTCTTTGTGATTCATGGGTACTGGGTTGATCTTCTTGAGATAACAAATGTTGTTTCATGTAGGCAACATTCCCTTCTGTCTGTCTTGAAGATTTCAATTTTTATTTGAAAATTCACAAACTATTGCTGCAGCATTCCAGTGTTTTTCTTCATTATGTCTTTTTAAGCTGGTTTACAAAGGAAACATAGCCTTATAAAATGGTCCTGTCTCTGTGTGTGTCCCCCACTAACAACTTTTGCACCAATGGACCGATTTTCATAAAACTTGGTATGGGTCACATGCTGCCAAGGCCCACCTCCAGACTATATTTTATTTGATGAAGATTGAAGTCCCGGGTTAGATTCCAGGAATGTTTTTTCTCCATTTTTTTTACATAGGAAATCTCAAATCCATCATGCAGAGATGTTTTCTTTAATACATTAAGATATCTTAAAATTGTTATATCAGAGCAAGGTACCATAAAGACCTGTGTATAGGTTGCACTTTTTTCCAAATTTTCGAAGCTAAAAAGTAGGGTGTGTTTTATACACGGATACATAATATTTCATGTTTTTCTCTCTACGAAATTTTCGGTACAAAATAAAAATTAAACAGCTGAAAACTATTATTTATTAACCATCAAATTGTTTTAAAAATAAAACTTTTTAATATGAAAAAATATTGCACTTTTACAAACAATAATTGTAAATACAAGATATTTCGGCTTCATTAGCTACTCATGCATGGATACTAAACATTTTTCGTTCTTTCTGTACGGAGTCTTCAGTTAAAATAAAATACCTGATGCTCATCGAAAAAAATCTTCAATCAAGAAAACAAATCAAACTTTTCAAACAATTTTCCTAAAATTCTAGAAATTCGCCATCATCAGAGTCGTCATCAGTAATATGGAACTCATTGTGAACTTCATTTGTTTCTGAAGCTTCAGATTCGTCTGATTCTAATTTTGCGGTCATCATGCTGTTGTTGTCATCATCTTCCCATAATATGTCGTCTTCACTTCCATCTAAAGCATTACTTATGCAACATTTTTTGAATCCCTTAATTCTCATTTCTGAGGAGAGGTCATTCCATGCTTCTATGATCCTCTGATAGATCGTTTTTATATTTACTTTACGAATGAATCCACCTTGGGTGAATGTGTGTGCCATTCACCATCCAATCGACTGACTTCTTCTTCAGTGCCAATTTAAATGGCTTGTTAACAGCAATGTCTATAGGCTGCAGGATTGATGTAATTCCCCCTGGGATAATCACAAAATTTGTTTTCATTTGAAGGAGTTTTTTTTTTACTTCGGGACGTGTGTGGCATCGAAATGTGTCTAAGACCAAGAGAGATCTTTGATGCATTCCACCAGACCTTCTTTTCCAAACAGTCTCGATCCAGTCACTGGTGATGTTTTCATCAAACCAACTTTGCTGTTGCATTTGGACTATGATGCCCTGGGGAAATTCGCATATCTGCATTGTTTTTCTTTTAAAAACTACACATGGAGGCAGTTTCATCCCATCAGCCGTACAGGCAAGCATGACAGTGAAACGATTTTTTTCATTTCCCATTCCTCTCATCATGACGGTTCTTGCACCTCTCTCATTTACTGTTGTATCAGATGGTATATCAAATGTTAATGGCGTTTGGTCAGCATTGTTATTTGACTAAGTGAAAAATTGAATTTCTTTCTTAATTGTATTATATAGGGCTGGTATGCAATTAATTTCTCCTCGTGATCTTCGGGTAAACATTGACTTATCGTAGTACGTTGGCGGATTGATAAATTGTGTCTTTTATAGAAATGACAACACCAATGCATAGATGCTTTGACATCTTGAATGGTTAATTCTTTGGATAATATCAAAGCTTGCGCATGAACAGCTGATGTGCTAACACCCATGCAGTCCCTTCTTGTATCTCTTATCTATTTCAGCAAGTATTCTTCCATTTCAGGATGGTTTGCTTTAATACTGCGGTTCACCTTTTTGGTCTTTCCATATTTTTTATCGTTCCTTCAGCCTTTCTCTATTTTCTTATAAGATATTCACTGGGCCCAAATTCACTTTCAGCCGCTCTATTACCATGTTCTTTGGCATACTGACACACTCTTAATTTATAATTAGCATCATAACTTTGTCTCTTGACTTTCATTTTTTTCTATCATAGATAAGGGTAAAAATAAAATCCATTAGTAAGTGGTTAATAATCCATGCTGTCATTTGTAAAGTAGGAATGTAAGTTTGTTTTACATATGTAGTATTACTTAAAGAAATTTACCTGCGAATTACCTGGGTATCGCAAAAGTAGTATCAAGGTAATTTTTAATCTTCAAAATGTCAAATAGGTAATTGCGGTAACTCAACAGAGGAATAACCATACTTGCCTACAGTTCAACATTTTGTTTCTAGATTGCTCTCAACCTTCTATTTCGCCTGAAGCATCGTTTAAAAGCACCATGAAAATTATAGTCAATATTAAGCGAAGGAACTTTGAAGAAATCTTTATCAATATTTGAAATAAATAACTTTTTAAAATTCAAGATATTTTATTTTTACAAGTTTCACAGATGATCGCAGAATTTTTTACTGAGTTTTTTATTTCAATTGGGTAGGAGTCACGAAAATCAGCTACATTTTATCTTCTACATTGCTTTCAAAATGTTTTACTATATTCTGTAATAAATAGTTTCGACATAGGTAAATCTCATAATACAAATATTTCAGTAAATTCACTTTTTAGAAAGTATATTTGATGGAAATTATCCAATTAAATGGATATGAATCTTTTATTGTGACTTATTTTTTATTCTTAGAATTTTAAGAGAAACCTTCTTGCATCCTATACACGGGAACAGAAAATTCTCAGAATTTGAGCCAAAAACCTCCCTGCGTCCTATATACGGGTGCGTCCTATACGCGGGTGCATCCCATAGGTGGGTCTTTATGGTATGTACTATTCTACAGTGGTAGCTGGCGTTTGTTTCAATTGGTAGAGCCAACATATGTTTTAAAAAACCTAAAATTATAGTACAAAATAGTATTTAATTTTTTAGTACTTACGGAAAAATGTACAGTAGTGATTAGATGAAAAAGTGTCTTTCAGCTAAAATGAGTGGTAAACAAAGTCCATTTGGAGATCTTTCTTGTTAGAAAGTAAATCAATAACTTTTCTGTTGAAGCTTTGTAATTTACAAAGTTTTTTCACATGATAGCATGCCTAAAGCACTTAGTCTTTCTTTTTTCATACTATTCCTAAGAAAAGTCTTTATTCTTTTCATCATTGAAAAACACTGGTTTGCTTCTGATGACGACATTGATATCGTGATCAACACTTTTAAAAGCTATATATGTCTCTTGAAATGTTTCACACAAATCATCACCCAAAATTAGCAACAGAAATGGTACCACACCAGAAACTGCTCTCAATTCCTCTCTTTCATAAAAAACTAAGTTCTCTTTTCAGTCTCTTTTTTTCCAAAAAGGGTACTTTTCAATTATTTCACTGAGATACGTGTCAGGAAATTTTTGCTGTAATTATAAAATTCTTCGACCACAAATAGATTCGTAGCCACAAGGTGTCAAGTAAATTGAAATCTATCTTTTATTTCTGTGACAAACTTCTTTGCCTTCTCTTTTCCTGCAAGCAGAGTCACTGTCAGTGATCCATGGCATTTTTGGTCGAACTTCTTCCTCTTCATTTTCTAACTCGACTTCAGCATGCTCGGTATTCACATCAACTTGGTTTCTGTATGCTATTCTCGAAATGTTGCATGGCTTGCTGTACTTTAACTGGATCAGTGATTCATTTTTGAACCTGACTAAAAATTATCTCCATCTGAGGCATTATCCGGTGAAAAGCGTTAACCAAAAGACAAAGTTATTTTCTTTCAGCCTAAATTTATATGAACCTGCTTGTGTTATAGTAGACTGCAACTTTGTCATGTTTTCAATAATTTCCATAACCATTTTGAGGTGAACTTTTAAGTCTATCTAATTCAGAACTAAACTGGAATAACTCAAAAAACTCCCTTATTTTGTGACTCATCCGATTTATCATCCCTTCTCAATGCTAATTCTAATGCCCCACAAAAACATATACAATTTATAATCAAATTTAATACGTACCTATTTTTTATATACTTGTTTGTTATGTTTAGATATAGCTAGCTGATACTGGGAGTTAAACTGACTGAATATTTGTTTTACCCAGCAACGATAAACTCAAAACATTGTTCATATGTTGGTTAGATTTTTTGTGAGCCCTCATTTTTTCCCAAATGTGTACCAAGTTCGAAATCCAGTTCCTCAACCAGCTGACATCTTGGAAAAGAACACAAGGAAAACAAAAAAACACATTTTTTTCATCACACCCACACAGCCAGTTGTTCTTCAAATAAATATTGGCATTAAATTTACAACACCTTTCCTGTTTGTTGGCACACTGTTGCTTTTTAACTAAATTGAATTTAGGGAGGGGTCTTCCCATTCGTTTTATTTCGACATTATCATTGTAAGACAATGATAAAAATGGCTGTTTTAATAAAGCACTTATTGTATCAATTGCAGAGAATTGAAACATTCACGCTCACCAATCCTAGACCGACCTACATTGAAGACCGGCCAAGCCAAACTGATCGTGGCCTCAACAGTCGATATTCTCAAGCGCGGGAGAGGGTAGGAGAGGGGGATAAAAGCTAGCAGTGCACATGCGTTCCACATCTTGTTTCCGAGCCAGCTAAGCTTTGGCACGGGGTTGCCCATTGGAGTGGGGGAACTCCCAGCTGGACTCGCTGCCCACTCCTCCAATAAATTATCTTACCGTGCGGAGTAATGTGCTGCTTCACAACAAATTAAACTTATTAAATACTCAAACATGAGCATCATCCAACACTTTCAAAGAGCATGCAATGTGGATGTAAAAATGCCTGTTTTTAACATTCAATATGGAAAATATTTTTGTGTAAGGAATTAGCCGAATGGAATAAATCTTTTTGTACAGATACGTAGTTATGTTCTACACAACTTAAATGAGTTTTATTTAAATCTGTTAAGCCATTCATTTTTACCATTGTTTTTAAAGAAAGCCATTTTTGCACCGCCCAGTATATCACTCTGAGAGAGAGAGAGATATTTTTGATGGGTATATGAGGAGAGGGTGAGGGAGAATGGGAGAGGGAAGTAAGGTGAGACAGACAGACAGACAAACGACTTTATTAGGGCGAAATTGAGACTATGTAGTCCCTTCTTACATTTAACCCTTTCGTCATATAAGTAATTACAATATTTACAAAATAAGAGGAATTAAATACATACAGATTTTAACAAAATACAAATTAATTACAAGTTAATATATTTGTTAGTAGATAACAGAGCATTACCAAAGAATGTTAGTTTTGTGGGTCATAAAAAACTGTGTATCGGTTATGTTTTAACACAGAAAAATTCCCACTGCGGAAAACACCTACGAAGAGAAGAGAGGTGTAAAAAACCGCGAAAATTCCTAAATAGTTCAGGGGAAGGAAAAGAAAAAAAATCAATAAGATGAGAAACAGAGAAAAAAAACATTCATAAATACAAACATATGTATATACATTTATATCCATATGAGGGAGGGGGATGAGAGGGGAACAGGGATTGTAGGGTAAGGTATGCCTGGGAGATTACATCGTCATTATGATACAGGAAAAATAAATAAAATAAAATTATAAATTTATGCCTAATAAGCGCATTCTTGTGACAACCTGAAAGAAAAGATAGAAAGTGGTTCAATGCATGGGAAGTGAGAGAAGATGCTTGTAATACAAGCTTTTAAAAGTGCTTAGAGATAGAGAGTTTTTTATTAACGTTGGAAGGCCATTCCAGAGTTTACAAGCAGTGACAGTAAAGGATTTGTTGTAAATTTCTGTTCTATGAAGTGGAGTTAGTAGTTTATCACATTGCAATGGTGAACTGTATTAATGGTGACAAAATTTGATGAAAGATAACAAGGGATGTTGTTATTTAGAATTTGATGCAATAGAGAGAGAAGGTGAAGGTTTCTTCGGGAATCAAGTTTTAGCCAGGAGAGTCGACGGAAGTATTCTGAGACATGGTCAGATTTTTTAAGATTAAATATGAATCTGATGCAGGCGTTATGAGAACGTTGTAGCTTAATGGCGAGTTCCTTTGATAAGTCCTGGTATACAACATCACAATAATCGAAGTGAGGAAAAATTAGGGAGGTCACTAGCTGTATTTTTAGTGACGAGGGAAGAATGTTAACGAGAGGCCTTAGAGAGTGTAAGGAGGAGTTTACCGTCTTGCAGATTTTTATTATATGATTATTCCAGGTGAGCGTTTCATTAATTAGAATCCCGAGATTTTTTACGATTTTGCAATAGGGTATAACTGAGCCATTCAAAGACAGAGGAACTGATTCTGCAAGGTTTATAGATGCCAGTAGTTTCGGATAACCGATTAAAATGGCTTGAGATTTCAAGGGGTTTATGGTGAGAAAATTATCATAGCTCCATTCTTGAAGTTGGGCCAAGTCATGATTTATGTTAGCTATGGAAAGAGATAAGTTATTGGGTTTTGTGTCTAAGTAGATTTGGAGATCATCGGCGTACAAATGATGCTTGGAGTAAGTTAAGTATTGAGAACAATCATTTATGAATAAAGAGAACAATAGAGGACCTAAAATTGAGCCCTGCGGTACGCCTTGGTTAACATTAAGCCGAGAGGACGAGGAATCGTTGTAGATGACTTGCTGGGAACGGTTGCTAAGGTACGAAGAGAACCACTCTATTGAAGATGAAGAGAATCTCATGCAGCGGAGTTTTGCTAGGAGTATGTCTTTATCTACTGAGTCAAACGCTTTACTAAAATCAAGCAATATTAGTACCGTGAGTTTTCTGTCATCCATGTGTCTGCGAATATCATCAGTTATTTTAATTAGCGCGGTGGTGGTGCTATGAGACTTCCGAAAGCCAGATTGATGGGGGTCAAGTAGATGATTAATGTCGAGAAAATCTGCTACCTGTTCGTGTGCAAGTCGCTCCAGGGCTTTTGATAAAGTGGGAAGAAAGCTAATCGGTCGATAGTCATTGTTTGCGGTGAGAGATTTCTTAGGAATTGGGTGGACTAACGCGTGTTTCCATTGCGATGGGAATTTTCCCTGTAATAAAGAGTGGTTGAAAATGTTAGTAAGTACGGGGAGTAATAGATGTATTAATTTGTTTATAATAATTATAGGAATACCATCAGCACCCTGGGCTGTAGTTTTGATTCTGCGTATTGCTGAAAGTACGTTAAATTGCGAAACAGCTTTAAAGTGGAATTGTGGAGAACCGGATGACTCGTTCGCTTTTGCAGTAAGACTACTAATTACTTTGCGTTTTCGTTCTATGTCGATTGTTGTTGGATTCGTCGAGAAGCTCTCGTTAAGAGAATCTAGTGATATGTTTGGAGGTAAGGAAGAATCCTTGGACTTGCCAATTCCAAGGTGTCGCAGATTGTTCCATAAGGCGGATGTTGTAATATTGGAGGCGGATATAGAATAAGCGAATTTTATTTTGGCATTTCTAATCTGTTGCTTGGTTTTGTTTCTAATATTTTTGTAGGTATTGAACGTATTTGGGCATTTATTTGATTTGAAGAGACGAAAAATTGAATTGCGTCGAGCCATCAATAGTTTTAAATCGGCCGTTATCCACGGGGCGCGAGGTTTAGAGACGCGTGTGGTTTTGATGGGTGCGTATTTATCGAGTAGATGTAAGAGAAAAGTGTTAAGTGCTTCAATTTTTGCGTCTATGTCGTCTGCATATTCAATAGTGTGCCACGGAAGACACGCAGCTTCGGATATTAAACTATCATAGTCAAGGTTTTTAAAATTTCTTTGGGATATAAATTTCTGCTTAAATTTTGGAGAGTTTAGTGAGTAGGCTAGAAAAATTAAGTCATGGGAGGAAATGCCCAGGACAGGTAATTGACCATGTGTGCAAACTTTATCTGGGTTAGCAGTAACTAATATGTCAATCCAAGTGGAAGAATTTTTAGTGATATTTGTGGGTTTTAAAGGTAGTATGCTGAGGTTGTGCGATGTAAAAGAGTTTTTAAAAAAGACAGCATCGGAGGAGCTTGAGGCAAAATTTGCATTAAAGTCACCAGATATAATTAAGTGCTCATAATCGTGTCTTAAGTTGGCAATGATCTCGTCAATGTCAGATAGATAACCAATTTTTGGAGGACGATAAACGATTCCTAACAATATTTTTTTTGAATTGACGACTACTTCAAGGAAGAGATATTCAGGTCTGCGGGAGTATTGTGCGTCGCTGGTGGCGATTACTTTACAAGCAAGGTCTTTACGGACATAGATTCCTACTCCCCCTCCTCCTTTCCCTATCCTATCATTGCGAAACAAGTTATACCCAGGTATTTCAACAGAAGAGCTCGAGATAGCGGGTTTCAGCCACGTTTCGGACATGGTAATAGCATGTAGATCGTTGGGCGGGAGTAATGAGCGCAGTTCGTCGAAATGAGGGACATGGCTTTGGGCGTTAAGATAGATAAGTTGGAAGGATCGGGGAAAAGGTTTAAGTTCTTCTGTAAGAAGACAATGTGTTGGAACTGGGATGGGTCGGGCAAAGCCATTATGGGAAGGAGGCGGACGGTTGGTGGTAAGATGAGGAGTGTGATAATGAGTTCGTCTGTGGATGCTTGGTCTGACCAGTGGGAAAAATTCAGGGGCGTTAGGGTTTAGGTATGGCACCCTGCAGTGTGACGGGACGAAAGCAGGTGCATTTGGGTTAAGAGTAGAATTAGGCTGAAGAGAAGCTTTGGTGGAAGGCTCAATGACAGACATTTTGGCAGGTAGTTGAGTAAGCGGCAAAAAAATATATATATATATATATATATATATATATATATATATATATATATATATATATATATATATATATATATGTAGAGGATGATTCAGGTAAAGAAGTGGTTGAGAAGGGCTATAATAAATTGATTAATGCACACGGTAAAGAGCACACATAGCGGAGAAGTAATGCTACAGTATATGCCAATGACTAAGTAACAATAATAAGAATACAAATTAATTATTAAGAAATAATGAATGAGACACAACACTAAAGTAGCACTGGTAGAAAAAAAAATAGAGGCAGAGATGAATTAAAGCATTAGAGGAAAACACTTGGTAGGAATTAAACACTACTAAACTTAATCGGATAAAGAGCACTGAAATGGAAGTGGACGCTACGGTTGATTAAGGGGGATGCGAGAGGATTGCACTTAACACTGGTTGGAGGAAATGAGAAGCACACCGAGAGACAATGAACACCACTAAATAGGATTTACGCCAACACAAAGGGCACTTCGGCACGGGAAAAGGAGCACTAAAACAGTGGAAAACACTAAAATAAACACAGCACAGAAAACTAAGAGAGACACCGAATAAGGGGAAATTTGATGCACCGGAACCACTTGGGAATGAGCACTAGGGAGAGGGCACTATGGGGAGGGGATGGCAGGCGTCACAGGAACGGGGGTGGCAGGCGTCACGAGAATGGGGGTGGCAGGCATCACGGGAACAGGGATGGCAGGCGACACGGGAACAAGGACGACGGGCGACACGGGAACGGGGATGACAGGTGACACGGGAACGGGGATTGCAGGCGTCACAGGAACGGGGATGGCTGGCAGAGGTCGATTTGAAGAGTAGGCACTGACAGGAGAGTTATTCGACAACGGACAAATGTAGCGAGAACGCTCAAACACACGTTAATCAATGAAAGCCATCCTCCTACATAGTTGTGGATTTCCCTAGTGCGGTTGAAGGAAGTTGGAGTGCATGCAGCTCTCTTAGGTTGGAGATGAATGTGCGGACGCCATTTTGCCGCAGTATGACAACTTTGCCATCGTGCGTCCACACATTACCGAAGCCAGCTGATTTTTTTGCTTCGATGAGGAGCTTGAGTCTGGTGGTGGTGAGAGACTCAGTGATCGTGAAACCGGAGCTTTTTAGGGATTTTTTGTTTCGCCAAACATTATCCCTATCCTGGTAGCTGAGGAACCTCACAATCATGGGTCGAGGCCTGGAGTAGTTCTTCTTCCCGATACGGTGGGCATGGGACATCATGAACGGACTGACATTTACTTTTAATTTGGTCTTTAAAAATTCGTCGACGATTGCCAGTCCGTTTTCTCCATCCTTCTCGGGGATCCCATGGATGAGGAGACAGTTTCAGTGGCTATATTGTTCCAGATCATCGAGTCTCTCGTCGACGTTTAAAACACGGTCCTCGATCTGGCAGACTTTAAATTTCAAGGCCGAGATCTCCTTCATAAGCTGGTCCCGGAAATTTTTAAAATTCGTTTCCAGCTTGGCGAGACTATCAATCCGTTGTGGACCGGATAATTGCTTGTCTTCGGCAAGATCATTGCTGAAACAGTCCATCTTAGACAAAACTTCAACTAATTTGTCTGAGATGGACTTGTTCTCAGCCATGAGCTGGGTGTTTTGCTCCTGAAGGGCTGCCTTGGTGGTCATGACGGGCGAAGGATGTTAATTATTGCATGAGGGTAGGAGGAGGGAGGAAGCGCTAGCTAATGACGTCCATCTCCTAGGAGGGACAATGACAGAGAGAGGGAGGGATGAGAATGGGAAGGAAAGAGAGAGTAGAATGGGAGGAAGAAAAATGGGCTGGAGGGAGGATACTGAGAGGGAGAGAGGGAATAAAATGGGAGGAAGGAAAAATGGAAAGTATCTTAATTTTAATACTTTATTCATGTAAACCTGTCATTTTTGATGGACAATTACTCTAATATACAATAATTTTGAATCATGTTCAAGTTATTAAATTAAATGATGTATTGCATCATTATTTCAGTTTTTGAAATAGAGGTTAATATGTACTACATAAAAGCAATAAAATATTGGAAAATTTTGGCACTTATTTTGAAGTCCCACAAAATTGAATTGAATTGCTACTTTTAACCCTTGTTGTCTATATGTGCATTGCAATGTACACCACTTACATGAGTACATTTTAATGTATTCTGGGTGCTTAGTATGCTTATTCAAATTCATAGGCCTATGATGTCATCCAGACTCGGTGAAATGATGTGATGTCATGAGATATGATAATATATACAAACGTAAACATATAATATTTTAATATCCCAACTAAATGGAATGTGTGATGGAGTGGCGAGAATTTAAATGCTGTATGATAAGAGTTGTGTGTAGATGAATATAATTCGTTAAAATTAGTGAACCTATCACAGTCCTTGTTTTATAATTAAACATTGGATTATGGAATTTTGTTGTGATTACTGTTATTATCAATTTGTTATATTAAAAAATAAAAAAATAAATATTAATTATTACTTTAATCTGAAATATAACTTAGGTGTAATATATATTTGAATAACCATCATTTCTATCTATCATCAGTCACACTTTTCCACTTAAAATATTTTTTTTTTCAAAACAGGCATTTCAACCAAGCACGGCAAAATTTAAAGCTTCGGAAAATGCAGAGATAAGATCAGATCAGTCATTAAATAATCAAATCACTGTTCCAGTAGAATTATTTCTAACATGTGAGAAGGTTACTTTGGTTCTATATGATGTAACTGGGAGTAGCAGCATTGGAGGAAGAGCTAAAGAAAATGCTTCATCCAGGAGGAAGCACTATGCCAAGCGATCAGGAGTTTCTAGTGTTTCAAGGCATGGTTCCTTGGATTCTCACAACCAAAGACTTTTGAGGAATTCTTCTGACCTAGGGTATTATATCATTTTGAAAATTATGAATTATGTGAATAACAGGTCTAAATTACTATTCAGATATGAAACTTTCTCTGTTAAAACCATGACCAATGAAATATTTGAAGTTTTCGTGCTCTTGTGAATTTTTCTAGAGATAGAAGCTATTAACATCAATGATCATAATTTTACTTACAAACTGAAAAGATTTGCTACTGTTTTTATCATGAATTTATTTAAAAATAAACTGCAGTACTCTCATTAGTACAAGGGATGTTCAAATTTGACCTGGACTTTATTTTTTTAACATGACTACACAAGCTGCTCAAATGTGCTTATTTTTCAACATAATGCCCCTGCTTCTCATAATTTTTTCCATCATTCGGGTAACTTGCGTATCCCTGCAGTGAAGAAATCTTTCGGTTTCCTGTGCAAACAGGTTTGCATTGTTTCCATCACTTCCTCATTTGAACTGCAGCGCTGGACTCCCAGGTCTGCTTTGAGTGGTCCAAACAGGTGAAAGTCACATGGGGCTAAGTCTGGACTGTAAGGAGGATGGGGCAGTACTTCCCAACCTAAGTCAGCGAGAGCAGCAGTTGTCACCTGTGTGGAATGAGTACGGGCATTGTCATGGAGGAGAACGACCCCTTTGGACAGCTGACCGCACCTTTTCGACCTGATGGCTTGCTTTACTTTGTTTGTGAGCAGATCGCTGTAATAAGCCACATTCATTGTTCTTTGCTGTACCAAAAACTCAATGAAAACAGGTCTCTCTGTACCCTAATAGACAGTGGCCATTACTTTCCCTACAGAGCACAGGGTCTTGAACTTCTTTGGTCGCAGCAAGGTTGAATGTCACCATTTCATGCTGGCCAACTTGCTTTCCAGGGTGTAATGGTGAACCCAACTATCATCGTAGGTCACAATCAATGACAGGAACTCTTCACCATCCCCTTCATAGCACTGAAGAAATTCTCTGCAAACCTCAGCACGTTGTTCCTGCGACTCATCCAAAAGTTGATTCAGTACCCATCTGGAACTCACTTTCGTAAATTTAAGCTCATTGTGGATAATGTTTTCAACACTTCCAACACTGATATTCATTAATTCAGCTAAATCACATACCAATATATGCCTATCACTGCAAATGAGCTCATCAACTCTTTGAATGTTATGTGGGTTCACTTCTGTGGCATGACACACAGCGTGAGACAGATTTGACACCAACTCACGACCATCGTTAAATGATTTGCACCATTCAAACACTGAGAAACGTGAAAGACACTAATCCTTAGACTGTGCTTGAAGTCTACGATGAATCTCAGCCGCCTTTACACCTTCCTTGCATAAAAATTTTACAATAATGCGCTGCACAACAGAGTTCAGTATATCATTGGCTTTCATGTTGAATACGCTTGTCATTTGTTGCTGCAAGCAAGTGAAAATTGCTGATGCGGGTAGCCAACCTACATGCGCTAAAAACCCTACATGGCTGCCAGTGTCTTTCTTCAATTATTTTCAGAAAAAAATAAAATTCAGGTCAAATTTGATCACCCCTTGTACTTTTCAAAGTTTTTAGCTTAGATTTTGAAGCCATGTGCATATACTAGTTGTTCATTTCTTTTATTCTTAGTTGAAAAAATTAATTTCCTTACAGATACGATGGATCAGAAGAGGGGTCTATTGAAGATGGTCCCACTGGATCTCTTAGCTTCTACGTACAGCCTCTCCTTCATATTTTTGTTGCAGAACCTCACACTGTTCTCTCTCTTGGTGCTTCCCAAAAATTCCAATTTTCCATTTTTGATACTGGTCTTCGAACATCTGGGTCTGGATATGTGGTTCAAGGTTTGATTTTTTAAACATGCAGATGTAGATCTATTGATCATCATTATATATAGACGTTCCTTACAGAGGAGGAGGAGGATATAACATACTAGTAGTTGGTGCTTGCATACTGCAAGCATTTCATCTCACCTTGAAAAAACATTCATTTTTCAGACAGACATTTCATCATTACAAATAGTCTTTTAATTCTAAAGATTTCACCTCCGCAGCGATTTCCGTTTTTCCCACATGTAAAAATAATAGTTTAAAACAATCCCCAAATGTTGCAATTTTAAATATTTTACACTATCTTCATTATGGGGTACTAATGCTACACATTTTAGCCAAATTTTAAAGTTGTAGCACTTGAAGAAGTAAAATAATATTTTTCTAATTGTTTAAATTTAAATAATTTTTAACTGCCGCCGGAATTCATATATGGTAAAATTGAAATGTTTATTTGTGCAAATTCACTACTCTGTAAATAATTTGAAAATTTCAGCTTCCTAGCTCATCCCGTAGTACCTAAACAGTTATCTATTTGTTTAAACTTTAAGAATTTTTAACTCCCAAACAAATAAAAAGATCAAAATTTGCATAATCCTATTTCGTTTTTTTAAGAATTCTACTATGTGTAAAATTTTTAAAATTGCAAAATTTGGGGATTATTTTAAACTATTATTTTTACATGTGGGAAAAACGAAAATCGCTGCAGAGGTGAAATCTTTAGAATTAAAAGAATGTTTTTAATGGTGAAATGTCTGTCTGAAAAATGAATGTTTTTTCAAGGTGAGATGGAATGCTTGCAGTATGCAAGCACCTTCTACTAGTATATATATATATATATATATATATATATATATATATCTTATGGAGGAGGATATAGTCTATATATATATATATATATATATATATATATATATATATATATATATATATATATGACATAAAACCTAAGGTACTTCTAGATATGCCACAGTCCTGAAATTTGGCAGGATGATAGGTTATTAGGTACAACCAACCAGAAAAATCGAAAATTCTAAATTTTTTAATTTTTAGTGAGGTATTCTTGACCCCAATGTTGCATTTCGGTACTCCATAAGAAAAACATGGAAATATGTGGTTTCATAAATTTGCATTTTTAAATTAGTTATAATTCAGATAGAAACTCTGGACAGAAACATTTTTATAGCTAAAAGAATGAGGTTTCTTATTTTTGAAGACTAAATTCAAATCAGTGCTGAATTGATGAAGAAATATGTTTTTAATCTATGCCGAAAAGTATGGTGTGTGTATATATACAGTAGAACCCTGATTATCCAAGTTTCAATTATCCAACATTCTGTATTATCTGACTTGACGATTATAAGAATTTTTAAGAATGAATAACCAAAAAGCTACAGGCCTTCAAAAATATATCTTCTACAGCACTGCCAGTTAGGTATTAAAGCAAAAAAAATGCATGGATATGCTCGAAAATTTTTCAAAGCTGGTTTATTAGTAAAGTAACAAATCCCAATCACTCATTACGTTTAATAAATGGTGCGATATACATTGCAC